>JARHVA010001099.1:3272500-3895784 GCA_037957365.1 Torreya grandis
GAAAATTTATTAAAAAGAGCTAAAATTAATTCTAAAATTTTACTGTATCAATGAAATAACACATTTTCAAGGGATAAGATTATTGATGCACACTTATTAAATTCATGTAGCATTCACTAAAATGAAACCAAAATTATAATTTTATTATTTAATAATACATATTCAATAGATAAAATTACCATAAACCTTTTTCATTCCCATATTTAAATCCCAAATTAACATATAAATTCTAAATTAGTTTATTACAACTCATTTAAAATCCATATTAGCAACCAATTAAAAATATTTACAATTTTAGAATGAAGTAGACTTGGTAAATTAACACATTAACATATACCCAATGATAACAAATTAATAACAAGTTTGTAAAGGTTAATAATATCCATCAAGGTGGCACATAGGTTTCAATATGTCTATCTCCACTAAATCTAGAGCATTGCCATGTAAAGTTAATATCAAAAAGCACATCCAACCATCCAAGAGATAAGAGTTATTTCCTCCAATTAAATTTAACATCATAAAGTAGGAGACCCTAGCAAAAAATGGATCTCAAAGAAACAAATCACATAGCTTCCAAATAATATATCTAATTTGAACACATGTAGACACGAATTTGAAGAACCCATTAAATATGGTCAAAAATAAGTTTGGAAAACATGCTACAATTAGGTATAATTCATCAACTAATGAAAATTAAAACAAAATTTTTGAGATTTTAATAAGAACTATGGTAACCCCTAGGTTTACCCAATGGGGAGAATGGAAACATGCCATAAGTAACTATGTACCTGTATCACTCAACAAGAGTGATACTAAACCATAACTACCCACCTAGGGTAAGAGTCAAACATAGATAACCCACTAAGGGTAAGATAAGATCAATTACCTACCAAGGGTAATATATAAAAATGGTGAAAATGACCATATATTCCCTATTATCTTCTCCAACAAGGTCAAGAATAAGGAGTACCCACTTCTCAAAATCCCCCACACACATTCAAACAGATAGTTGAATTTGTGAAACATAATAAAACATAAATGTCATAAATAAAAGTTTAAAAATAAGCAACTAAATCAATGTAAAATAAGGATGTCCAAGCCATATAATGGGGTGTAAACCTAAACTTGGAAAACTAAATTTATTACAAAAAAATATAAATGATAATAAATGCCTAAAAGAGCATCAAATAGTGAACACAAACATGACAACCAAGAGAGAATACCCATTTAGAATCCAAAATCCATTAACATTTTCATACAAAAATGTTATAGATGAAATCCTACCTTATCTCTTCTACTTGACTCAAAATTTCACCTCTAATACATAAGCTCCTAAGATTCCATTACTCAAAATGGAAAAAATACCTTCCAAAATGAAAATTTTACCTATTTATATAAGTTTATATAATACCATTCTAATCACAAGTTTGCATGTGTCCCTTCATTTACTTCTCGATTTCCTCTTTTATAACCTATATGACTTCTAGCACCTTTTTTAGGGTGTTTTAGTCAAGTTAAGGGATTAAATTGACTTATAAAAGATAGCCACACAATTCCCTATTTGGACCAACACTCTTTTCCTATACCTAGGATGAATTAATTTCTATACACAATTTCCTAATTTATTCTTATCCTCAAAATATTTTTTTTTTCAAATTTGGAAAATGTTTTTGGTTCAAAATATCATCCACTTGAAATTGTCATAATTTGTTTTCTTATAGTGTAAGGTTTACATGTATATTAAAGGAAATGTAGTTTACAAAGTGTTGTTAGGATCCTACTCCTAAGAGCACAATTGATTACCTTTGTATAAGCAACTAAACATGGAATTTAACCAGAAGTAATATGTAACTATAATTAAGAAATAACACAGAATATGAGAGACAATACAATCTTGTATTAACACTCTTCCAAAAGGAAATAAAATGAAGAAATCTCACTCTTCCCACACCTCTTGGGTGTACAGTAATTCTCCCTCAAGAGTTCTCTCTCTCAATCAATTACAACCACAACTCAATAACCGAGTTGTTCCCTCCACCAGTAAGTGACAATCAACTCAACCGTTGTTGCCTACTTCCAGTCCACCAAGTACTCAAAGTACTCCAAGTAGATCTCCTTGATCTTGCACACCTATAGATCTAACTGATCTTACTTACCATGTAGATCTCCCCTGATCTTGCTACCTATAGATCAACTGATCTTACAATTGGAAGGATCTCTTCCTTGTCCTTGATTACAATACAGCCCCATGGGTCTATTATATAGATCCCATACAAACAATAATTAGACTTCCTAATTACAATAATTAGAAATGCAAACTCAAGACTAAAAATAGTCTTTTACATGCAAACAAACTATCTGTCTAAAATTAGACCAATTTTGGAAACACACAGGTGACCGACGTCGGTTCCTATCTGACTGATGCCAGTTGACCATAACCAATGTCAATTACTGTGTACACTGAAGATGACCAATGTCAGTTGGCCTGCTAACATTGGTTACTTTGTAGCTTAGAAACCTCTTCCATTTGCATTAGTGAAGCTTTTATCTCCACAACTTAACAATATCCCACTTGGAGATAAATAGTTGCACCTGTACCTGTATAGCAATGTCCTCTAATTTATTTCTAGCTTGTATCACCATCTTCAAGTTCAGTCTTGAAGACCAACCACCACAGTGAACACATATCCTATGGTGCTTCTCCTACCATCCAAGTTACCTGCCATATCCGAATCTACATACCCATGTAGAGAAGTGTTTGACCCTGCATAGTATAAATACCTGCTGTTGGTCCCTCATAGATATTTGAGAATCCACTGAACTGCTTTTCAGTGCTCCTTTCCCGAATTGGCCATAAACTTGTTGACAACTCCCACTGCTTGGGCAATATTAGGTATGGTACATACCATTGCATACATCAAGCTCCCAACTACTGAAGCATATGGAACTTTGCTCATGTACTCAACCTCATCATGTGACTTAGGACACTATTCTTTAATCAACTTAAAGTGTCTAGCCATAGGTGTGCTTATTGGTTTTGCATCCTACATATTGAACCTCTCCATTACCTTATTCACATAATCTTCTGGAGACAAAATCAACCTGTGATCTTCCCTATCTCTAGAAATACTCATGCCAAGGATTTCTGCTCCTGAATCCTTCCTTGCACATGTCTGAGCTATTTTTACCTTTAGCTCAACAATTCCCTACATGTGTGACCCTACAACAGGAATATACACTACATACAGTAACAGGATAATGTTGTGACCATTATCCAACCTGGTAAAATAAACACAGTGATTACATTAACATTGACTAAAGCCATGCTTTGTCATAACCATATCAAACCTATACCACTGTCCTGGAGCTTGCTCAAGACCATATAACCTGGCCTTCTGTCTCACCTATCCATTCTCTCCTTTCTTTAACCTGTGACTCCATTCATCTTTCAGTGCTTTTTTTTTAGCTAGCAACTCAACTAAATCTCCCATTTGGTTCTTTTCCAAGGAATCAATTTCCTCATTCATGCCATACTCCCACTATTTCCTAGATTCTACCTACATTTCCTCTTCAAAACTTCCTAGTTTTCCACCATCAGTGAGTAACAAGTAGTATAAAGAAGGGGAATAACAAATGTGAGGCTTAATTACCCTTTCAGTCCTCCTCATGGGCATTTGAGACTCCTTGACAGCTTGCTATCCACCCAAATTCTCTGTCAGTGACCGATCTCGGTCATCTCTCAGTCTACATCTAACCGATGTCAGTTCCATGTGACTGACCTCATCACTGACGTTAGTTCCCTGATCGATGTCAATGTTTACCTACCTAACATCACTAACCTCAGTCTGCACCTGACTAATGTCAGTTCTTGCCTGATCACTGACATCGGTTTCTTGACCGACATCGGTCTCTGTGTTTTCCTGTGAGTGATGATTTTTACCCACAAGCTCATTTTGGATCATAACCTTATCCAAATCAACCTTTCCCTACTCATAATTATTTAGCCCCTTGAGTTGATCTCTGTCCATCATCTTCTCCTTGAAAACCAAGGCTTTTTAGTTCTTAAAAGTGTCAAAAACATGAGACTTAAGAACATGCATTCCCTTCTCACTCATGTGACCAAGCCTATAGAGCCACATTTTTGCATCTACATCTGAAGTAGATAAAATAGAAGGAGAATCAGTAATACAAGTAGATAGATAAAGCATACCTACTTTCTTACCTCTTACTAATACAAGTGCACCCTTGAAAACTTTCCAAGATTCCACTGTGAGAGTTACTGTGCAACCCTCATCACCCAACTTTCCTGCAGAAATTAGACTCTTCTTCAGGATGGGAACATGCATGACATCCTTCAACACCCATATGTTTCCAGTCTACAATTTCAGCTGTACTTTCTCTTTGCCAACAATTTGACAAGGCTTACCATCCCCTAAACAAACTTTTCCAAAGTTTCCATGGACATAATCATGAAAAAATTCTCTATTTGGGGTTGCATGGAAAGAGGCACCAGAATCTAAAACCCAAGATTCTACTTTATCCAAGGAGCATACAAGAGTATCTTGTGCAACAATACCTACATCTTTTACTTCTTCATTTCCTTCATGTTGATCTTCTACCAACCAACAATCTTTCTTTACATGCCCTTTCTTTCCACAATTCTAGCAAGTTATCCTACCATACCTGGATTTGGATCCACTGCCTATCTTTGACCTTGATTTCCCTTACTCAACCTTCTCTCTTTGCTTTCACCTAATTTCAACACTTAAAGCATTACCTGATGATTCCCCTATGCTTTTCCTATGAATTTCTTCATTCAAGATTACACTAACAACATCATCAACTTTCAAGATATTTGAAGTAGACACAGTATTACTTACTGCCATTACCAAGCTATCCAACTTTCAGGTAAAGAGCATAAGATTAAGAGAGCCTTAATTTCAACATCAAAAATTATTTTGACTAAATTTAACTAGTTTACCAAACCATGGAAATCACTAAGATGACTATATACCGATCCACCTTCTAGCATTTGCAAATTAAATAATTGCTTCATAAGAAATACCTTATTCGAAGCTAAGGGTTTTTCATATAAATTTGCCAAATATTCCATTAACTCTACCGTTGTCCTTGCCTGAGATAAGTTGGAAATCATAGAAGCTACCAGGGTCAGCGTTATAGCTCCTACAGCCTTTCTGTCAAGAACCTTCCATTCTTCATCTTTCATACATGTGGGCTTACTTGAAACTCCACCCAATGGTAAGTACAAATCTTTCTGATATAGTTAATCCTCTATCTGCATCCTCCATAATTGATCATTCTTGCCATTGAATTTCTCCATTCTTAGCATACTTTCTTTTGCCATTGCTTTACTCCTGCTCAAACAGAAACCCCTGTGAGTGACCTATAATCAACAAACACTTAACACACTCTGAAACCAAGGTGTTAGTGAACCAAGCTCTGATACCAACTATTAGGATCCTACTCCTAAGAGAACAATTGATTACCTTTGTATAAGCAACTAAACATGGAATTTAACTAGAAGTAATATGTAACTAGAATTCAAAAACAACACATAATATGAGAGATAATACAATCTTGTATTAACACTCTTCCAGAAGGAAATACAATGAAAAAATCTCACTCTTCCCACACCTCTTGGGTGTACAGTAATTCTCCCTCAAGAGTTCTCTCTCTCAATCAATTACAACCACAACTCAATAACCGAGTTGTTCCCTCCACCAGTAAGTGACAATCAACTCAACCATTGTTGCCTACTTCCAGTCCACCAAATACTCAAAGTACTCCAAGTAGATCTCCTTGATCTTGCACACCTACAGATCTAACTGATCTTACTTACCATGTAGATCTCCCCTGATCTTGCTACCTGTAGATCAACTGATCTTACAATTGGAAGGATCTCTTCCTTGTCCTTGATTACAATACAGCCCCATGGGTCTATTAAATGGATCCCATACAAATAATAATTAGACTTACCAATTACAATAATTAGAAATGCAGACTCAAGACTAAAATTAGTCTTTTACATGCAAACAAACTATCCGTCTAAAATTAGACCAATTCTGGAAACATACAGGTGACCGATGTCGGTTCCTGTTTGACTGATGCTGGCTGACCATAACCGATGTCAGTTACTGTGTACATTGAAGATGATCGACGTCGGCTGGCCTGCCGACATCAGTTACTTTATAACTCAGCAACCTCCTCCATTTGCATCAATGAAGCTTTTAGCTCCACAACTTAACAAGTGTTAAAATATTTTTTATTCTAAATAATCACATGGTCTATTGATAAAGTGTAAGATAAAACCAAGGATAAAAAAATTTGAATGAAAATTTGGATTGAGAAATGCTCATTCATTACTTGCATGATCAATGGATCCTTGTATTCATTTTATTATCTTGGTTGGAAATACTTCATGTTCATTCATTGTGCCCATAAATACATACAATACACATGTGAATTCAATAAAAATACACAAAATAATATGAAATACAAGTATATCATAAAAAGTAACATAAATTTTACTTCCATGGAATCAATAACATTTTCATAAATTTCCAAATAACCCAAAAGAGACCTAACATGTCAAAACTAACATAATAAATCACATGAGTAATAAATTAGAATGAAAAACATACATTATCACAACTTCAACATATTAATCCATCATGGTGAAATAATCATTAACCCACATAGTGTCATGCACCCAAAAAATTAATCATAGTGTACATCTCACATTAATATCAACACAGTATAAGCAATACGCTACAAGATTGTTCTTCTTCAAGATCTCAAATTGAACCACCAAAAACAATGAAAACTTCTTTCTCATTATAGCTTTGGATTTTATGAGGTTTAAATCCAAAACAAAATATCACCCATAGATAAATGTTAATATAATCTATTTGAATTGGTGTAATTTCTATATAAGTATTGTACCTCAAGGTGATGTTGAATTTAAAAAACCACCTCAACATGTCATGTAAAATTAGAAGACAAATCGATACCATTTATTCTTGTTAATTCAAACTCAACATCATCCTAAATTTTCTACCATAAATGTCTTTGCAAGTTTCCATATTAGTAGAAAAGTGATATTTTTTATTATGATAAGATTGAACCAAGTCCATGTAACTATCTCAATGAGGCTACTAATCCATCACATAAATGTGAATCATGTCCTCTAGGGTATGGCCCACTCTATCAATACAACCACCTTATTAATGTGATATGACCTTATAAAATTTATTTGAGTTCCCAAAACTACATAGATCATGGTAAAAAATTTGATGTATACATCTATGTTTTTTAGTCACTAACGACCTCTTTTGCAGCACTTGTTAGTGCATCAATATACCAAAGTGCAAATCCTAATGAGTGAACTAGGAAAGGGGTGGGGAAAGTCCATGGTTCTTTTCAATATATGTCTATATTATCCTATTACACCTATTCATAATCACTATCATGCCTTCAACATTATATAGTCTACTACAAGTCTTTTTTTTGTTCATTGTTTTCATTCTAATTAGTATATTGACTTTTTCCTACTAGATTTATCTAGATCAATCTAGTTATCTATCATCCCATATATATCATACTTAATCAATTTTGATCAATTTAGTATATTTCCTACATGTGACACTTTTCTTACCAATTCAATTTTAATTAATTTAATTATTTGCTTATTTTTACCATATCAACATGGTCAACCCAATACTCTAGTACTCCTGATTCATTATATTGAATCAATCCATATTGACTCCATCAAAATTTTAGTGAGGTAAGTTTAGGACCTAACTGGTAATTATAGGGTTCCTAAATTTCATTTTAATATAATGAAAAGAATTATATACTCTTCTTGCACATGAAATTTTTTCTCTAGATATATAAGAGGAAGTGGGATATAGGAGATTTTTACTATAGAGGTATATTATTTCTCTAGGTATTTGAATACCAATAGGAGGAATCTAAACCAAGGATGTGCTCATAAGTCTTTACAGTCCAAAATTAAAGGCAATTATGTCTTGATCCTTTCCATTTGATTCCTTCACCTAGAAAATATCTTATAAAGTGCCACTAGATCCATGGGGGATATATGTGTACTAAAATTTTGACTCAAGATAAGTATCCCTATACCTATTCTATTTATTTTACTTAATTTAATAAATAGATATATTAGACATATTTTTAGAGTAGTATTTTTTAGTCACTTCTTTCCTCACTTATATTATATTTATGCTTATACTATTGTATGTTATCTAGGCCTGGAGATATAACCATATTTGGATTCCTTTATCCATTATTAAGTTAGTTTTCACTACCTTTACATTTAGTTAATATTACTTATTGTGGTTTTGCACTTATATCTTGTTATCTTAGATTATTACCATCTTGGATTTATGTTTCCCTTATTTTTCATTCCTTACATGTGGTTTACATATTATATCCTTGATACACCTCTTACAAAAGACTATTGCTTATAACCTATACATTTATTTTTAGTGTAAATTTTTTATATGTAGTTGGTCCTAGTATGGTCTTATATCTTTCTTATATTAGAGGATATTTACATTTTTAATCATATTTTACAAATATGCATTCTGATGACCTCAATGTGAATATTATTTTACCACTGGTTGGATCATATTCATGTTTTCCTTTCCTCTATTCTTAGCATTATCTCCACATAGGATTCACCATCATATATATTCAAGTGAAGCTAGTGTGAATCTTACCCCACTATTGGTTGGTTGGATCATATTCATGTTTTATTTTCCTCACTTTTTAGCATTATCTTCTCTAGTTTTCTAATTTTTCAAAAATACCATGTTTTTCAAATTTATTAAAATTTAGCATTCTTAAATTATTGTTATCCATTTCCAAAATTTAATATCTCTAGTAACACCTAAACAAAACCCACCAATATTTTTGTTAGGATCCAACTCCTCAATAAGAGCACAATATGATTACCTTATATAAGCAACTAAACACGGAATTATACCAAAATTAACAAGTAACTAGAATTCACAAATGACACAGAATATGAGAGACAATACACAATCTTGTATTAATACTCATCCAGAAAGAAAATACAATAAAGAAGATGCCACTTTTTCTCACACCTCTGTGAGGCTTCCCACACCTCAAGGGCTCCCAGTAATTCTCAATCAAGAGTTCACTCTCCTACCAAAAATGGTCACAACAAACAACTCAAACACAAAGTTGTTGTTCACCTCCAACCAGTCAGTAATAACACTACCAGTACACAAGTACTCAAAGTACTTCAAGTAGATCTCCCATGAGCTTGCAACAACTTGCAATTCAATTGATCTTACTTACCATGTAGATCTTCTCCCTGATCTTGTACAACCTACAGATCAACCTGATCTTACAATTGGAAGGATCTCTTCCTTACCTTGATCCTTAACTGCAATACATGCCAATGAATCTATAAATAGATCCCATACTAAACAATAACTTAGACTTCTAATTTACAATAATTAGACACGTAGCTCAAGACTTGAAATAGTCTTTACATGCAAACAATTAGTTTAACAAACTAACTATTCATGCAACAAATAGTTTTGGAATCGCACAAGTGACTGACGTCGATCACTATCTGACTAGAGGTGACCAACGTCGACCGACTCCATGACCAATGTCGGCAGCTTCCTATGTAACCCTGACTGACGTCGGTCAGCCTAACCAACGTCAGTGACTATGACACTTAGCAACCTCCTCCATGTTTGTAAATAGTGAAGCTTTTAGCTCCACAACCTAATAATCTCCCACTTGGAGATAAATAGCTGCACCTATACCTGTACCTATACATCATCTAGTTTGTTTCCTGGCTTGTATCCCTCTTCAAGATCAATCTTGAAGACCAACCACCACAAATCCTGTGGTGCACCTCCTGTCATCCAAATCACCTGCCACATCTACATCTACAAACCCATGTAGAAAAGAAGTTGACCTTGCATAACATGTGCACATGCTGCTAGTCCCTCTCAAATACCTAAGAATCCACTAAACTACACTCCAGTGCTTCTTTCCTAGATTGGCTCCAAACTTTCTAACAACACCCACTGCTTGGGAAAACTCAGGTCTATTACACATGTACTTAACCTCATCATGTGAATCAGGATACTATTCATAGAACTATCCAACCATGGGCATGCTAACCAGTTTCACACAATCATCTGGAGACAAAATCAACCTGTGACCTTCCATGTCTCTAGAACACACTCATGCCAAAGAATCTTGCTACTCCTAGATTCCTCATGACACACCTCTGAACTAACTTTACCTTTAGTTCAGCAACTCCCTGCATATGTGACCCTGCAACAAGCACAACATACAGTAACAGGATAATGTAGCTAATATTATCCAACTTGGTAAAGAAAACACAATGGTTAAACCTCCATTGTCCTGCAGCTTACTCAAGACCATATACCCAGGCCTTCTATCTCACGTGTCCATTCCCACTCTTCTTTATCCTAAAAATCTATTCATCTTTCAGTGCTTTCTTCCAGCTGGCAACTCCACCAAAAACTCCCATTTGGTTCTTCTCCAAGGAATCACACTCCTCATCCATGCCAAGCTCCCACTATTTCCTGGATTTTACCTGCTCTGCTTCTTTAATAACTTCTTGGTTCTTGACCGTCAATGAGCAACAAGTAGTGTAAAGAAGGGAAATGATGAATTTGAGGCTTACTTACCCTTTCAGCCCTCCATATGGGTGTTTGAGACTCCTTGACAGCTTGCCATCCACCCAAAATCTGTCTCAGTGATCGATGTCAGTCACCTCTCAGTCTGCACCTGATCGACGTTGGTTCCATGTGATTGCCTCATCATCGACATCAGTTCCCTGACTGATGCCAGTGTTTACTTGTCTAGAGTCACTAATGTTAGTCTGCACATAGCTGACATCGGTCCCTATCTGGATGCTGATGTCAGTTTTCTAACCAACGCCAGTCTCTATGTTTTACTTGTGAGTGATGAATTTTACCTGTGAGCTCCTTTTGGATCAAAACCTTGTCCAAATCAACCTTGCTCTGCTTAGAATTCTTTAGCCCCTTGCATTGATCTCTGTCTATCATCTTCTCCTTGAAAACCAAGGCTTTTCTATTCTTGTCACGAACATTAGATTTCTTCCTTCTGCAATACTTTGATCCTCCAACAGAAGCTACCACCTTCTTCGTTGACCCAGTGTCAAGAAACGTCACTTTCTTCTTTTGCTTACAGAAATCTCGATCCATGCTTTTCAAATCTGAAAGCATACCCTTTGACTCAAGAACATGTATCCCCTTCTTATTCATGTGACCAAGCCTATTAAGCCACATCTTCGAATCTATAGCTGAAGTAGATAAACCAGAAGGAGAATCAGTAATACAAGTAGGTAGATAAAGCGTACCTACTTTCTTACCTCTTGCTAAAATAAGTGCACCCTTGGAAACTTTCCAAGAGTCCACTATGAGAGTTACTATGCAACCCTCATCACCCAAATTTCTAACAGAAATCAAATTCCACTTCAGGACTGGGACATGCATGACCTCCTTCAATAGCCATGTGTTGCCTGTCTACAATTTCAGCTTCACTTTCCCTTTGCCAACCATTTGACAAGGCTTACCATCCCCTAAATAAATTTCTCCAAAGTCTCCCTGGACATATTCATGAAAAAATTCCCTATTTGGGGATGCATGGAAAGAGGCACCAGAATCTAAAACCCAAGATTCTACTTTATCTAAGGAACATACCAGAGCATCCTATGCAATAAAATCTGAAACATCTACTTTTTCATGTCCTTCATGCTAATCTTCATTCACCCAGCAATTTCTCTTTATATGCCCTTGCTTTCCAGATTTCTAGCAGGTTATTCTACCATACCTGGACTTAGATCTCCTACCTATCTTTGACCTTGATCTCCCTTGCTTGATCTTCTCTCTTTGCCTTCCCATGCTTTCAACACTCAAAGCATTCCTTGATGATTCACCTGTGCTTTTCCTGCGAATTTTTTCATTCAAAATTACACTCACAACATCATCAACTTTTAAAATCTTTGAAGCAGACGCAGTATTACTAACTGCCATTACCAAACTCTCCCAACTTTTTGGTAATGAGCATAATATTAACAGAGCCTTAATTTCATCATCAAAAACAATATTGACTGAATTTAACTAGTTTACCAAACCATGGAAATCACTAAGATGACTATGTACAGATCCACTATCCAATATTTGAAAATTAAATAATTGCTTCATAAGAAATACCTTATTTAAAGCTGAGGGTTTTTCATATAAATTTGCCAAAGATTCCATCAACTCTATCATTGTCTTAGCCTGTGATAAGTTAGAAATCACAGACGATGCAAGGCTCAACCTTATAGATCCCAGAGCCTTTTGATCAAGAACATTCCATTCTTCATCCTTCATATTCATGGGCTTGCATGCAACCCCACCCAATGGTAAGTACAAATCTTTCTAATAGAGATAATCTTCTATCTGCATCCTCCATAATTGGTAATTCTTGTCATTAAACTTCTCCATTCGTAGCTTACTCTCTTCTGCCATTGCTATACTCCCACTCAAATAGAAACCCCTGTAAGTAACCTATAATCAACAAACACTAACCAGATCTGATACAACCTATTAGTAACCCAGCCAAAAGCTCTGATACCACTTTTCAGGATCTAACTTCTCAATAAGAGCACAATATGATTACCTTGTATAAGCAACTAAACACGGAATTATACCAGAATTAACAAGTAACTAGAATTCACAAATGATACATAATATGAGAGACAATACACAATCTTGTATTAATACTCATCCAAAAAGAAAATACAATAAAGAAGATGCCACTTCTTCTCACACCTCTGTGAGGCTTCCCACACCTCAAGGGCTCCCAGTAATTTTCAATCAAGAGTTCACTCCCCTACCAGAAAAGGTCACAACAAACAACTCAAACACAGAGTTGTTGTTCACCTCCAACCAGTCAGTAATAACACTGCCAGTACACAAGTACTCAAAGTAATTCAAGTAGATCTCCCATGAACTTGCAATAACCTACAATTCAAATGATCTTACTTACCATGTAGATCTTCTCCCTGATCTTGCACAACCTGCAGATCAACCTGATCTTACAATTGGAAGGATCTCTTCCTTGCCTTGATCCTTAATTACAATACATGCCAATGAGTCTATAAATAGATCCCATACTAAATGATAACTTAGACTTCTAATTTAAAATAATTAGACATGCAGCTCAAGACTTGAAATAGTCTTTACATGCAAACAATTGGTTCAATAAACTAACTATTCATGCAACGAACAGTTCTAGAACCGCACAGGTGACCAACGTCGACTGACTCCATGACCGATGTCGGCAGCTTCTTGTGTAACCCTGACTGACATCGATCGGCCTAATCGATGCTGGTGACTGTGACACTCAGCAACCTCCTCCATGTTTGTAAATAGTGAAGCTTTTAGCTCCACGACCTAACAATTTTCAGATATTTTGTACCAACAATCTTAGTGCTATGGAATTAGAGAATAACAATAAGGATCCTCAACCACCTATGTATTTTAACTTTTATATCTCCTAATATCATCCTTATAATTATTTTAAAATGAATTCAAGTATAAATAAATGATATGATCCATAAAATACCAAGAAATCTAGGCAATAAAACCTCTTGAAACCCATGAATATAATAATGAAGAGGAAGATGTTCTTGACTAAACTACAAAAACGAAAAAAATTTGTCCAAAAACACATTGAGAATAGGTTCAAGGATCCTATAGTCATATATGATCTCATGTTACATAATTTTATAAATACAACCACCCCTCCATGTAGATTTACTACATGACTTGGGCCAAGTCAATTCTCAACTTCCCATCTCTCTTATAAATCCACTATTCTTATTTTAATAAAAATCATGGTATTTATTCCCAAAATATATTACTTTAACACAAACATTAATGTTATTTATAGTGATTATAAAACTTCTCGACATGATAACTAAGCTTCTAATTGAACCAAAAACACACTAACACAATAAATGTGATGTTGCAGGTTATCAACTAAATGTCTAGCATGTAAACTGTTATTTCTTAGAAATTCAAGAAAATGCAAAATTAACTCATGAAAATATAATATAAACCTAAATTAATTCATGGGAAATTCCTACTAAAATTTTCCCCACCCCCTAGAGATCTCCTTGGGATAATCCTTCCACAATATCTTATTCATAATAAAGTCATCAAACACCTCCAAAATGAAAATTTAGTGCCTCAAATTGTAAACATTGACATTGGTGAAATTAATCCCAATATATATTATAATGGATCCACCAATCCCACTTTTAATCTAAATGCCTTTGGTAACCTATATAAGGATTATATTAAAATTAATAGATTTTCCACTACCAAACTACTTTCCAAAACCCTAACATGTAATGTTTTATAATGCTATGTTAAACCTAATTCTAGTTCTATAACTAATTTATAATAAATCCATTATAACGACTTTCTAGGAAATAAATTATCTTTATTAATTTAAATCAAGTGGATCATGAGACCACCCAATGATTTATTAAGTGTTGTAAAACACTAGATAACAAATTTGAGAATAACATGACTAAAAATAACATATTTAAATGTTTTACAACTATGGTATAATCCATATTGTAATACATCGTTAGGTTATTCACCCTAAGTCATTGTATGAATCCTTTTATCAAGATAAAATAAATAAAAATATCCTAAGATAATTTTACATTCCTACCCCTAAATAAGGAATTTTAATGCTTAGGAGACATAATTTAAAAAAATCACACTACTAATAATAGTGTTACAAATGCTTATGATCATAGTCATGAATCTCAGATGATTATTCATATATTCATGTCAAGGAGTTTGAAATAAGTGGATATATACCCACCCATAGAAACAATCCCTTTCCAACATCCCCCTCCTTCCAAAAAGCAAAATTTCAATCTAAACCAGCCTCTTAGCTTAAAAAAGATTAGGAAGCTCCTTCCTAGATATCTAATTAGAGATATTGATAATAACCAACCTAAACCTTAATGGTATAAGATATAATTTTAATGTTTATTCCAATATGGTTAGTTTCATTATTATTAAAATTATCGTTATATTTATATTTTATCATATGAATTTATCCTTGGTCATAAATTTGACCATGATGTTATGACAAAATAATGTTATCAAGTTTTTGACAAGGTTTCTAAAGTTCATGAAGGTAAATTCAAGAATTATGCCCTTGACCAAGCTAATGACCACCTTGAAATTTACAAATATCTTATTCCTAATCATTCTCAAAACACTAATAAGAAACATCCACATGTAGACAAACATGTTTCTCAACCTCAAAATCTCACAAATCAAACTCAAACTTTCATTATTATAGATATCAAGGTTAACCCTACATCTTCCACTCAAGTGGATTAATTGGTTAACATGAATAACATGAAGCACATCATAGCTAATATAGATACTAAACCTAATACTAAAAATCATCCCAAAACATCTCTCAAGACTTACATAACTATTTGGGCCTATCCTTGAGGTCAAATCTTAGTCTTAGTCCTTTCTATGTTGGAAATGAGAATACTTCTCATTTATCTAGGATCTCTCCTGCAAAACCATTACCACAAAAAAAAACATATTATACATTATGCACATAGACAATATTATGCACAAGTCAGTCTCCATTATTTTCTCAAGGAATAAACACAATCCATAGGTTTCCCTCTCTTCAACACTGGTCTAGGAGAAGTAATAGGAGTTCCTATTAAATAGACATAATAGGTTGTTATGCACAACAAATAATTTGTTATGTCAAACCAATAACAATTAATATGGAATATTTGTATGCAAAAAATAGGTGTGTAAGTATTTGACATATAATAACTAATTAACCAATTCCTAATTAAGCTTAACTCTATGAGTGAGTGTTATCAGTCACTCCAACACCCTCCCTTAAGAAAAAAATAAATAGTAATAAAAGAAAAAGAAAAGAGACTAAATGGGTCCCATTAACAAGGCCTGATCAGGTACCCATATACAAATCATAGTGAAATACAAAGTGTTCCTATGGTAACCAATCTATCTTACCAGAATACATGGATGTTAAGTTGTTGTAATTGCCAAGTCAAATAAGAACTAGTACTCTATATGAGGCTCTCTATAAAAAAATGTTGATCATAAACTAGGGAAAAAGAGTTACCATGGATGGAATGTATCACCACAAGGTACCCAAAAACTAGTAAAATCATAGCGAGAGTGAAGAAGAGAACATATGTTGCAAGGCATCCCAAGAAGCATGACTCAAAAAATCTGAACACAATCCTATACTAGGTGCACTCTATGGAATAAATCACATCAAATAGAATATGTACTCAATCAACTGACTCCAAAACAAATATGGTGTGCCAAGGACTAAAATTAAGCATAACACCTAAATTAGTATCTGAACACACCCACCATAATGCTTAAGTGGTTGTAGTGACTCAAAAACAATCCATATGAGTGGGCCAATCCCACTACAAAATATTGAAATGTTGACATTGTTTTACATGAGAATATCTACTCTTTAGAGGGAGATTAAATTCCATAATAAATCTAAAGGAGACTATCAGCATCAAAGGTATAGATACAAATATCTCAATAAGTGTCCCTAGTAGTGATGGGATATTCAATAACTAAAGAGTAAAGTTCTCAACATGAAGCATACAAGCATGAAGAAAAAGACTCCATGACTCTCAGTGTGACCACAAATAAAGGTCTCATACAACAATAATAACACTAAGTGACACAAAAAGTCTACAATGTATTTATTAGTAGACAACATTTATGAAATGAGAGGTGCAGGCTCCAAAAAAATGACCACCTAGTGAAGAGCTCAAATAACCAAGGAACATCAAAAGGTAGGAGGATTAATTTATGGTTGAAGAATCTAAGTGGTGGAGGAAACTTGCCTATAGATTCCTCTCAAATAATGATGTCAACACCACCAAGAATGAAATAAAATCCACTCCAAATGAACATGAATGGTAGATGAAGATGATTGCATATGATTGGGTGAAAAATCAATAGTAGAAGAATGCAAGGTAACATCCAAAGAAGTGTCAGGTAGATCATGTCTACCTACAATAGTCTTAGGTTTCTCAAGCCTGAGTGAAGGTGTAGAAGAGCCCATGTGTAGCTAATAATCCTCATGAAGAGTGGAGAAAAGAAAATATGGAGATATATTAATAGATCCTAATGAAGATGAAGCACATGCATCATAACCAATGTAATGCTAATCAATGCAAATAAGACAAGAAATGTCTTTTAGACACTTCCTAATGCCTACAAGTATAGTAGTGTGACCCATGTAACAAAGCATGTGGGATCCAAATATAGTGGTATGATGCTCAAAAGAAGAAGACATGTGTAGGTGGAATAGGAATGGGATGTGCAGAGTGTGTAACAATAGTAGGCATAAAAGTATCATCTAGAAAAATAGGATCACCATGAACAATGGAATGCTCAAAATCTAGTAGATCAAACTGTAAAAGTGCATCAAGTGGATACATACTAGATTTAGTACATGATGGGGTATCAGACTGATGTTTTATGTCAACAAGTTTATTCTTTAGAGAATAAATGATAGCATCCTTTCCATGAATCAGGGAGCACAAAAGATAATTTTACATCATGAGTTTCCTATTTCTTCCTAAAGTTATAGGAAAGAGGCCATATGATCAATGGGTGGCTTAGGGCTTGGTAGGGTACTATTGATAGTCATACCAAAATCAAAAATAGGAGTAATAACCACTATATTAGAATGTGCATCAATAGGTGGATATGTGAAGTTACCTAATCCAAGTGACCACCAGTAATCAAATATACATCATGATCAATAGGAATAAGTGGTATAAGTGTCTCATACTCAAAACATATGTCCTCACTAATAATGGAAAAAGGCTAAGAACTAACAAAAGGAGATGAATATGCCAAAGTGTCCTCATGCAAATCATAGTCAAGAATCGAACCCATACAAATGGGAGAAGATGGTGGAGAACTAATGTCACTAATAGATAAATCCTCACTACAAGAGGAAGGTGAATGAAAAGTAATATGAGGAGGTGAATTGACCTCATCAAAAAATGTTGAAAGAATGTCACAAACTCCTTTAGGTGATGTGGCATGCTCAATATGAGTTTTCAAATTATCATAAACATGGAGGAAATTAAATAAAAGTGCCTCCTTTTGTAAGGATGCAAGCTGTACAATATCATCTACATCTAAAGATATGGGAAATTCACCAATAAAAACT
The DNA here is from genome assembly GCA_037957365.1 of Torreya grandis. Taxonomy (NCBI): domain Eukaryota; kingdom Viridiplantae; phylum Streptophyta; class Pinopsida; order Cupressales; family Taxaceae; genus Torreya; species Torreya grandis. The sequence goes on from JARHVA010001099.1 coordinate 3,290,870, forward strand.
CTCCACAATCCCTTAATTTGTAAGTGCATTTGTATTTTGGTTTTACAAGTGGTGTAGTTTGAAATACTAAGGGGTTAAATGATATGAGAATCCATACCTAAAGATGGAAAAAACTAATAATGATGGGAAATGGCCAAATAGGGATGTATGTTACCACCAAAAATGTGTCTATGAGTATAATAAGTGGCACAAAAGAGGACAAAACACTCTAAAAAATAGGACTTGACCAAAAAATTTCCTTGTATATAACTTACACCAAAAAATGAAGTGTTTTGTGAGGGGGTCTCACTGCTTGTGAGACCATACCTCACCCTCCATCTTTGAAAATCTATATATAAATTACATGTCAAAAATAATAATGTAATGCCCCTTTTTTAAAGTAGTAGTTTACAAAGAATTACAAGGATTTTTAAAAATTTTATAACCCCCCTTACAATGATTTCCCACAATAATAAATTATCTAGTTTATAAAATCATTTTACTACCACTTTTACTTAAAAAATATAACCCTTAAAAAAACATAATCCACTTGTAGTGGATGGGGTTTGAACCCTTGACCACCCCCTCTCTCTTGAAATTTTTATTAAAAACAAATGCAACCAACTCAGCTATGGTTAACTCAACAAATATCTAGATAGAAATTGATATTTAAACTTTTCAAGAATTAGCTTTTTTGAAATAACAATATAATACTAACCTTTTAAATAGTTTATTGGTGGCCTAGGTGTTCATAAAATCCATGTGGTGATTTTGTATGGTCAATGTCTGGGTCAAAGTGAGCTAGCTTGGTGAGAACTATAGATTTGTAGGACTATGTCAAAACATCCAATGATTTGTTGAGATCTAGTTATTGATGGAGTAGCTACTGACTAATGTATCGAATCATGAAATGTGAAACCAAGTGTTTGAAACCAAAAAAAATAGAACATAGTTATCATGTTAGAGAGGTGACTATCACATGGTCAAGGACATGGAGCAATGAAGGGTATAGTAGGTCATAGATGGGTGGTAAGCTAAGAAAATAGCAAAGTGAAAGTCATCTATTTGCATGTCCTCACCATGTCCTAGGAAAAAATGACATTAAGTGCTTACCTATCTCCTTTCTTTAATCTTCAAGGTTACAAGTTATAAAAAACACCAAATTTTGTGAGTTATGCATGCTAATTCAAAGACTCCAGATGTGGTATATGATCATGAGGAGGACTTATGCAAAGGTATGAATTACAGGATCCAAATCCAAAAAACATAAATAGAAGATGATCAAAAAATATTTTCTAGCAAATGAGGAAAGGTGATGAAATATCTTATTATCTACAAAAAAAAACCATAGATTCTATTATAAATAAGAGTGGTTGGCATGCTACCATAAACCACCAACGTAATTACATTTGGTGGTAAAATATTTGTTCATACAATGAAATTTGAGAATATATAGCCTACAAAAAAATATATTCGCCAAAATTTCAATCTTAGATCCAAAAAGATGTAGTGGTGACTAAACATTATAAGGGACAATGATGGTGGAGTTGGCAGCTAGATAGAGGTCTAGATGGAGAGAATCTCTTTCAAACAACTCTAAGTATTATCACAACCTATAATGATAAAAGAAAGAACTACAATCCTAGATATTATTTCTCCTACCACTTCATCGGCATCTACTATAATGAGGACATATTTATCAAATTTATCCTTAAAATCACAAAGGTAGTAGTATGTGATGTGAATTAGGTTGACATATGGTAGAAAATTGATCTCAGAGAGCCATAAAAAAATATCAAATTCTGATTTGATACAATAAATAGTCAACAAATCAAATACAAAAAAGCATAGGTGCTTGCAATAATGCTAAGAGGCTAAATAATGGTTGTAAAAGCTGCTCTGATACCATGTCAGAAATGAGAATACTTCTCATTTATCCATCATCTCTCCTACAAAACCATTACCACAAAAAACATCTTAGACATTATGCACATAGACAAAAATTATGCACAAGTCAGTCTCCATTATTTTCTCAAAGAATAATACACAACCGATAGGTTTCTCTCTTTGGCACCAGTCTAGGAGAAGTAATAGGAGTTCCTATTAAATAGGCATGATAGTTATTAATAAAAATAAATAGTTTTTTAGGTGAAACCAATATTAGTTGATATGGAATATTTGCATGCTACAATAGATGTGTATATATTCAACACATAACAACTAATTAACTAACTCCCAATCAAGCTTAACTCCACAAGTGAGTGTTAACGCTTACTCTAACATTCTAAACCTCCAAAATCACAAAAAAAATATAACTTTAGTATAATTTTCCATGTTAATTTAGTTGAAAAAATTTGTGTAAAATCAACTTAATCAACCATGCAAATTCATTCCTCTATATTTCCAAATGAATTGATAAGGTCGATCCAACCTATTAAAAAAATGAATTGACATGGCCGATCTAGTTTTGTGTAACTAATTCAATTAGATAGACCATATTTATCCAATTGAAAACTAATAAAAATAGTAAAAATCAAGCCCATATTCATCTACAATCACATATGATCTTATTTAGACCTTTATGTCTCAATTTCAGTCTTACCCATCTCATAATAACTTCTATGAATGGGATCCCATAAAATATTTGTATAGATTACCTTGTTAAATTCATTTTATTTATCTTATGTGTATTTATCATAGACATCATACACATATAATGTAACTCTTATTTAACATGAACACCCCTCAACCACCACCAATGGGGAAATAAGATACCTTTCCCAGGTTTGAAGAAAGAATAATGCAACAATGTGAAGAGATGTCCATCCACATTAATCACACAATAGATTTAAGTTTATCGATTAAATTAAAAATTTGCATCTATGATCCCAACAAGATCCTTCTCCATATGGATTTCCCTCATCTATTTATTAGTTTTAAAATTAGATATATCCAAGTCAAAATAACCTTCATAAATGAAGGTTTTGATACTTGTGTCACTTATTTAGAATTCATTAAATTCTTTGGGTATTCCAATATCAACCTTAAGTCAACTCATATCACATTCCAAGGATATGATTGAACATAAATGCATCCCTTAGGATACATTTGTATTCTTATCCTAGTACCTCTCAAACAATTAGGGTGAATGTTATGATCATTAACTTTCCTCTTTCCTATAATATCTTATTTAGTCACCCTTGGACTCATCACATGAGCGTCATAACTTCCTTCGTATGCCAATTAATTCCATAAATGGGAGCTATCTATAATATTAAAGGTGATACCAAACCAAGTAATTATGAAAAATTCAAGAATTCAAAATCTATAAAATACCTATCTTTAAACCTTTTCCTAGTATCACATTTAGAGAACATCAATGTTTTAACCATCCTATCAACTCATCAAGAGGTTATAATGGTCAACTAAACTTGTGGGAAACATCCCACCAAACCTTCTCAATTTAAATGAAAATGAACCTAATGACATTAAATTTAAAATAAAAACTTTTGATCTCCATCCTAACATCCTAATTCAACTACCACCTTTTTTACAACCCCTTTCTCGTAAAAAGGAAATTGATGAGATCCCTATAAATGTCATCATCATAATGAAAATTATTTAAAAAACCCCTTCTATTGATATCTCAGTTGAATACCTCAACATAGGTATCATAAATCCTTATTAAAATGATCTTTATATACTAGATGATCCATTCTTATTTGGATACACCCAAGTAAATAATGTAGAAGTCTTACGTTACAAAAACTTTCTTAATAAATCTTACAATTTGACATCGATCAACTCTAGTATTAATATTATTACTCTTTTTTTCTCTGATATTTATGATGATTATCATCCTTTTAATATTCTTGGTGATAGATTTTATGAAAGGTATGTTTCTCCTTCTTTTAAAATCAAAAAATAGATATCCTGAGATACTAATACTTTTCCTTCTCATGACAGGTCTGTTATGGATCTGATTTCATTTTTGGACACATTCAATGCCCCTATTCTTTCCAATTATCTTCCTATCATGTTCCATAATTATTCCAACACTAGTCCATTCCATTTATATATATATATATATATATATATATATATATATATATATATATATATATATATATATATATATATATATATATATATATATCCATAAATTTTTCTTCATATCAAGATGTTAGCCAAGGTAATCTGCCAAATAACATTAAAGTTCTCACCAAAATGGATACCAACATAATTATTTATATTTAAAAATACCCCAAGGAGTTTATAATAAAAATTTATACCATACATTTGATATCAATAGCAACATAATTTAAAAGGAAAATTTCTTAACACAAACAATTGACCATGTTCATCCACTCTTAGGAATTTCATTTAACTTTCACATGAAAATTACACATTCTTAGACTAATTTTTGATCTCTTTGATAGTATTTGGATGTAATTTATATTGATGTTGTTAAATTTACTATTCATTTATATATGTTACTCCAAATGTGACTCTAACATACATCCCTAGGAATATGAATTTGTATTGTCTTTAGAATGAGTGTCTTGATGTAGAACCCTATAACAACATTTTTTTAGGTTTTCAAGACCATAGCCTTAAGATACCCAAAAATATTCATATGATACACCCAATATGGAGGATAAGCTTCCAATTTAGCTATAACCATAGGTTTACAACCATAATATTTACTTCTCTGGTTATGTTACTCCTAGATGGAAGATCAACATCCTCGCCATTCTAGCACATCTACTTTCTCCAATGAGGCCATTCACATAAAAGTCATTATGTAGATCCTAGTGAAAGTATAAGAGATCATGATTAAGGTAAGATATCAACTAAAATGATATACATATGATGTTTTTAATTGTGTGTTCACACACATTGAGATATATCTATGATTACTTAGTGATTGTGTCATAATCTTTTACTCACATTTTTCACATGTTTTAATTTTACATTGTTATCTTTAACATTACATGTGTCTTGCCATTTAATTTATTTTACCATGATTTTTAATTTTATAAACCTCTTGGTTTTATTCTAGCATTTCAAATATTCATGTTTCTTTGGTATATTTAATTTTATAGAACTTCTTATCTTTTTTTTCCATTCCACCCATTCTTGGTTATTTGTTATATTTACTTTCATAACACCACTTGGTTTTATTTAGCAATTTCACTTGTTCTTGGTTCTTTTTTTAATTTAATTTTATAGAAACTCTTGGTTTTATTTGGCCATTTCACCCATTCCTAGTTCTTTGGTATCTTTATTTTTATCATTAGTCACCTCTTGGTTTTATTTGGCCATTGTTTCATACATGATCCTTTAGTATCATTATTTATTTTTCCAATCCTTCCTTTTGGATTCATATTATTTGGTGCTTGTTTTAACCTATTTTGGGTTTTTCATTCTTTTCTAGTGACATTACTACCATCTCTCATAACATTCTATTTGGATGAAAATTTATTAGGAGGATAAATCAGTTACTTCACATCAACAATATGGGGAACAAAGTCCATCTACTATTAGTAGGTAGAGCTACCTTTATTGAAAGCCAAAATAGGAAAGCAAGAAATATTTAAAAATAAAGGAATGTAAATCATAGGTAGTAGTTTTGACCTGAAAGTATGAAAAGGATCTTTAAGAAAGGAATATGTATAGAAGGAGAAAGAGGGGAGAAGTTTTTTGGGTAATAAACTCATCAAGTTAGAAAATTGAGACTAGATGAAAGTGTTGAGAGAAAATTTTGACTTTAAAAATAAGAAAATCTCTCTCATTCAATGGGTCAAAAAGACATAATCATATCCTTAAGGATATGAAAATACACCAAAACACTATTTGACTCTAATAACATAAACTAATAACATTTTATATTTTCCAATAGAAATAACTAATAAATTACCTCTATTCCCACCAATATTTTCATGTGTTGGAAATGTAAATTCCAACTCAAAATATAAACTTTGTAATCTAATATCCTATTATCAATGGTTTAAATTTTATAACAATGGTAATGAAAATTATATACAATGAATTAAGAAAAAAACCTAATTCAAAAGATATCACTAATTTAAAGTTTAGAAACACCTTTCTTGTATTAATTCTAAAGAGTAGAAAGATTGATCTCCTTTCACAATTCTTTTCCAAAAATTTTATATGTTTCAAATCCTTATTATGAAGCCCTAACTTGTATTTATAGGTTAAAATGGGTTGTTATGCTGCAAAACCACTAATTTTTCCTTTTTACAGAACTGCTAAAACACCAATGAGAAATTAAAATTTTGAAATGGTGCAAAATATTTTTAATCAATTACCACCACTTGAAAAAACAATTGGGAATTTTTCACTACTTTTAAAATCACATCATCAACTTGCACAACTTGAAAAATAAGGCAAAATTTTGAAGATAATTTGTAGAGATACAATGCACATTTACAATGGGAAAAAGAGTGAAATAACTCAAGTTAGGTACAAAGAAACAAGAGAAGAGAATGCAGAAACACTAAAATAAATTCTTCATTCTTATTACTATTGTATTGAAATTCTCTCCCTTTCAAGAAGTCATAAAACCTCTAGAGAATTACCTGAATCAAGTCTTCATCCAATCTATCCATGTACCTGTAGGCAATGTCTATTGAGTAATCTAACTCTTTAATTTCTTGATGCTTGCCTCAAAGATTATTTATTTCCATATCTAAATTATCCACATTCACTTGAAATTTGGATAACTGAAAATGTAGATGTAGGATTGACAATGTCTTGAATTCATTCTTTAAATTCTCCAATTATGGTCTCAATTGAAATTAGATTTCCCTCTTGATCCTTGTCATTGACAATCTATCTTCTTGACTTCAGTGTTAATTTCTATCATTGTGTCACTTCTAATTGACCTTGAATTACTAAATGTTTGAACATATTCTTGAAGATACTAGATTCTAAATTTGGTGGCCCAAATAAATTCAATCTAATAGACAATTTTATCTTTATTGATTACCCCTTTTTCAACAAGATCAAAATAAGTAAATTTCTAGAATTCAACCAATCCAAGCATGAGTTCCTCTCAATTTTATTTTTACTTAGCATATCCATTTTATTTTATTACTACCTATTAATATTGTGATTTAATTTAAAATAACATCATCACTGTGGTGAGAATTGATGAGGCACCTTTAACTATAATTTTTTTAATATAGTCTCTCACTACATTGCCCATTTGGCCCACCTCTCTCACTCTATCCAGTATCTCTACATGAAGACTTGATAAAGTGATAACTGGTTGAATTGGCCCAATAAATCTATGTATTATCGAGGTCAATTATTCCATTTTCTCTTTCATTTCATCTTTTATTACTTATCTTTGTCCATTTTTTCAAATATGGTGCTAATCACCATCTAAACATATCTTTTCATCCCTTCTCTGGTTGATTTTCCTAAATGAACTCTAGACACATGGTAGTATTCAACCCTAATTTATGACTTATCCATTTCAACTACAAGAATGACCACTTCTACACATTTTTTTCCCTTTTCATCTATCATCATTCATGAAATTGTCCTCACTTTATTTGGCCTCTTTAATAAAGAAGCTATCAAGGTTATAAAATATATCTTTTCACATTCAACAATTTTTCTCATTCTTTTCACTATTGTAGACAACCAATTTGAAGTTGTCATGCTTGAAGAAGGAAATGGGACATAAGTTGAAATAGGTGGAATAATCTTGTCTATAGTTGAAGAAGGCATTTTCTCAATTTGGACACCTTGAAAAGATGTTTTAATTTACTCGTGTGTATTGATTATTTTAAGAGGAATTCTTGGGGAAAGAACAATGGGCAAATTAGGATTTGAGGGAAAAGATGAAGAGATAGGAACAACCTATTGTAATTGGAAAGTAGAGGACATAGGAAACATTGTATCATCTAAAGCTAAGAATTGTTGAGTTGTGTTCTCTACTAATTCTTGAGATAATGGAAAGCTATCAACTAAAACTTCTTGAGGAACTAAAATTTTAGGAGAAGAAGAAACACTTTCACCAAACCTTTTTATTTTCAGCTTGATAGTCTTTTATTGTTGAACATCTTGTTGATTAGCTTTAGGTTCACATGCCTCTTCTATCATGGGAGGTTCTCCATTAGGGCCTACTTCACCTGTCTTTTCTGGCTCATCCTATTACTTGTAGAAGTTACCAAATTCATATTCCCTAGGAGGTGTAGGAAAATCATAATTCATATCAACTCCTTTTCCTTTCAACCATCTAAGAGTTTTATCAAGTACAATCCTTATCCTTCTTTTGAGAGAATTATATTCCCTTTTGTTTCAATGTACTATGTGCAATGTCTTTGTCGTGATGCCCTCTCTTTCAAAGATGGGGTCCAATGTGACCTCATCATCTACCAACTATTTTGGTAGTTTAATTATGCCAAATTTGACAATTTGTCTCATGGTAAATCATGAATAGTCTCTAACTCTCACTATTTTATCATCATCACAATCCATCCAAAAGTCTTCAAAATGTGTAACATGTTGAAGCGAAGATCCAAGATTATGTTCAATAAGGTCCCTATTATCAAATGAAAACATATTTTCAAATGTCATGAGGTTATAGTGAAATATTTATTGCTTGAATGCCTTAGCCTTCACTACTAAATGGTAAGCATACCTACCAATAGAGATTGGAAACTTGATCCCTATTTTATATCATCTTGTTAGGAACTTGTGTGTTTCAACAAGTTGTCTCACCAATGCCATCAACACCCATTTTTTGATAACATATCATGGGATCATGTAAGGAGATACTTCACATTGACTGATTCTCAAATAATTGAATATTAAGAACTGTATAAACCAAACTCCACACCTTGCTATTTCTTTAATGGTTACAACTGATATTCTTGTGTTGAAGAGTTCCTTTTCAAACAACTTGATGACGAAATGAACAAAACAATCATTGACTTTTTTGAAGTGATGAGCATTGTACTTCAATGATAGCTAGGGATAAACATCATATATCATTCCTTTCTTGAATTCACTCACTATATACAATCCATAAAAATACCTTTGACATGTTATAGTGTAAATAAGGTATGAAGTCATTTAGAATTTTGATGTGTCTTTTACCTCCATGAGCGCTTGTGAATGGCATTATTGATCAATTCTCCCTAATTGATATATTTCTTATTTCTAAGGATGATATAGATGAATCTATACATCCATGTCTAAAAAATATTTTCCATTTGATTTCCCACTATCCTATGTAACATAGTGATCATGTCACTTATCTCAATCTTTGAAATCTAATCTTGTGAGATTTTTTGGAATGTGAATGGAGGAATGCTTCAGCTTAGTCAACCAAGATTTATTGACTTGTTTAGAACATGCTATAACATTGTTATCCTAAAATATTTAGGAGGACTCAGGGGTCAAATGAATAAAGGCTTCATGATTTGGAAGGCAAAAAATGCTATCAATCTATTTAGGAGTAAAAATCACTACCAACTCCCCCTAGGGATCTCTTACCTCTACGTCTTTGAGTTATAATTATTTTCCACAATAAAAAATAACTCAAGTGACTATCATGACATTGGGAACACTATTGCCTATGCCAAACCACTATCACAAATACTTTGGCTGAAATCTTTCTAATGTACTGCATTTATTCTTTCTCAAAACTCATCCAAGTTGATGTGGCCTAGATTAGTGTCACTAATATTTACAATGTTATAATCTAGTGGCAACGAAAGCATCACACCTTGAAATTGGTACTTCATGATTTTTTTGCCTTTAATAATAATCTCCTTTTTTGGAGTATGAGATGAAGACATTAATTTGATAATAAAATTGACAAATTTGAAAGTTGGTATAAAATCTCTTTATTTACAAGAAATGATGGAAATGAAAATTGAGGTTGTAGTCACAAATTAATTGTGCAAATTTCTATGGCATATTTTTAACTCTCCTTCTATGAATTTTAATTTTCCCTTTGACTAATTTTACTGCTTGCAATGCACCTGTTAAAATTCCTCTATGTAGCTTATTACAAACTTTTATGGCCAAAGGAAATGAATGAAAGAAATTATAAAAATAATGTCTTTTTCAATTTTCAAATTATTCCCTTGTTCCCTATAATTTTTTAAATTTCTAAAATTTTAAAAATCTTGCAAAAATACTTTTTTAAAAACGACCACTCAATGTTGCATAAAATCATAACTATGTAATTAACCAAAATGATTAAAATTGACCATTGCCAATTCTATTCAAAAAAAATTTAAAAAAAATACTAGAAAACCCCATCAACCTTTTCAACGTCTTCCTCAAAGCCAAAAATGCACTAATTCAAAAATGTGCAAGTTGAAGATTTACAAAATTTTCAAAATAGCAAATATCAAGCCCAAAATATGCTCAATCATTTTTTTTCTTTTTTATTTTCCACCCAACAACTTTTCTTATTTTTTATTTTTCTCCACTCAAATTTTTTACTTTTTTTCACTCAATAATTTTATACTATTTTCTATTCCACTCAAACCCCCCCTTTTTTATTTTCTACTGCTGAACATTTTTTTAATTATTTTTTCATTTCCCACTTAGGCATACAACTTGCTATATGGCATCTGTGTGATTGACGTTGGAAGGGAAATATCAAAAGTTTTTGAAAAATATTTCTTAAACATGCTCATGTGGATGAGTCGTACGACTTCATGGAGGGGAAATAATTTTTTTTTTTTTTTTAAATTTTACTCAAAACATATCACAAATGGTTGGCTAGAGGAGAAAAATAGAAAAATATTAAACATCTTTCCAAAGTGATTAAACATAGGATGTACAATTTGCAGCAACATGAGAAAAATTTAAAAAATTGACAAATTTTGACACATGATACTCACACATAGGCCGTATAATTTGGTTATTGTAGAAAATATGAAGAAATTTTAATATAAATCACCTTTTTGGGGGGTCATATGACTTGACCATGTGCCCCACCTTACATAAAATCATGAATGTAACCACTAGATTGAACAATGACACTGGGCATATGGTTAGGGGAAAGAAACAAATAATGTGAATTTTGTCTATTAAAAGTTGCATGGCCTTACCTTGCTAAGGAGAAAAATAATTAAATATTGATTCCTTTTGATATTCGTACAGTTGAAATGGTACTTTTATTGGTAGAGGAAACCAAAAAACATTCATTAAAATGCATTGCCTGCTCTTTCTTCTTTGGGCTCTTTAGGAGAAAACTTGATATCTTACCTAGTTGTGTCTTGGAAAATATTTTCTAAATTTTCTATGAATTTGCATGACAATTTTTTTTTCTTTTTCTTCAATATGTTTCCCATTAATGAATTTGATAAAATTTACTTTCGATAGTCGCTGGCTAAAACATGGATGGAAAATCAAATTTTAAAACATTTAAAAATTGCCAAATTTAACATGAAAATTAAATGAGAAGAAATATATTGTGGAGCCTATATATAAGACATATAGAACTCATGACAATGTTGAATATGATCATATTTGGGCTGAAAATAACCATATAGGGGATGGTACACTTCATGAAAGGACTAATTAAGAAATTTCTCTTGTTGATAAGGAATAACACAAGCTTGCGATGTCTCCCAAACTTGTAAAAAATAAAACTCAACACCAAAGTAAGCCATAAAACCTCATGAAAAATAACACAAATAAAGATGTCACTAAAAATCTTCAAATGGAAACTTGGGGTACTTGACCAATTGATGTAGCTTTAGAGTTACCATTGATGCTTGAATAGATGCCTCCAAAGGCTGATTGTTGAGAGACAACACCAAAAATATCTCAACTTCTTGGACCAAGAGTCCTACTGGTCATACCAAAAACTATTATCACATAGATTTTCACACTTTGAGGAGATGAAAAAACTCTCCTCATCCAAGTGGCATAATGGAAACAACTCTAGGCTTGTGGGTACCCTAAGGATGAGGTGAATCTCTAGATAGAACTATCCCCCTTGATGTACCACTTTGGATTACAACTACACTTAACTTTAGGGGGTGAAAATGGAGAGAGATAATTATTAAAAAAAATATGTCTTAAGGGAGTTGATACACCAAATATATTTATTGCTTCCAACCATATGCATCTTATACTTGAAATCAAGGGACAAATTGAACATACACTTCTCTAATCTTCATCTTCTCACATCAATGCTACATTGTGAGGTTATTGATTAATGTGCAAAGCTAAGAGGACTAAAAAAGAGGTCTATGAGGGAAATAATGAATATAATAACCCACTCAATCCTTGAAAATTCTTAAAACACTTCACATGACCTGTAAGAAGAAGCTTTCTAACTACAAATGGGATGAAATAATGAAACAACATTCTAAAGAATCCATAGTCTTCACTTGTGCAAAATCAAACATTACAAATAAAAAAACTAAGAATAGTCATGGAGGAGGTAAAAATCAGAAGTATTATTGATTAAAAAAACTATAAAAATTATTAGGGATTCACCATACTTAGGTGGAGCATTAAGTACAATGGCCAAAATGGTTAGTTCTTATAGAACTTAAGAGAGAGAGAGAAGAAGAAGAGAGAAGTCCAAGGGTCATAAGGACACTCATCAAGATGATAAAATAAAATATTTTTTCATTAAAATAGGATATGGGATGAACCATGTAATGTTAAGAGATACTAGTGTCAATCCAAGGCATAAACTTCATGAAAAGTGGCAAGAAACTCCTCATTTTGGCTCAAAAAATCTGCTTGCATGATTATCTATATTTTAACACCTTATAACTGATTTGAAAAAGGTATGATGATTGTAATGAATTTTAAGGACATAATACATGCTTCCTCATGCATTATTTGCATGCTTGGTCATTTGGAATCACTTGGAAAGGAGCAATCATCATCTACAGTCCAAGAAACACTCCTTTCATGCACCCTGCTCACTTTTCATCAAATTTGGATTCAATTACTCATAAAAATCCATGTGAGGAATTTACTGACACCTATAAATACCCTAAATGTACTTATAAGAACCAAGGACACCTTAAAAATCTATTCACTTGAAGTTTTCACACTTCTTCCTAGCTTGTCTATTAGGCTAGTTTTGACTGGCTGAGTTGAAGCACCAAGGCATGAGAGTGATATTTTAAGTTATATTAAGTCTTAATATTTCCATACATGTGATTTTCATCTCTTGAAACCTCTTATAACCTAAAAAACACACAAAATAGTCAATAAAACCCTATTTTCCCCATCCATATAATTTAATACAACTCCTCCTAATGGGGAGTATCCTAAAGGAGTCTTCTACAACCTCCACTCATTGTTTTAGGAAAACTATGCCATTTTGAAGCATTATATCCTTAATTTTACCAATCAAGTTCCTCCAAGGGTTTTGTAAGTGTTTTAGACATTTTTTTGCTCTTAAGGTTTGTTCATAAATATTGGACATCCAATCTGCAAAAAAATTATACAAAATCATTTTTTAAGACCCTTGATAGCTTCCATAAACTCCTTTGACCTCCATGTAAATCCTCCAAAAAGATATGAGCATTTGAAGTTACTTACACGAGCTTGTTCTCCTCTTTTCCTACATGTTGAGTTGGTTTTGAGCTCAAAAAATAGATTATTTTTAGCCTATCTAGCCTCCATAATCTTTATTACCTCTATATTATCCCTAAAAACATACTCCATCATGTTGAAATTCATATCTCATGCCATGAATGTGACTAGTTCTTCATTTGGCCACTAGGTCTAGACCTTGCCTAGTAGGTCTAAGTTGTATTTGAGCTAAAATATGGATTAATTTTACTTATATTACATCACACAAACCTATAAACATATATAATTACATAATAAACATGCCTTAGTTCATTATAATACTCATCTCATGTTAGACTTGAAGATGCCATCTCATTTGGGCATCAAGCTTGAACTCTATTTAATAGGTCTATCTACAACTTGGGAGGATAGACCTTTAAAATAAACTTCCTTGCATTATATAGGTTTCAACACATCTAAATTCACCCTAATAACATGTTCCAATCATTTATAAGGCTCACTAAGAGCTATAAATAGGAATGACATACCATTTGGCTTCTAGGCCTTAAAGTACCTAGCATGATTGACTACAACTCCCAAGGTTTAGACCATTATAATTTGTTACATAATCATATGATTAGTATATTATCCCTTATTATGTGTCATCCAACCTAACATAACTCTTTAAGTGGTTAAAAAAACTCCTTCCTTATCCATTTACCACCCTTCTTCAAGACTGCCAATTTTGTGCAAGAGGGGAAGTACCCCCTGTCTGAGACAAAATAACAGATACTTCCCTATTCCATCAAGAAAAATAAAAATTATATTTATTTAATAAGGTGTTTAGGATATCCCACATCAAATTTTAGACCTAAGTCATATCATTTTCCTCCCCAAAACTTAAAATGTCAAGATTGGTTCTTTTTAAGGCAGGTTGTGAGACTCTGTGCAATGTTTTTGGGGTCCTTAGTTTTTCAACACCCACTATGAGAGTGTCATGAGATAATGTTTATTATGATAAATTTGGTTCATATGTTTTTTACACCACTTCCACTCTTCACATACCCATTTATATACCTTGCATAACTTAAACTATGTTTTATCATTCTGACTATGTCTCCTCAAGGTACTGCCTTGTACGTGTATTATTTTTTCTTGAGGTATTTTAATTCATATGAGGTCCTCCTAATCCATAAAATTAATCTAAAGGATCCTTAATTCACCTATGATACCTAATTTTCATGTCAAATACTTGGGATAGCCCTCAATTACATCACTGTCAGTATATAATCACTTATGGCTAACTGTGTTGGAGTCTCTTTTTTGAGCTATAAGTTCCCATGAGTTGATTTAGACCTTGTGTTAGATTTTTAGAGGCTTTAATTAAAACATGATATTCCCTAGATCTTTAATTCACCTTGAAGGGCCCAAAACAACACTTTGACACTCAATTTGGATCACTGTTTCATGCAATGATGTAAGTGTATACTCTCGACAATGTATGGATTATTCCCACCCTTAACAAGTGTAAAAAATATTCAATGTTCCTATTGATGATTCACATATAAAGTATATGTATACTAGTACAACTAGACCATCTCACCCTACTATCATACATTGTGACTTGTTTCATTTATTTGAGAAACCACTTAGCTCACATGACTCTAGACATCACTAAAGGAATTTAGTCATAATTGGCAACTTTGGGTCTCTAAATGACCAATATTCATTTGATTTATACCTTTAAAACTTGGAATGGGTCCTCTATATGCTATTGGATATAAATTAAGGTCATTTTATGCATCAAAAAACTTTGTATTCTTCTTATATTCCATTTTTAAAAAAGTTCATGGGCCTCTATTTTGCCTATTTAGGGATTGTAGGCCTGAAAACTTAGTCACTATCTTGGAAAGGAATTTCCACCTTGTTTAGTCATCCTAGAACTTAAAAAATTCATTATAGGGTCCCTTATAACTTATGATGTCTTTTAGGATGAGTTACATCACTTACATTGCATTTTAAAATGGCTCTTTGACCCCTGCTAAACCACCTATAGGTGGATGTTTTGGTACACTAAAAATGAATTGGATATGAGCAATAATACACTATCCATGAATATGAACTTTGTATTATTTTATTAAACATGCCAATACACCTCTATAAATATTAAGGGATTGGAAACATATCAAGCTTTTCACCCCCAAGTATGACATCATCAATGGTTCTTGTAGGTGATTATTAGTTGTATATATGTAGTGGGTGTCTAGAATGGACCAACAAGGATTGACAAGGGCCTCATTGGTAGCTAAATTAAAATTCAACCCTAAAATTCATGATTCCAATCAATAACATATTGAAAAAAGATAAAAAATATCTTTTTCAATGTGAATATCTCTTTTTAACACCTTTATATGACTGTCAATGGATGATTGCAAGTGTATGGGCATCAATAACTAAAAATAATGAACATGATTATAGAAAGAGGATGATGATAAGCATAGAATATACTGAGAGGGTGGGTGAATCAGTATATTATATATCTTATAAATCTTTCCTTTAACCAAATTCCACTTAATCAAACATTCAAGATATGCAATAAAACTCAAACAATAAACATCCACACAAGATAGAGAGAGACACCAGATATAACATGGAAACCCAATGTGGGAAAAACCATGGAGAATCAATCTCAAATATATTCATGAGAAGAACCCCACATGAGCACCATACCCCTTTGCCAAGTACAAACCTTAGCTACAATTTGTGAGCACCAACCCACAAGAGCTTCAAACCCCTTTGCTGAGCACCAACCCAGCACCTATTTGTGAGCACCAACCCACAAGAGCACCAACCCCTTTGTTGAGCACCAACCCATAGGAGCACCAACCCCTTTTCCAAGCACCAAGTCAACAACAATTCATGAGCACCAACCCATAGGAGCACCAACCCCTTTGTGTATACCACACACCTATCTTGAAATGTTGCTATCTCAACAAATGATAGATCAATACATCTCCTTCCTCTCTCTCACCTTTGCTCTTCTAAGCTAGATATAACAAATACAAATCATATTCATCTCCCACAATTGCTCTTCTAAGCTAGATATTACAATATCAAAATCAACCTCTCACTCACATATTACAAATGGCTACTCAAGCCTTTATTTATAGCTTTCCAAATGACCTTTGGCCTTCCCCCTTTGTGACCTTTCAATTCTCATGGAAAATGTCACCAATCTTAGATGACCCTTCATATCCAAGCATTTGAAAAGTCATGTGGTGACCCTTCATGACCAAAAACGTCTTTCCCACTTTTGTCCTTATCTTTGGTGACTTTTCATATTCCTCGAAGTGTCCCTTCATGAGAAATTCGCCCTTTACTCTTTGGTCTTCACTGGGTGACTCTTGGTATTCCTCAAGATGACTCTTCATGGGAAAATGCATCCCATCCTTCTTTTGTCTTTATCTTGTGACTCTTCAACTTCTCCATGGGCCCTTGTTTTGTCTCATATACAACCAAAAATATATTCGTTAATATTAAATAAATATTAACTCATATTAGCCAAGATAAACAACATTAAATGCAATGGGGCCTTTATCACCAATAATACTAAACCTTTGACATCAATGACAATATTTCCAACAATCTCCCCCTTTGTCATTGATGGCAACCTCAATCTTAAAACTGCCACATCCTGTCACCTACACATACCATCATCTGAAAACATACAGTAACTCCCCCTTACTGTAGCAACCTGTACCTATTCCCTGTACCTATTTTTTGCACCTGTACCTATTATTCTCCCCCTTTGACATCAATGGAAAAGGGCCTACCTAGAGCTAACACTTAGCTTCCCCTCACTTGATGTTGAACATCAATGGCAGGAAGTAATAGAAATTACTCCCAACTCCTCTCATTGATCTTTGAATGTATCCTTTGATCGTACCTTTGAGAAGATATCTGACAAAACATATACATTATTCCCTATCCTTTGAGCATCTATAATCAACTCATTTGAATCTTTTCTTCTAATCTCACAACCTTCAGCATGAAACCTTAATGTGTATCCTTGATCACAAATTTGACTAACACTCAACAGATTATGCTTAAGACCTTTTACATATAAAATATTTTTAGTCTTAGTTCTACCATAATCCAAACTCAAAGTACCTTTTCTGGCTATCCTAGTAGTAGTTTTATCTTTGAATCTCACTATACCACCATTTATCTTCTTTATAGAAATGAACTTACTTTTATCACCTGTCATATGCGTTGAACATCCGCTATCAATTAACCATGGCTGATCTTTACCTCCCACATGCAGAGCTGTCTACACCATCATAGAATCTTCATGTTGTTTCTTCTACCATGAACATGTCTAAACCTTCTCCCTGATGAATGGAGCTCTGAAACTCTGATCCTTCTTCTTGATGAATGGAGCTTTGAAACTTTGATCCTTCTTGATTGAATTTGCATGAGTATCCTTTTCTTTCTCTCTGAAACTGTTAGCTCTTTTTCAACATTCTAATTTCTTATGACCATAATCATTTGAAACACTTCTTGTCATGCAAATATACAAGACCCAATAGCATCCACCATGCTTTAATTTTTAAAAGTGTCTCCTTGAAGCCTAGAAGAGACACCCCACACAATAGGGTTCTAGAAATAAATCTCAGGAGATTCCCACATCTCCTTTATTTCTTCCTTGATCTTCTTGTGTTTTTATTTTAAAATCCATTTAAGCATGTCTAACCTTTTTGACCTACTAACCTTATCATTTATGATGTTTTTCTTTTTCTTAACTTTTGCAATTATCTTATCTTGACAAAGCTCATGCTCAAATGTAACAAGAGATTCTTTACAATCCTTCTTATCTGATTCTTTATCTACTATAGCAAGTAATTCATTTTCACTCTTGAACTCAACCTAATCAAAATTTACTATTTTAGGTCTCCAAACCTTAATTTGACTCTTCTCATATTTTCTAGGGTCTTTGTAACCTTTGACATACTTTGAATATCTCTTTACTTTATTTTGGCATAATCTAGCAATATGTCCAACCTCATGACAACAAAAGCAAACAATATTTCTCATACCTTTTTCTTGAATGTGACTGAGATCTCCCTTTGACTCATTGCTTCTCCTCATACAATTTATTTCCCTATGACCAACATGATGACAAACAAAACAATAGCCATGAAAAGAATTTGAAAACTTGAAAGCATTGGACTACCTAATTGGCTTCTTTGATTTGCCTTCAAAACCTGCATCCTTCTTTCCTTGGACTAATATTTCATGATATTTCTCAACCTTGATTAAAAGCTTCTCATGATTATCCTTTAAAGAATCTAACTCAACCTTCAATTGATTACACTCTTCTTCTTTTGATGTTAAAATTGAAGTTGCAACCTCTAACTAATTCTTAAGATCCTGAATAAATATCTTATTTTCTTTTACTTCTATAGCCAACTTAAAATCCAAGATACACACCTATTCTTTAAGAGCTTCAACCATGGATTTCAATTCTTGATTCTCCTTCTTTAGCTGCTTGGCCATCTGTGCTTTTCCTTTGATCTACCTTCAAGCTGTTAAACCCTTTCTGAAGGAACCTACTCTGATACCAATTGTTAAGCATGGAATATACTGAGAGGGGGGGTGAATCAGTATATTATATATCTTATAAATCTTTCCTTTAACCAAATTCTACTTAATCAAACATTCAAGATATGCAATAAAACTCAAACAATAAACATCCACACAAGATATAGAGAGACACCAAATATAATGTGGAAACCCAATGTGGGAAAAACCACAGAGAATCAATCTCAAATATATTCATGAGAACAACCCCATAGGAGCACCATACCCCTTTTCCAAGTACAAACCTCAGCTACAATTCATGAGCACCAACCCATAGGAGCTTCAAACCCCTTTTCTAAGCACCAACCTAGCACCTATTCGTGAGCACCAACCCACAGGAGCACCAACCCATAGGAGCACCAACCCATTTGCCAAGCACCAACTCAGCAACAATTCATGAGCACCAACCCACAGGAGTACCAACCCCTTTTCCAAGCACCAACTCAGCAACAATTCATGAGCACCAACCCACAGGAGCACCAACCCCTTTGTGTATACCACACACCTATCTCTCAATGTTGCTATCTCAACAAATGATAGATCAATACAACATCTCCTTCCTCTCTCTCACCTTTGCTCTTCTAAGATAGATATAAAAAATAAAAATCATATTCATCTCTCACAATTGCTCTTCTAAGCTAGATATTACAATATCAAAATCAACCTCTCACTCACATATTACAAATGGCTACTCAAGCCTTTATTTATAGCTTTCTAAATGACCTTTGGCCTTCCCCCTTTGTGACCTTTCAATCCTCATGGAAAATGGCACCAATCTTGGATGACCCTTCATATCCAAGAATTTGAAAATTCATGTGGTGACCCTTCATGACCAAAAACGCCTTTCCCACTTTTGTCCTTATCTTTGGTGACTTTTCGTATTCCTCAAAGTGTCCCTTCATGAGAAATTTGCCCTTTACTCTTTTGTCTTCACTTGGTGACTCTTGGTATTCCCCAAGATGACTCTTCATGGGAAAATGCATCCCATCCTTCTTTTATCTTTATCCCGTGACTCTTCAACTTCTCCATAGGCCCTTATTTTGTCTCATATGCAACCAAAAATATATTCGTTAATATTAAATAAATATTAACTCATATTAGCCAAGATAAATAACATTAAATGCAATGGGGCCTTTATCACCAATAATACTAAACCTTTGACATCAATGACAATATTTCCAATAGATGAAAGGTGAAGAGGGTGTCAATATGATATGGAAAACATATGTATGAAACTAACACAACCCCCTATAATTTTTTACAAAGCATGAAACTCTGAAAATGGTGTAATATTGTCTATAACATAGAATGTTGTACCCTCTTACAATATAAGCTAATTGGGTCATCCAAACACATTAAAACTTTAAAAAAATAATGGGAGACATGATAAAAATATTAAACATCATTTTTAACCAATATTAGCAAGTGAATTTTATGGATCTTCTCAAACCAAGGTGAAACCTATGGTTTACACAAATTAGTAGGCAGATTTGGAAGGTCAACTTCATGAGGATGATTCATGAATCATAGGCCACCATTTTTAAAAATACTTATACGTAAATTAAGGTCTCTGATTTTAATTTAACCTCCCAAAGGTGTTTAATTTTAAACCTCTTGAGTTGTATGTACCAAGCATAAACCTGGTTGTTACTTTTGTATGTCTAAAAAGCCAAGAAAGTTGTAGAATGATTTTTTACTCAAAATGGTACTTCCAAATAAAAAAATCATGGTAATAAGCATGAAAAAGATATAAATTCACATTTCAATCCTTTTCAAGTGAAACACTTCCCAAAGAGGATGTACAAGTGCCAGTTTCTTCTCCTTTTACTAGAAAACTACCTTTTCTTCTAAACAACCTACCACTTTTGAGTTATGTTAGTTGGTTAAGACTAAATCAGACATATGGGGCATGAAATCATATTTTTAACCTTCAAACTTCCTAAGAAACCATATAACTCATTAAATGCACCTTTTTGACCCTTAAAATGACTCAAAAAAACTAAAGGGACTAAGAAAACTAATGACCAAGGATAGTATAACATCAGTTGACATTAATTAACATATAATAAACCCATTGAAATTCATATTACACTCCCTAAATACCTATAAAGTCAATTTTTTATTTATAGGTGCCCCAATTTGACTTAAAAGTCAAATTTGGTCAACAGTAGTTTCAACTAAATTTCCCTATAACCTATAATTAATGTTGGAAAATTGTTTCCCCTTCATTGTAGCACTTGAATTTTTAACCAATGGAAAATTGATATTTATCAAGTCTCAATATTGAATAAATAATCAAGCTTATAAGTTGGAAAGGTGCATTCTTCCAAATCTCATGAATGAGGAGTAGCACACAATATATTAATCTAAAAATATGGAACCACGATGGGTTTACTAGACATGATCCCAAGACTATTAAGTGACATTATACTCAAATGTACATCACCTACAATAGAATATGGAACCACACAATGGGTTTTCTAGAATTAATGCAAATGCCATTTAACATAATTAAACCCAAATGTACATTACCCACACAAATCAATTTATATTATAATTACATGATCGAAAGAGAATAAATAATACTTATGATCCCATATTGACTGCATTTATCATATATTTTATATTAAATAAATATTTTGATTTTAAAATTGTAACTTTAAACTTTTAAAATGTGCACGAACAAATATCATACACTTTAAAATTTTAAACTTTTAACTTTTAAATATAAATATAAATATAAATTTTTAATTATGAAATTTGAACTTAGAATAAAATTTAACATGAATTAGAATCATGCCCCATGAATTTGTGTCAAGTGATATATAATGTTATGCACCTATATGCTCAATTTTAACTTTATTTGTATCTCATAATTTTGATCTTGTAACTATTTTGCATATGCATTCAGGTGTTTATGATTATGTAATTTGAGTTTTTAAATAGTGAGTGAACATATATGTCATATACCCCCATAATTTATATGAATGTGCCAACATATTCATATATTTGATTTCTAAATTACTTTAAATCTTTGAAAGCCTATGCTCTCTATTTATAATTTGTTTTTTTTATTATATTTAATCTTTGAAAACATGTAATATGTATTATTGAAACCTATACTCCATCCATTTTTTTCATGGATGCTTGGATCTCTAAGACACGCACACCATGATTCCCCTATTTTGAGGTGAGGGATGTAGCCTACAAGTCACTCAACTCAAAAAAAGATTCAATTGTATCATGTGATAAACATATGATCATGTAGTATTTTTCCATCATGTATAAATTATGTCATGATAGTACTTTTATTATAATTCTAGCATGTATGTAACATATTTAATGTGAGACATACAAGTGTCATGTCTAGATAGATTTATTAATGAGGCATGTAGTAAGTAAAAATCTATAAATAAGACTACATTGTAAAAGTTCATGATATGTATCATGGAATCACTAATAAATCTCAAAAGGAACACCAACATAACACACAATGTCACACAACTTCATACAATAACGCCAATAAGCACATACAATGAACATTATAAAATTTCACACAAATTAGTATTGTAGATATAAGGCCAAGTGCTATAAACAATGGACATGTTAAAATGTCACACATACCAAAAAACAAAGATTTCATAAAGATGTGTAATAAAATTTTCACACTAGGGACAGGGACCACGCATAATAGGCAAGTAATGTCTAGCCTATTATGAAATAAAGCAAACATCATCAAAGGGGCATATAACAAGTGAAAACTATTCTATTCCATCCATATGTATGAATTTTATATCATAAATACTAACAAAATTAACATATCCATGTATCACAATGTAATAAATGAGTGATTAGTAAGACATTTGTAAGATATGTAGCTCGATATTTCATTTGAGGTCATAGAAAGATATAACATATAGATTTATATACCCCCAACATATGCATGTCTAATGGGTAGAAGGGAATCAAACATCTAAGAATAAATGTATAATGTATGTCCTACATCACACTCATATACATCATGAAATGCATGTGTGTATATAAATGAATATGATATCTAAAAAACATATGATAAATAACATATGTACAAAAGTAAACTAGCATCTTATGTCATTCTAAAGTCCCTCTTTTTAAATTTTTAGAATATTTTGATTGTTTTCATATTTGAATTTTTTAAATTTTTAGAATATTTGATTATTTTAAATCTATTTAAAATATCAGCATAAATGTGTGATGTTCATATGGTTTTTTATAGGTTTATCTTCAAGTGTATCTAGGTGGTAGACCCCTATACCTACCTTTTTAGTAACCACAAATGGACCAAACCAATTGGGCTTAAACTTACCTTTTTTTTCCTTGTCTACATTAGTATTTTTATCTTTTTAATTTAGTACTAGATCCATAATTTTGAACTCATGGTTATGAATCTTATTTCCATATTATCTTTTGATTCTATTTTGATAAACTTTTAGATTTTCAATAGCTTGAAAATGCTTTTCATCAAATATTTCTAATTCATACAACCATTTTTTATCGATAGTCACTATATTTAATGATGTATTTTAAATAGACCCATAAAGGAGTTTATAACTCTAGATGAAGTACTTATTTGGTTTCATAGGCAAGATAATATGCTTTATCCTTAATATATGTATGCATGATTGTGTGATATGTCCAAAATGCTTAGATAATCTGATTATGCCAATTTATGCCATGTTTTTATTAACATTTTAATGATTGTCTTATGTGTTTATTCTAATTTCCCACTTCCTTATGGATAATATGGAATATAGAAAGTGTGATTATTATTTAATTTCATATTTAATGACTTAACTATTATATTTTTTAAGGATTATCCATTAATGGTTATAGTAGATGATGGTAATGAAAATCATGAAATGATGTGTCATTAAAAAGTGACAAATATCATATCCTATACTAGACCATAAAGATATAACCTTGACCCATTTTGTAAAATATTTTATGTCTATAATGATGAAATTGTGACCATCTAATGATTCTATATTTATTTTTTCAATCAAATCAAAACCTCAAAGGGAAAACAACCAAGGTGAAATAATAGGTTACAATTCATATGATGGAGCATGATTCAGGTTTGTATGTTTCTAGCATTATGAACATAATTTCACATATTTTTGACATAATTTTTCCATGGTAAGCCAATAGTAACCTTGTTTTAATAATATGTATGACATGGATTTATCGCTAAAGTGACCTCCACATTCACTATCATGTACTTAAGATAAGGCTATTTCAGATTATTATAAACTCAAAGATAGAAGTAATTAGCCATCAAATGATCATTTAAATAAATATCCTCCAATAAAAACATAAAGTCTTTTTTCATGTTGTAATTTTCATTTATCATTGTGTGTAGCATTTTATGATATAGAATCCTAATATAAGAGATTATTTATATCATTATACCATTATGATTTTACTTCACTATGGGTAACTTCTATGGCTTATAAAGCATCTAAAGTTATTATAGTGACTAATGGGTATCTGAGTTGATGAATAGTCATGCTCATCATTGATGTCAATGTAGATCATGGAATCAATAGTGTCTAT
Source organism: Torreya grandis (assembly GCA_037957365.1). Classification (NCBI taxonomy): domain Eukaryota; kingdom Viridiplantae; phylum Streptophyta; class Pinopsida; order Cupressales; family Taxaceae; genus Torreya; species Torreya grandis. Next base: position 3,315,626 of record JARHVA010001099.1, read on the forward strand.
TACATCAACATGACTATTGTCCTTGCATGGTAAGCTTTCTATTAAGAATGAATCAAAATGTATCATTAACCTTTGTACCATTTTTTGTATGGGATTAACTTTGTTTATTTATTTTGATAAATATTTAAAACCTGATTAACCATTAGCTCAAAATATTCATATGCTTTGAGATATTTTATTTGTAGTGTGTGTAGTGGATAAACATAGTATTAAATCCTAGTATTTTAATATATTATTTGTACATGAAAATCCCAAGCAAAAATAAAATATAAATTATTTAACATGAGGATTAATTAATACTGACAATACTCTAGTACCAGTGGTGCATTTTTGATCCATTGAAGTACATGATCCATGTGTCATTATTAGTTTAATATATAATGCAGTTATCATGAAAATAATCATTAATTAGTTACCTGTACAATAATGGTGTGGTAGCTAAGTGATATAAAATATGTTTCCCTTTTACAGATTTTTGAGATAAGAACTATAATTCAAATTCCATGAGTAACATTAACCATTTAGAAATGTGTCCTGATAAATGTGACTTATGTGAGAAACTTGAGTGGTGGGTTCACCTTTGTGATAACTTTGTATCATTTTTTTATTTGATAAGGACAAATGCTTTTGAAGCCATAATTATGAACTAGACAAGTGAAGGTCTTGATAACTAGTCCACAACCAAGAGAGGGTTTTAAACAATGGACCCATAACCAAGAGAGTTTAAAGAATGACACAACTATACTGGATCATAATAAGAGGGTTTGATGGCTCCCACAACCATAATAGATCATAACAAAAAGAGGGTTTAATGAATCCCAAAATAGTATCACCAAGAGGGTTTAAAGGATCCCACAACCTTTTCAAACCAAATAATTAAACTCTTTAGCTAACATAGAATGTAGATAATAAATATCATACTTAGGGATAACTTCCTCTAAGTTTACACTCTAAAACACAATCCATCCAAGAATAGGTAGTCTTCCACTAATTTTTTATCTCCTAGAGACATCTACATAGCCTCTGCCCAACTGAAGCACAACAAGTGGGATTGCACACCCACTTATCCAAACAAAAACTAAATCACTACAAAGAAACATATAGATCATCTTCAACAATTTAGAATTAGCTTGATACAATTAAGGAATCTTTGGCCCATCATAAATCACATTTGTCTCCACTTTGGTGAATAAACCTTTAATAATATATCTACCATAATTATTCTTCCTATGATGGTGGTTGGTATAACCTTTACACAATAGGATAACTTGTCAGTAAGTAATGCCTCAAGGGTTTTAGACACACCTCAAAAACTATAAATGAACTAGTATAAGAGGTGTTCTATTGATATTTTATCATTGTGAATCTTCCATAAAACCTATACACACTTGTAGAAAAGCTAGTGGGCATACACACCCACTCATCCAAGCAACTATTGAATCATGAAAATGAGATAGCTAGATGAATTGAATCATATATCTAGCTAGACACCCAACAAATATAATACCATCCCAATCTGGTCTAAAATCCCCAAGGGATTTACCAAAGATTTCTAGATCCCAATACCAGGTCTACCACAAGTTCAATGTGGATTCCTCAAACATCAACATAGGTGAGGTGATTTGGATTCCTCTATCATACACATAAAAAGGAAGCACTTTAATTTGGTTTCCTCTATCATCCATAATCAAAACCTTTCTTGGGTTACTACCAATAACACACACCATAAAAAAATGGTAATAAATAATAGAACCAAGCTTCATCTATTTCCCAATGGGAGAGGGAGATAACTTGATAGACATCAGACTATGTGAAACAAGCTCCCATAGGATAATACCAGTATAAAATAAGAGAATAAAGGGTATAAAATAATAACTAGTCTTGAGAAGCATGGAGCTGATTTGTCTTACCCAACATAATAAAAACCCTATAAATCTATTTTATGGAGGTAACAAAACTTCTAAAGTGGTTTTTATTCCTTAACCCACCCTTAAATATAAGTTTACACATAGGGTAAGCATAGGGTTAGCTTAAGACTTTCCTACCCAAAAAGTAATTTGAAAAATAGACATTTAAAAAAAATACCTCCAAGCTTCCTCCCTTTCCCAATAGAAGGAGATAACTTAATAGTCATAGACTATGTGAAACAATCTCCCTTATGATAAAAATAAGAAAAATCAAGAACATAAAGGGTAGATAATAAAAACTAACCTTACACATGGAAAAGTCTCCCCATAAGGTAAAATAGGTTCTTGGGGGTGCAACCAACATTCTTCTAGATTGGTATCCTAGGGGATATCCTTAAAACTTTTGATAAAAAAATGATACACTTATACCAGTCTGTTATCTCACCCCAACACATTCTAGACCCTATGGATCTACTATTTTGAGACAAAAAAATTCCACTCTAGTTTTTTCTACGAAATCTTATCTGAAACCTATAAAATAACACCAGCATTCTGTTTCATAGATTTCATCAGTCTGTAATATAACCAAACACAACCTAAAACCCATGGATCATTATTAATCATATAATGTCATAATTTTGTGATGTAAACACAATAACTAGACATAATTTTTCCATTTTAGTGTAGGTTTTTCATAGTATACTAATGTATAGTTGATGTAGTATATGGAGAACTCTTTATGATTGCCATTGTATTGTGTGAGCAAAGCTTCCAAGGCATGATATATAGTTGAGATGAATTAAATTAGATGTATGTTTAGTATTGGAGGCATGCACATTAGTGGGTTAATTAGATATTATTTAATTGCATCAAAACTCTATTAATAGATAGCATCACATTTGAATTTTGTATCTTTCTTTAAAAGGTGTGTGAAAGATTGTGTCTTATCATCTAACTGAGCTACAAACCATATTATTGCTTGAATATTCTCTTTTAGGGATTGTAATTGCTTCAAACCTATTATAGGAGGCATATATATGATAGTTTCAATTTTTTGGGATCTAATTCAATGCCTCTTTGAGATATAATATAACTGAGTAACTTTGTCTATGTATCCCCAATACACACTTTTTTGGATTTAATCATACATTTAATTTCTATAATATTTCAAATATATGTCATATATTTATAGCATAATCTTGTTGATTTTTTTATTTTACAATTAATTAATCCATTTATCCTTCAAAAATATTTTATATATATATTATTAGAAGATGTGTGTCATAGCTCTCTAGTAAGAAGCTCCTACATTCTTTGATCTAAAATACATGATTAATTAATAGAATGTTCCCTATGGTGTGATAAATGACATGTTTTCTTAATCTACATGGTTAATATTTATTTGATTGTATCTATAAAAACCATCCATAAATGATAACAATTCTTAACTAGCAATAGAATTGATAATCATGTCGACATTTGGTAAGGTAAAATCATATTTTGGGCATGCATTGTTTAAATAGTGACAATTTATACAACATCAATTATATCCATTAGGACTTAAAATTATTACTATGTTAGATATCCACTTAGGATAATTATAAACTCATATAATACCTACATCTAAGAGCCCTTCAATTTCATGTTTGAATACCAAGGCTAATTTTGGATCCATTTTTCTAATTTTTTTGCTTAGCTGGATTAGAATCTAGGTAGAGTATTATATTATGCATGGAAATTATAGTGTCAATTCCCATAATATCTTAGAATACCATGCAAATAATTCTAAGTAATTATGTATAATTTTGTTATATCTTTATCTTCATCCTTATTTAATATGGTTATAATAATTATTAGTCATGGATCTTTATTCATTTTATATTGATATTATACTCTCTTCATTATGTATATTTGGTTTTTCTTTCATAGATGGTGTTTTAGGAACAGTGTCTTGACCATCTTCTCTAATGTTTTCATTAATGTAATCAGTTCCTTTAAAGTATGCTTGGTTGGTTGTTGAATAAAGAAATATATTCTTATGATATAAGGAAGGTCTTCATATGTGACAATGTAATCTATAAGAGACTCATCATTTGATAAAAAATCTAATGTCCAACTCTTTGGATTAGTTGTATTATCAATCATTTTAGGGTATACTAATTGTAATGTCAAATTATTATGGAATTTCTATGTTGGACTAGGTTTTGCTTTGAGGAAAAGTATATAGATAGAAGTTTATGTAAAAGTGCCTCTTTAATTTTATTTATTATTAAAAAAACCAAGTCCTTGTCATCCTTTCAAGTGAACTACATGAACAAGGTTAACAATTCCTTGTGCATGTGTTCCCAATCCTTATCCTATAAATCCCATTTTTTATTAAGAATTAAGCCCAAATCCATATTGACTATAATTGTTTGATGATGGTGCCATTAAAGGAGGATAAGTGCTTGGTAGTGTGATTCATTTGAATTGTTACACATATGATTGCATATGAGGAATGTAATGGTCCTTAGGTTGAGTTAATGCACATAATTAAATGACACTTTATCCAAATTACATGTAGATATGTATCCTTTGTGATTTAAATTTAAACATGCATGTAGAATAGAGTTAAATACATTCATCTCATGTATCCATGGTCTTCTTAAAATAATATTATAATTAGTGTCATTAGGCATGGCCTAACAAAATTGGCTATTGTACGAGAGCCCACGACTATGTGCAATGTAGTTTGTTTGAGTAATTTTTTTAGAATATTTATCAAAACCTCAAATGTTCATGCTTGAATAATTAATATCTTGTTCTTGTATACCAAGTATATTTAAGAAAGACATTTAAAATGTTTAATCTTTATCCATTATCAATAATATCCCTTTTTGATGGATTGGTTTGTACACAAAAACTTATATATTGATCTATGATATAATTTGGAGGTAAGTATTCATTTTTAAAGAAATACTTTTCTTTTTCAATCATAAAGTAATAATAATAGAAGAAACACAAGGTGGTTCTAGATTATTGGGTATAATTTTATTGTGTAATACTTCATAAATAAAATAAGTATATTTTGGTGTTGTTTTGAGTAGTTATAATGTTAAAATCTTAGCATAAGTATTCTATAGTTGATCCATGATATCATACCCATTTTTTTATCAACATATCTTGTAGGATATGGAGGGGGTTGAGGATGAATATGGTTACCACCTTCTTTCTCTCATGATCAATAATATCTACCTTCATTGAGTGTTGATAGTGTAAATAGTAGAATCTAATATAATATATAGATAAACAATTTGATAAAGAGGAATTAAATGACTTATGCATGCCATTTGGTGCCTAGTTGTGATATGTAGGATCTTAGATTTGATACTATAACATAGAAATTGAAGAAGCCTTGAGTTTGCACATTATTCATTTTATCATTTTTATGATGTTTAGATCTTATAAATGTATATATAATTAATCCAAATAATAATTTTAAAATTAAGAAAGAAAGTAATGCTAAATTTAAAAATATATAAATAAAATGTATTCATTAATATCATGCTTTGAATTTTGAAATTATGAATATTTGTAAAAAGGATTAAGGGTGTAACTAGTTAAGGTGTGTTTTCTTTGTAGGCTATCAAATATATTGATCCCAATCACAACTAGTGAATATAAATGTAAATACACTAAGGAAGATTACACAATTAATGTAGGAATATTATCTCGTCTCTAGGGTATGTTGAGATTAACTTCTTGAGCTCACTACTTATCAGTGCACTACAATAATAAATGGTCAATGACTTCATATGGTTAAAAATAAAATCATAAATGTTTATAATATATTATGAGATACATGGAAATTAAAATCCATGTATAATTATGTCTAAAATATTAAGTATATGGTAATTACCCCTCACACCATGACTTAGGTAAATTTGAAGACTGCTTTGCCCAGAACAACAACTCATATGAGTTTTAAAACAACTAAAACACAATTTATAGTAAACAAAGAAAAAAAGCAATGGAAAACCAATGAAAATAATTTTTTTTGTGAAAATAAGAAAATAAGTCATTATGAATCCTCAAAGTCAAAGATAAATTCTATATAGTGTCTGTAAATCAATGAATTATAAAATCTTAGAACAAATATAAAAAAGAAAACACAATGATCAAAATAAAATGTATGGGTTCACCAATATATTTTATCATATTTTTTGTAAAACAATGAATTGTAATGTGTTATAATAGGTGTAAAACTAGATAATAAAATAATGTTAAAGATGTACAATAATTAACAATACTAATTTTGACAGTTTTTTTGAATATGGAACATTATTATTTTTATAAATCACTAAGAAGAGATATACTTGGCTTGCACATAGATTTATGTTGAGTTTTATGATTGTTTGAGAGTGGAAATTAGTGAGAAAGGTGATTTTGCATGCTTAGAATTTGGAACATAATAAAAAAATAGAATATGGATAGATTCATTTTAAGTGGAGTGTAGTGTAGTGCATTTGAGTATGTTGACTGTAGACTTGTCCTAGTTGACTATGATCAATGACTGTGAGTAAAGACAAATAAAACCAAATTATATAAATGATATATTAGAGGTAGAATCAATTTAAAGTTTGAGAACACAATTGTTCTATGTGGATAGCAACATAGTGCACTTGAGTCCATTGATTTTAGACTTATCCTGATTGGCTAGGTCAAAAACTTGATCATTGTGCCTTTTATGCCTATATCTACTAATTAATCTGAGATATCACAACTTGTGTTATGTCATGCAAAAAATATTAGTTATCTTCTCTTGTCTATAAAAATCCTAAAGGCACTTGGATAGCTTAAAAACTTTCAATAAAAGAGGGGAATTTAATGGGTTGATCTAACCTCAATCACCTCCTTGATGATTGGCCACTACCTACGTATCTAATACTCTGAGGAAGGAAATCAAGCCCACACAATTCTCCCACCTATAGTGACTAAATCTTTTCTCCTTAATTGCATGTATGAATATATAAAAATATCCTTTATACTTGACAATGATATCTCTTGACTTTATTTGTAATGCTCTTGACTTGGCTTATGGCTACTCCTTTTGAATGATATTGAATTTGGAAAGAATAGGGAATATTTTTTCAATGTGATGAAGTATGAATGATTAACAAAAGTGAATACTGAGTGGTGATAATGAATTAATATTAATGTGTATTTATAGGTGAATATTTTTTATCTATGTTTTATGAACACCCTTATAAATTCTTATGAGGTAGCCTCTAATGTCTTAGGATTGGTGAATTGTATCACTCCAAGGCATGAGCTGTAAGGTATTTAGTTTTATGATAACATGTTGATGGAATGGCAGAGAGGAATATAGGTTATCTACTATAGATGGGTTGGATTATGGATGAACCTATATATAATTGATGTGGGTGGAAGGATGATGGTCTTAAATAAAGTGGGATTGACTTACAAAATAAACTCAAAAAAAGAGGGAAAGGGAAGGCAGAGAAGAAAATCATATGGACTTCCCAAGATAAAACCCTTCAAGACTATCACTTGACTAAGATTTAGACAAGAAATCATAAACTAATGCTTGATTCAAGATACTATAACATAAAAATAACCAAACATATTTAAGGATTGAAAGGAAACAAAGAATACAATACACTCAAACATACACAATCAAAGGTTGCTACATTTGTAAGATTTATTTTGCACATCCACAAAGGAGGATTATGATTAATATGTAAAAGGCATTAAAATAAACTATAACTCAAAAATAATAATTATATTAAAAATACAACTCATGCATAAAATAAAGAATTAATATACCATAATGATGGTCTGTCTTAGACAATATAGAAAATTAGATAAGAATGAAGATTTACATATAGAGATAAAATCAAACAGAACTTCTTAGAATTTCCTATTAATCTTAGTAGCCAAAATTCTACTCCCTTTGGGATTGAGAGGTTACAAATAGATATAGGCTTGGTATGGGGAAGGCCTCATCTCTTCAATATTCATCTAAAATTAAAATTTCAAAAATAGAATAATGAATTTAAAATCATGAAAAAGATGCATATATTGTGATAATATTTAGAATAGCCTCTTTAGCTAAAAATATAATATGCATACGAAGTGAATGGGTTAGTGATGCAGGAGCATCACTACCCTATTTAAATATTGAATTAATTTACATGTTTTGATTCATTAGTAAGTTGTTTTGGTTATTTTAGGTTCATAGGAGTCATTCATAAGTGTTAAGAAGTTGTCAAATTCTTGTTTTTTATATGAACTTGGAAGAAGGATGTTGTAAAGAACATGAATTCCATATCATTTATAACTTTCAAGGAAAGTTTTCATTTGCTCCACAATAGTATGATGCAGTAACATCACTACCCTATGTAAATAATGATCTAATTTATATGTTTTGAGTCATTAGTAATTGTTTTGGTCATTTTAGGTTGGTAAGAGTCATTCATAAGTGTTAGGAAGTGTCAAATTTGAATTTGAGTTGTTTTGGCATTTTCCCACCAATTCTTCAATTTAAATTTTTGAATATTTTTCAAGGTTTATGGATCAATTATCATGTTGGTAGGATTTGTCAATAAATCATACTTATTGTGAAGACCCTCAAATAGGTCAAGCACACCTAATTCCATAAGTGACTCATGTGATTAGTCACCTTGGTGCTCATGTTAGTAGTTTTGTACTTCCCCCAACATACAAGAGGAAGTTAGAAGGAATTTAAGGTAGTTACAGAATTTTTTGATATAGGTAGGTTTTTATTGTTAACTAGTGATTAAAAGGAGAGAGCTTGATGGGGGTGGATTCAAAAGTTTAAAAAAAGAAAACCCCAAGAATATGATTAGATAGTACTTTGTGTGGAGAGGATTGTGCTGGTAGACTCTATACATTTTGTGTAAGAAACAATATTGAAGATGTAAATAGAGCATGTGAAGGATACTTAAATGGTTTGAAAAGGACAAAGAGTTTCTAAGGGAGACATAGATATTTGAAACCAAAGAAGGACAAACAAGGAAGTATGATGCAGGAGCATCACTACCATATGTAAATATTGATCTAATTTATATGTTTGATTAATTAGTAAGTCGGTTTTGGTCATCTTAGTTTTTTAGGAGTCATTCATAAGTGTTAGGAAGTTGTCAAATTTGAATTTGAGTTGTTTTGGCATTTTCCTATTAATTTGTCAATTTGAATTTTTGAATCTTGGTCAAGGTTTGTGGAATAATTATCATGTTAGTAGGAGTTGTAAATAAATTAGTCTTGTTGTGAAGACCCTAAATTAGTTTAAGGGAACATAATTCCATAATTGACTCATGTGATTAGTCACCTTGGTGCTCATGTTAGTAGTTTTTCACTTCCCCAATGTACAAAAGGAAGTTCAAAGGAAGTTAAGGTAGTTATAGAAGTTTTGACATAGGTACGTTTTTGTTGTTAAAAAGTGATTAAAAGGTAGGAGATCATGATGGGGGTGGATTTGAAAGTGTAAAAAAAAGAAAAAAAGAAAACCCTAATAATAAGATTAGACAATACTTTGTGTGGAGAGGATTTTATTGGTAGAGTTTGAACCTTTTATGTAAGAAATAATATTGAAGGTGTAAATAGAGTATGTGAAGGATAATTAAATTATTTGAAAAGGACAGAGAGGTTCTAAGGGAGACCCAAAGATTTGAAGCCAAATAAGGACAAACAAGGAGATCAGATCTAGGTGGGCACAAGCATAGGTAAACAAGTATATTTGTTTTATGTTTTTCTATCTAACTTGAAAAGATTAGATGATGACCTCTACATCAGTTAGGAACTAAATTTATAACATAATAATATCATGAAAATACATAGTTGTTGTTAGATCATGGTGTTGATGTGACATCATTGGCTGAAAAGGTCGATAGAGTAATTGTAGTTGCTATTGAGGTAACTACTGGAGGTCCTTATAGGATCATAACTGGGCCTATTTGAATTTTCAAAACTATGAATCCAAAAACTTAAGAGCTTTGTGAAGTTGGGGTAGTACTGATAGCTAGCTGTGTACATAGAACTAACCCTAAAGTTGTTTTTTTGGATTTTATATCTTTAAATAATGTATAAGATGTATCAAACTCCTTATTTATAATATCAAAATTGAATAATGAAGGATTTAATATTTTAATAGCCTTAGCCATTGACCTTTCTTGCTCAAATGTCAAGCTCTTAAACCTATCTATCAAATCTTCAGCTCTATCCACCCTATCTTTAGTAAATTTAACCATTTGTAAAACTTATTTGTTCATCTTGTGTATAATTCCCTTAACTTCCTCCTTGAAGTTTTCTTCCACTTCTCGAAGGAGGTTGTCAAAATTAGGCATGTTGACTAATTCTCCTATAGGAGTGATCATATTAGTGACCCTTATGTCTCCCAAAAATTCTAAGGCCTCAGTTTCATTCTTAGTAAGGAGCCCCAATAATGTTTTTACCTGATTTTGCTAATTAAGTAAAGCATCCCTTCAAGTAATTACAAAGTTCAAACACCAAGATGCATACATTATATACATCATATTTAAATGGCTGAATGAACTAGTCCTTGGAAACAAAACCAATAAATTTAACCTCCTTTCCAATTCTCTCATCTGATGCCATAACTTGGTGACATTTAGTCTATTGGGTTGGCATTGTTCTCTAGAAACCTAGATATTATTCAAAATAGTATACAACTTAGTTACTACACTTTGGACATGTTGGCTAGATAATTTTTAAATTACTTATAAACATATCTAAGCAGTCATGGGATCAAATCCCCTTCATTTAATTGTGAAGCTCTCGTATGTTTGTGTTTATCTATTTATAATTACTTTCACTTACAGTTGTTCACAAAGTTAACAATTTATGTTCTAGTTATTTTTAATTTGGATATGAAATTAATCACTTTGTTCATAAACCATAAAAAAGGGATTTTGTAGCAAGTAACTATTTTTTAGAAATTTGAAAAGAATTTAATATAAATTGGGAAATAAGATAAATATTTCAACACTTGAGAAATATAAATTTGCATTTCACAATAGATAGTTGCATAGAGTCTATTGTATCCTTGCAAGTAGATAAGTGAATGTAATTGTGATAAATTTTTAACAAATGAGTAAGAAAGCTATGAATTTAATTTATATCAAATATAACACAAAGTTTAGCATTTTATCTTCATAAAATGCATGAAATGATTTCCTCAAAAACAAAGTTCTTCAAGAAAACAAATCCCCTTATTATTCACCTTCAACACAATTCATACAAAATAATTTGGTTATCTAAACATAAAGTTTTAGATTTATTAGAATTTTTGTATAATTGCTACAATTGATTTTTTTCCAAAAATTCTCATTCTCTGAAAAATTATCCTCTCTTCAGTGACACAGGCCTTCACTTATATTTATACAATTTCAAATATACAATTTGAATAGGAGTCAATCTCCCAAATCTCCATGTGTTGCACTAAAACTAGGAAATATTGAGTAATGGCTTCCTTAAATTTATCTTTCATGGCTTGAAATGGTTAATAGAAAGTGGTGAAACTTGGTCCTCCTATTTGGATCAAATACTAACTCTATATATGCAGTGTTGAAATAGCCCAAGTAATCTGCTTTTACAAAATAACTTTAAGTAATGGAATTTTGGCCAAGTTACTTAAGTCTTTGGATTTTACAAAGTAATTTCACTTCTACAAGTAAATCACATAATGACATTACTTTTATGAATTAATCATTGAAAATAATATTACTTATAGTATGTTTATGAAGATAAAAGAGAAAACAATAGAAGAAGAAATAATTTATTCAAGACTTGAAGCAAAATTAATTTACTTCATGAATTTGACTTCTACACTTCTCTCTATACTTTATGTGTTGAGACATTATTTGTTGTATGATTTCATCATCTATTTTAGCAAGTGCTTATCTTTCCATTTCAAATCTTAGCATTTCTCTTTCCAACTTTCTACAATGGGCTTTTACTTTTTCAATTCTTGGTTCAAGTCTCTTCACTTCTTGTTGACATTTGACCAATTCTTTGATGGACTTGTATGTAAAAGGAGTCATGTATTTTTATATCAATTGCTTGAATTACTCATACAACTGATTCAATGTCCTCAAAAATTTGCCTGACCAGACACCAATTCAGCCATACAATGAATCTTTTAAATTTGTCTTTGTATCACTTACCTCTTTTAACAAAGTCTCCAATTATTCACTCATTTCTTTAAAAATGTTTATTCAAAAAGATATGAGATAATCTTCTTGTTTTATATTTTTCACCAATCCATTTGGGGTGATATTTTATTCAACCAAGACCAACTCACTCAAATTGCCTATGGTCTGTAGGATTTCTTGTTGAAATTTAGAAGTTCCATTTTCATTCTCAATTTCTTTCATTACTGACTTAATTTTTGCCAATTTATTCAAAATATCAGTAAGTGCATCTTGAATAATGGTAAAATGTTTTTAAACCTTTTGCTTCATTTTATCAATCCACTTGTTAATAGCTTTAGCTTTATCTTCGGTCTCTTCTACCTCAAAAATCACTTGCTTCTCAATTGCTTCTCTTGAAGTTATAACTTGTGGAAATATGTGGCCACTTTAGCTATTATTTCACATAATTATGTATTATGTTCTTTTAATTTAGCTTTGGTAACCTTATCCTCATCTAAAATATTGAAAAGAGAGTTAATGAGAGTCTAAGTATCTTCCTTCAAACTCTTGGTAGTTACCTCACCAAGGGGTATTCTTGAATACATTAAGTCACTTTTAGTGACTTCTTGTTTGCTCATCCCTTGAGGTGGGATTGCTATCTAAATAAATTTTTGGCCTAAATATTCAATCTATAACTTTAAATATACATTGGTAGGTTTTGGCTTTACACCTCTTATCAAGAGTCTTAAATAGTTGCAAATCTATCTCTTCAAGATTTATTACTTCTCTCACCTCGAGAGTGTTATGAGTAGCTAGCCAATATGAGAAATATGTAGGAATAAGAGTATCTACATGAGTTATTATTTATTTTTGATTATTTATAATCATTAGTTCTTAATAAGTTTCTTAAGTTTCCACTCCTTTTTGGATCTCTTTTTCAGCTTCATTTTCATTTGTTTTTACTATCTTCTCTACCATTTTCTCAGCCATTACTTCTTCTCCTCTAGGTATTTTACTTACTTCTTATGTTGCTTCCATGAGCTTAGGTCCTACTTCAATAGTTTTTATTATTTATTTCATTGCCTTAAATATTTCTTGAAACTTTTCTTTTTGTCCTTCTTGAGAAGGTGTCTCTCTTTCATTAGTTACTTTTTTAGTAATGGGTTGATCTTTTGGAGGAGGTAGTGGTGGTGAAGCAAATGGAGAAGATGGAGGAGGAAGAGGGTATTCCTTTGAAATATATTTAGTAGGAGTTATGGTGATATTAATCTTGGTAGGAGGCATTAGTGCTGATGGATCTAATGTGGATGTAGTGGAAATTAGAATGGGAGAAGAAGTGAGAATGGTATAAATAGGATAACTTGTGGTGGTGGCTAATGGTGGAAGAGGAACATCTACCTAAATAGGTTCCTTATCTTTTACTACTAAAAATGTATCATTAGTATTACTTTTGAGTTTTATCTTATTACTATATACTTTTATACTCTCTCCTTTCACCGTCTCTTTTCTCTTTTTCCCCACACATGTGGTTTCACTTATCAATTCCTTCATGAAATAACCCTTGTCAAAAATCCAATTAGAAGTCATTACCAAAACATTTAAAGTTCTCTCAGAAATTGTTTTATCATGATCATCTCCAAAAATGATTGCTAGAAGTGGGACACTATCCCCTCCTACTACATGAAAATCATCACTTGTAACAACACCATCATCTTCCATATTTTTGGGAATATAAGATAAATAAAATGCATGAATCTATTCTATAGTCAACCTACTATTATCCTTCCTTGTCACTTCAAACTCATCCTGCAATCCATCCAAAAATATTCAAGTGATGGGATATGCATGTACTCAAGATAAACCATACTCTAAGCAACACCCCTACAATCAAAATTGGCTCTAGTGTCAAAGTACACTTGAGTAAAATGGTGATACATTTATTTCTATATATTTTTGACTTTATAAATTTTAAGGCAATGATAGTGACCAATCATATGGGAAAATTGATAGAAAATTTGTGAGACTTTGATTATAAATCATGTAATTCAACAAATTGTCTACAAAATTCCACTAAGATCCACTTGTCATTAAGATATCTAGGTAGCTTGATAGGTGCACTTGAAAAACCTCCAACTCTGAGATAGGTGAAGTCAAGGAATTGAATGAAAATACAACCAAATAATGAAACTACATCCCATGATTCATCTGACACTCTTCTATGTTTTAGAGATGTATCCAATTTGCAAATGAGTTCATAAAATAAACCATCATTTACTATAATTTAATTTTTTTAGTATTATGTAAGGACCACTTGAGGATAATATTCATAGATAGACATGGTTGACAATGTGCCCTTAGTCCTTAGTCTTAAAAAAATTCCACTTGAAGCGGATATGTATACAAGATATTAAGTCATCTTAAAATCAATGGTCTATATCATGCTCTTCAACTGTTGATCTACATTATCACTTACCATTCTTTCCCATTCAATTTTGGAAGAGATTTTGGTTGCATCAATGGTTCTAATAAAATCATACATCCATGGAGAGAAAAAACTTAGAATTATTTTCACCATTAATCTTGTATAGAAATTGAATAATATCATCAACTTCTTGAACAAAATCTAATCTTTTAATGTGTTTAGGAAACCTTGAAGCTTGTTTCACTCTTTTCAAGTAATATGTATTCAATAGCATTATACACACATTTATCTTAGTTTCCCACTAATTGAAGGATTTCCCCATTGTTATGTCAATTAATTTAGGTGATGTTGGAATCTTAAAATAGTAATTGAGATACTAAGAATCCAATCTTATAATTATGTTCCCAGTAGAATCTCTCATATTCCTAGTTAGGGAGTCATAATATTTGGCATATGTTAGTACAATCTCAGGGAGATGAGCTGAGCTTGGGAAGGTTGTAGCTTAAAGGATTCTACTACTTTCCATAGCATGCATGAGTGGGGTCTTAGCTATAGATTTATAGCTCTCCAATAATTTTTTTATAGACACATGCCCCATGTCTATGTCAGTTATCTTAGTTAACTTGGAGACTATACTTGGCTCAATTGGGTAACCCTTATACTCATACTTCATTTTTGGTTCTTATGACTTAACTTTCTTAACTTTCCCTTTTCCATTCTTGGTTGGTTTTAGAATATCCTCTAGGAATAACTTTGAAACCTCTTAAATCAATATTGTTTGCTCTTGTACTTTAACTAACTTTTCTCCTAATCTTCCCATAATTTTTGATCTAGAAATTGGCTTTGACTTACCCTGAAAGACTAGATATGTATTCCTTGATGTTGATTAATTACTTCCATTGGATTTAAAATTTTGAGAAAAAAAATTAACTCATTTCTCTTGAAGTACCTCTAAAAAAGTTTCAAGTTTTGAGTAATATAAAGTCTTGAAAAACTAAGTATCATTATTTTAAGTAATAGGACTTCAGAAACCTGAGTAGGTCACTAGGATTACATAGGCAACTTTGGTGTTTCCTTGATTGATAACTTTGGGTTTTCCTTGACTAGATACTTGGATTCAAAAACCTGAAGTAACAAAGTATGGGGAAGAAGTGTAGGTTGGTCTTGGGTAGTATAATGTGGGTTTCTTTGGGCTCAAGACTTTAGGCTCTTGGGAGTTAGTAGCTGCATACAAGAAACCTAAAGTGAGTAATGAGGAAAGGAAAACCTGAATAGGTCTTAGGTAGTGTTCCATGGGTCTGTGTAGGATCAAAACTTTGGGTTTTCTGAGGGTTGTTACTTGGGATTAAAAACCTAAAGTAACCATGGCTTGAAAGTCTAGATGACTAGGTATTTTAGGAGTTGGGTTTCTCATGGTTTGTTACTTCACTTCAAGAACCTGATGAAGTAAATAAGGTTATGAAACCTGACTGGGCAAGGGATTTTCAACTATTAGGTTTCTCATGAAGGGATTCATTTATTATGGATTTTTGAACATGATAAATAATTAAAATAAAGAATGCATGATTTAAGACAACTAATCATGTCAAAATAACAAAATAAAAACCATAGTGGAGTAAACATAGTAGAGAAATGATCATGATGGTGCAAAAAAATTATACAAAGAAAAACATCAAGAAAAATGTAAAAAAAAACAAAAACCACAAGTAGATGATTTACTTACCTCAAGCACAAATGGGTCAAAGATAAAATCACTCAAAAGTGTTCTAAAAGTTCAAACATTATAGTTCAAGGTTTGCATGGACTATTACTTGTTTGAATGACTTAGCTGAAAAGTAGGAATGAGGTGAAATCTCCTAATATATAAATATAAATTCCAACATATTAATTTCAAGTGTGGAAAACCATGTCATCCTTTGTTATTTTTGTTAGGTTTATCGAATTACTTTACTCAGTTTAACATTTGAAGTTAAGTGCTCCCATAAACCTAATTAGGTCTAGGTCGATGAGTAATTCGGGTTCGCGAACCCAAATTTCTTTTTTTATGATTTATATGAGTAAAGTAATGGTGAAAACCTAGATGTCTCTAGGCAATGTTTATCAGGTTTTTGGAACTACTCAACTTAATTTTGATAATATATCAAAGCAACCAGATAATCTCGATTTGGTCTAAGAAGAGTAGTTCAGGTTCAAGGACCTGCATTACTTTTACTTGAGAATGTGTGCACGTAAATAAATGTTGAGAGCTTGATTTACATTAAGATGAGTAACTTAGGTTTTCATAATAACTTTACTTCTTTTCAAATAAGTAAAGTAGTATGTAGAACCCGATTTACTTTATGGGTAAGCCAAAGCATTTTTACTTCTTTTAATCTGCTGAGGGAGATGAGTAGATGGATTTTAGTAATGTCTTTATGAAAAATGTTTTCAAATTTTTTGAATAATTAAAATCAATTAAGGAAAGTAAGAAATCAATTAAAATAATTAATATAACCTAAGTTCCTTATTCATGGGACTAACTCAATAGATACAACTAACTCACACAACATGAAGATGCAAAAAATTTAAAAGGGTATCCCAAAATTTGAGGAATAAAATTTTGGGGACACCAACTAGCTCTAACTGGGGACATATTTGTTGATATCTTAAAGGGAAGAATAAGGGTGAGATCCCATTATCTTTGGTTTCACATCTTATCCAATGTGTTTGAATTCTTTGCAAAAACTCAATCACATAACAACTAAACAAACAAAAAAATCACAAAAGCAATAACAAAATGAAAAATGAAGCATGAACACTTTATTTATATACATATACGTATCACCCTATTTCTCAATTATTGTAAAGATTCAAATGCTACCCATTGAAAGGCAGCGACAGTGACATTCCATCCTGATAGGCTAAGATGAAGCTATATTTTCTAGCAACACTTTGTATAGTAAATGACCCTTTCTACAGGGAATCAAATTTTCCATGTTTCCCTTTTTGATCATTTTATTTATCCCAAAAGAAGACTAAATAACCAAGATTAAACTATCTATTTCATGCATTCTAATCAAATATTTTCTTTACTTTCATTTGATGATCAACTATTTGGTCTAAAACTTAAACACAGACCTCTTGTAACTCAGTAAGGAACATGACTCTCTTATCTAGTGAATCTTGATAAGTAACATCTTTAATGGATTTTTATAATTTTAAATCATGAAACTCAATGGTTACTGTTAAATTAGAATTTACTCCATATAATAACTAAAAAGGACACATACCTATTGCTTTCTTAGGGGCGATTTTATCAACCTAGAGTCAATCAAACAACTTCTTGTGCCAAGTTTATTGGTTATCATCCACCAACTTATAAATGATGGTCATCAAATTCTAATTACTTGATTTATCTTGGTCATTTCCCCAAGGGTAATGATTTGAAACATGAACTAGATCTATTCCATATGAATAATAGAACTTAATTAGCTCAATAAAAGAAAATTTGGTTGCATTATCTATCACAATTTTGTGTGGTATCTCAAACTTGACAATGATATTTTATTTAATGAAGTCACATACTACTTCTGATGTGGCATGTTTAACATGAATAACCTTCACTCATTTTTTGAAATAGTTATTATCAGTCAAGATATAGTAATGGCCAAAACTTGAGGAAGTATTCAACATACCAATGAAATCCATGCCCCATTGATGGAATGGTTCATCAATAATTATTGGTTTTAAAGGCAAGGCTAACAACTTGATTCTTCCATAAAGAGTTGATATCCCTAACACTTAGTAACCCAGTATAAAGTATCTTGAAAAAGAGTAGGCCAAAAGTATCTTTCTCATAAAATATTGTGTTGTGACTCTTGCAAAGAAGTGACCTCCACATGCCTTATCATGAAATTACTCTGGCAATCTTCTTTGTTGTTATTTGTCTACACATCAAAGGAAAACACCATCAATTCTTCATTTATACAACCCATGATCCCAAAGAACATAATCATTTGACTTTAGCCTGATGTTTATTTCCATGTCAAATAAATTGGGCAATCTCCATAGGTCAAGAAGTAAGCAATCTTGTTGTACCATTAATCAACCAGGTAAACAAAGAGTACCATGGGAAACTCTTCCTTTGTTTCACCTTGATTTGAAGATGTTATATCTACAACATCAAGCTTTCTTTCTACCATCAACTGACATAGGCCTCTACCTCTTACTAGTTTTGTGGGTTTGATATCAAGATCAAACTCTTGCACCTTAGCTACCCAAGTGCCTCTGATTAATCCTATTTCTTACTGAGTTAGAATTAATTTAATTGTAATTTTTGGGACATATACTATAGTATACAATGACAATATGTAATAACTAAAAGTCTGACATGCTTTGACCACTATAAAGGCATGTTTCTCCATCTACGAGTATTTTAATTCTAAGTTTTTCAATGGCTGATTCATGAAAGATATAGGGGATTAAACACCTTCATTATTTTTATGCATAAGTATAGCTAACATGGTATGCTTCAAAGAGTAACAATATAGAATAAACTCTTTATCAAAATCTATGGAAACTAGCACTGGGGCTTTAGCTATTATTGCCTTTATTCTTTCAAATGCCAATTTTACTTTAGCATTCCATTTGAAGTATTACTTATTCTTCATCATATTTGAGATGTGGTGAGTTAATTCAATAAAATCAAGAATAAATTTTCTAAGGAAATTTACCTTACTAAATAATGAATGCACACATTTCTTAGATGTACGTATAAACAAACTTTGAATGGATTTAACCTGCTATAGGTCAATTTTGGTTCCTTTATTTGAGACTATATGACCAAGGAGTTTACATTTAGTTACAACAAATATAGATTTTTTTGGATTTAAGGAAATCCCATGTCTTCTGCATTAGATTAGGACTTCTTCAAGATCAACTAGATGGTCACCTCTTTGCTTTGAAATGATTGTTAAGTCAATCAAGTACTCGATAATACTCTTGTTTTTCAAGTGAGAAAATGCCAAATCAATTTCCCACTAAAAGGTTTCTCTAAAATTAATTAGCCCAAAAGGCATATTTTGATAAGCAAACATCCCCCATGGTGTTATAAAAATAGTTTTATATTGATCTTCCTCAACTATTCTTATTTGATTGTATCCAAAAAATACATCTAGTATGGATAACATATCTGAGTTTGTAACCACTTCAAGATATGATCCATGATAGGTAGTGGTTAATTATCTTTCAAAAAATATTGATTTAAATTATGGAAATCAACATATAAGCGTATTTCCTCATTTTTATTTCTTATTGGAACAATATTTACCAACCATTCTGAGTGATGAATTGGATATATGATATTTGCATCAAGGAGTTTTTAAATCTTAGCATGAATTGTACCTAAAATAGTTAGATTATGGTTATGTAACTTTTAATTAAAAGGCTTTACCTTTAGTTGGAGTGGAATATAGTGTTGCACCTCATCTGGCTGAAAAGATTTGAGATCTTTGTAGGACTAGGTGAATATGTCAATATACTTTATAAGAATTTTAATGAAAGTTTCATTTTCTTCTTATGAGCAACACTTACAAATTTTGACTATCTTGGGCTCTTCTTTACTACCAATATTAACTTTCTCTATTTTTGGAGAGAAAATATCACCATATTCTTTTTTTTTCCTTCAAAAATTGATCATGTTTATCAAATATTTGTTCTAAAGAGACTAACCCTTTAGGAATTTTATTTCCTTTCAAATAAATTATGCTTGGACTATGAGTAAGTTCAAATTCAGTGATACTTGTTGTTATTTCACATGGACATGAGGTACTTCCTTTGAATTATAAGCCTTTGAAATTATCTTGTTGCTCTATGAATGAAACTATTTACTTATCATCGTTAAAAACATGCCATTATTCAAAATTGTTTGGAACCTTTGAACAGTAGAATATTTCTACTTTATAATCACCTTCACTAAAGATTGAGGGTTGTTATTCTAGCCTAAGCAAAGATTTAGTAATATCAAGTGAATTAGTTCTTGAATTCTTATCTCTAAGAACTGAGTTGATTGAGAAAGTAGAGAAATCAAGTGTGGCACTTAAAAATATATCATGATAATGATTCAATCTATCTTTCTTTACATGATATTATCCTCTAATCTATTTCACTATTAATTCAATGTCTCCTTACACTTATGGAGCCTTATTCCTATTCATTTTGCTTGTTCAAGTCTTAGAAGCAGTGCCTCATATTTTATTGTATTGTTAATGTTTTCAAACATTAGTTTATAGGAGTAAGGAAAAACCCTACCCTTAAGTGAAATAAACATTAATCTTGCACCAGACCCAAGTAAGAAACAAATACCATCTAACCCTAAAGTCCACAATTGATATTTTTATTCTTCTTACTTTTCTTTTTAAATTTCTTTGCCTACTTTAAGAAAGTAAACTCCATGATCTAATTCTTTAAAAATAATATGTGACCTTAGATCTTCATATTTAGAGATCTTGTATTTGGATTTCTTCTCAGGTTCCATCTTATGATTCACCCCTTTGATTGGGATGTGTGCACATGACCAATCCATCTTGACCTCTCCACCTAAATCCTTGTAAAATTTTCTACGTAATATCATGCCATAAGAAATAGGAATGTCCACTAATAGAATTGTCATTTTAAGTCTTTTATCTGAGAAAGCTACTAGGACAACTTGAGCATCTTTAATTTGTTCGACTAGAGGGACTTATCTATCCATTGAATAGCATTTAATTATTTAGGTTAAGGCCAAGATCATCAGCTACTTTAGCTAGCATAACATTATCAGATGATCCTGAATCTTGAATACTATTACTCAACTTATACCCATTGATTAAGAGAGACACATAAAAAGGATATATCCTTTCTGATGTGGAAATGGAGGTAGATGAAGTAACTACAAAGTTATTCTAAAAATAAGTTTGTCTAAAAACAAGTATAATACCTTTTAAATCATTTGGGGCATTGTTTGATCCCTTGCTTTAAATAAACTTTACTAGCCTATTCAACTGATTTGGGTAAGACATTAAATATTCAACTTCTGGCATCTGAATTTTAGTTTTCCTTATATGATCAATATGTCAAAGGAAGGAATAGGAGTAGGCAAGATGGAATTAAATTCAGCTATATGAGTAATTGGATTATAAGGTTGAGAAGTAGAGGGAGAATATTTCTCCTTAAGAGTGAGGGAAGAAGGTAGAGGACTACCTCTTTTAAGAATATTCACATCAAAACCTGATTGCTCCTTCCTTTTCTTTAATTTTTTTGATGATTTCTCACCAGATTATTGAATCTAAGATCTTGTAAATACAACATAAGATACACTATGATTTTTATGAAGCATTTATTCATAGTCACTTTTTGATTCATATTCTAGGTAATAGTTGGAGTCACCAATAGGATCTACAAAATCATCTTCTTCATTAATGTTTTGTTCAGTACCATCAGCTATTGAGACCTCTTCACTCATCTCAACATGATTTTTGGGAGCATCTTCAATTGTTAATCTTTGTTGAAGACCAAAAATATAGTTCCTATTTTGATTATTAAAATTTCATGTGGGAATATTCCTAACAGGAACAACATGAATACCTTGAGCAATTTATCTTTTAACTTGGAGAAAGTCATTATTTAGCTTTTGCAATAAGGGATATGTAGTCTAGGATATGGTTGGAGTAGAAGATTCACCTTTAGAGACTCTTTTTTTGATCTTATCATCCATTATCAAATCATATTCAACCTGTGTAGAAAGATTTTAGGTTACTATTAAATCAGTTGGTCATTCTCTTTGTAGTTGGTAACTGACTTTTGGGAGTTGTGCAATAATGAAGAAACACTCTAATTGTCTATTGTAGGCAATATAACTTAAGGAATCTTGTAAAGTAATTTGTTGAATCTAGCAATAAAATCATGCATGTGTTTATATGACTCCTTTTTAAGTTAAGTTAATTGAGTAGTATGTGAGCATCTTTAGTAGCTTTGAACCTTTTTTCAAATTATTCACACATAGTATCTTAATTGGTTACAGTACTTAGAGCTAGATGATAAAACCATTCTACATCTAGATCATGTAAGGTTTCCACAAAAATTCTGATAGAAATATCTTCATGTTCAACCCCAATTACTCCACACACTATGAAAAAGGCAACCAAGAGCTCATCTAGGTTTTGCTTGCCATCACCAATAAATTTGGGAAAATTCTTTCTTGACCCTTTAGGCAAGTCATGTAAAGGGGGAGTTAAATTCAAAGGGCCAATAGCTGGTCCCCATGGGATAAGAAGTGGTAATGCCATTCTTCTAGGAACAAGGAATTGTTGAATGACTGGTTGAATTATTCCAAAAGAATTATGTTGAAGATGATGTATTAGAGAAATTATTTGTCTAATAGCTAAAAGACTAGTTGTTCTAGTTCTAGCCTAAAAAATAAAATTGAAATTGAAATGCTCTTGTAATTTAAAGAATTCATCTGCTTGACCTTCATCTCCCCTTGCTCTAGTAAATGGGTGATTTTCTAGTTTTGAAATTCAAGAGTTCTCACTCAGTATTATGCTCATTACTTATATTTGAAAGGCAAAAACTTAGATCATGATTTACTCAACATGCAATAGTCTTAGAAAAGCAAATCGGGAGAGAACTAGATGTGAAACTAAGAGTTCTCAAAAATATCAGCTAATCGACTGAAAAAAAAACATGTTTACTTAAAATAATAAAAATTAAACTCAACTATGTAGAGGCATCATCTTAAACATGTAGTGCCTTTGACTAGCATTTAGAATTTTTGGAATTGAGGAAAACTTATTGTAATAATTGGACTTGTCTTAACTGGTCTATGAAAGCAAAAATCTATTTAGGGAGTTTAGACATGCAGTTGCCCAATGAAGCCACCATAAATTATTGGCTTGATAATTTGTAAATTAATTTTAAACGTATGTAGGTAGTCATGGGATTAAATCTCCTTCATTTAACAGTGAATCTCCTATATGTTTATGCTTATATATTTCTAATTACTTACACTTACAGTTATTCACAGAGTTAAAAATTTATGTTCTAGTTAGTTTTAATTGGGATATTACTTTAATCACCTTGTTCATGAACCATAAAAAATGGATTTTATAGCAAGTAAGAAGCTATATTTTATAAATGTAAAAATAATTTAATAGAAATTGGGAAATAAGAGAAATACTTCTACACTTGAGAAATAGAAAATTGCATTTCACAATAGATAGCTGTGTAGAGTCTATTGTATCTTTGTAAGTAGATAAGTGAATATAATTGTGATAAATTTTCAAAAAATGAGTAAGAAATATATTAATTCAATTTAGATGAAAGATAACAGAAATTTTACCATTTTATCTTTGTAAAGTGCATGAAATGATTTCCTCAAACACAAAGTTCTTCTAGAAAATAAATCCCCTTCTTATTCACTTTCATCCAAATTCATACAAAATAATCTGGTTATCTAAACACAAAGTTTTAGATTTATTAAACTTTTTGTACAATTGCTACAATTTCTTGTTTGCCAAAAATTCTCATTCTCTAAAAAATTATCCTCTCTTTGGTGATGTAGGCCTTCACTTATATTTATACAATTTTAGATATACAATTTGAATAGGAGTCAATCTCCCAAATCTCCATATGTTGCACTAAAACTGGGAAACATTGAGTAATGTCTTCCTTGAATTTCTCTTTCATGGCTTGTAATGGTTGATGATAAGTGGTGAAACTTAGTCCTCATGTTTGGATCAAATACTAACTATATGCATACAACACTAAAATAGCCCAAGTAATCTTCTTTTACAAAACAACTTTAAGTAATGGTGTTTTGGCCAAGTTACTTAAGTCTTTGGATTTTACAAATTAATTTCACTTCTACAAGTAAATCACATAATGACATTAATTTTATGAATTAATCACTAAAAACAAGATTACTTATAGTATGTTTATGAAGAGGAAAGAGAAAATAGAAGAAGAAGATAGAGTTTATTCAAGACTTGAAGTAAAATTAATCTACTTCATGAACTTGACTTCTGTACTTCTCATTATACTTGATGTGTTGAGACATTATTTGTTGTATGACTGCATCATCTAGTTTGACAAGTGCTTATCTTTCCATTTCAAATCTCAACATTTCTCTTTCCATCTTTTTTCAATGGGATTCTAATTTTTCAATTCTTGGTTCAAGTCTCTTCATGTCTTGTTGACATTTGACCAATTCTTTGATGGACTTATATGTAAAAGGAGTTATGGATTTTTCTATCAATTATTAGAATTGTTCCTACAACTACTTAGATGTCCTTAAAAATTTGCATGACTAGATAATAGTTAAGTCATATAATGAATATTCTAAATTTCTCTTTGCATCACTTGCCTCTTTTAAAAAAGTCTCCATTTCTTCACTCATTTCTTTTAGAATATTTATTTGAAAAGATATGAGATAATTTAATTGTTTTATCTTTTTCACCAATCCATCTGGGGTGATATTCTCTTCAACCAGGACCTTCTCCCTCAAATTGCCTATGGTCTATAGGCTTTCTTGTTGAAATTCATAAGTTCCATTTTCATTCTCAATTTCTTTAATTACTGACTTAATATTTGCCAATTTATTCAAAATATCAGTAAGTACCTCTTGAATATTGGGAAAAAGTTTTTGAAACTTTTACTTCATTTTATCTATCCACTTGTCAATAGCTTTAGCTTTATCTCCAATCTCTTCTACCTCATAAATCATTTGCTTCTCATTTTATTCTATTGAAGTAATAACTTGTTGTGGAAAATATTTGGCTACTTTAGATATTATTTTACATCATTATGTATTTAATTCTTTTAATTTATCTTTGGTAGCCTTGTCCTAATCCAACTTCTTAAAAAGAGAGTTAATGAGAGTTTTAGTATCTTCCTTCAAAGTCTCATTAGTTACCTCCCCAAGGGTTATTCTTGAATAGGTTAAGTCACTTTTAGTGACATCTTTTTTGCTCATCCCTTGAGGTGGCATTGCTATCTCAACAAATTTTTGCCCTGAAGATTCAATCTATAACTTTGAAATTACTTTGGAAAGTTTTGGATTTTTACCCCTCTTATCAAGACTCTTCAACAATTATAAATATATCTCTTCAAGATTTATTACTTCTCTCACCTCAGGAGTGTTCTGTGTAGCCAACAAAGATGATAAATATGTAGGAATAGGAGTATTTACATGAGTTATTAGTTGTTGTTGATTATTTCTCATCATTAGTTCTTGAAGAGAAGTTTCTTGAGTTTACACTCCTTTTTGGATCTCTTTCTCAAATTCTTTTTCAATTGTTTCTACTATCTTCTCTACCATTTTCTCATCCATTACTTCTTCTTTAGGTATTTTACTAACTTCTTGTGTTGTTATTGTGAGCTCAGGTCCTACTTCAGTAGTTTTTATTCTTTCTTTCATTGCCTCAATTATTTCATGAAAATTTTCTTGTTATCCTTCTTGAGAAGGTGTCTCTCTTTTGTTAGTTACTTTACAAGCTCTTTTTCAATAATTGGTTGATTTTTTGGAGGAGGTGGTGGTGGTGAAGTAGATGGAAAAGATGGAGGAGGAAGAGGGGATTCAATTTAAATAGATTTCTTAGGAGTTATGGTGATATGAGTCTTGGGAGGAGGTATTAGTATTTGTGGATGTAATGTGGATGTAGTGGAAATTAGAATGCAAGAAGAAGTGGGAATGGTAAAAATAGGAGGACCTGTGGTGGTGGCTAATGGTGGAAGAGGAATATCTACCTGAATAGGTTACTTATCTTTTACTAATGAAAATGTATCATCAGTATTCCTTTTGAGTTTTATCTTCTTGGTATATACTTTGATACTCTCTCCTTGTACCATCTCTTTTTTCTTTTTCCCCACACGTGTGGTTTCAATTATCAATTCTTTCATGCAATAACCCTTGTCAAGAATTCAATTGGAAGTCATTTCCAAAAAATTTGAAGTTCTCTAAAAAAAAATTTATCATGATCATCTCCAAAAAATGATTGCTAGAAGTGGGACACTATCCCCTCCTACTGCATGAAAAAAATCACTTGTAACAACACCATCATCTTCCAAATTTTTGGGAACAGAAGATAAATCAAATGCATGAATATTTTCAATAGTCAATCTATTGTTATCCCTCCTTATCACTTTAAACTCATCCCTATAATTCATCCAAAAATATTTGAGTGTTGAGATATGTATGTACTCAAGAAAAGCCATACTCTGAGCAACACCCCTATAATCATAATTGGCTCTAGTGTCAAAGTGCACTTGAGTATAATGGTGATACATTTACTTCTATACATTTTTGGCTTTATAAATTATAAGGTAATGATAGTGACCAATCACAATGGGAAAATTGATAGCATCTTTGTGAGACTTTGATTGTAAATCATGTAATTCAATATGTTTCCTATAAAATTCAATGAGGATCCACTTGTCATTAGGATATCTGGACAACTTGATAGGTGTGCCTAAAAAACCTCCTACTTGAGATAGGTGAAGTTAAGGAATTGAATGAAAAAACAATCATATAATGAAACTATATCCCATGCTTCATTCGATACTCTTCTATGTTTTAGAGATGTATCCAATTTTCAAATGAGTTCATAAAAAAACCATCATTTACTATAATGTAATTTTTGTAGTATTCTATAAGGACCAACTAAGGATAATATTCATATATAGTCATGGTTGATAGTGTTCCCTCAGTCCTTAGCCTTGAGAATATTCCACTTGAAGTGACTATGTATACAAGATATTATGTCATCTTAATTTCAAAGGTCTACAACATGCTCTTCAACTATTGATCTACATTCTCACTTACCATTCTTACCCATTCAATTTTGGAAGAGATTATGGTCATATCAATGGTTTTGATAAAAGCATACATCCGTGGAGAGAAAAACTTAGCATTCTTTTCACCATTAACCTGCATAACAACTAAATAATATCAACTTCTTGAATAAAATCTGATCTTTCAATGTGTTTAGGAAACCTTGAAGCTTGTTTCAATTTTTTCAAGTAATATGTATTCAATATCTTTATAGACTCAGTTGTCTTAATTTCCCACTAATTTATGGCTTTCCCTATTATTATGTCAATTACTTTAGGTGATGTTAGAATCTTAAAATAGTAGTTGAGATCTTGAGCATCCAATCTTATAATTATGTTCTGAGTGGCATCTCTCACAGTCCTAGTTAGGAAGTCATAATATTTGGTACATGTCTGTATAAACTTAGCGAGTTGAGATGAGCTTGGGAAGGTTACATCTTAAAGGATTCCACTACTTGTCATATCATGTGTGAGTGGGTCTTAGTTATGTCTTTAGATCTCTCCAATAATTTTATTATAGACACAAGCCCCATGTTTGTGTCGCTTGTCTCAATTAACTTGGAGACTATGATTTACTAAATTGGGTAACCCTTATACTCATACTTCATTTTTGGATCTCATGACTTAAATTTATTAACTTTCACTTTTCCCTTCTTGGTTGGTTCTAGAATCTCCTCTAGAACTAACTTTAGAACCTCTTCAATCAATATTGTTTGCTCTTGTACTTTAGCTAACTTTTCTCTTGATCTTCCCAGACTTTTTGATCTAGAAATTAGATTTGACTTACTCTGAAGGACTAGATATGTATTCCCTGATGTTGATTAACTGCTTCCACTATGTTGGTTGAATATTTTTGTCAATTAGCATACTAATAAACAAAATAGGTCTAATCAGTGAAATTAGGAAGATTAGTCATCCAAATGTGTAGGTTTACCACATCAAAAGGGGACTAATCTCTCCTCTCATCAAGGGGAGGTTCCCTATAGATATGCTATATATATAAACATAAAATAATACTCAAGGGTAGGATAAACCATCCATCTCTCTTTTTTTATAGATGATGTGTGCAGATCAAAGGAGAAATCTTAGGGATAATGATAGAAAGCACTCATCTTCTTTCAGAAGTAATATTCAACAAACCACAAAAATCTTCTTGGTAGTAATTGCAAAAGGTAACCAAGAACGTAGTAACTAGCAAATTGAGATGTAGTACAAAGTCTCCACCTTAATTTCCCAAGAGTGAGATACAAAGGAAAATGAGGGCATAAAGTCATCCCAAGGTCCTTTACACATAAACAAAAAGAAAACACACTAAAGGCAATTATGGGGGCACAAAGTCTCTCCACAGTTGACTTTAGGACACCTTCCTGACTACTTTCACTAATTTTGCTTATTGAATCAAAGGAAAAAAAAATATATTAAGGAAAAAGACATAAGAACAATTTCCCCAACAACAAAGATATCACAGCATAAAGTCTAAAAAGTCACTTGCTTTCTTATTCCAATAACAAAATATGATCAACAATCTGAGCTCAAAGTCTCAGTAATGCCTTTTAATTTGGGTAGAGTTTTGTTTCTGACAATCAGAGAGAGAAATCCTTAAAACAATAAAGGAGATTCCCTTATATAGCCTCTTCAAGAAGGACTCAAGAATAGTAACACATCATGTTACATTGAATTCTATTAAGAAGACATGCTGAAATTTAGGGGCATTTACCCATTTTCTTTTCTTAATGTAGAGAAACGGGTCATGCTATTGAATTTTTGCATCCTTCAATGTCCACCAAGTGATCTACTTCTAGAAACATATCTGATGTGTAAATGTTTCTGGTCTTTCCTCATCTTTCCTCCTTTTTTGGTTCTTTGAATCGGGTCCTAGATTCAATTCGATGCTCTATTCCTAAGTCACTTCCTACAGGTCTTTAGCAATTGATGTGTGGCACATTCCACTACTAAACAAGTGAAGACACGTGGCAAATTCCATGAGACTCTGAGAAATGTTTATTGATAGAGGCTTTGAAACCTATTAGAAACTTAGAATTGTGGGTGCAAACACTTGTTGCTCTCTGCAGAGTTACAATGGAAAAGGTGGCAACTTTCACTTGCCTCTTGAGAATCATGTGGAGGATGACACTTGGAAGCATCTACTTCCTTCAGTAGCTTAATGAAGGCTCACTACAATCCTTATTTAGCAAAAGATATTTAAAAGAAGAAACTATAGACATTGACACGTGGTAGCTTCTGTCGATCTCTTAGTTGCCTTTGAAAAGTATTCAGGACTTATATTAGTTTCCCAT
Source organism: Torreya grandis (assembly GCA_037957365.1). NCBI lineage: Eukaryota > Viridiplantae > Streptophyta > Pinopsida > Cupressales > Taxaceae > Torreya > Torreya grandis. The sequence continues at coordinate 3,345,267 of JARHVA010001099.1, forward strand.
GGAGGATGACACATGGTAGCTTCTGCTACATTTGATGAGAGACATGTGGCATGTTCCACTACTTTTGATAATGTGTCTCAATAGATGACATGTGGTAGCTTCCACTGTAACTTTGAAGATGACACGTGGCAGCATACCAAGTTTTCTATTTCTTTGGATATTTCTTTCAGATAAAAAGTCTAAAGGAATTATTTCAAACAATTTGTCTAAAAGAATTATCTCTTTGTCACTTTTGCCGAGGGAAATTTTTTGAAGGAAATCCCTTTGCTCTTTTGGCCTTTGAATCGGTCTATTTTCCCTCTTTTTGCCCTCTACAAGGGCTGTTTGAGCTTTAAATTAGCCTTTCAAGTTTTTGCAACAGTTCACTTTGGCTTCTGAGTGTCCTCCAAAAGGGTTGTTTATCCCTTCGAAATTTGCCTTAATCAATTTTATGTGAATCTCAATATGTGACACATGGCAGCATCTATTGTAAAATAGGTGAGGACATGTGGTAGCATCTGCTATATTTTAAAGATGACACATGGCACTTTCTGCCGTGACTTCTTGAGGGACATGTGGCAGCTTCCGCTGCATTCTAGAAATACTATAGAACCATATAGGACTCATTTGGATTCATGTAGAGGATGACACTTAGCATGTTCCACTTAAATTATGAAGGACATGTGATGGCTTTTGCTGCTATGAGAAACAAAGTGAAATGAGGCTCAGAAGATGACATGTGTTAGCATTCACAGGGTTCTATCAAGCTTTTGCCTTTGGGCTTTTGTTTGCCTTAGTCACTTTTTGCCATGAGAATTCCCTTCACAAGGGCACTTGTGTCTTTGACTCTTGGGACACTCCTTTGAACTTGTCTCTTGAACCGACCAATTGAACCAACTTTAGTTTAATAGTTTAATGGTTCATTCCCCTATTTCTTTTGACCGCTTGAACCAATCTTCTTTGAAACAAGCCTCATTAAACCCATTGAACCTTTTGAACCCGATTGAGCACATTGAATATTTTGAACCTTGATCTATTCCTAAAAATGACAAAGTGTTGAAAACTTGTTCTTTTGATTGAACCTACCTGTAGAAGCCTTTGAACCTATTGAACCATTAGTCCTTTGACTGAAAAATCTTGAATAATTCCCAATTTTGAAAGCTTGGAACAATTTTTGAAATGGGAAGGGATATTTTGGTAATGTAAGACCAAAATAGCTTATATGTTGTCCTAAAAATGAGTGATATTTTTTAGGTACAATAGCTGGCTCCAGTTGGGGAACTTTTATTAATTGTGAAAAGAATTGAAAGGAGTAGAATCTAGAATCTCCAGTGTCTTCATATGTACCATTGGGCTACAGAGTCATGTTACCCAGAAATGAAAGGCATCAAAAATAAAAACAAACAAAACAAAATAGAATTAAAAACTATACAAATATACATATGTACAGATGAAATGATCTGATACTTCAAAAGTTGAAGTGTTTCAAATGCAGCCCATTGTGAGGCAGAGAAAAGAGTGTGCCATCTTGATATTTTAGTAGAAAGATATTTTCACCATTGTGTTGATGAATTATAAATGGACCTCTCCAAATGGAGTCAAACTTTCCATGCATCCCTTTTGGTTCTCTCCTTTTGTCCCACAATAGGACTTGATCCCTAATCTATAAATCATAATTGTTGGCCTTCTAGTCAAAGAGTTTCTTTTCCAGACTTTGATGAGCAACAATTCGATCCACCACCATGGTTCTCTGTTCATCCAGCTTAGCTAGACACATGATTCTCTTATCAAGAGAGCTTTCATATGTCTGATCTTCAATTGCCTTTGCCAATTTCAAGGCTAGCAATTCTAAGGTGATTGGTATCTCAGCATTGATACCATAAAGAAGTTGAAAAGGAGACATACCAATTGCCCTTTTTGGTGTGATTATGTCTGCCCATAGAGCATCAACTAATGCTTTATGCCATGTCCTTTGATTATCATCTGCTAGCTTCTTGATGATAGTTAACAGGTTCTTATTGCTTGATTCAGCTTGCCCATTCCCTTGTAAAAAATAATCAGAAGAATGGGAGAGTGTAATTCCATAATGGAAATAGAATTGTGTAATCTCCTGGGAGGTGAAACAAGCTACATTATTAGTAACAATTTTGGTTAGAACTCCAAACCTAGAAATGATATTCTCCTTGAGGAAGTTGCATACAACTTTTTAAGTAGCATGCTTAGTTGGGATTGCTTCTACCCACTTAGTGAAATAGTCAGTTGCTGTAATGACATAATCATGTCCAACACTTGAAGATGGGTTTATAGTCCTAATAAAATCAATCCCCCATTATTGGAATGGTTCTTCTATGATCACTGGCTTGAGAGGTAGGGCAGCTAACTTGGGTCTTCCAACAAATTACTGGTATAGTTCACATTTTCTCACCCACTTATATGCATCTTGGAAAAGAGTTGGCCAGTAATACCTAGCTCATAGATTCTTGTGGGTAGTCATAGGAGCAGAAAAATGTCCTCCATAGGCTAGATTGTGAAAAGATTTTAAAATTTGGGTTTGTTGTTCTTTATCTACACAACGAAGGAATACTCCATCTATGCTTCTCTTGTACAAGCCATTATTCCAAATGACAAAATTGGTTGCTTTCAACTTGATAGTCCTCTTTTCTTTATAAGACAAATGAGTAGGACATTCACTATAAGTAAGGAAATGAACAATACTTGAATACCACTCATTGGTAGTGGAGACAAAAAATACTATTGGTGTGTCTTCCACTTCAGCATCTTCATGTTGTGTATCTTCTAGCTTGTTGTCGGTAATTAATTGGCATAGGCCTTTTCCCCTTACCAATTTTGTTGGCTTGATGTCTAGATCAAACTCTTAGATCTTTGCAATCTAATTGCCTCTTTTTGTGTCAAAATCCTACTGAGTTAATATGGACTTGATTATAGTGTCAAGAACTAAGGTAGTAGTATGTGAATTCAAGATATAGAAGCAAAAATATTTGACTGCTTTCACCACTGCATAAGCATGCTTCTCTACGTTTGAATACTTCATCTCATGGATTTTGAGAGGGCAACTCATGAAATAAATGGGAGACTCTATACCTTCCTTGTCTTGTTGAACAAGAATTACTTAAAGCATATGTTTAGAAGCATAGTTGTATATGATGAAATCTTTGTTGTAATCTAGATAAACCAAGGTAGGGGAGCGGGCAATGGTATTCTTGATATCCTCAAATGCTAACTTGCCTTCTTTAGTCTAGCTAAAGGTGGTCTTCCTTTTCATTATGTTCACAATGTGTCTAGTCTTCTTAGCAAATTTGGGGATGAACCTCCATAAGAAATTCACCTTTCTAAAGAAAGAGTGAACAACATTTTTATTTGTAGGAAAATTAAGCTCTTGAATAGACTTGACTCTATCTGAGTCAATCTTTATGCCTTCTTTAGACACAATGTGTCCAAGGAGTTTCCCCTCTGTTACTCCAAAAATAGACTTCTTGGGGTTCAAGTAAATACCATTCTGGTGACAATGCTCCAATACTTGTTGTAAAAGGCATACATTATCAAAATGGTGTTTTGAAAAAATGGTTAAGTCATCAAGGTATACCACTATGAATTTACCCATCTCATCTTTGAAAGCCAAGTCCATTGCTCTCTAAAAGGTGGCATCAAAATTTATCAAGCCAAAAGGCATTCTTCTATATGCAAATGTACCCCAAAGTGTGGTGAATGCAGTCTTGTGTTGGTCTGCTTCACCAACCTCAACTTGATTATATCTTGAGAAGCCATCTAGCATTGATAACATCTCTGAACCTATCACTATTTGAAGCACTTGATCCATGATTGGCAAAGGATAATTATCTTTCAAAGATGACTGATTCAGATTCTTGAAATCCACATAAATATGAATTTAACCACTCTTCTTCTTTAAAGGCACTATGTTTGCAATCCATATGGAATGATGAATTAGGAAGATGATTCTTGCATTTAACATTTTTTGTATCTCAGACAAAATAGTACCTGATATTTTTGGATTGTACTGTCTGAATTTTTTGAGTCTTGAGAGGAATGTCATGGTAGATTTCATCAGGTTTGAGAGACTTTATGTCATCATAAGAATATGCTAAGACATCCATGTATTGACAGAGTAAAGTGGTGAACTTGAATCTTTCTTCAGGGGTGCAACACTTATCAATGTTAACCATCTTGGGATTTTCTTTAGTAGTCATATTTACTTGATCAAATTCCTGAGAGAAGCTTGAATCTGTTTGCTATCATTTGATAAATCTATCATGTTTGTCAAATAGTTTCTTAAGAGAAACCAAGCCTTTGGGAATTTTATTTCCTTTCAACTGTAAGAATTCTTCATTTATATCTAAACTAGATTTAGAGGCTAATTCATACTTCTGAGGTTCACTGCCTTCAAAATGTAGTTCAAAATTGTCTTTTCATTTTAGGAAGGAAATGATTTGATGATCATCATTTAATACTTGCCAATGATCAACATTGTTAGGAACACTTGGTTTATAAACTGGCTCAATAATATACCTGTCTTCTTTAAAATATGAGTGAGGAACTAAGAGAGTTCTTGAAACAACAAGTGCATCAGCTCTATCATTAGATTCCCTATGTATGGCAAAAATGTTGAAAGCATCAAAGCTTTCAATTTGGTCTCAAACCAGATTGTGGTAGTGGTGTAATCTTTCATTCTTGGTTTGGTATAAGTTTCTCACCTGAGAAACCACTAATTCAGCATCCCCTTTGGCATGAAGAAACATGATGTCTTTGTCTTGAGTAGCCTTCAATCCAAGTAACAAAGATTCATATTCAACTGTATTGTTAGTGTTGCTAAATTGTAATTTGTAAGATGAAGGAAATGTATCTCCTTGAGGAGATATCAACACAATCTTGGCTCCTGAACCGGTAGGGGAGAAGCTGCCATCAAATTCCAGAGTCCATACCTCATCAAATACTAATTTTTCTTTGAATTTTCCTTCATTAGAGAGGGAAGATCCTTCTTCATTTGTTTACAACCTATTAGTTCTTCTGTTATTCTAATTGAACTAATTTTTGGGTTGACACTTTCAAGAATTTTATCATATGTTTCAAGAACTTCGTCTATAGATAGAAAGTAGTTACCCATACCTGAGGATTCAAAAAGAATTTGAGCTTCAGGGGTTGATGTTTGGGTGACCACATATTTTGCCTCCTTTTCAGAGAGCAATCTCTTCATTACACCTTTGATAGGGATCCTTACCTTAGACAGGTCCATGCTTAGTTCTCCTCCCACATCCTTGTAGAATTTTGTCCAAGCAAAATGCCATAGGATGCTGGGACGTTAGCCACCAAGACAGTCATCTTGATTTTCTTATCTAGAAAGGCTACAAATGCTAATTAGGCATCTTTGATTTTCCCCACCAATGGTACTTGCTTATTTTATATGAAAAAATATCTCCCAAATGTCTTGGTTAGTGTGAGATCAAGGGATTCAGCTACTTTAGCAAGCATGGAATTGTTAGATGCACCTGAGTCTATAATATAATTACTTAGCTTGTAACCATTTATTAACAGGGAAACATAGAAAGGTTCTATTTTTCTAGGGGTAGCTAGAGGAGTAATGACAAGATTATTTGGAATGGGCATGTTCTTTGGGGAATCAGGAGTTGCCTTTTTAGCTTCTTATCTTGCAAGGATAGTTTGGTTCTTGACACATTGGACCAAATTATCCAATTGATCAGGATTAGACTGTAAATATTCAAATTCAAACATTTGTATTTTGGTATTTTTGACATGATCAATTATGTCAAATGGTTGAATTGGGATAGGTATAGAGGGAGGTATTTCAACATTCTAGGTTTTAGGAGGGATGGAAAGAGGGCTGGTTTGCAAAATTGAAGTAGAAAGTGAAGGTGAAATTGATGTACTTATCTTTTAGGTGATCATCAAGTCCTTTAATTGGAAAGGTAGAGTGGTTCCACCTTTAGCAATTGTAATTTTTGGTTGAGGTTGCTCTTCTATCTTCCCTTTATCAGCTTGTTGGACTGATTGGTTCTTAGACCTGGTAAACACTGCATACGATCCATCAAAAGCTTCTCCTTTGCTTCTGGGTTCATCCTAGTAATTTAGAAAACTAATGTGGGAGTCACCAGCTGATTTCTATTGATTTTCTATAATGAGATCAGCATCATTTTCTTGATTCAATTTAGGTTGGAAAGATAAATCTAATTATGCTTCAAGATATCCCATTACTGAATTGGTTGGAGGAGCTTCAAGGGCAAGTTTCCCTTGTGGGGAAGGAAGACTATTTTGTTGCCCTTGATTCCTAGCAGCATTACCCTAATATGACTGATTTGGAAATGTCCTTCTTGGCATATCTCTATATGGAGTAGAAGACATTCCTTGCACCATTTTATTTTTTAGAGCAAGCAACTCATTTGCTAATTTTTGCACCATTGGATTTGTGGTGCCTGTAGATGAATATTTAGAAGATGATGAAGGTCAATTTTTATTTAGATCTCTTCTTATCTTTCGTACTAAGATGAGATCATCTTCTACCTCAGTGGCCAAATGTTGAGCTACAGCAAGATCTATTTGACTAACATGTCTTAAAAGAAAACTCACTTCAGGTAACTTAGAATTAATGAAGAAGTATTTGAGATTCTCAGCTATAGGTTGAGAAATTATAGGAATTTTATTCCTTAATTTGTCAAACTTGGCTATGAAGTCCCTCATTGGTTCATGAGGCTCTTTCTTTATCTGTGTGAGTTGAGCCAGAAGGGCATGTGCATCTTTTGCATATTTGAATTTGGCTTCAAACTTAGCTTTGAGAGTATTCCAATCGGTTACTGATTGACCGTGTAGATGATAAAACCAATCTATAGTAGCACCTTGTAATGTTTTTATAAATAGTCTGACTACTACATCTTCAAATTCTACTCCAATTACTCCACAGGTTATGCTAAAAGCTACTATCTGTTCATCAGGATGAACTTTCCCATCACCATAGAATTTGGGAAATTTTTTTCTTGAACTGCATGGGAGCTCATGTAGAGGTGGAGTAAGATTGAGAGGACCAAATGAATTACCCTAGGGGCCTTGAGCTACCATTATAGGATTATGAAAAGGAGGAATAAAAAATCTCAAAGGGGTAATTATGGACAAAGCTTTATCAATAGCAAAAGTAGATACTTTGATTGGTAATGGAGACTTGTCTTTAGTAGGAGGAAAGCTCTTGGTTATTTGGAGGTGAGATGGTGAAGGAAATAGATCAAAATTATTTTGTTGTACTAACTCGAATATAGGGTCAACAATACCTTTAGCCCTTTGGCTTCGTGTATAGCTTAAATCTTCTAGATTGTGAAACAAAAATGGAAAAGAATTGACCCTACTTTAGTTTGAAGCTCGAGGCTTTAAAATACGCACTCTTTCTCAGTAGATCTATTTTTGTAGACTAGATAAAATAACAGAGGTGGAGGAAGATGTTAAGGCTATAAATGGATAATGGGTAGGACACAGAATGGAGTCGTCAGAGTCTGTAATGGATAAGGGTTATAATGATAATGAGTAAGACACAAGTGATGTTTTAATCTAAAACTTGAGGTTCCAAATTACACAAAACTATATATAACCCTTATGGAGTCGCTAAAAATTGTTGGTTAAATATTTTGTTGATCAGTGTATCGATAAACAAAATAGGTCTGATCAGCCAAAGTAGGAAGATTGGTCATCCAAATGTGTAGGTTTACCACATCAAAAGGGGACTAATCTCTCTTCTCATCAAGGGGAGGTTCCCTATATATATATATATATATATATATATATAGAAAATAATACTCAAGGGTAGGATAAACCATCCATCTCTCTTTTTTCAGAGATGATGCATGTAGATCAAAGGATAAATCTTAGGGATAATGATAGAAAGCACTCTTCTTTTAGAAGTACTATTTAGTAAACCACAAGAATCTTCTTAGTAGTAATTGCAAAAGGTAACCAAGAACGTAGTAACCAACAAATTGAGATGTAGCACAAAGTCTCCACCTTAATTGCCCAAGAGTGAGATACGAAGGATAATGAGGGCAAAAAGTCGTCCCAAGGTCCTTTACAAATAAACAAAAATAAAACACACTAAAGGCAATTATGGGGGCATAAAGTCTCTCCACAATTGACTTCAGGACACCTTCCTGACTACTTTCACTAATTCTACTTATTGAATCAAAGGAACAAAAAATATATTAAGGAAAAAGACATAAGAACAGTTTCCCCAACAACAAAGATATCACAGCACAAAGTTTGAAAAGTCACTTTATTTCTTATTCCAATAACAAAATATGATCAACAATATGAGCTCAAAGTCTTAGTAATGCCTTTCAAATTGGGCAGAGTTTTATTTCTGACAAATAGAGAGAGAGAGAGATATCCTTAAAACAATAAAAGAGAGTCCCTTATGTAGCCTCTTCAAGAAGGACTCAGGAATAGTAACACATCATGTTGCATTGAATTTTGTTAAGAAGACATGATAGAGTTTAGGGGCATTTACCCATTTAATTTTCTCAATATAGAGAAATGGGTCACGCTATTGAATGTTTGCATCCTTCAATGTCCACCTGGTGATCTACTTCTAGAAACATATCTAATGCATAAATATTTTTGGTCTTTCCTCATTGTTCCTCCTTTTTTGGTTATTTGAATCATGTCTTAGATTAAATTCAATGCTCTGTTCCTTAGTCACTTCCTACTGGTCTTTAGTAATTGATGCATGGCACATTCTACTACTAAACAGGCAAAGACATGTGGCAACTTCCACAAGACTCTGAGAAATTTTTATTGATAGAGGCTTTGTAACCTATTAGAAACTCAGAATCACGGGTGCAAACACTTGTCACTCTCTGCAGAGTTACAATAAAAAAGGTGGCAGCTTCTGCTTGCCTCTTGAGAATCCTATGGAGGATGGAACTTGGCAGCATCTGCTTAATTTAATAGCTTAATGAAGGCTCGCTACAATCCTTACTTAGCAAAAGAGATTTAAAGGAAGAAACGATGGATGTTGACACATGGTGGCTTCTGTTGAGCTCTTAGTTGCCTTTGAAAAGTCTTCAGGACTTATATTAGTTTCTCTTAGAGGATGACACATGGTGGCTTCTGCTACATTTGATGAGAGCCACATTGCATGTTCCGCTACTTTGATATTATGTCTTAATAGATGACACATGGAAGCTTTCATTGTGACTTTGAAGATGACACGTGGTAGCATACTAGGGTTTCTATTTCTTCAGACTTTTCTTTTGGAGAAAAAATTTGAAGGAATTCTTTTGGGCAATTTGTCTGAAATAATTATCTTTTTGTCACTTTTGTCAGGGGAACTTTTCTGAAGGAAATCCCTTTGCTCTTTTGGCCTTTGAATTGGTCTATTTTCCCTCCACAAGGGCTATTTGAGCTTCAAATTATCCTTTCAAGCTTTTGCAATGGTTCACTTTGGCTTCTGAGTGTCCTCTGAAAGGGTTGTTTGTCTCTTGGAAATTTTCCTTAGTTGATTTTATGTGAATCTCAACATATGACATGTGGCAGCATTCACTGTGAAATAGGTGAGGACACATGGCATCATCTACTATATTTTTAAGATGACACGTGGCACTTTCTACTGTGATTTTTGAGGGACACATGGCAGCTTCTACTGCATTCTAGAAATACTATAGAACCATGCAGGACTCATTTGGATTCATGCAAAGGATGGAACTTGGTGTATTATACTTAACTTATAAAGGACACGTCATGGCTTCTATTGCTCTGAGAAACAAAGTGAAATGAGGCTCGAAAGATGACACGTGTCAGCATCCGTAGGGTTCTGTCAGGATTTTGTCTTTGGGATTTTGTTTGCCTTAGTCACTTTTTGCCATGGGAATTCCCTTCGCAAGGGCACTTGTGTCTTTGACTCTTGGGACACTCCTTTGAACTTGTTGCTTGAACTGACTGATTGAACCAACTTTGGTTCAATGGTTCAATGGTTCATTCCCCTGTTTCTATTAATCACTTGAACCAAGCTTCTTTGAAACAAGCCTCGTTGAACCTGTTGAACCTTTTGAACCGGATTGAGCACGTTAAATCTTTTGAACCTTGAACTAGTCCTGAAAATGACAAAGTGTTGAAAACTTGTTCTTTTGATTGAACCTACCTGTAGAAGCCTTTGAACCTATTGAACCATTAGTCCTTTCATTGAAAAATATTGAATAATTCCCAATTTTGAAAGCTTGGAACAATTTTTGAAATGGGAAGGGATATTTTGGTTATGTAAGACCAAAATAGCTTATATGTTGTCCTATAAATGAGTGACATTTTTCGGGTACAACACACTGGATTTAAAATTTTGAGAAAAGAATTATCTCATTGCTCTTGAAGTACCTATAAACAAGTTTCAAGTTTTGATTAATGTGAAGTCTTCAAAAACTAAGTATCATTATTTTAAGTAATAAGACTTCAAAAACCTAAGTAGGTCACTAGGATTACACATGCAACTTTGGATTTTCATTGATTGATAACTTTAGGCTTTCCTTGACTAGATACTTGGATTTAAAAACCTAAAGTAAGCAAGTGTGTGGAAGAAGTCCAGGTTGGGCTTGGGTAGTATAACGTGGGTTTCTTTGGGCTCAAGACTTCAAGCTCTTGGGAGGTATTAACTACATACGGGAAACCTGAAGTAAGTAATGAGGAAAGGAAAACCAAAATAGGTCTTAGGTAGTCTTTCATGGGTTAGTATAGGATCAAGACTTTACGTTTTATTAGGGTAGTTACTTGGGATTGAAAACCCAAAGTAACCAGTGTTTGAAAGTTTGGATGACTAGGGATTTTAGAAGTCAAGTTTTTCATAGTTTGTTACTTCACTTCAAGAACCTGATGAAGTAAATAAGGTTATGAAACCTGACTGGGCAAGGGATTTTCAACTGTTAGTGTTGATGCTAGAGATTGCACCTGGTGGCAGGAAAATAGGTTCTTGCCCTCTCCCTGCAACATGGAAACTCCTCTCTCACCTGTGGGATAGTGAAGTAGGAGAGGAGAGTCTCTAGGTATGGGCTAGTTCCCTCTGATGTATCTTGTTTGTTTTAGCAAGCAAAAATTTACGTACAGGCAGATATATATATATATATATATATATATATATATATATATATATATATATATATATATATATATATATATATACAGCTATAAACTAGGGGGAATGAAAAGGGAAGAAAGTGCAAGAAAGTAAACAGCCTACTCTAAAGAGGTGATACACCAAAATAAAGTTCTAACCCTCCCACATCCACACTCAGAATGAGATCAAACAATATGACATGCACTTCAGGCTTGGCAAAGAAACCAATTTACAAGGAAAGACAAGGAAAGGTCCTCAGAAAAATAAAGATAGAGACTCACCAAGGTGTTGTACTACACACACTGTAAGTGACTTCCCTTGTCTTACTTCTCAAAAGAAATCTTCTCCTGTGAACTACAAATTGGAGCCCTATAGATGGCTGGTCTGTTGGCATTAACCTATGAAAGTATCGAAGATAATGACTAAACACAAATAATACTCATGACATACACAGAAAATCTATCCAAGATGGAGGCAAAAATTGTATTTTATTGATTCAGGTAGAAAATTTGCAGATCTGTGCTCTTTACAAAAATGGAGAAGATCCTTTAAAATGACCAAGTCTACCAATTTATATGGAAAAGCCAAAAGGAGACTCATTGGTGCTTTGCTTGCAAGTGGCTGCTCGAGTCTTCATTGGGAAAGGGAAAACATTGTAGTTGACGTCAAAAATTCTACTAGGACCATGCTTGCTACCTTGTCTTTTCTTCATTTTGTCCTATCTGGTCTACGGCTTGCCTTCCTTTTTTGCCAACTTGATGTCCTTCATGCTGGCCCAGACTGTTGATGGGTCTTCCTTGTTTTGCATGCAGCCTACTCCTCTACTAGCTAGTCAGGCTTTTTTCTATGTTTTGCGAGCTTTTTTCCCCATAGACTATTATTCATGGTGATTTTCTCATGACTGCTAGTTGTTTCATGCTTTATATTGGCCGCGTCGGATCCGTGCTAGCTTCTGTAGTTTGCTTGTATGTTCTGCGGGCTTTGTAAGACCCATGGGTTTTGTTCAGGCTTAGATTGGTCTGTGGGCTCTTCACGGGCTACTATCAGCTCCATAATTTCTTCATAGCCTATTGTTGCTCATGCTCTCATAGGCCTTTTTCCTCTGCTCAATGTTGTTCATAGCAATTTCACCACGGACTGCTTCTGTGGACTGTCGTGCGCAGTAATTTCATCGCTAACTGTTGTGCTGACTGCCATGTGTGGTAATTTCACCGCTGATTGTTGTGCTAACTATCATGCATGGTAATTTCACTACTGACTACTATGTTGACTAATGTGCATGGTAATTTCAACATTGACTGCTATGTTGACGGTCTCTTTTTCCTTGCAGACTGCTGTGTGCGGCAGTTTCCCCACCTTCCCTTTAGCCTTTGACTTCGACTTGGTCAGGGTTTGCATTTTTCGTAGGATATTTCCCCATAGACTTTTGCGGGCTTGGATCTCTAAATTTTTGCTTTATGTTAAGCTATGGGCTCTAAATGAAATGCCTGCCTGACCCTTTGCCTTGGTTAATAAGCTGCGGGCTTTTGTTTTAAATCGTGCCTGAAGAAATTTGGGACTTGGTTAAAAAAAATGTTGAACTCATTTGAAATTTGGACCTCGACCCAGACTATAATGAACTTGGGTCCCTTTCATTACGAAGTGCTGGCCCTCCACTTAGGCAATGAACTTTGAACAAAGTAAGCGCTAGACTGATCAAGAATAAGGTCATTGACTAAAATGCTGAACTGAGCTGGATGAGGCCAATGGACTTCAAAGAAGATAGAACAAAAGTTGATAAACCAACCACTTGAAACAAAATATTGAACTAATTGTGTTGAAACAAGTAGAGAAATGCTAGAATTGAACTGAACCATTGAACTGAACCCATTGAACCAAAAATGGTTCAACGGTTTGACAAACCAAAAATGGATGAAATAAGTGCTGAGGAACCGTGCCCTTTGAAATTGAACTCACTGAACTCACCAACTGATGAATTAGGCTGAGCCAATGTTTGAAACGAAACTGTCAAACCCTGAAGATGGACCTCGCAACCTGAAATTAACTAGCCATGCAAAGCAAGTGTAGAAGGTGACCGAGATTTCACCTATGGGCAAAATTGGTCAACAAATTGGCGACTCACAGGGGAAGCTTGCCTGCTATGCATAGGACCCAGTTGCATTTGAATATCCATTAGGTGTAGAGTCAGATGGTAAATTTGAAGAGAGTTCACAATAGCCTTCGAGATACCAAAATCACACCAAAACTTTCACCCCCATATGTAAAAGGAAACACACAAGGCTAAAAATAACTAACTGTGCAAACTGCACTTAGGGAAAACAGGAAAGAGAACAAGGGAAACTATGTACAGCCGAACCAAAAATTAGTGTCAATGCTTCAAATGTATACCATTAATTGGGATACGCATTTTTTCACCTTCCAACCTAGAAAGTTGGAATGCATTATGCTGCTTGCATTGAGTGATCATGTAAGGACTGCTCCACAGGGCATCAAATTTTGCATGTTTTCCAAGTTTAGCTCTGTCTTCATCCCATTTCAAAACAATGTCTCCTTCAGAGAAATCCTTTGACAAAGATTTCTTGTTGAAGTGTCTTTTTATTTGCTACTGGCGACTAGACATAGCAGCCATGACACGGTCCCTTATCTCTTTTGAAACATCAAATTGGGCACCAACAGTGGCTAGTCTGTTAGCCTGCTTATTCTGTTCCCTGGGAATCAAGGTAATGTTAAGAGCAAGGAAATCCTCCATCAATTCCTAGACTCTATGATTGTAATACCTCATCAAGGAGTTCTTGGTTAGGTTCAGGCCTCTTATTTGGTTCACAATTAGTTCACTGTCCTCCAAGATTTGCAACTTCTTGATCCCTCTCTTTCTTGCCCACTCAAGTCCATGAATCAAAGACTCATATTCTGCAACATTACATGTGCAAGAGAACTAGAAATGAAAAGCTAAAAAGTACCTTTCTTTAGAAGGGGAAACTAACATTGCCCCACCACCAGCACCCAATTTACTTCTGGAACCGTCGAAGTACAGCTGTCACAGGCTAAGGTCTTCTTTGTTTTCCTTCATTATATTGGGCATGGTGGTGCCTTCTTCATGCAAGCAATAGACGTCAAGGTCTGCTTCCTCAATAAACTTATAAGGATTGTGCTCAAATTTATCACTTCCCCACTCATCCAAGAGGAGATCTGCAACTCCTTCAAGAGCAGAAGATGAAGATTAGTCTGTCTGAGACTCTTCTGGATCGATGATAGTGTAACTGACATTCACTGCCTTGGGTGAATAGGGCTCTAGGTGGTCCTTGTAAAGTGGCTCAGATTTAATTTTCACTTTGGTCCTGTACTTGGTTCTAAAAACTAGATATGACCAATTTGCTGCTAGATAGCCACCTATCTTGGACGTAAAGTCCCTAGACAAACAGATTGTGAAATATGGAGGAACGTCCACTACCACTATATCATGGGGGATTGAGAATGTCAGGCAGGCATGCAATGTTAAACTCAATCCCTTCAAGATTTGGACTATCTTTGCAGGCATCCCATCTAGTTGCAAGACTCCTTTGTTCATTACTTCATACTTTAATCCCATCTTATCAGCAATGCACTTGGGCATCACTGAAGTGCTGGCCCCACTGTCGATTATGCAATTGTGTACTAGGAAATCCCCTATGATCAAAGATACATAAAAGGGGGGAGTCTTTTCTTCATTCTTTACCTAACTTGAAGCAAAAGGTTGCCCATTCGTTATTAGGACATTATTAGTGTCTGCTGGGACGGCCTATCGATCTAGCTCATGCAATTCTTTCTTCAATACATCCCTTTGTCCTAGAAGAGACAACGAATCCCATAGAGAAATGCTCACATGCAATTTATTCATTTGATCAACTATATTAACTTGGGGGCTGATTCCGTTTGTGTTTTCCTTTGGGCTGATCCCGACTAGAGCTATAGACTGAGGAGTTGGAGGTACAGATGGTTGTCTAGAAATTGGGGCCCTTTGAATGGGTGTGATAGAGGATTCATCGTTGCCTGAGAGGAAGCTTGTGCTTCTCCAACTGCTCTTCTTTTAAATCTCATGTTAGCTGCAATGCAATCAACCTGATTGTTTGCAACGCCCCCATGATTAATTACACAGAGCTCACCCTCTTCATGATTTATTAGGGTAAAATTCGGCTGAGTTTGATTGTTACTCGTGCTGGGCTGAGCTAGAAACTCAAAAAACTAGGAATAATCAGCAACCTGGTTTTGTAAATTTTGAAAAAAATTCATCATATCATTTGTATGGACAGCTTGCTCTTGACCATGTCCCATGGTCAAACAGCTAGGCTATTCCTGTACAAGGTTATTCTGAACTGGCACCATGGCTTTTGATGATGAAAGGGGTCCGACATTGTGATTTTGAAAAGGCCTGGTTGTTGTGAGCTGCCCTTGACCTTGATTATAATTCTAAAAGGAGGGTCTAGGGCCCTGACCATAATTCTGGTATCCTTGATTTGGTCTATTGCCTTGAGCCTGCTGCTGCCTTTTCATGGCAACAAGTTCATTAGTCATGTTCTACAACAGACTTTTTACCTCGTGTAGCTAATTTGATGGAACAATAGACAATTTCTCAATGGTGGGTAGGAGAGAAATTATAGGAACAATGGTCTGAATTGGGGGAAGCAACTCTAGGAAAAGTGGCATGTTGGGCCTAGGAGCGATCTTTCCAGCTTGTACCAAGCAATTCTCAGCTGTTATGGTGATGTCGTAAGTAGCAGGCAATATGTGCCCTCCCATAGATTAGATCATCACTACAATGTCGTTGTTTAATGCTTTTAAATAGTACAAGAAAGCATAGCTGGGAGTCAGCCTTACCAGGATGGGAATCCTATCCCAAGTCTTTTGAAACCACGTGTTGAAGTCTTGCATATACTCATGTGGAGCTCTCTTTATAGTCGTTAGCTGCTCAACAAGAGAGAGGCCATCACTTTTTTCCCCAAAATGATCAGTTAAATGGGTGCCCAATTTATTCTAGGAATGTATTGAATTCACAGGTAAGGTGCCGTACCAGTCAAGAGCTTTCCCTTTCAGAGATAAAGCTAACAGTCTGATGGCAATGTTTTCTTTTGTTATATTGTGAATATTGCAAAGGTTGGAAATATTCTTGATATGCTCAACAACTGTAATAGGTCCCACTCCATCAAAAGAAGGTACATTCTTGAGAGCTGTTCCTGAGATTGGATCGTAGTGTGGGAGGTTTAAGGGGCTCTCACTGCAGAAAGCTGCAAAAGGCAATGCCATGGCTGGAACGGGCTGTAACTGTGGCTAAGCTGGGTTGGTGTTCCTAGCTACAAGTCTAGGAGGATTTACTAATGGATAAGGGTGAGTTCTTTCAAACTTGAGCCTTTTAGTAGAGTTTAAAGGCAGCTCAATGAAAAGAAAAGGGATCCCCCTTGAAGCTAACCTTGTGGTGACTTTTGGCATAGAAGTTTAAGTGACTGGTCTTAAAACAAAGAACTAAGCTCTTACCAGTGGAATCGCCAGATTCTAGAAATCTTTGAAATGACTATAGCAGGACCATCATCAATCCTGAAATACTACTGCGTTGGAAACCGATAAAATTACAGTCCCACTAGGCGTGCCAAAACTGTTAACGCTGGAGATTGCACCCGGTGGTAGGAAAATAGGTTCATGCCCTCTCCCTACAACATGGAAACTCCTCTCTCGCCTATGGGATGGTGAAGTAGGAGAGGAGAGTCTCTAGGTATGGGCTAGTTCCCTCTGATGTATCTTGTTTGTTTTAGCGAGCAAAAATTTATGTATAGGCAGATATATATATATATACAATGATAAACTGGGGGGAATGAAAAAGGAAGAAAGTGCAAGAAAGCAAACAGCCTACTCTAAAGAGGTGATACACTGAAATAAAGGTCTAACCCTCCCACATCCACACTCAAAATTAGATCAAACAATATGACATGCACTTCAGGCTTGGCAAAGAAACCAATTTACAAGGAAAGACAGGGAAAGGTCCTCAGAAAAATAGAGATAGAGACTCACCAAGGTGTTGTACTACACACACTGTAAGTGACTTCCCTTGTCTTACTTCTCAAAAGAACTCTTCTCCTGTGAACTATGAACTGGAGCCCTATAGATGGCTGGTCTGTTGGCATTAACCTGTGAAAGCATCGAAGATAATGACTAAACACAAATAATACTCATGACATACACAGAAAATCTATCCAAGATGGAGGCAAAAACTATATTTTATTGATTCTGGTGGAAAATTTACAGAGCTGTGCTCTTTACAAAAATGGAGAAGATCCTTTAAAATGACCAAGTCTGCCAATTTATATGGAAAAGCCAAAAGGAGACTCATTGGCGCTTTGCTTGCAAGTGGCTGCTCGAGTCTTCATTGGGAAAGGGAAAACACTTTAGTTGACGTCAAAAAATTTGCTGGGACCATGCTTGCTACCTTGTCTTTTCTTCATTTTGTCCTATTTGGTCTATGGCTTGCCTTCCTTTTTTGCCAACTTGACGTCCTTCATGCTGGCCCGGACTGTTGACGGGTCTTCCTTGTTTTGTGTGTGGCCTACTCCCCTGCCAGCTAGTCAGGCTTTTTTCTATGTTTTGCAAGCTTTTTTCCCTGTGGACTATTGTTCACGGTGATTTTCTCATGATTGGCGGTTGTTTTGTGCTTTATATTGGCCGCATCAGATCCGTGCTAGCTTCTGCGATTTGCTTGTATGTTCTGTAGGATTTGTAAGCCCGGGCTTGGCTTGGTCTGCGGGCTCTTCACGGGCTACTGTCGGCTCCATAATTTCTTCACGGCCTGCTGTTGCTCATGCTCCCATGGGCCTTTTTCCTCCACTCAATGTTGTTCACGGCAATTTCACCGTAGACTACTTCCGTGGACTCTTGTGCATGGTAATTTCACCACTGACTTCTGTGCTGACTGCCATGCATGGTAATTTCACAATTGACTGCTGTGTTGACTACTATGCATGGTAATTTCACTACTGACTGCTGTGTTGACTACCGTGCATGGTAATTTCACTACTGACTGCTGTGTTGATGGTCTCTTTTTCCCTGTAGACTGTTGTGCGTGGTAGTTTCCCCGCCTTCCCTCTAGCCTTTGACTTAGACTTGGTCAGGGTTTGTATTTTTTGCAGGATATTTCCCCGCAAACTTTGTGTGGGCTTGGCTCTCTAAATTTCTGCTTTACGTTAAGCCATGGGCTCTAAATGAAATGCCTGCCTGACCCTTTGCCTTGGTTAATAAGCCGCGGGCTTTTGTTTTAAATCATGCCCAAAGAAATTTGGGACTTGGTTAAAAAAAAAACATTAAACTCATTTGAAATTTGAACCTTGACCCAGACTATAATGAACTTGGGTCCCTTTCATTACGAAGTGCCAGCCCTCCACTTAGGCGATGAACTTTGAACAAAGCAAGTGCTAAGCTGATCAAGAACAAGGTCGTTGGACTAAAATGCTAAACTGAGCTAGACGAGGCCAATGGACTTTGAAGAAGACAGAACAAAAGCCAATAAACCAACCACTTGAAACAAAAGATTGAACCAATCATGTTGAAACAAGTAGAGAAACGTTGGCATTAAATTGAACCGTTGAACTGAACCCATTGAACCAAAAATGGTTCAACGGTTCCACGAACCGAAAATGGATGAACCAAGTGCTGAGGAACCGTGCCCTTTGAAATTGAACTCACTGAACTTGCCAACTGATGAATTAGGCCAAGCCAATGCTTGAAACAAAATTGTCAAACCCTGAAGATGGACCTCGCAACCCAAAATTAACTAGCCATGCAAAGCAAGTGTAGAAGGTGACCGAGATTTTGCTTGTGGGCAAAATTGGTCAATAGTTAGGTTTCTCATGAAGGGATTAGTTTCTCAAGGATTTTTAAACATGATAAAAAATTGAAAGTATGAATGCATGATTTAAGACAATTAATCATGATAATAAAACACAAGAAAATCCATAACAAAGTAAATATAGTAGAGAAATGATCATGGTAGTGCAAAAACCTTATGTAGAGAAAAACACCAAGAAAAATGTGAAAAAAGACATAAAAACCACAAGCAGATGATTTACTTACCTCAAGCATAAATGGGTCAAAAATTAAATCACTTGAAAGTGTTCCAGAAGCTCAAATGGCATGGCTCAAGGTTTGCAGGTGCGATTACTTGTTAAATGACTTGGCTAATAGGTAGGAATGAGGTTGAATTTCCTAATATATAAATAGAAATGCCAATTCATTAATTTCAAGCATGGTAAACCATGTTAGCCCTTGTTCTTTTTGTTGAGTTTCTCCAATTGCTTTACTCATTTTAAACTTTGAAGTTAAGTGTTCCCATTAACCTGATTAGGTCCAGGTCAATGAGTAACTTAGGTTTGTATGCCCAAATTTATTTTTCTTATGATTTATATGAGTAAAGTAATGGTGAAAACCTAGATGTGTCTAGGCAATGTTTATCAATTTTTTGGAACTACTCAATTGAATTTCAGTAATGTAGTAAAGCAACCAGACAATCCTGATTTGGTCTAAGAAAAATAGTTCAAGTTCAGAGACCTACATTAATTTTACTTGAGAATGTGTGTAAGTAAAGCAATGTCAACAACCTAATTTCCATTGGGATGAGTAACTCAGTTTTTTAGAATAACTTTGCTTCTTTTTTAATAAGTAAAGTAGTATGCATACCCTGATTTACTTTATGGGTAAGCCAAAGCACTTCTATTTCTTCTAATTTTCTAAGGGAGATGAGTGGATGGATTTTAGTAATGACTTTAGGAAAAATGTTTTCAACCTTCTAGAATAATTAAGAGTAATTGAGGAAAGTAATAAATGAGTTAAAATAACTAATATAACCTAAGTTCCTTATTCAAGGGACTGACTCAATAAATACAACTAACTCACACAAGATGAAAAAAAAAAAATTAAATTGGTATCCCAAAATTTGAGGTGTAAAATTTTTGAGACACTAGAACATCATAAATTATTTCTCAAGGAGAATTTATGGTTTTACTCTACTTTAATATCTTCATTAAATCTTATCTACTTTGGTACATTTCCTTCATAGCTCCCCTATAGTATCAAAAAATGCAAATAATTCTTCATTATACTTCGTAGGATAAGGAAGATTCTTCTTAGGATTTTTTGATAAGGGAAATAGGTTTTCCCTTTGTTCTAATTCTATTTCCTCCCTCATGCCAATATTTACTACCTTCCTCTTCTTCACCCTTTGAATAGTTCCACTTATTCTATCAAATATGGTAAATACTATAGGTAGTTTAGTTACCACTAAATTATGTCTCTGATCTCTAGCCTTTTTCTTTTCTTTCACCCATTAGGTAACAATGAGAACCCTATTTCATCATCTTGATTTGGGATTTCTAATGTGGAAGGTGGAGGACTCAAGGACTCATAAGAGGGGGTGTAAATGCTTGGGGTGCCAATGAGGAACTTATTTGAATAATAATTTTGAGAGGTAGATAGATAACCCTCTCCCATGGGGATGGCTCCCTTGTTGGAGTGACCTCATTCAAAAAAAATGGTCAATCCTAGGGTTCCTTATATATTCATGGTAGTTGATGATATAGGGGATGATTATGGAATTAGAAACTCTAATTAAACTAACCTTCTCTTTGATATTGGTGGGCCTTTAGGGTTAAAAATAGATACATTAACTAGGTTTTCAAAATGGACTCCTTTCTTAGAGTCTCTATTATCTTAGAAGAAAGAATAGATGAATCCATAGAAGATGTAGATACAAAACTCTCATGAATAACTGAAGGCAAATTAGCATTTAGAATCTTTGATTCCTCTTTTTATTCTATTTCTTCTATAGTAGGGAGACCAAATGATGGTTTTTATTCCAGTTGTGATGCAGAGGAAACACTCAACAACTCACACACTTATCTCTTATTTCAATTTATTCTTCCCTTATCAAAGCTTAAGGCAAAGAGTTCAATATGGGCTTCTAAGTTTCTATGTTTTTTAATGATCCTTATTATCTTAATCATAGTCATACTAGTCTTATTATACCCCTTATCCAACTCACAAAATATCTCATCACATCTTTCACAACCTACACAACTTATTCCACTTTAGTAGACAACCTTGTAGCCTTTTTTAGGACTTTTGTAATGGTACGATATTGTATGGACTAGTTTTGATAAACCTCTAACATTTTTTGACACCATTTATCTTGTTTTCCATCTCCAAAAAATTTCTTGGCAAGACTCCGCTCATAGGTCATATTTTAAATCACTTTTAAGACTTTGTTTAGGCTAACTTAGGCCTCCACCACCTTATGATACACACAGTGGTCCATATTCATATGTATCCATATTTAAATTGTACAAAACATAAAAAATATATTATTATACATTCTACACTATCAAATCATAAAGTTTTAAGAATTGATATTGGTAGAAATTCCTAGAAGTTGAGTTTGTTTCTCAAAACCCTAGTTCAGGGCTAATACAATCTATAAGAGCCCAAGAGGAAATAATTTGAAACATTAACCTTTTAAGTGAGTTTCAAGAAATTTTGAAGAATGATCTGGGTCTATTTAACCCTCAAACACCTTTTATAATCATTAAATACTCCCATTGACTTGTCTGGTACACCTTTTTACAATGATCTATGTATTGATTGTGTTTATAATGTTATGGTCACAAGGTATATACTAGTTATTCCATACTTGAACATAGATACATATTAAGAAACATATAATGGAATTAAATAAAATTAAATAAAATCCTTACCAATTCTTATAGGTATTCAAATCCATATTTATTTTAAACTTTCTTCACATACAGTGCACACTCAAGCATCTTTTAAATAATAAACAAGAACACAAAGTTTGTAAACATCCTTTCAAAAGTGAGAGCTTATACTCTATTATTATTGAATCATTTTATCCTATAGGATAAATTTATAATAATATATACCAAACATAATTTCACATAGATTCTTACACTCAAATGTATACTCAAGCTTTCCTGAATAGTGACCAGAGGTTGACAACAAGGTCTGTGTCTTTTTGATTCCAAATAAAAGTGACATTATTTATGTAATTGACATTATAACTTATAAAAATTCAAATTCCATCCTAAAAAATATCTCCAACATAAAAAATACAAGTTTTATATCACCTATAACTACTCTAACTA
Source organism: Torreya grandis (assembly GCA_037957365.1). NCBI lineage: Eukaryota > Viridiplantae > Streptophyta > Pinopsida > Cupressales > Taxaceae > Torreya > Torreya grandis. Next base: position 3,367,542 of record JARHVA010001099.1, read on the forward strand.
CCTTTGGACCTTTCAACGGTCACTAGCAAGCAAGTTTGCACATTGGAACAAATACCAAGGTTGATATTCCATACATGTAAGAATTAAGACCCATGTTAGACACATGGTGTCTTTAATAAGTCACATAAACCATTTTTACACTTTGATTATTAATTCAAATCACTCCTACAACACCTAAACTGACCTCCCAAATTTAAAAATTCAAATTATTAAAATTGATAGGAAAATGCCAATTTTGAATTCTAGCCGCTATAAACTAACTCTAACACTTGGATAAGATTACAGAGTGTGAATTAAGACTCCTAAATCCCTTAGTATAATATTAAAAACCTATATAATCACTAAACATATGATCAAACCCCAAAATTTTTAAAATAAACACAATACATTTCATCCTTATAAGGATTCTCCTACATCATACTATTGAGGTGCAAAAGAAACTTTCCATGAAAGTTTAGTCAACTTGTATTGATCTCATCCTCAATAGCTCTCTCTCTTTTTCACTCTAACTATTAAATGTCACATCCTCATAGATCTCAAAGCCTATGATTGAACCATATACCTCATTATTTGACTAAGATTGCATTGACTCTTCCTTTGAGGTTACCTCTTTAAATATTGATCTCCAATTTGATCATATTCAACAGCTGCTTGTTATCCTACAACAAACCTACACATGGAACACACAAGTTAAACATAACCAGCTCTTTATTTTCTTATATAAAACCAAACTATTGCACTCTCATGGTTGTCCTTGATGTGATCGATTCTACTACTTGTTGGACTACTACTAATTATTCCACCTTATCTCCTACAGTTTTGTCTACCTCTTCAACTTCATTTTTATCTCTTGATACTATTCATTCTCTATTTTTTCAATCACTTCACTTCCCATTTCAAACTCTCTCAACACACAAATCTTATGAAAAAACTTTTCTAAATACTCCATGCTCCTAAAAAAGGACAAGTGATAAGATAAGTTTGTAAACAACCTTTCCAAGTGTTCATTTGATAACAATTGATCATGACGGTAAATGATGGTATAACTATAACCACTCTCTACTTCCTATAGTTAATTCCTTAGAATTTTTGTTAATTGATGCATCATTTTCTCTCACTTATATGGTAATTTATACTACACCTTCTTCTTCCTATCACTTGTGCTCAACTGTCAATCTCTTGCCCTCAATGTTGTAATTGATTTCTTTTGGAAAGTATTCCTTTTCACCAAATAACATCACACTACTATGTGCATCCTTTCATACTTGACTATATTTCAATGGATTTAGTGTGTGCTTACTACCATCCTTCTCAATGGTGTATGTATTGGATCTACCATCGTGCATATCTCTCCTATCATACTTCAATGGTATACCAAGGATGATATAACACACATTAATGGGAATCACATCACATAAAATTCTATCCTTATAACCACCAATCTACAAATCTATATAGCATTGTTCATTCACTAGCACTTGATGATTGTTTTGAATCCAATAGACTTTGTAAGGATGTGGATGTTCCTTGCTTTCTAATCCTAGCTTATCTACCATCATGGAAGACATAATATTATTCATACTACCATTATCAACTATGACTTTACAAAATTTACCTTTGCTCTTGTACATGGTCTTGAATAACATCTTTCTCTATGGTGGCTCTTCCTCCTCATAAATTGTCTTTAAAAGAAATTTCCTCATCAACAAACTCTCCCTTGTTTTAGGTTCTTCTACATAGTTTGATAATGAGTCTCAACTCTCCTCTTATTTTTTAACCACTTGATTTCTATATTCACTCCAAGAACTAGCTATTTGAATGTCTTTTGGACACTCAAATGACATGTCCTAAAAATTTGTTGCACTTAAAGTACTTGCTAGCAAACCAAATATTGCCTCTTCCTCTACCATATGATCTTCCACATCTGTATCCATAACCGCCTCTAATATATGGACTTGAAGACTCAAAACTACTACCAACTTCTTTATTCTAACTTTGCCACTGATTTCTATTACCTGATTATCCTCTTCCTTCTTGTTAGCCTTTACCTCTATAGTTTTTACCACATCTCCCTTTATCTTTTTGAATTTGCCTTCTAGAAAAAATTTCCTCTACCTTCAATGCATATTGATAGGCCTCCTCTATTGTTCTTGGTGATAAAACATTAATCTCATCTTGAATGATAAACTTTAGGCCATTGATGTACCTATCAACCTTTTATGCATCCTCCTCTATGTGTCCTGCTCTGATGGTTAGTTTTTAGAATTTATCTATGTAATCTTTCACCATCATGTCCTTTTATCTCAATTTTTTTATCCTCTTAAACAATTTAGTTTGGTAATACTTAGACATGAATTTGTTCTTCATCTTGGTCACCATTCTATCCCATGACTTTATCTTCTCATTTCCCCTTCTTATTTATTTTGATATGCCATCCCACCATAATCATAGATGAACATTAATTCTTGTTACTAAAAACTTCACCTTCTTTTCCTTATTCACGTATTCATAATCAAAATACATATCCATAGCTATGATCCAATCAACCAACTCTTCAACACTGAGACTACCCTCATACATTGGCACCTCCATCTTTGGATTTGATGTCACTCTAAGGACTACTATTATAAAACTATCTTCCACTCTAACTTCCTCTCCTTATTATAATTCTTATTCTTGAGGAACCTCATCCTATCTTTCACTCACATCACCTCTATTCATCTCTCTCCTCTAAGCTAATTCCATGGCTTGCAACCTTGCCTACAAGTTCCTTACCTTAGCTACTAGTGCTTCTGCTAAATGTAACCTTATTTAGGTTGATGCTACTCCTCAACCTATGAATTTAATTTTGTCTTACTTTCCTCCTAAGATATCCTAATATATGATACCAAATGATGTAGAGGAAACACTCAACAACTCACACTCTTATCTCTTGTTTCAATTTGTTCTTCCTTTGTCAAAGCTTAAGGCAAAGAGTTCAATATGGGATTCTAAGTTTCAATGTTTATTTATGATCCTTATGATATTAATAATACTCATAACAGTCTTATTAGACCCCTCATCCAACCCATAAAACCTCTCATCACATCTTTCACAACCTACACAACTTCTTCCACTTTAGCATACAACCTTGTAGCTTTATTTTAGTCATTCTACACTGGTACGGTCTTGTAAAAATTAGTTTTGAGAAATTAAGGACATTTTTTGACACCCTATATATTATTTTCCATACCCACAAATTTTATTGGAAACACTCCACTCATAGGTCACCTTTTCAATCTTTTTTAAAACTATGTTTAGGCCTACTTACGCCTCTACTACCCTATGATACACACAATGGTCCATATTCATATGTGTCCTTATTAAACTCATAAAAGACATTAAAAATATATTAGCAGACATCATACACTATCAAATCACAAAGTTTGAATAATTTCTATTGGTGAAAATGCGTGAAAGTTGAGTTTGTTTTTGTTAACCAGTTTTGACATTTTAGTCAAAATTGGGGCACCTATAGTAAAAAAAAATGATTTTTTAGGTCCTTAGGGGGTGTAATATATTTTAATGAGGTATTTAATAGGTTAATTAATGTTATATTGGCTTTGGTCAATTATTTTTTAAGTTCATTTATCATTTTGGGTCATTTTAAGGGTTAAAATTGAGCATTTAATGCTTTATACAAGTTTATTGGGAAATATAAAGATGTAAAAACATGATTTCATGACATTATGTCCTTATAAGTCTTAAATAACTGAAAATACTGAAATATGGTAGGTTATGTAGAAGAAAAGATAGTTTTATTGAAGAAAAGAGATAAAATGGCACTTGTATAGCCTCCTTGGGAAGTGTGCCACTTGGAAAAAGTTGAAATGTGACTCTTGAGCTTCCCCATACTTATTACCATGATTTTGTAATCCAGAAGTTCCATTTTGAGGCCAAAACCATTCTACTCCATTTTTGTCTTTTTTGGCATACAAAAGTGACTTGCAGGTTTGTACTTGGTATGGCCAAAAGGAAGACTTTCAAGAAGAATGATTTTGTTAGGTTTTTTAACACTTAGATACCTATATTTTAATATCAATATTTTAAATAATGATCAACTGTGCTTTATGAATCCTCTGTTTGAAGTTGACGTTGCAAATCTGCCTATCAATCTGTGTAATCTTCAGGTTTTGCCTTAGTTTGGATAAGTATATATAATATAGATATTAATATTGATTAAAAAGGATTTTAAATCATTTTTATCATGTTATTAATGATTGGTTTCACATTTTTAGTTGATTTGATAGTCCAAGTAACTCACTTTATAAGATGAGATCACTAGGTGCAGTTTCAAACATTTTCACTACTTGTAGAAAGTTTTATTCTTTATATATGATTAATTTTGATGAGAAATGGTGTATTATATGTTTAAATTCCATGAGGGTCACCTCATTATATGTTTTGGTTTCATAACCCCATATTTTGATAAGAAAACCATGTCTCTACCATGCTAAAACAATCAATTAACATGTTATTTGCTTTGTTCCAGGTGTTTGGAAGATAATTTAACATTTAATGTGATGTTTTAATAATTTTTTCATGCCCTTATAGGTTATAGGCTATTAATTTAAATATTTAAAATGAGTACCATGCCAAGTTGAGGACTCATACAACACACATATTGCTTCAATTCTTCCCTATTGCTTGCAACATTTCAGGTGCACCTATAGGTGCCATTTATGAGTAATCACATGGGAAAAAGTTTAGTACTAGTTGGAAGTCCTTGAATTTGATAATATTTCATTTTATAACCTGATGAATACCTAGAAGAGATTAAAATAACCCAAGTTGATAACACTATCCAAGGTTCAGATTCACTACCTATATGTGCAAATAGTCACCTACAGGTGACCCAAACAGGAGACTAAATTATACAATGGAGTTTTAGAGCATGAAATTAAAATCTTTTTGGAGTCCTAAGGTGAAAATAATACAATATCATACATGTTTTAAATGATAAGTAGATGACAAGAGGGAATTGTTAGCCCCAAACATTAAAATGATAGTATTCAGGCCCCTTTTCCTTGAAAGTGTAAAACAAAGAACCTAGGGTTTTTATTGAGATCATAAAGTAAAGTTGAAAATGAATCTTGATGAATATAATGGCCTCATTTTATATTGCTATTAAATAAAACAACTTTGTAAGGTTTGGGGTCAGGAGTATTAGTGGAGGTCAATTTCTATAAGGTCCAAAGATGTTCTTAAAACACTATTTTTAGGCAGTATAATCTACAAGGAAGAGACCAAAATGGACCCTTGGCACCAATATTTGAAAAAATAACTTTGTCAATAGGTGTAAGTGGTTTAAAATGGTGAAATAAACATCTTTTACCAAGAAGATCATTAGAAGGAGATTGTAAAATTTGTTTAGGCTTTCATATGCACCTATAAGTCTATACAATGTGAAAATGTTGACCTACAATAGGACTATCATACAATGACCCATGCATAGGTGTTATTGATGGTTTTTATCCCATCCAATTTTATTATAGGTATGACAAATACTTTATGACCTCAAATATCCTAATATAACCTTTACAATATCATAACCAAGCTCATGGATACCTACAGGTAGGGTCAATTGCAAGGTGTCTCAGTCAAACATTGAGTGGAAACAGAGCATGTCTAGGTGATTAAGGAGAATTAATATGAATAAAATGACCTTAAAAAATATTAAGGTACTCTATGAGAATATAAATAGAATGTATGCTTTGTGTTTGAGATAAAACCATTGAAAAATAACCTACAAGCCACTGTTGCAAAGGAAACACAGTCACAGCCATAATATTTTTACACTCTTGATTGGCAGGGTATGGGATGAAGTGTGTGGGTATTTTAATAACCTGAAATTAATAACCTAATTATGTCCCTATAACATGACGTTAATAACCTAATTATGTCCCTATAACATGGAATGCAAGCAGGGAAGGACTCTTTCAAATAAAAAACTTAGTCCATTCCTGGAGACCCTACATAATCTGCCATTAAGGGATCTATCTTTGTTTTTACAAGTCTGAGGGTGCTCAAATTTTTTTATACGAGTCCTCAATATTTTAGGAATCACATGATATATTCAAATTTTTAGAGAGAATAGGGGAAGTACCCCTTATTTTGTCTCAAATAGGGGGTACTTCCCCTTATGCATAGTCATGCAGTTTTGAAGAAGGGAGCTAGCCATATCTAGATACTCACCTCATTCCTTAGGATTCCCACAATAATATAGGTTATTTAATTGTTCCACTTAAATGAGGAGAGCTTTGCATCTCCTTAAAGGGTTAAAATCTTAGTGATAACAATTTCTCAAAAACCTAGTTCAGGGTTAATATAGTCTGTAAGAGCCTAAGAGGAAATAATTTGCATCATTAACCTTTTAAGTGAGTTTCAAAATTTTTTGAAGAATTTTATATTCCTTTTTAACCCTCACTCACCTTTTCTAATCATTTTATACTCCCCTTGACACGTATTCTACACTTTTTACAATGATATGTGTGTTGACTATGTTTATAATGTTATAGTCACATGGTATATACTAATTGTTACATAATTAAACATAGATACATCTTTAAAAAACATATATTGGACTTTAATAACATTATATAAAATATTTACCAATTATTATAGGCATAAAATCCATGTTTATTTTAAACTTTCTTAACACAGTGCATGGTCAGGCATCTTTTGAATAGTAAACAGAAACACATAATTTGTAACCATTCTTTCAAAAGTGAGAGCTTATAGTCTATTATTATTAGATACTTTTCTCTTACAAGGTAAATTCATAATAATTTATATCAAACATCATTTCATACATATTTATTACACTCAAATGCATACTCAAGCTTTCTTGAACAGTGAACAGCGGTTAATAATAAGGTTTGTGTCTTTTTGCTTCCAAATAAAAGTGTAAATATTTATTTCATTTCCATTATAGCTCATAAAAATTAAAATTACATCCTAAAAAATATCCCCAAAAAAAAAAATAGAAGTTTTATATCACCTATAACTACTCTAACTACCTTTAAACCTTATAATGGTCACTAACAAGTAAGTTTGCACATTGGAACAAATATCAAGGTTGATATCCCATACATGAATGAATTAATACCCATTTTATGCAAATGGTGTATTCAATAAGTCACATTAACCATTTTTAAACTTTGATTATTACTTCAAATCACTAGTAGAACACCTAAACTGCCCTCCCAAATTCAAAAATTCAAATTATTAAAATTGGTGAGAAAATTTGAATTCTAGCCACTCTAAACTAAATCTAATACTTTGAGAAGATTCCAAAGTGTTAATTAAGACTCATAAATCCCTCATGACAATGTAAACACCTATATAAACACTAAACATTTGATCAAAAACCAAAATTGTTCAAACAAACACAAAACATGTCATCCTTATAAGGATGTTCTTGAATCAAGTTGCCTATCCTTGGAAGAAGTGGATGAATCTTTTGATTTCCTATGGTAGGTGAATATGGTGGGATTATAAATTTGAAAATAGGGTGAAATAAATTAATTATTTACATGGGTGAAATATATCACTGGAGGTGGTAGTGAAGGGATAATTGGTGTGACAACAGTGGTGGGATGGAACATAACCAAAGATGACAAGTTAGGGAGGTCTTGAGGAGAGGTATCCTCACTTATAGATGTGGGTGATGGCAGAACTACTAGAAAAAACTAAGGGAAATATAGAGTAGTTGAAATATATTGAAATTAAGCTAATATAAATTTAGGAAGACTTACCTAAGTGACTATTGTTAAATGGGAGAGAGGTGCCATTACAAAAGTGCTCTTCCTTTGTATACTTGAAGGAGACATTGATCTATCTATTGTGGTGTTTTTTCCAAAGGATAGACTATAATCAATAACATAATAAAGGGGTAATTTAGGACCTATAATTCCTCTTATAATCTCTCTTTTGATTTGAGGGTTTGACTCCCTCTAGCTGCTTAATTTAGTTCCCTATTCATCTACTTGTTATTTTAATGGAGAAGGGGGTTGATCCTACACATATGCATCTTGTGGATGTGCTTGGGGTTATTACTACCTCCAAAAAATTTAATCCTTGTCTCCTATCATCTTGATTTCATACTATAGGTATTGAGCCTAGATTATATACATAGGGTTATTTTTCATTCTTTTCCATACCTCGATATCATATAAGGCATTAAGGAAGGCCTTGTCATGATCATACTCTTAGTTTTCATAATAAATTTCCACATTTTGCTTCTCCTTGAGGTATTGTATATACCCCCCTTAAATTATTTCTATAAACTATGAATTTGACTCAAGAGAGGTGATTAGTATTGTGTTAGTCCAAAAATGTAAACAAATTGATAAAAACACACTAATTAGCATACATCTCTAGGCCTAGTTACTAGGGTGAGCTTAATAAATAAAAAAATAAAATCACACCTAAAAAGTAAATAAAAACAAGAATCCTTCACCTTCCTTGGATGATTCAAATGCTTGTTGTAGTGGCGTGCTTGGCTTGTGCTCATGAAGTCTTCATCAAAGGAGGCTTGGTTATCTCCTCTTCTCCTTGGCACCTTGTGGCTTTGGCTTGACTTGGATCAATATTTTCACATCATAAATTTTGCATGTGATATCTCTTGGAATCAATTTTATATTTTAAATTTTCACAAATTAAGCTTAAAAATGATGTTCATGGCCTCTCTATTTATATATTTTCAATAATGACCAGAATCAATTGTGATCATCCATCTCAAGATTGAGATGTGTGGTCATCAATTAATTAAATTATGTAATTAAAATCCATAATTATCCTCATCATGACTTTGGAAGAAGGGAAATTAATGAGGCATGGGAGGTAATAAAGGGCATGGGAGACCCATAATCTTGATATTTATGGCATTTATGGCCTAGGGATCTCTTCTCAAAAAATGAGGTCACCTAATGATGCAAATATTCAATATTCATTTATAAAAACACATTTTCAACAAGTTTCCATGGAATTATTAATTAGTCCTTGATTTTTATTAATTAGATCTTAAGCATGATTAAGCACTTTATGCACAAATTACTCAAATTAATCAGAATGCCTTGTTATTGGTCCAAAATTTCACTGGATTGGAATTGAAAGTCAATGTCAGATGCATTGGAGCCATATTACAATTTAGGATGTTTCCAACACAAAATAACAAAGGCATGCATCTCATACAAGAATTTGATAGAAAAGAGTAATCCAGAGCACCCAGGTGCAAAATTATCATTTTGACTCAAAATGATCTGACCAAAGTTAGTTGGCCCATAAATTGCATTGGCCCATTTAATGATACTCTAGCTAAAATCAACACTTGAATATATCAATTTCAACTCATTTAATGTGCTTTAGTGTTTTGGGCCAAATTATGCACTTTGGTGGAAATTGGTCAAAAGCTTGGTTGGAGGTTATCGGTGGCCAAATTTAAGTGTCTACAATTTCTTAGGTCCTATTCCCTAAATGGTGCCACCTTCAAGTTATAGCTAGTTCTAATTTTACTGGCCTAGATGAAGTGTGATCGGATCACATATTGCATTTGATCGATACTTAATGGAGTTTTAAAATAATGAACCAAGTGATTTTAACCTAATTCTTCATAAATACTATTATAAATTTATAATTCTATCTCTTGATCAATTATTTTGTTTAGAACATTATGAGGTAATAATAGTGATGAAGTCTTGGTGCCTTCAATCTTAATGATATTGACATCAACAAATAACCAATAGTCTCCCCACTTATTAAGAGTTCTCAAGATATTCTCAAATAACTTGGACTTTTGAGTGTCATTAATTACCTTGAATATTTAAGGGTACACCTAATCACAATTCATGTGTTTCTCCTTCCTATACCTATATATAAACATAAAGGAATGATATTCCCCAATTTTGTTTGATAAGTATTCAACCAATGGTTTCCATAATTCCCCATGACTCTTATAGATAGTTCCCATTAATGAATCCAAAAGATAGGACATCATATAAAATCTACCATTAGGCATCCTCTAGTTAGCTTATAAAATATGTGTCTTTAGCTTGGTGGATATGACTTCTCCTAGGGCCACTATTTGATTAGATGTTAGAAGGATGTCCAATAAGGGGACCCATTCTATTTGGACATAGGCAATTTTGGGAAGACTATATAACTAGTTGAGGAGAGCCATGGCTATCATTATTCCTAGTCTAAACTTAATTATGCAATTGTAAGAAATTTCCCCTTTTGAGTTTAGCCTTCCATCCACTGTGTTTTTTCAAGCCAAACCTTGGTTAATACTTAGTTATATATGAATTTAGGTCTTGGGAATCTAAGGTACCACTTGAAATCCCTACCATAAATATAAGCTACTATATTTTTATTTTTTTCTAATATATAAACAATCCCCAACAAAATTTCCATTTGTAAATAAAATTTTGAGTAGGTTAATGCAACACATTACCTCTAGTTTTGTAGCTTCTTAATAGAATCCTTTCAATTTTATGGGTAGTAGGTCATTTATATATTGCTTGTGTTCTAGATAAATTTTATCCTGATCTGAATATGCCATTATCAATTATACTTCTTCCCATAACACTGAATAATGGTGAAATTTGAAATACAAGGCACTATTCTTAAACATGGTATCTTTATATTCATATCCTCTAGTGAATGAGTATACTGAAGGGGCATTAGGATAAATTTGATTTAAAGAGTAGGCCATTATTTTAATTGGAAGACTATAATTCTCTTCAAAGATCGATTGGTTTGAATTCATGAGCACACTAAGAAAATTAGGGATTCTTGGATATCTAAGAGATCGAGAACACAATATTGAATCATGAGTAATGGTGAAGTGACTTTCCTTCATTTATATTTTACATGTATCTTTGCAAAACCTGAGTCTTGAATGCATTCATGTGTCATTACTATAGGTAACTAACTTATGATTTAATTCTTGTTTCAATTTGAATGTGCCAATCAACTTTGGAGAATTTAGTCACTTTCCAAATGGAAATATTTCATTAAAATTACCTATCTAGTCATCCTTCTAGAGATAGTTATCAATTCTTTGTGTATTAGCCTTTTTACATTTTTATGAACATCACTAATGTATACTCATGCCATGTTTATTTTGGATGATGACATGCATCCAATCCTCATTTTTTCAACCTTTTAGATTCTTTACTATGTTTTATAGAATATATGGTTATGAGTTAAGAAACCACATGGTCTAATATTAGGTATCTTAGTACTCTAGAGGTAGGATCTATTAGGAACTTATAAGGTCAAATCCATTGTTAATATGCAAAGAGAAATGTAACTGATCTATAAATCAATCCTAGCTTAGATAAGATAAATACTACTTACACCTATGATTGTCAATACATTATATATTCATGGTCATGACAAATATGGATCTTCTAAACCTACCCAAGGGATATCTTAAATAATATCACTAGTGAGGGTTTCAAAGCCTCTAGTCAAGAAAAAACTATGCGATAACCCTAACTAGGTCTTATATTTTCATATTCACTAAGTATAAGTAAATGTAAAAAAGTAAAGTAAAGTATAATCTAGTGCTCACCAAATATTTTGGCACAAAGTGGGGGTAATAAACATAAAAAATTAAACATGCATAGAGAACATATACTCATGTCAATCTATACAAAATCCTATTGCATGGGAAAGAATTAAAAATTCATATTCATTTACTCTTATCAAAGAGGAACAAAGTTAGGTATACTTACCTTTAAATACAAAATAATTGAGCCTCAATATCTCTCTTAGCCAAGGTGCTTAGCAAGAGGTTGTTTTGGTATGTAAGGATAACAAGGATAAGTCATATCTAGGCTACATAACCTATCTATGCATCTAAAAGACTTCTCCACAAGACAAGATCCATATCTCCAAAGAAAGTATTGAAACCCTAAGCTATGTTCCTCAAGTAAAATGGTGGATAAGTAGATGTGTAATATATATATCTTCTTCTTCTCTTATCTTCATAATAAATGGAAAAATGAATGTGTATATATAGCTGAATCTAACCTAAACCTTTTCAAAAGTTTAACTGAGAGGGTCATCCCAATCGACTCTATATCATTATTGAAAAAATAAAATTAGGTCCTAGTCTAGGTCAGCCAAGGGCTAATCTAGTTCCTAAATGAGTTTTATCAATTAGATTAAAGGGTTGATGGGGTTGACATTGTATCATAAACCATCAACAAGTGTTTTAGGGTAGGGAAAGGTGAATGGAAGTGAAAATGACTAGAGGATGGTGTAAAATAGGAGGCAAAGCTTAGAGGAATAATTTTAGGAGATGGTTGTGTAGATAGAGAGTGGTAGTAAAGGGACAACAATCTTTTAAAGCACCAATGGTCTTCCCACCCCTTTCTAGGTGCACCCTTTAAGACTCAATGGATTCATGTAAGAGAGAAATAATTAGTAATTGACAAAACTTGAAAATATTATGTGTATACATATTCCCCACTCAAATCTCATTATGTGTCACTTAGGTATAACACGAGATGGTGCGTTGGGAAAAAAATATAGTAAAACACAATGTTGAAGATAAATAAATCGCACTAAGGAGTAAATAAGATAAATGAAAGGATAAAATTTAAAAACACATGCCTTTACTTACCTTAGTATTGTAGATAAAGAAGAAGATGCAAGAAATTTGAAGGTGTCCAATGTAAGGAACATTAGGAGAAATTGTAGAAATTTGTAAAAAAAGAGTAAAAACAACAAAATTTTTGCAACATATATATGTAATAGGTGAAAATATTCACTATGATGTCAGTATCTAAAACATTTTATAGTTTGAAAAAAGAGCCAGTAGAAACAAAGACATGATCAAAATATGGATTCAAGTGGTGAATATTTAAAAGGTAAATAAATTTTAATAGTAAATATAAATAGGGTGAAAAATAATTCATTTGTTATTTTTACTATTCTAAGAAAAATAGAGCTCTGAGAGACCTTGTGTGAGACTAGAGAGCCACCATGGTGAGGAAGAAAAAGCTGAGATGAGGTGGATTCATAGTAGCCACAACAAGTGAAACACAAGTAATCAACTAAGAATTTCAATTTTTTGAATATCTTTATTTAAAATTGAACTAAATATAGAAAATTGATTGGTAGGCTAAATCTAAGCACCATAATAAACCCTAGGAAAATTTTAGGTAAACTAGGGGTAAAAAAAGGTATTAGGTAGGAAGAAGTTAGACAAATAAATGCCTAAGTAATTTATGGTAAATGGTTAAACATCACCACTATGGAATAACAAAGTTGACCTGGTCGACTCAGTCTATAAGGAGAGCCAAAAATATAGGGCCTATTGCATAGTAGTGGGCCGATTGATTTGGAAGGGAGGACAAGGATGACTCTATATGATAAGGACAACATATTTATCTAGATATGGATGATGTAGTATCACAAAATGTGTCTAAATGTGTATGACATGGCTTATTTAGTATGCTAAATTAAGAAGATTGCCAATGTAGTATTGAATAGGAAAATCTAGTTGGAAAAGGAAGTGGCCAATTTAGTACTGCAAATAAAATACAACTCTAATTTGGTATTAAATGGGATAATTCTATAGGAAACTTAGGAATGTGAGAAACTAAATCAAACCAACTAATTTAAGTGGCTAATTTGTGAATTGTTAAGAATGTATTAAAATTACTTATCACATGGAAATCTAATACATCCTTTGTTGTTTGATGTTTTATAGAGACATCAAAGATATTTTTACCTGATAGATGCATCATGGCTACTGTATCTATTGGATTTATTGACTGATGTAGATACATCATGACTAATTACACTAGACTTTAGAGGTATCATGGAGATGAGGCAGATCCCACTTAGTGTTGATCTTGTTGTCATGTTCTTTGGAGCATGGGAATGATTGATCAATACTTTTCTATGGGTAGTGCATGGGGATACCATTGAGGTGGATATCACACTATAGGATGTTCATAAATTTTTAGGACTACTAATAAGAGGGACACTAGTGATCACTAGGACATCAAATGATCTAAAGGAGAGGCGAGCAATAGCCTGATGGGTGACATGCTTAGATAGGATACCTTGGATTGAGGGTGAGCTTGTTTGATGTATATATTATAGAGATTATATATATCTAGAAGGTAGTGATAGGACTTGTGATAAAATTATTGATGTGTCACAAGTTATATGGTAAGGTATTACTATACATAATAGCCTTATGTTAGTCTATTTTGGATCAGGTAGTACTCTATGATTTTGGGGTTGTCATCTGGGTCTAGCTCATGCATGATATATATGGGATGTTGTCTAAAGGGAAAAAAACCATGGTCCTATTTTTTTATTTAGTGATTAGATATATGAGAGGTCCCCATGTATCATCCAACTTAGTTACTCTATGTGGTTGATGATAGGTTACCTCAAGTTATGAGATGGAGGTAGGACCATGTAGTTTGGGTCATACCCCATATGCTAGTATTTTAGACTATCAAACAAGATAAGATCATTTGGAATCCATACACACACATCTCTATTATATGGCCTAGTTAATCTAATATTATTATAGGGTTGGTATGGGTGCATTTTAGAGGCCACTACACCTCATGGGTAGAGCTACATTCAATGGCACTTTAGACTCCCATACCTTGCAACCCCTCTATTAGTGCCTACTTATTGGGCATGACATGATAGATAATTGAGGGGGAAAGGAGGAAGAAGATTACTAGTGGAGATACCCATGATTAGGCTACAACATGCTAGGTCATAGACTAGTTGAGCATAACAACAAGTGGTAATAGGAAGAGATGACATGGACATGGATGCATGCCCATAGTAGGCACCACAGTAGGCATAATAGTAGGCACTAAAATAGTAGTAGAAACAATGAATACCACATTCACATCGTATATGGAGTCACCATCAGTAAGATTAATTATAGGTGAGGGATACAACATATGAGGGCCCAGTAGCCATTCCAAGACACAATTGGTCTATAAAGGCACCTTTTAGGAGAGGATCACGATGAGTGTGAGTGGTGACTCCTAAGTTTTCACTAGTTCAGAGATGACCTGTGGAGGAGATGCTCAGGGGTTGATTGGATGGAGAGGCCATGCTTGGTAGGCAAGCATATAGTGAGATGGTGGTTGGTGATACTAACACTAGTGAGAAAATGTTTTAAATTTGATTTAAGCTTTGATGTAGAATATTAGTTGTATTTAATTATGGTAGACAAACAAATTTTGAGATATATATTTGATATGATTTCTATCTAGATTTGATTTTGTATATATAGCAATAGAGGAGATCAAATGGGGATCTCTGGTAATGGTTTCACATCATGACATTTTAGATGGGGTGTTGGCACCATACGATCCCACCACATTAGTTGATCATGTGGTACCATCTACCCCAGCTTAGGTGGGTTTGTTTAGTTGGTGGGGGAGGATGTGAAGTAGCTTTAGGCATGTACATATATATATTTCAACCACTAATAAGGGTGGGAGAGGGAGAAATATAGGCCTGATAGGCCTTGGTTTAGGAGAGAGTGACACATATGTCTACCACTATTCATCCTAGATAGGTGTAGGAGCAGGTGGTAGATATACAGAGACATGTAGCAAGTTTGAGATCCTGGACTACCTTGTTACAACATACCATTTAGAGGGGATATTCCTAGGCATCTATGGGCAACATGGCTAGGCCATAAGATAAGCATGATGGAGCCCAACCTTAGAGCTGGAGTGATTTTATATTTTGTAATTGGTTGTGGATGTTGATGCATGGATATATTTCTTTCTAACACATGTATTTATCCTTTGTTGTGTATGTTATGGGAAATATATGTTGAGCATTTTCTTTTCTATCATTATGTGATACACTTGCATGTTTAAAAATTAAAAAAAAGACTTGGAAAAGGATAAGTAATAAAAATAAATACACTACACACTATATCATGATGGGAAATGTGTAATAACAAAATATGACTAAATATAATAAACCAAAGATAGTAAAAAGGGGAACAAATGTTTTTAAACCATATAAAATATTTATACCAAGTTAAAACAAATAAAATCACACTATATCACATTAGGAAGTATGAAAATAATGTAATAAGATCCAAATGGTATTAAAAATAATAATTAAGTCAATCAATCATATTAAATCATGTTGGGAAGTATAAAAGAGAAGACAAAATTAGGAAAAAAAATGAACTTAAATTGATCACACTAATTCAAGCTAGGAAGTATAAAAAATTTAATAAAAATGGTTATAAGCATACATTCAATTGAAAAATAATAATATAAAAGTGAAAAATCAATGAAGTTATCATAAAACATACTATATAAAAATGGGAAGCATGTTACTGATGTGTAACTCATAATTAATAACTACTTATATCAAATTTGACACATGTAATTTCATTGTGACTTGGATATTGGAATATTTTGTGAGGAAGACCTGATCATATCCATGGTTGTACACTACAACTCACAAAGGGAATACCAATGAGGTTAAAACAGATATGATAATTATTTTAAAATGAATGTTTACAATGTGATAATTTGTGAGGAAGGCATGGTCCTACCCATGGTCTTACAATACAACAAACAAATGAAAATTCCTAGGGGGAGTGATCAGTGAACAAACAATATCTCTCAAGGGGAAATATTAGGATTTTTGTAAATGAGAAATGAAATGTAAAAATTAGAATGTAGGCATCTATGATAAGACCTTAGGAAACGTGAGTCACACTAAGTACATAGATAAGACACTAAGTGGCTAGTGACCATCAAAATACAAAGGATACCCATTCACAATAAGCACAAAGTTATATATGCAAGTAAGTGAGATACTAATATTGACTCATGTTGGTTGGATGAAAAATAAAAGTAAAATGGATTACCTAACCACAACATGTTCCCCATTTCTTAGGACCTATTATAGAGCCATCAATCTACTATAAAGATTGGGTACTTGTATGAGAAAGTAGCTAACACTAAAAGATTTTTTTATGCTCATTTTCTAATCTAATGGCCTAACTCACCCAAATTGACCTTGAATATATCATGAGTCTAACTATGGAGTTTTAAATTTGATTAAAAATAAGAACATGTGCTTTGAATCACATCTTTTAGTGTGATTTGAAATTTGAAATTTTGAATGTTACCTTTTGTTTAAATGATTTGGATTTTAAATTTATGGCATTTAAGGCTCCTCCTCCATATGTATTTGGAATAATTAACATGAGGGATAAAAATGATACACATGAATGAGATTTTATACTTTGGCTAAAGGAAGCTAAGTACCCAAAGACATGACTGACTGAAAACTTAAGCTTGCCTATGAACTAGTATGTTATCTCAAGTTTCAAACATGTGTATGTTTAGTTTTCAAAAGGAAAATAAGGGAATAAAGGGAGATCCAAAATGGTTTGGTAAGATATATAATTACAATGGGATGACTTGTTTGCTAACTGATCACATGGTAAATAAATATTACTAAGGGGAACAACGTTTGTATAACCAAATCATAATAATAATTATCCATGTTATTGAGATAAGGTAGAAAACAAACATGAGAAAGGACAAATACATCCATGGAAAAAAAGGAAATCATAAAGTGAAGCATGTGATTATAAAAATAAGTCATAAGATATCATAAGGAAATAAAATGAAACCATATATAATATATAATGTGAAATATAAAGATCCACGTAAGATAGATAAATGAAGTAAAATTTGACACAAATTTAAATGATATAAAGTAGAATTATATGAAAGTGGATCACAAGTCCAGTCCAAAATCATAACAAAAGTGAAATAACACCATACTATGTTCATAAATACTACTAAATCTATCCACAAATATTATCCATAACATCAAATATGTCTCCATGAAGTTGGACCCTAACTACAGCAAGAGTCTCATATTTATCTTTAGGGAAAGTTGTAAAAAGACCTCTCATTGAATCTCCTCTACCAAAAATTTAGGTATAGCTAAAGGATCATCCTCATGAGGACTATCAGGCATATAATACTTAGGAATAGGAGTAGGATCTATGGGATAAGAAGGAGCCATTGATGGAGAAAGGACCATAGGTGAAAGAGGATCCACAGATGAAGGAACCATGGGGGAAAAAGGAGGAGCCTTATTACGCATGTGGCTTATGGAATTAGGAATAGTGGGTGTAGGAATAATGATCAATGTGATGGGTATCACATTGGTTCTATAAGAAATATTCCTCTCCATATTTGGGATTATACTAAGGTAATAATTTGGGAGGAGGTATAGCCTTATTTGTAGGCTAAATAAGTGTAAGAAGTAAGGTGTTGATAAATTGTTGAAGATTTTTGACAATGGGTGGAATAATGATTATATGCCATGAAATCAATAGACATTATTGTTATTATACTTTATAGGTCTACATAGAAAATGAATGGAATAAAAAATTGGTGAAGGCTAGTATAACTGGTAGTCTCTAGTCCAATGATTAACAACTCTTTGCATGTCATAGTATGGCTAATTAGCCATTAAGTGGGCAAGGGATCAAACTATGGTAAAGGGAAAATGCCATCGCCAAGGGGAGGTGGGGTTGGTGGAGAGACTAGGTGAGGATATTCTAAAGGAAAACATGATCCAAAAATTAGATTTATCCCTTTAGATAAATCAAATAGTTTATAAAAACCAGATATTGAAAATCTCAATTCCTTAAGTGAAATAGAATTGGATGTCGAGTATTATAGGAATGAATGAAAAGTGCTAAAAACCTCTATAAATTCATTTCCCATTTTAAAACTCCTAATTTGTGTCATTTTTATAATTTTACATACTTAGTTTTAATGTCTCATTAATTCTCTCCAAACTAAATTAATAAATGAAACACAAAATACTAAAAGAAAATTGACACCAATCTAATAACATAGTTTACCATTTTAAGGGCTACATCTCTAGGTTCATAATCACAAACCAATCCTTTAGAATAAGATGTAAATATCGACAATTGAAAACTTACATCTCAATATGGATTCAAACCTGTAAATATTGCTAACACTGACTATGTGAAGACTCTAAAATTAATTAGTAAAATGTCTTGTCATTGTCGGTAGCACCTATTCATCTTCTTTTTACATTCAGGCATGTTTATCTATTAAGAGTATATGTAAACTCCTAATTCATGGGTAGAAAACAATAAGAAGTGTCTCTAATTTTTATAGATCTGTAACTTCTTAAAAATAACCCTACAACTATATACATTTATTCCTAATGGCCAAGGGCCTTATAAAATAGAGGAATTAAATAACACAGTCTTAGGATTGTGTGTTTTCAAAACTATAGTCACACATATACATTTGTATTCTAATGTTTGGTATAACAACCAAAGACCTGTTCTTTTATCACATGGGTCGATGGTTCAAATTTCATCCCATTTTACTTCTCATAGGTTCAGTCTACGTTCAAATTGAACTCCATTTTTGCCCATGGCTCAATGATTACAAAATAGGTGATAATGTCCATGGTCTCCATATTTTTATATATTTCATCATTTGCCCAAGGCTTAGAGGCCTTATACAATAGGCATAATGCAAAAACCCTGCAATGTATAATCATCACTTTCACCCATGGATTAATAAGCTTTCAAATAGGCATATGGTCTATGTTCTTCATTTTAGGACTTCTCTTTTAATATATATTCACAAATACCACATGGATAATGGCTTTACTAAATTGATGCATCATCACCAAAATGGCTCAGGTCTGTCTCTCCCATCCCATCTTGGTTTGCATCATTTTCCATTGGCCAACGCCCTTTCAAATAGAATAAAATGGAAACATAGGCTTGGCTCTCCAACTCAAACTCTGACTTTGCCCATGGATCAAAAGCCTTTACTAATAGGTGATCCCCCTTCTTCCATTCTTGGGCTATGTTTGTCCTCAAATTTTGGATTGTGTATTATTACCCAGTCTGTGGTCTTTTTATAAATGGGTTAAAAACCTCTCCATATGGTACCATGTATGCACTAACATAATCATACCCCTATACAATGAGCTTCTTACTTCTCTAAACATGGTTTTAATCCATAAAACATGACATGGATTTTCCTTTAAGGGATAAAATCTCACATTCACCGAAGGAGATATTATAAAGGCTTTAAATAGATTTGTGTCCACTATGCAATTTGTGGCTTCAGCCATTTCCATTTCACCTTTTGGTTCACTTGATTTAGAAGATTTGATCTTAGTTAAACATAGGCAAGGTTGGAACCATAGTGAGCTAGAACAATAAACTAGCTCGATGACTAAACTAATCTCAAGTTAGTTGTGAGTTGGTTATTAACAATAGTTGTCATAACTCAAAATCGATCATGATAAGTTGGTTGTTTTGAACTTAGTCTTGAGCTAGGTCTCAAGCTCACCATTTTGAACTCAACATCAAGCATATATGACTTAGAAAATAACATGAAGTGGTAATAGGCCATGTGTTGGCCTAAGGAACCACCAAATGGACCTCTCCAAATGTTCTTAATCCTTTAAGATGTACAAATAGCTTTAGGTGTTTAGTTGATAATATTGGTATTATTAGTCCCACATGTAATGTATAAACAACACTAAGGCATATATAGACAAACATGTTACAATGGTAATATGAAGATTCAGAGGTAAAGGCACCCCTCTACAAAAAGAGTGTATTGACCCTGGCTAAGGGTCCCTAGCCAGTAAATAACAGGGGCTATGTGTCTAATTACGAGTGTCAAAGACTAGAGGCAAAAAAAAACCTTTTACCATTGTAATACCACATGTCACATTCCAATTGGTTTACTTACATTCCATACACACATCCACATCATGTTTGATGGTTGACCATTTTTTAATCTAAACTTTGACCAACAATATCTAGAGCATATAATTTCCATTTTATGCATTCCAATAGGTGTTGGAAATCTCTCAGAATGCTCTTCAATTATGTACTAGTTTCAATAGATCTTGGGAACTATTAAGGATGAAAAATCCTCTAGATTAGAAACATAAATAGATACAAAAAGAAAATCAGCTAAAGGTAGAAAGGGAGTAGGATCCAGACTAGGCTTAGCTAAGGGAGTAGGATTCATAGAGGGATTAAAGATGGTAGTAAACATATATGGGGGAAACAGGCTGTAGGGATCATGGTATCTAGTGAAATGATAGGGACGGGTCTTAGCACAATTCATAAGCATGCTCCTAAGAGGACTTTTAGAAACTAGAGGTGTGCCATGTGAATGCTCCATCTCTACCATAAAAATAAGAGGAATAATACTAGAATTAGGAAATATATAAGATGAACTATGATAAGAGTAATGGAAATACTAAAATAAAGAAGAACTATAACTAAGGATCTCAGCATCTCTAGCCTAAACAAGACCTCTTAGAAATGGATCATCTAAAGTATAACCATGATCATATCAAGTGTATTAAGGTCGATGGTGCAAGTAGGTATGATCTTTTCTTGGGAAGTTGTGTGATGAATAGAATGTTGAGTCTTAGTTAAGACCATGGGTATATCATTAATAGGTGGCTAACAAGTATATAACTTCAAGGATGGTGGAAGCTGGGAAATGAGATGAGAAGAGAGATCTAAAGTTTTGATATTGAATTTAATCTTATCTATCTCATCATCATCATCATGGTAACCTCGCATAAATTTTATGGGAAAATTGAAATGTTAATATTCTTAGAATGGAACACTCGACAAAGGTTCAAGGGTTGGAATTTTGAAGACATCACATTATTGGAATTATTCAAAATTACAAGGGTTAGTGTCTCCTTGAATCTTACACATAGCATAATTATGGGGAAACTTGACACATTGGTAGGTAGAAAAGGTGACATCTGTCATGCAATGAGTTAAAGGACTGGTAAGAAAAATATTGTAAGGAAGGGGAAAATTAAAAATAATAACCTTAAATTGAATAATGATAGGTGGTATGGTAATAGGTAGTCACATGTAACCTAAAGGAGGCATTTTGCTTCAATCATAACCTTGACATGTGCTACCTATGGACTTAAGATTACACTCAAAATACCTAAGACTTTTAATGAATTTGATGGAGGTAACACACATACCTAATCCATCATAAACTAAAACATGCTTGAATTTAATATTACTTATTTAGACATTTATAAAGAGTGGAGGATCATCTGCATGAAACAATTTCTCATCAGGGATCATGGAAGTAATAGGGAATATTAGGGAAGGACAAGTGTCTATTGTTTTGTCAACATGTATAGACATCTCTTCACATTATTTTAAGATACTATATTTTGACCTAGATAAGGTAGATTCATGTCTTACTAAGGGAGGATGAGGGATGTTCATTTCAAATAATAGTTACATCAAATATTTTTAATGGCATAGAGAAGTTCACATGAGTTCTAGAAAAGGTATTTAAGATGGGAGATTAGTGAGTTCTATGATAGGTTCCCATTCATCATAACCCATGAGTGGACTATTAGATAAACTTGCATGATGTTGGAGGATCTCCTAGGAAGGAGGATTAGAATTGCATTTAAACTTGTGTTGGTAAGACATGGTTGGTTTAGTTTGGGTAAAAATTGATTGATTGTCTTTAGATGATGGGGTAGTTGATTTAGGTTTATCTTGTGATTGTTTTAGAAATAATGTGAGAGGTGTTATCCTATTGAGTTGTTAGAATTTATTCTTTGAAAGAGATAAGGTCATCTTGCCCTAACTTTCTTAGGTGAGATGGGGATGAATCTTTTATAACATGAAAAGTTTGGGATGCTTGGTGCATGTGTTTAGGATGAAAATCAAAGAAAGCAATGACCCTTCACAAATTATTCATATTTACCACATTATCTTCAAGAGTTTGGTCTAAAATACTTTTGACATTATTGGTTGAAGGTGTAGGCTTGTCATTAATGTCTTGAAGATTTGGAAGAGGGTCTTTGTAGATAGCCAGATGAGCATTAGCCTGATTCAAAGATTAAATTAATTTTTTTCTTCACAAGATTTAAAGGTGATATCATAGGCTTGTTAGCACTTACATATGAGTGAATCGTGATCAAAATTTGGTCTAAGGAGGACATCCATAGTTAAGTTACACAATTGCCTATAATTTTTGTGAGAGTGACCCCAACTAACATTAAACCAACAAAATTTATTTAGATCATACTATGATTTCATAAAGTGAGTAGGGTCAAGCTCTCATTGAAGAGGCCTTGGTATATGCTTTTGGAGTTATACTAAGTATGCTTATGAACATTAATGTTGTCTACTTGAGAAAATTGAGGATTATAGGTGTTATTTATAAGGGAATCTTATTTTATAATAGGGTTTGGAGCAATGGCTTGAATATCATGAACTGTATCATAAGAATCAGTGACACCATCATTGTTAGCATGATGATTTTTGTTTTTGAGGAGCATGCAAGTACCCATGATAGGTTGGGATGGCTCAAACTGAAGCATGAGAAAATCTTGGCACTGGGATTGGTTAATGGCCTCTTTTAAAGTTCTTGGAGAGAGATTCCTAACATGATATTACAACTTGGGATAGAGAGCATTAGTGAATATATGAAAGAGATTATAATATACCATATTATTATCACATTTATTATATAAGGTCTTCCACCATTTAATGAAAGTTTATGCTATTTTGGTTTCAAATTGTTTGCAATTGATAAAATGAGCCAAGGTATTCCTAGGGAGGTCGCTAGTTTGAAACTCTTATATTAGAGCATTAATTAGATATTCCAAAATAGTGATAGAATGGGTCTTGAGTTGATTATACCAATTTAAAGCACCTTTGAAGAGGCTTTTGTTAATATCTTGGTAGTGGCAAAAGTGTTTAACTTGACCCAATATTTTTATAGATTGCCAAATGTTTTTAAATGTAAGGTATGATCAGTTGACCCATTGTAACTAATGGTAGGTGTGATACCTCCTATATCTATATTATAAATTTGAGGTGTAATAGGTTCATTTTGAAGGTGTTTAATCATTATGTTAACAAGGGTTGGTTGGGGAATGAGGTTTCCATGGGAATCCCTAAGGGAGGTGGGGGGATTTTGATTTTACACTCCCCATGGAACCTGTTGAAGTTGATTTTAGAGATGAATAAGGTGATTCTACATTTTCGTCATTTGATTGGAATTGTAAGCTTGAAAAGAATTCATGTGATTCAGAGTTTTCAATAATAGTTGATGGGTTTGAGTGGCATTTTGACTAGTTTTCATGACATTTAAAGAATTAACATTGGTATTAGTGCCTTGGGTGCTAATGTGAGTGGTGGCATGTGCAACACTAGTGGCTTGAGAAGCATTGGTATAAAAAGAGGCACTTGTATCATGATTAGAATGTTGATCAAAATATGTATTAGTATAAAGATTGGAATTACAATAAAAAGAAGCACTAGTGACATGAATACCATTGGTATAAAATGATGCAATAATGGAATGATTGAGGAGAAAAGGTCTTTGAAAAGGCCCACTAAGTGTTAAACCTACCATGTTAGTAGATATACTTGGCATAGAGGTGGAAGAAATCAAGGAAGAAGGGGACATAGTATGAGGATTCAAAATAGAAGGGATAGGTTGTGAAGCAAATAAGGTATCACCCCCAAATCCATGAGAGAATGTGGGGGAGTGTGAATGGGGTTCTTCTTATTAATCACTTATCATGATATTGTAAATAATTGAAGTGTATTTTCCCCTATGGTGAGGAAACTCATTGATGAAGAAAATCATTTCAAGAGTGTACTATAATTCAATCTAATCTTCTAAGAATAAAAGAGGGTTATGAATTGAATATGAATTAGGATTAGTCTCGTAATTAGTAGTTTGATTGGATATATTTACATTTATTTCATCTAAAGTGAAAACCACTAGTTTATGGGGAAACCTATTGGGATTGGTAAATTTCATCATATCTGATGAGTTTAACTTTATGTTATCCTCAAATAAGAAATTCATGATGAGATAAAGAAGATAATAAGGATGATGCAAAGACAAAATAAGAAAATAGGATACATAGCCAAATAGATCGACTATGTTCTGTAACCTAGAAAATAGAATAGGGAAATAAGGATACACAGTCATGCAGATCCATTGTCTACTTCTAAATAAAGGACTAAACTAGAAGATAAGAATATATAATCATGTTGATTTATTATGTATTTTAGGTAATAATGTGAAATAGTCTTTAAGATATTATATCGATCAAGATGGTAGTGTTCTAAAATAAGGGGAAAATTTTGCAAGATAATTTGAACCAAAATGAAAGAAAACACATAAACAATTAGATCAATGTGACTGATCTAATTAGAACACACAACACAAACCTTACACCAATATTAGACAATGAAATCTTTACAATACTATACATAATGATCAAAGAGAAAGAAACAACTAAAAAGTAAGTTCTAACTAGTTGGTCATCCTAGGTGTTATTAAGTTATAATAAAGTGTAATTTAATGTGATAGGAAAATTGGGTTAAAATAGGAAACTAGAAAGAAATATAAGGTTAGTTTTAAGATGTTTAGGCTAAAATGGATATGTATTGGAAATGGTACTAGCTTGGTATTGGGGCCTACCCCCTCACTTCACAATCCTATAGTGATAAGGGTGTTGGGTGCTTTTCCAATATATACCATTAACCACATATTTATACTTAGCTAAAAAACCAAGTTGGCTTTCCCCTTGGTGATGAAATACAAGTAGGTATACCTTGGGAATACAAATGTTCAATGTTTATTGAATGAAAATTGGTTTGGTGGTGTATGCAAAAGATTAAAATAGTGTGACTAAAATGGTAATTTTAAAAACTACCTATTTAAGCTATGTGATTGAATCAAAGTATGAAAATAACTGAAAAGGAAAGATGAATTAATTACTAACAAGTAGATGTTAATTCCTTGAGTGAGAATAATACATACTCAGTTTAGGTGAGACTGTATGCAAATAGTATATAATAGAGTCAACTAAGTTAATATTATTCTATAGAAACAAGGTCTTTAAGAATAAATTTAAATAGGTCAACTATGTCTTTCAGATAGAAGATAGACTACAAAACTAAGTCGACTAGGTCATCTTAGTTAGTTGTAGGGTTTTAGTTTTATAGACTGTAAACTTGTGAAAATTTGTACTAAAAGAACTAAAATGATAGAGAGATAAAATAAAGGAACCTTGGTGGGATTGAATATGATTTAGCTTGTAAAATTTTATGCTAAGATGCTCAAATGTTTCTTTCAAATTATGCCAACTAGGTTGACTATTTTGACCAAGTTTATAAAACCCTATGTTAAAGAAGAAATAATTAATGGAGTCAACCTATTCAACTTTGTTTATTGACTTGTATCTTGATGAAATAAAATAACAAATAGAGTTGAACTATTTGACTATGTATGCCAATATATAAGTAAATAAGAATACTATGTCAAACTACTCAATCAAGTAACCTGTAATTGATGAAGAAATGCATAAACAAAACATAGTCATTTTGAAGTGACTGTGTGTTAAACGTGCACACATAAAGTTATAACTATACCAATTAGTTAGATATAATATTGAAAATATATAAAAATATAAATATGATGACATGAAAGAAAACCTCCAAGGGTTAGATTCATCTTAGGTTCCCCAGAATGTATGCAAATAGAAATGTAACTGATTTATAAATCAATCCTAATTTGGAGAAGATAAATCCTACTTACCCTTTCGATTATTGATACATTAGATATTTAGGGTCATAACCAAGATGGATCCACTAAACCTATCCAAGTGATCTCTTACCATAATAATATCACTAGGGAGGGTTTAAATGCCTTCATGCAATAACCTTAACTAGGTCCTATGTTTTCATATTTACTAAGTATAAGTAAATGACAAAATCAAAGTAAAGTCTAATCTAATTCTCACCAAATCTCGTGGCATAAAGTGGAGGTAATAAACATTCATAGAAAATATATAGTCATGTCAATGTATATATAATCCTAATGCATGGGAGAGAAGTGAAAATTCATATATATCTACTCTTACAAAGGAGGAACAATGTTAGGAATACTTACCTTTGAAAATGAACCCATAGGGCCTCAATCTCTCCCTTGGCCAAGGTGATTTGTAAGAGGTTATTGTGGTATGTAAGGATAACAAGGATAAGTCAACTCCAAGCTACGAAACCTATCTATGTATCCAAAAGACTTATCCATAAGATAAGATCTGTATCTCTAAAGAAAGTATTAAACCCTAAGCTATGCTCCTCAAGTAGAATGGTGGATAAGCAGATGTGTAATATATATCTCTTATTTTTCTCTTCTCTTCCTAATAAATGACAAAATGAATGTGTATATATAGTTAAATATAATTCTAAACCTTTCTAAAAGTTTATCCAATAGGTTCATCCCAATCGAATCTATATCATTATTAACAAAATCAAATTAGGTCTTGGTCTAGGTCAGTCAGGGGATGACCAAGACCTTAAATGCATTTTATCAATTAGAGTATAGGGTTGATGTGGCTTATATTGTATCATAAACCATAAAAAGGGTTTTAGGCTAGGGAATGGTGAGTAGATGTAAAAAATGGCTAGAGGAGGGTGCAAAAGAGGAGGCAAAGCTGAGGGGAATGTTTTTAAGATATGGTTGTGTAGATAACAAGTGGTAGTAAAGGGAAAATAATCTTGTAAAACACCATTAATGGTTTATCCACCTATTTCATAGTGCACCCCTTAAGGTGTGTACTCATAAATATTGAGACTTAATGGGTTCTTTCAAGAGAGAAATCATCAGTAATTGATAAAGTTTGAAAATATTATGTGTATATAGGGTCCATTTAATATAATGTTACCACACAACATAATTTTAGAGAGTCAGATGTTCTAAAACTTAAAGGGTCAGGACCATTAGATTATTTCAATTTTTGGTACCCCAATGTTTTGTTTAATTGTGAGTGTAAAAAGTGTTAAACACTCAGAACATGGGTGATCAAACCATTGGACTGTACTCTTTGATCTATGTTAATCCTTCCATTATTCTGTTAGATGAATAAATACTAAGTTTCAAACACTCTATTGATGCCTCTAAATGTACCACATGAGTCCTTAGTGTTCAATAACACTTATCATTTTATAATTCTAGGAAATTAGAGTATGAGTAGAAATTTTTTGTAGCTTATGTTACCTATAGTGAAATAGAGGCAAATAAATACTCAACTGTTCCAAAAAATTTATATTAATTGGTGGTTGGGACCCACTATGGACCAAATATTTACAAAGTGGAAGTACCTATGCTTATACTTAATTAACTATGATTAAATCCTAAACTACAGACTAATTTAAATGGATATTGACAATGAAATTTAAACTACAATGGCTTGGTTAAAGAAAGGAGAAAAGAAGAAGAGTAAGGTAGGAATAAAGTGAGTGATTGCTTATCTTAACCTCAAAAATTATGAAAAAGTCTCAATCACAACTTATTATACATTCAAACCAATATGTAATGAAAAATAGCCTCTCAGATCTCACTACACACTAGGCAAAACCTCAAAGGATGATATAAAGAATTACAAGTAAGAACTAGATTTACTTTAAATATTTACCACCATAATAAAATAGAATTAGCACATCTAAATATAGATCAAAATTAAATGAATCAAATACAAGATCCTCTAAATAATCTAGCACAAGGACAAATTAGAAAACCCTATAATTAAATATGTAACCCATAATTCATAAAAAACTATTCAAATTTAAGACTAAAGACTAGCAATTGAGAGAAAGCAATATAACAATTAACACAAACAAATCTAGAAAATCCTTTCAAAATTAATTGATTTTATTAATTTCTCAAAATGCACAAATTTTTTTCAAAATTCTCTCTTACAAAATGGTAATACTGCCTTTTATAAAAAGACAAGACAACATACTAGTCAGTTATAAAATACAAATATACAAAGTTAAGGATAGCTATCCTTTTCTAGTAAGTTTGAGAATAAATTTGCTTTGAAAAATTAGACTGACCTAAAGGCAAATATGTTAACAAACGAATATCCTATTTTCAAAATGTCACAAATTTTATACAAAATAGAATATCAGCTAGTTGGTGGGCCTTAGGCCTTGAGAACCCACTTTATATTGTAGAATCTTCATAGCCCTTTGATTTTGTTCTTTGATGAGCTCTAAATCCATAGGTGGTCTCAAAAGACACTCTTATTCATTGTCAGCCAAAGCTTCTAATTCTCTATCATTTCTGGACATGGCCTCTTTGATTTTTTGGGTCTCAACTACCCTTTCACCAACATTAAGGATCATATCAAGGATCCTACTAATGTCTGATCCTAAATTTCCTTGACTTTTATTCTTAATTTCCTAGACTACCAATGTATCCATATGCTTGAATTCATCATCCTGGATGAGGCCTAGATAGTGGGATGTGTAGGGTCTTTAAGCATTATTCCAAGGAGTTATTCAACTCTCCTTGCTAGCTCCTCATCATCCTTGAGAAGTCTCTATAAATACTATAACCATGCATTTAAACCTTGGATATTATCAACAATAATCCCAAAAATGGCATTGAAATACCCTAAGTTGATTGACTTGAACCCAGGGATCTACTTTCCAAATATGATGTTGATTAGCCTTATTATTTGATCTACTGAGGCTTGTCATTGGGTTATTAAACCCTTGGCCATTGTGTTTTGTTGTGTTAATGCACTCTACCTTAGTTTGATTGATTTTAAATCCTCAAACATATTAGAGGATTCTTTAAGAATTTTTATCATTGTTCTTGGCACTGATAAAATGGCATATGCTTCAAGTCTTCATTCTCCTTCTCAAGGTTAGATATCCTCTGATTCATCCCCTTAATTCTAGCTCTGACTTGAGCTGAATGAACCTTAATTAGGATATCTACATCCTCTTCATGTATGGGTAGTTCACCAAGTTATTGCTCCCCCAATTGAAATCAATCCTATGAAAGGCTTAACCTTCTAGAACATGAACTCTTATATTCCCACCATGGTTTTTCTTATTGTTACTCTTTCTAATCCAGTTGTCTCTAGATTAAATTGCACTATAGTAGATGACTTAATATATTTTAGAGGATCTAGGACCTCCATATAGGTATTACTCGATGTTCTTAGAGCATCCATCCTCTTACCATTTGATTTTAGATTCGTTACTATTTTTCTTTTCTCTTGCTCTTTCATCAAGGCCCTTATCCATGGATTAATTTATTCATGCACATCAACACTGATGGATTGTGTCAAAGCCAATGAATGGGATAAGGAAGGCATACTCTAAATCTTTCCATACATGAACTAATTAGGGATGATTGGTCCATTAATGGGCTACTCTTCATTGAACAAGTTGATCTTGCTTGTGGGATGAGTAAGGGTCAATTTTGGCCTTTTTTGTGCAATAGAGACAATTTATAATTTTTTTTTCCTCTTCCTTAGTTGTTCTATTGGGACCAAATCTAAGGAAATTTCCTTTCCTTTATCTTCCTACTCATCCACCTCTATTTGAGCCTATTTTTCTTTAGCCTACTCTTCTCCTTCAGAACTGTATGCTTTAGTGAGGACCTTGAGATCATCCTCCACTATTTTATCTAGCTCCAAGGTAATCATGTCCAAGTGTTCAATATGGGATTCTAGTCTTTAAGGGAGAGTTGAGGATGAAAGTCCCTCACTATGTCTCTCCTACAACTTTTCCTTGCTAGTGCCTTGTACAATCTACCCTTGAGGTTTTGGCAACTCCATCTAGGTTTATACTTGAGGTGGCCTAGAAGATCTAGGCAATAAATTTTATTAGATAGGATGCATTTTACAAATGTCCCTTGATGGTTTTTCATCACTGGTTAGTCTATGCACCAATTTGATATTGTGCTTCTT
Source organism: Torreya grandis (assembly GCA_037957365.1). Classification (NCBI taxonomy): domain Eukaryota; kingdom Viridiplantae; phylum Streptophyta; class Pinopsida; order Cupressales; family Taxaceae; genus Torreya; species Torreya grandis. The sequence goes on from JARHVA010001099.1 coordinate 3,398,460, forward strand.
GAATCTCGCTAGTACTTTTTCAAAGTTACTTGAATTTATGTGCAGAGTATCATAAGGACCAAGCTGATGCTCATAGACTAGCTTGGGTAGTTTTTTTATCATTAAATTCTTGCCCACTACATTATTGGGATCCCCTTACCTAAGTTCATCTAATTTAAACACAAAAGAATCTTTGTGTCTTGCCATGGTGTCCACCTACTTCCAATATTATAGGATAGTTCTTATAATTACCAAAGGAAAAGGATGGAGGAGGCCCTTCCTTTTCTCTTTGTAAACTCCATCCACATCTTGAAGAAGTTAGGATGCAATTTCATGCTTTGACAACATGAAAGGAATGTAGATAGGCAACTTATATGGTTGAGTCAAAATTCCCTCAATTCTAATTATAGTGCAATCTAGGTAAAACCCGATATCTCTCATCAGCTCCACATATTTATTAATCAAAGGGGGAATCTTGGGAAGGGAAATCCCTATAATAGCTTCTACTAAAGCAAGATAGACATAATTCATAGATGAATTGCATGTGGTTTCTATACTTAAAGATGTGCATCTTTGAGTAGTGGTGCGAGATGGTGGTTCTGACCTCAAGAGACTAATTTTTGATGTTAAAGATCCTAGTGGAAGATAGTAGGGCATCTAGCAAATAATACATCATGAAAAACTATTTGTTTTTCTTCCTCTTGATGGTATTAATTTGTTTCCCTACGTAGACACTAATCATATCCCCAATTGGAGTGAGTTCCTTCTCTACCATAAAGTAGACGTAGAAAACCCAACTCTTATTAACATATGTGGTTGTAGGGGTTCCTAATATTATTTTAATAGGGTCATGATTAACCTAATTCCCTATCTAAACTAGATAATTAGGATTCTTCCTTCAAAGTTTTATAATACATGGCTCCTCTAGAGCAACCATGGCTTGAGGATGGTATCTAGGTCATTCTTACTAGTCCATTCCTTGTTTTTGGGTAGGTCCACATGGGGTTTTGGGAGCTTATAGTACCTCTCAAAGGCCAATGAATATATATATGCCACTTTCTTAGAGTTTCCCTCATGGATAATCTAGTCATTATCAATTGTACAATCTAAAAAAATGGGACCAACGATATCAATGCAATGGAGTAACTCTAGTTTAGCATCAACATGATGAAGAATAATCATTTAAAATATAATCAAGTCATAGTATCTACTACTAATAGTGTTAATCCTTTGTTCCTCCTTGGTAATGGCTTGCATCTCCTATATGGTTTAGAAGAGCTTGAACCAATTCTTGTTTCCATTGTTTAGGGCTGGAGTGTCTAATTTAATATCCTTGAAAACTTGTCCTTCATTGTCTATGGATAGATACAATTTTGTCTCATCTCTTAATTGCTACCTTCAAGCTTCCATGACATCTACACTTTAAAATTGCTCACAACTAGATTTCAGTTGATCTCTATGCTAACTCTTTTATGCTTGAATCACAATTAAGATTCTTTTGGACTCACTGTAATCAACTAAATTTACTTAGGGTCTATTTTATGCAAGGCTTATGGCTTTAAATATTTAATGGTGGTATCTAGTTTGGATTTCATCTCATACATGCTTTATTTTGACTTGGACCTTTGCCTTTATATGTTTTCGTTCTTAGGCACACAAGATCTCCTCTTTTGTCATTTTTTGCTTGCATGGTGTTTATGTAGTATCAATTTGGAACCTTTCATGACATTTTTAATAAATGCCTTTGAAGCACTAGCCATTGGAATTTTAAAATTCCCTTTTTTATTTTCACCATGGGATCTAGATCTAAGGATCAATTTGTACCATTTAATATGATATGGGACCTTGTTCATTATTTATTCTTTTAGTATCGAGCCCCATGGTTGTGCCATTTGGTACCTTTATGGGCCTTCATAACTCTGATACATTTGTTAGTCATATATCAAGTGATAATTTTACACGTGTTGATCCCACATGCTCTTGGAGAGCCTTTGAAAAGCCATCAATGCTTTCACACCATTAGAAAATCCTTCATGATGAAGTATGGACTATAGGATCCTACAAGATGCACTATCTTTAATTAAGTCTAATCCATATGAGAACTTAGGCTAAAATGATCTTCCTTAAGTCTATCTCATATTAATGAATATAAATGACTTAGGTTAAAATCACTTTATGCTAAGTTTTAAAGCATAAATATCAAATGACCCTTCAAAAAATATGCCCCTATTGTCTAGGTAAAATGTTCAATGAGATTGAATTTGACAGGGACATGAATGTTAATGACAGCCTCATAGACATTGAATGACAATTATGAGAACATCAAATTTAATCTCATGAAGTTATTAGGTTTGGTCGGATTAAAGTTGAAGGTCGTGTAGATGACAATGATGTCATTGGGAATGTCATATGATGATTATGTGACTATCAAATTTAAGCTCACTAAGTTCTTATGTGTGGGAGTACCACACGTCAACTCCATGGGGATTCTTAGGTTCTTTAACTTTTTAACATTGTCTTCACATTATTTGATTGATCTCCATAATGAATTAAGATCCATTGATCATGATCCAAATAATGGTATGCCATTGGTTCCAAGTAATAAGTGGGACCGTTTACTTTTACATCTTTAATATGGTGGTACCATGTTATGACTATATGGGCCTCCCTGAGGCTTAGACTTTTTAATATTGGATTTGATCCATCTGATTTGATGGCCTTAATAAAGTGAAATCCATTGATTGCAATCCACGTGCTTGAATATTATTGGTCCAAGGGATTATGTGCTTAGTTTTGTTAGGATTTTCCTCACTCTGTTGGATCAAAGGGCATGATGAAGCACAAATCATTGGATCTGCAAGATGCACGATGTTTAGATTAGAACTTGGGATGAAGGAAGACTTAGGTTAAAGGGTTAAATTGAAGGTCTCATTCATGTTAATAAACATTAATGGGGCCTTAACATTAAGACTTTTAGGCTAATAAAGTAATAATAAAGGGGACCATAATATAAAACAAAAGGGACCCTGTTAGCATAAAATTAGACCATGGTTAGAAATAAAAAGGAACAAAGGGGAGAATCAAAGTAGACCAAGTATAATTTTAAGATAAGGTATGGTTGTGTTAAAAAAACATGACCAAGCCTTAATGTAAAAATTTAGGCTTAAGTCTAAAATATATATTTAAAATGTTCCCATCAAATACTCCTACCAAATTTGAATTTGAACGAAGGGTTTATGTTAGTATTTTAGAACATGAATCCATCATCAAAGACTTCATGAAACTTTCAACTTTGAGACATGAATATCAATTATTAGTAATATTATGCAAGTTTGAAGCTAAACCATAAATTAGTAAACCAAATGGACGATCTTCATATTCTACCAATGATTCAAACATGTCATGTTTTTAGGGTTAATCTTTAGGGTATCTCAAGGGTCCCAATTTTCAAAAAAATATGGGTATGTTGACCTCAACAAATGATGACTTCTAAGGAAAACATAGCAATATGTTATAACCTAGAGACTCTAGTTTAGACCATCAACTAAGTCATCCACTCCACTTGATCAATTTCATTATCCAAATTAGTTTATGGTTGAAACAAGCCTTGCAATTGTAGAATTAGGGTCAATCATTGAGACATAGCCATGACGTGTGTGTGATTTGATTCCACTTATTATTTTTCATTTGATTCAAGAGACAACTTCTAGGTTTCATATCCTTAATCATTAACACTGACTTAGAGCATGTTTAAGTATCCATTAAGAACCATGATTCTAGCATAGGGATGGCTTGGGCATCGCTCTTCTATTAGCTAGACATCCATATCCCTGATAGAGATGCCTTTGGATCCACTCATGGCTTTTCTCCACTGACATCTAGGCATCCATATTCCCAATGGAGATTGCTAGAATCACCTATGCTTGAAAATATTTTGAATTTGCATTGGATTCTTATTTTTTTATATTTTTTAGATCTTGTATGCTTTCATCAAGGTTGGGACCCAAGATAGCTAGGTTTAAGGATTTGGTCAAGAGTTTGATCCTCATAAAATCACCTATGGCTACAACCATTATCCTAAGAAAGGATTTTTATTAAGTGTAAGTATGAATACACTTGAATAGATTTAAGCTTTCACTCTAGAAGTGCAAATCTTCTTAAAACCAATTTTAGGTCTAGACAATGTTCTAGGTCTTATGGAATAGTTGGTGTTTTATTTTTTTTGAAATATTAGAGTTATATTCCTAAATAATAAAGGGGCTAAGCAATGTAAATAAATAAATAAATATTTAAGGATTAACCTACTAATTTGTGTAAACAGATTGTATTTTTTCCTTTTTTAAATATAGTAAGAAGTGAGAGAGATTAGAACTTAGCTTATTCTAGCTAATCTGGACTGAGACAAGGTCTGATATTGGAGGAGCAAGACTGAGAAAAAGTCAAAAATGAGTCTCTATACTTCATTTCTTGATTAGATGGGAGTGCCAAAAATAGGACACCCTAATGTCCAGTGCTTTAGTCTTATTCTGACACTATTGTCCTAAGGTTGAGAGCTTTTTGGGTTCTATTCAGTTTGCCTATGTTACCCTATCACTAATATTTTAGGGTATGGGACCTCACGGAGCTCATTGTGTTCCTGTTTTAATCTTCAAAAATCTTAAGAGCTCCTACTGCTTGAACTTGAATGCAAACTTAGAAAAAAGAGATAAGGGGTTAGTGTGTAAAGGATACACTAGATGCACTTCACACCCCATGTGTGGCCATGCTACCTATATATCAATACTCTAAAGAGGGATCAAGCTAATGTAGTTCTTCCATTAAAGTGTTTGGTGCAATTTATGTATGATCAATGCAACTAAAATGATAAATTGGATGTTCTTTAACTAGATAGGGACTAGTGCAATGACTTGACTAGGATTTTAAATAATATTAGAATGCTTTATGCAAAAAAAAAGGAAGAGTGTTCGAGTGTACTTGCTTGTATTCTTGCATCTCTCTTGAAAATGAGTGTCAAGCCTTCTAAATAGACTTTGAATGGCCTTTTATAGGGTAATTAATGATTATGGGTTAAATGAATTTGTGTGAGGCCAATGGGGAAAAATATAAGGAACTAGAATAATCTAACCATTGGAAGAAAAAGTGAACTTGGATAATAGCACTAAAAATAGGACATCTTGGGTTCCAATGCTCTTGTCCTATTTGGGTGATATTATCCTGAGGGGATGAGACTTGGGGGGATGGATCAGGGCTTGAAAGGGATATCTAGGTATAAAAGGGATAAGTATAAAAAGCTTTTGATAACTGGGAATTAGTGAAAGTAGTAACCTAGAAGGGTTGTGTGAGCCAACAAGAAGACCTATGGATTAGGTATCTTAGGCATACTAAAGTTATACTATTTTGCATTTTACATGACTACATTCCCCCCCCCCTTTATTATAGTGATGTATTAAATCAAACTACTAGGATAAAGGAAAATAAGAATCATACCTGAAATTACTTGTAAGGGTGAAGCTCATGAGGCTGTGTGATGCTAGATGTGCATAGAGAGAGCACACTGTGAGTTGTGAATTTGCAATGAAAATATAAAGTAGATAAGTTCTTACTAAATACTCTATATCTAAAATAAGAATGTATAAGAGTTGATTAAGATGAAGAGAAAGGAATGAATACACATCACTGAGTACACAAACCAATATAAAACTTGTTGTGATGCTAGAATATGTTGGGTGATAGTGAGTGTGTGTTGAATAAAGAGTAATATCATGAAAAAAATTGAGTGCTCAATTATTTAAAAATTGGCTCAATATTGTAAATGTTAGACCTTTGGCTTCATCATCACCAACTATGTGAAGTTAATGAATCATGCGTGTGCTAATCGATGTCTAGATTGTGTATCCAATCCCTCTAAATATGTGGCTCAAGAATACAAAGGTTAGCTAGACCTTTGGCTCCATCATTGCCCCATGAAGTGAAGCTATGAAGTGATACCAGTATAGAATAAATGTCATATGAGATGTCTCATGGAGCCCTTGGATGTTTTGGAAATATGACAATGTGACATGGATACCCTGAATGTATGCTAGAAACTAGCCCACTCTTGGCCATTTTGAAAGATGGAGGTTAGGATTGTATGAAAGCCACTCCAAAACTAATGTACTAGGATTATGTGAAAGCCAAATTAGGAACTTGGGTACTCAAAAATCTAAACTTATATGAAATTTTAACTCAAATGTGATCCCAACCACCTATAGATAGAGTAATTCATGTAACTACTGAGAATGCTTAGAATAAACTAAACTCAAAAAGAAAATAAGATCAATGTTCCATGAACATTACCCCCAATCATTGATGTCTAAAACATAGATTTTGATTTGGAAGTTATGTCAATTGCCTAATTTGAACTGAAAGTGAGAACCATCATGCCATGCATGATAACCCACTATATCTGAGAAAATTGTACTAAAACTATTAAATTTGACTGATCTAGAAGTGCAAAAAATGTCCTTGAACTGAAGTTTTTGCCTATTTGTGGAAACCCTAAGTGTTTTCCTACATGGATAGTTGCACCAAAATGTAGACATCCTTGTGTTTGGTGCTACTATCCATTTCTAGCACTGTTGTCTAGTGTGAAAACTGATTGCTTATCTAAAACTGTCACTATTTTTCTACTCTAGTTTAATCAATTTGACCTCTACATTTTGTATTGAGTGTTTTAAATGTTTCTATTTTGACTATTAGTAGGTTTGATCTCTATGAAAAAACCCTATTTGATTCCCCATCTTCTGAGGGTAAGAATGATGAACTTGTAATGACTTCCTTGAAAAGAAAAGAGTCCTGCAAGTGTGTTAAGATGTATAGATGTAAGATATAACATCAAATATTTGACAAGATATTTCAAGATATAAAAATATTTGAATTGATAGATTGTTAGATTAAAAAATTTATGCCTAGATAGATATAACAATGTAAGATCATGTGCATGATACTGAACTAGATTGATAATGTTAGATATTAGTTGTTAGTTGTTAGTAAGCATGGAGGGATAGAGAATGATGTCCATCATGGCATCCAAGAAGTAAGATAAATGCATGATTGGAATCATGGCATTATACACAATGAGGAGAAAATAATCAAACAAGTATATGAAGCAAGAAGTATATAAGGGTGGCCAAGGGGCCATGTAAACAAGGGACATGGACACATGTCACTCAAATTGGAATACAAGCATGAAAGGCATGTTCAAATGCCATATACACATCCAAGTGGAAGAAATAAAGTTGACACAAGGGACACAAGCACATGAAAGAGTAAAAATAAAGGACATTGTTAGATGTCCTATGGCACACACATGAAGATGAGCATGAACTAGAAATGCAATCACATAAGTTATTCTAAGAAAGGAATGAAAGCAAAAGTAAGAATTGGAAGATACAAACACATATAACTAATCAAAGAAAATGTGAAAGTATGCAAAACATGTGTAGTACAAGACTAGGTATATGCTAAGAAATACACAAGTGTTAGGTACTAGTGAAATGTCGATGTAGTAATTTATGTAATCTAGTAAGAAATGTGCATTAGTATGATAACTTAGAGTGTGTATTGTAGGAATGACATAACCTGGATGGTGTATTCATGTAGAAGATTCCCCTAGTGGGTATGTATATCGATGTGTGTCTTGATTGTATAAGTAGAACTACCCCTTCGATGGGTAGAGTGAAGCAATCAAAGAGATGGACGTCACTGTGCACACTCAGAAGAGATAAAGTGAAGCATGGTAGTGTAGATAAATCAACATACAATAGTATGAAATAAAAAATATAAATCCTATCATGATAGTAGTAATTTAAACATAGATGATGCATACAATTAAAAAATGTTTTTGGTGTTGTTTTTTTTTGAATGTTTTTGTATTTTGAAGTGTTATATTGTTTTTATATTTTTGATGATATTTGAACTATATATAATCAAGTAGGAGATAATATGTACAATCAATGATATAAGGAAATGATACTAATTGATGAGTCTTAAATGAGACTCCCTATCATGGTGTTCTATATCAAATAATCATATCATGCATGATCATGAGGTACGATGGAGTGTCTAAGATTATGCAGTTGAAATCTATGTACATTGTAAGTACTCTAAAATATCTAAAGTGGAAACTAAATGTGGGGTACCCAAATAAATATAAGAAGTGGATGCAACTATAAGGCTCTTAGGGACCCATTTGAATGTAGGAGAAGAAGCTCTGTGAATAGGTGTTCTCTATGTAGTTGTATGAGATTACAATGTAACTGCTCTAGGTGTGAACACTATAGCTAAAAGATGTTTAAAATATTGAAAATATGGGGGTGTATCAACCCACTGTACTAGTAATGGATGCTATAAATATGTCTAGATTAGAAGTGAAATCTCTACTAAAACTAGAGGAGAAGCTAAAACTAGTGAGAGAACTAGAGCTGGTGACTAGAAGCTAGTAGATGGCTCTAAATAGGGCAATGGTGACTCATAAGTAACTCCACCAACTATAATAACTTGATTATCATGAATGAACTTCACACATCTATGAAATATAGAATGTACTACCCTAATTTTTTGTATCCATGGTCGACCAAGTAATATGTCAAAAACTTCTACACTGGGAACTATAATGAATGGGGTGACCACATATGTAGGACCAACCTATAGTGGAAATATTATCTCACCCAATGAAATCTAAATATTCCCATTAAAACCATTAATAATTGTGTTTGTTAGAGTGATATCCTACTTTGAATAACCCAAATGTTGAAGTAGTGTGAAGTTATACATGTTAAGATTGGAACCATTGTTAATGAGTATACTCTAAATAGTCTGATTATGATATATGCTCTGATAAAAATTACATTATAGCCTATATTATCCTCCAAATCTCTTGATCAAAAAAATATATCGAAGGCTTGGCTAGAACTCTAAACTCATACACCCCTATCATACCACTTAAAGTATGTGACTCAACAAAAGGTGCCTAACATGTAGTTGGTGGAGGATGTGTATGGTATGCATGATGGACATCTGATGTGTCCTATTTATCTTATTTTGAATGTTTTGGAAATAGATCTAAAAAGATTTTCAAAGCTTTATCTTGTGTTGGATTTATCTTTGTAGGCTCAACTAAAATGACTAGATCAAGTATATTATTATTTATCAAGTCATGTATCTTATGTCACAAAATAATTCATCTATTTGTGATGTGTCCTAGTGCCCTATGAAAATTTTAAAATGCATGCTAATCAAATTCCCATGGAAGAGGATTTTCTAGATATACTTCCCAGATAGGAGGGAGAGTGATGATGTTACATTCCATTAACTAATATAAAACCCTGGATAGAGAAAATGGTAGATTGGTAAATGTACAATAAAGAGGTGCTAATAAAACCAAACATTGAGGGGGATCTGAAGATACATTAACTATGGTTGATTTTAATTCTTATTTTGACCTTGTATGGGACTTTGCTATTAATCTTATTAGTTGTGTTTAGGATACTTGAATACTTAAGTTTGCCCATTGAAATTAGCTTGACTTCTCTTCCTTTGAGTGTATGACATAATTTAATGAAGGAAGAGAATCTTTTGAACATAATAAATTCATGCAGTGCTAGTAGAAGGCTCTATTTGAAGATGTCTTATAGCTATTGATCAACCATGAGGCTAGTGAGTTTATTCAGAATAGTCTTGTATCTAAGAACATAATCTATGAGAGGCTCATTTGACCTTTGTTTCTACTATGCAATCTATGAATATGAAACCTTATCACCAATATTGATACTAAAAGGTGCTAGGAACATGTCTGTTAAAGGATTGAATGTCATGACTAATTGATTTAGTAGACTGCAAAACCATTGTAAGGCATAATCCTTTAGGCTCCATGAATTTTTTTTGGTAAGTAACCATTCAATGGGTACATAATCCAAACATGTTGCATGAAAATATCTCAAATGTGTCTCATATCACTCTTACCATCATATAGACTGAGCTTGGGTTGACCAAAACCTAGTGGTATGGGTGTAGAATCAATGTGACATTCTAATTGTGTATGTAGTAGATCAAAAAAATCCAATGATTATGTAGGTCTAGAAACACCTTGCTCAAGATGTTACACCTTGGATTGAAGAGATCAGATATTTTGCACAAGGGCTGCCACATCAAGAGATAAGAATGTACTAGCTATAGTTGATGGCATAAAAGAAGGTTGGGCTGCTATAGGGGTGGTTGAGACATAGTTGCCCCCATAGTTTCATTTGTAACTAGCTGCTCTATGGTTTGAGAATATTGCCCATTGATTACTTTTTTTAATTCTTCTCATAAAATTCTAAGCATGTCATCTTGCATATCCAGATGTTTGGTTAAGAGTTATTGAATTTCTCTTTTATTAGTTTCATCAAAACTAGTATATTGAGCCATTGGTAAAGTACGAAAACAATTTGAAATGTTTTGTAATATGTTTTAATAGGTAATGTGCTAGAAATGGAAAGTAATCAATATAATAAACATAGTCCAAAAAATAGTGAATTGGAATTTGCACAAAAAAGATACTGAGTTGCCAAACATGTAAGGTGATACCTCAAAAGCAAGTAGGTGCTAGTATATGCAACTAAAGATTCTTCAGAAGTACTTGTGCAAAATACTATGAATTATTAAAGTTGAAACTTATTTTTTGAGTTTGATATGCAACTAAATTTTCAAAAAATGATGTGAAAAGTAATGAAAAATAATTGAGAATGTATTTTATGCAACTAAGGGTTTGAAAGATTTTTTTTTCAAAATTAGTGCAATAATTTGAAAATTTTAGACAAAATTTATAGAATTTTGCATGAAAAATTTAGGAAAAATTCAAAATTATTTCTAAAATTAGCAATATATTTTTCTTAGTGGTTTGAAAGTGTTTGTATGCAAATAGGACCTAGTATATACAAACCAGGGTTTGGCTGAATTATGTAAAATATTTCAATTAATTTGTATTATTCAGTTTTTTAAATTCAAGAAAAATCAAGAAAATATTGCAAAAAATTATAAATAATTAGCCTTAAGGATTCTAGGGTTTTTGTGCAAAAATTTGAAGTCACGTTCACCAAATGTTTTATTGTTTTAGAAATATTAGAGCTATATTCCTAAATAATAAAGGGGTTACACAATGTAAATCAGTAAATAAATACACAAAAATTAACCTAATGATTTGTGTAAATAGATTGTATTTTTCCTTTTCTAAATATAGTAGGAAGTGAGAGAGATTAGAACTTAGCTTATTCCATCTGATCTAGATTAAGACAAGGTCTGATACTAGAGGAGCAAGACTAAGAAATAGTTAGAAACAAGTCTCTAGACTTCATTTCTTGATTGGATAGGAGTGCCAAAAATAGGACACCTTGGTGTCTGGCACTGTAGTCCTATTTTGGTGTCGTTGTCTTGAGGCTAATAACTTTCTATGTTCTATTTGAAATGATTATGTTACCTTGTCACTAATATTTTAGGGTTTGGGACCTTGTCGAGCTCTTGTGTGCCTATTTTAATCTTTAAAACCCTTAGGAACTCCTAGTGATTTAACTTGAATGCAAACATGGTAAAGAGAGAGAAGGGGTTAGTGTGTAAAGGAAACATTGGACACACTTCACACCCCGTGTGTGGGCATGCTAACTTCATACCAATACTTTGAAGAGGGATCAAGCTACTATACTTCTCCCATTGAAGTGATTGGTGTAATCTATGTATGATCAATACAACTATAATGCAAAGTTAGATGTGCTTCAACTAGCATGGGACTAGTGCAATGACTTGAGTAGGATTTTGAATAATATTGGAAAGATATATGTAAAGAATAGGGAAGAGTGCTCAAGTGTACTTGCTTATATTCTTGCATCTCTCTTTAAAATGAGTGCCAAACCTTCTAAATGGACTTAAAATGGAATTTTATAGGGTAATAATGACTATGGGTTAAATAAATTCATGTGAAGTTGATATGGAAAAAGATAAGGAACTAGAAGAATCTAACTATTGGAGGCACAAGTGAACTTGGACAACAGCGCTGAAAATAGGACACCTTGGGTTCCAGTGCTCCTATTCTATTTGGATGCTATTTTCATAAGGGGATGAGACCTGAAGGGATGGATATGGACCTAAAAGGGATGTCTGGGTCTAAAAGGGCTAAGTCTGAAAAGCTTTGGATGACTGGGAATTAGTGAAATAAGTAGCCTAGAAGGGTTGTGTGAGCCAAGAGGAGGACCTATGGATTAGGGGTATTATCCATACTAAAGTTGTATAATTTCACATTTTACATGACTATAATTGGCTTCCTCAATTATTCTTTACCATTTTATTCAAATTACAACATAAGGCTTAAATTTTGGAACCATGGTTGGCATATGTATTAGGTTCATACCCACACTTTGGAAGTTTCAAGCAAACTAAATAAACTTTGATCTCAAGGTTTCTAAAAGGACTTGTCAAAAACAAGGAACCACATAACAAGAAATAAACACACAATAAAAAGTAGAAAAATAGGAAACAAAAGAGAAATAACCAAATATACACATGCTTATACACAAACAAGGGACATAAGTGAAACAACTAAAAGAAATTAACTAGCCTACCTACACTCCTACCTACACTAAGTCTAACCATCTTATAGAGCTTATTCAATGAAAACCCTTGGTGGAGCATCAAAAAATTAATGTTTGAGATATTTCCCATTAGTGGGAAATGTGAATTCTACTCCTTGAAGGTCTCTCAACTTGAAGGTATTGTTCCTTAGTGTCTATGCTATTTGATAAGGACCAATTTATAGGGGTGTGAATTTGCCATGTTTCCCCTTTGGTTCAGAAGATTTATCCCAAAGGAGGACCAAGTCTCCTTTTATAAATAATTTTACCTTTGACCTCTTGTCAAACCAACTCTTCACCATGGTTTGATGCCTACTAAATTTATAAAAGGCTTCCTCTCATGCATCCTCCATCTGGATGATGTCTAGCAATCTTGAATTTTTAAGCTCTTGGCCTCATTCCATCTACTCTTACATGAATCTATATGTTGGTAACTTGAGAGTGTTAGGAAAGATAGGCTCTTGGATATACACTAGTAGAAATGGTGATGCTTTTAAGGCTTGCTTGATCCTTATCCTATCAGCCCATAGTGCATATTTAAGAAGCTTATGCCAAGTCCTGGGCTTGTCTGCAATAGACTTATTGATTGCCTTCATTAGGTTCTTGTTTGTAGATTTAGAGGCTCCATTTCCTTGAAGATAATGGTTGGATGAAAACTTAAGAGAAATGAAATTATCATAAGCCCATTTATTCATCTCTCTAGATATAAATGTAGATCTATTATCACACACCAGAGAGACTAGAGTTCCAAATATAGTATAGATTTTCTCTTGCAAGAAATTGATCACTTCTTCAGTCTTGCATTGTTTGGTGGCTACATCTTCAGTCCACCTTGTGTAATAATCTATGGTAGTCAAGACATATTAGTGACCTTCAAATGAATTGGGGTTGATCACCCCTAAAAACTCCAACCCCCATTGAGCAAAGGGTTTATCAATCATGACTAGTTATAGAGGCATAATTACCTTCGGTTCCTTTTTGCTAAAAACTTGGCATGAGTGGCACTCCCTCATGTGCTTGTGAGCACCCTTGAAGATAGTTGGCTAATAGTATATAGATCTAAGGATATTATGGGTTATAGTATTCCCATATGGATGTCCACTACCTAGATTTTCATGGAAGGTGCTCATGATTTGGGTAGCTTCTTCTTATGAGACACATCTCAGGTAGATCCCTTTAAAAAAAATTCTATATAAGACCCCCCATATTTGATTAGATAATGGGCTACCTTTAGCCTTAGTGCCCTCTTTTTTTCCCTAGTCAACTATGTAGGACAAGTAACATTAATTAGTAAATGAATGACAGAATCATACCATTCACTAGCTTGAAATTTCTACTGATCAACTTGCATAATAATTAACCTAGGGATGGTATTAGCAATCATCTGGATCAGACCTTGGGACCTTACTAGTTTTGCCATTTTCATTTCTATGTCATATTCCTACAAAACTAACATCCATTTACCTCTATGTTCTCCAAAATTTTTATGTCTCAACATAATCTTTGTGGTAGGATCAGGTAGAAAAACATGCACCTTATTTCTAAGGATACAATGTCTAAATTTTTTCATTGCCTTAACTAATGCATATGCTTGTTTATCAATCAATGAGTAGTTTAACTCAACATTCTTAAAGTTAGTACTCATAAAAGTTATTGGGTAATCACACCCATCAATTATTTAAGTTAAAAATACATCTATAGTATGGTCAAATGTAAAAGAATAGAGGTAAAAGTCCTTTAAAAAGTTAGGACTTATTAGAATTGGAGCTTAGCTAATGCCTTATTTGATATCACTGAATGCCTTCTTGAATTCATCATTCTAGGTGACCTTGGCATCCTTCTTTAACATATAATTCAATGGATTGATAACCTATTAAAATCTAAAAATTAACTTTATTACAAAGTTTATCTTACCAAAAAATGATTTTATCTCTTTTCTACTATTTGGAGGCTCTATCCTAGATATTGCTTCCACTCTTTTAGGATCTATGGAGATCCCATCTTTAGTTATGACATGACCCAAAAATTTACCTTTAGTAACACAAAAGATGCTTTTCTTAGGGTTTAAAGAGATTTCATACCTTTTGTATCTCTCAAATAATTGTTGTAAATGCATAAAGTGATCTTCCTTATTTTTAGAACAAATGGTTAGATAATCCATATATAATGATACACTTACCAATTAGACCCTGGAAGGCATGGTCTATATCACTTTGAAAATTAGCTCTTGCATTTATTAATAAAAAAGGAATTATTTTATAATCAAAGGTTCCCCACTTTGTTGTGAAGGTTGTTTTCATCTTGTCTTCCCTCTCAACCAACACCTAGTTGTAACCTAAAAATCCATCTAGGAAAGACATCTTAGCTAAACCTGAGACACATTATATCACTTGGTCAAGAGAAGGAAGAGGATATTTATCCTTTTTAGATGCTTTTTAAAAAAATTTAAAATTAATGCACAACCTAATATCACCATTATTCTTACTTACTGGCACTAAGTTGGCCACCTAGGTAGAATGCTTGATCGGAAACACAATTCTAACATCTATCAATCTCTTGACCTCTTTGAAGATCATTAGTTCTAGGATAGGGTTCATAGGTTTTTGCTTTTGTTTGAAGGGTTTACAACCTTATTTAAGGGGTTTATTATGGTTGATGACTCTTGGATCAAAGATATTTATGTCATCATAGGACTAGGCTATGCCATCCTTATACTTGGTTAGCAACTCTTTAGCCTTCTTGCTCTCAATATTAGTGCAAGCTTTCCCTACATTAACTAGCTAGGGTTAATATTAGGGGCCAAGATCCATTACATTTTAGTCCTTCCCACTCACCTTGGGAATATTATAAACCTCAGCCAATTTATATTGATCAAATAACCTCCCTAAGGCAATCATGCCTTTGGAAATATTAATATCATTCAACTAAATGACCTTACCATCAAACTTATCCTTTTCAAATGTATTCTCATCAAACTCATCAATGATGTGAGCCTTAAATTATCTATAATTGGTCATGAAATCTAATATCTATTGATCATCACTGAAGAATTAAAAATGGTTGACATTGTTAAGGATTGAAGGACAAGGTATTAGCTGAATGTTGAAGTTGGGTGAGTCCTTGTTGGGTATGAGGTTGGCTATAATATATGTTGACTCATAAATAACTTAGTTTTCTTCTATATGGATGAAGATAATGTTAAAAACATCAAAATACTTAATGATATCCTAGACCCTAAACTTATACCTCTTAAGGTATGAGAGCTTACATTGATATTTGCTTTTCACTTGGTTGACTACTAGTTCAGATTCACCATATACTAGTAGTTATTTGAATTTATTATTTATATAAAATTTCAAACCTAGGATGAGGGCCTCATAATTAGCAAGTTTATTAGTGCATGGGAATTGTATTCTATAGGATTCATGATATTTCTTATTATAATGATTAGTTAGGATAACACCAACCCTAAATCAATCCTTACACCTAGCACCATCAAAATGTAGCTTCCATAGCCCATGAAAAACATGATTACTCTTAGGATCACATACCTTTGTAGTATCTAGGGTAAAAAATCTAAGTCTAATTAAATAATTTTAACTCACTCATTCATATCATTGTATTCAGTGATCATGTGTTTCAACCTTGGCTCTCTCTCAACCCTGATCTAGTTTGGAACTCCCTTCCAAGGTAGTCACAAGTGTGAATAATTTGTGGACATGTAACCATTTAGAGATTTGGTCCATTATCTACTTAACAAGATCCCATACACATCAAGAATGTTAACAACTTGGATATCAATAAACTATTGCACCCTAGGATCAGAATCCAATTGCATCATTTAAAAGTTTCCCAATTACCTTGACTCTTGGTTTGTCTAATTGAGTTAAAACTTTATCAAATTTAATAGGTGTTAAGCCAAGTTGTTTCTAAATACCGATTAGCATGATATTTGTAGATGCAATTAAACAAAATAAAAAATTATGCAAATTCTTACCAAATATCTTGGCTATGAGTAGGAAAGGAGGAGACTCAGCTTTAACTTTGTGTACAACCATGTTAGCATTGTCATCCCTAGGTGGTTTGTTAGATTTATTTGACAATGATTCCAGTAAAAGGTATCTTTGTTCTATAATTTGAGTTAATTAATGTAATGTGATGTTAGCATTTATCTTTTCCATGTCTTCAAAAATATTATATCCAATTTTATTTGAATAAATAAGAACATAAACATTATGTTTATATGTATTCCCTTTGGGTGGTTCTAGATCATTTCTTGAAGAAGTATCTGGAAGAGTTCCAAAGTTATTTGGAGGAGTTGAGGTAGTTAAGGGTTGCCTCTAATCTCTATTTATTAATGGATAAGATATCTTCAAGAATTATTAGAAGGTTTGGACCTCCTCAGGGATATCATCAGGTCTCCTCTTGAAAGGGGAAATCAAAGGTCTCCACCATGAAAGTCTGATCAACAAGCTTGGATCCAACAGTACCTTCACCACTATCTTTGTTAGGGACCACTTAAAATGTATCTAACTCTTATTGTAAGGCCTAAAAATCCTTTCAAAACTCAATACAATAAATCTATCGATGCTTAGTTGTATAATGTATTCTACAATAGCTAGGCAATGTTATATCAATAAGATTAATGTCCATATTCTTATTTTCAAAAATTGGGTAATTATTCCTATTATTGTGGAAAATATCATTCTAAAATCTATTGTTTGGCCTATTGAACCTTTGAAATGAGAAGTTCATACCAGAGTTTTTGTATTATTTCCAACTTGTTTTTTTAGCTAAAGAAAATTAGTGCTCAACTTTTTGGCCATCTTGAGTATAAACTCATTGTCATTTTTGGGAGTTTTAGAATTATGTACCTAATTATTTTTAGTACTAGTACTTGATACTAAAGCTCTTTTATAATTTTCATTCAATCTATTAGTGTAAAATGACTTAAGAATCCTAGGTTTTTATTGGGAACAACATGACTCAAAGGCAATTGATTGAGATTTGGTAGTTGATTCAATGTTAGGGCATTCTTGTTGTTGTTGGGGAATAAGTTTAACATAGGCATATGTGGGTTGATGTTTAGGAAATAGTAGTCCATTTGTCCTTGGGGATGCATTTGATCATTGATAGTCACTTCATAATAAACCTTGGCTAATGAAGTTATAGCTGGAATAGATCTTTTCAAAAATATAGAGGTCATGGGACCTACTGTATCCTTATAGATATCTAGAGGTAAAACATCATGAAGGTTATAGGTTTCTATGGTATTGTTATACATTTTTTAAAATATGACATTAAAGTACCTTATGGTTTCAATTTTATTCCTCTTGATGGTGGTGAACTGATGGTAAATGATGCATGGACTCATAATTTTACCAAATTGGTCTATGAACACATTAGTAAAACCATCCCATCTAGTAATATAATTGTCAGGAAAATTGAGTAACCATTCATAAGTAGCATCTTTAAAATTAAGGGGAACAACCTAGATGCCACATCTTCATGCATAATATCTAATAAACTTAAAGTATCTTTAAAATATTTGATGTGCTCTTTAGCAGTTAAAATACTAGTTAAACTAAATGTTGGCAAGTATTTTTTAGGATTGTGTGGGAGATCATGTACCACACCTAACACATTGATTGAAGAGTCTCCCAACCAAGCCATATTTTTAAAAATATTAAAAAATTACCTTAAAAAGGTGATGTTGGTAAAGACTTGGACCATCTACACCTACCTTTATCTCACTTGGTTCTCTTGTGGACTTCAAGCTCAAGGAGAGGCTCTCTTATCTCTGAATGTGATCTTGTTCAAATCTTTGGAAATTCCATCTTGAAGATTGAATATCCTATTTTAAATACAATGTGTCAAGTCAATATTTATTAAGAACAATGATTAAACCTACACATTAAACTCAGTTTTCAAAGATTATGTAAATAATAGTAAAGGACATTAACTTTTGACTAAGATAGCTCAAAGATGTGTTCAATTATGCAAATATGATCTATCTTTATAAGTCTAGTCTTAAATAAAATTAGATCTATGAAATATATGCCAAAATTTGGTCAAAATAAGCTATTATAACCTCAAATACCATGGGTTTTCAAATCTTAAGCTATATTTACCAAAACTAAGCATCAAACATCAAATAACTTTGATCTTTATCTAAAGGAAGCTCAAAGATGGGTCAAAGACCAAAAATATCAATGATATTTACACTCATAAGAATATAATTACTCAAAAATGCAAAGATAACATCAATCTTAGATCAAAATACGTTAATCTTAGCAAATATTCAAGTAATTCACAAGGATGGTCCTCCTTCTAGCACCAACGGGACTTGCTAATGCCTCTAGATGTACCATAGGAGTCCTTAGTGTTCAATAAAACTTCTCATTTTAGAACTCTAGGAACTTAGAGCATGAGTAATAGGTTTTGGCAACTTATGTTACCTATGGTGAAATAGTGGTAAGGCAATGCTTAATTGTTCCTCAAAATTTATATTAATTGGTGGTTGGGAGCCACCATGAACCAAAATTTTGAAAATTAGATGTATCTATGATAATACTTAGTGAAATATGATAAAATTATAAACTAAAAACTAATTTAAATGGATATTTACAATGAAATTTAAACTACAATGGCTTAGTTAAAAAAAGGAGAAAAAGAGAAGAGTATGGTAAGAAGAAAGTGAGTGATTGCTTATCTTAACCTCAAACATTATGAAAAAGTCTCAATGACAATTGAGTATACATTCAAACCAATATGTAATGAAAAATATCCTAAGCTTATATCTCACTACACTTTAGGCAAAACCTCAAAAGATGATGTAAATAATTACAAGTAAGAACTAGATTTACCACCTTAATCAAATAACATTAGCACATCTGAATACAAAGTAAAATGAAATGAAGAAAATTTAAGATCCTCCAACTAATCTAGCATAAACACAAATTATAAATCCTATAATTAAAGATGTAACCCAAAATTAACAGAAACTATTTAAATTTAAGACTAAAAACTAGAAATTAAGAGAAAGCCATATAAAAATTGACACAAACAAATCTAGTTAATCTTTTCAAAATTCCTTCATTTTATTAATTGCTCAAAATGCACAAAATTTTCTAAAAATTCTCTCTTAAATATGGTAATACTACCTTTTATAGAAACATAAGGCAATATATTAGTTCATTATAAAATAGAAATGTACAAAGGTAAGGACAACTGTCCTTTTCTAGTAAGCTCTAGAATACATTTGCTTTGTCAAATTAGACTGACCTAGAGGTAAATATGCTAACTAAATAGCATATGAATTACAAAAGAATATCCTATTTTAAAAATGTCAAAAAGTTTATACAAAATAAAATATCATCTAGTTGGTAGGCCCTGGCCCTTGAGAACCTACTTGCTACTATAGAAGCTACATATCCCTTTGATGTTGTTCTTTGATGAGCTCCAAATCCACAAGTGGTCTCTAAAGATACCCTTATTCATTATCAGTCAAATATTCCAATTATCTATCATTTATAGACATGATTTCTTTGATTTTTTGGCCCTCTACTACCCTTTCTCCATCATTAAGGATCATATCAAGGATCCTACTATTGTCTGCTCCTGAAAGTCCTTGAATTTTATTCTTAATTTCCTAGACTACCAAAGTATCCCTATAATTAAATTCATCATCTTGGATGAGGCCTAAGATAGTGGGTTGTGTAGGGTCTTTAAGAATTATTCTAATGATTTTTTCAACTCTCCTTGCCATCTCTTCATCATCCTTGGGAAGTCTCTCCAAATCATGTGAACATGCATTTAAACCTTGGATCTTCTCAACAAAAATCCCATGAATATAATTCAAATGCTCCAAGATGATTGACTTGAACATAGGGATCTACTTTCAAACTTTGATGTTGATTAGCCCTATTATTTGATCCACTGAGGCTTGAAATTAGGTTATTAAACCCTTGTCCACTGTGTTTTGTTATACCAATGCACTCTGCCTTAGCTTGATTTATTTTAAAGCCTCAAACATATCAAAGGAATATTCAATCATTTTGATCATTACTCCTATCACTAATAAAATTTCATGTGCCTTTAAGTCTTCATTCTCCTTCTCAAGGTTGGATATCTTCTACTTCAACCCTTTAATTCTGCTCTAACTTGAGATAAATGAGCTTTAGATAAGCTTTCTACTTCGTCTTCATGGATGGGTAGTTCACCAAGTTATTTCCCCTAATTAGAGTCAATCTTGTAAAATGCTCAACCTTCTATAATGTGAAATATTTAGTTACCACCATGGCTTTTCTTATTGTTACTCTTTCTAATCTAGTTCTTTCTAGATTGAACTACATTGTAGTAGATGACTCATTATATTTTGGAGCTTCTGGGACCTCCATCTAGGAACTACTCAATGTTCTTAGATCATCCATCCTCTTAACATCTAATTTTATAGTGGTTACTATTCTTCTTTCCTCTTGCTATTTCACCAAGGCCCTTATCCATGGTTTGATTTCTTCATGAACATCAACATTGATGGATTGGATAAGATCCCATGAATGGGAAAAGGAAGCGATCTTCTACATCTTTCTATACATGAACCAATCAAGGATGATTGGTCCATGAATGGGGTAATCTTCACTAAACAAGTTGATCTCACTTATGGGATGAGTGAGGGTCAACTTTGGTCTTTTTTATCCAATAGGGATAATTGTTAATTCTAATTTTCTCTTCCTTGGTTGTACTAATGGGACCAAATTCAAGGTAAATTCCTTTCCTTTATCTTCTTGATCAACCTCCTTTGTTTGAGCCTATGGTTCTTTAGCCTACTCTTCTTCTCCTTCATAACTATATGTTTCAATGAGGACCTTTAGGGTATGTTCCACTCTTTCATCTGGCTCCAAGGCAATCATGACCAAGTGTTCAATAGTGGATACTGGCCTTTGAAGGAGAGATGAAGATGAAGGTCCCTCACTAGGTCTCTCATCTAACTTCTCTTTTCTAGTGCCTTATATAATCTACCCTTGAGGTTGTGGCATCTCAATCTAGGGTTGTTATTGAGGTGGCTTAGACGATCTAGGAAATAAATGGTATTGGAGAGGAAGCATTTTCCAAATGTTCCCTAATGGTTTTTCATCATTAGTCAATCTATGTATCAATTTGATATTGTGCTTCCTAAATCTAGCTAGTAGTTCTTAAAATTTGTTGGCCTTTATGTGTAGAGTGTCATAAGGACCAAGCTAATGCTCATAGACTAGCTTGAGAAGTTGTTTTTTCTTCAAATACTTTCTCACTACATTATTGGGATCCCGCTACCTGAGGTCATCTAATTAAAACACAAAGGAATCTCTATGTCTGGCCATGGTGTCCACTTGCTTCTAATCTTGTAGGATAGTTCTTCCAATTATCAAAGGAAAGGGATGGAGAGGCCTTTCATTTTCTCTTTGAAAACTCCATCCACACCCTAAATAAGTTAGGATGTAATTTCCTATTATGTCAACTTGGAAGTAATGTAGATAGGCAAATTGTATGGTTGAGTCTATTGTCCCCCAAAAATATCACTAACTTTTGGGACAACATTTGAACTATTTTGGTCCTACAGACCAAAATTGTCTCTCCCCTTTTCAAAATTTGTTCTGAGCATTCAAATTCCTCATTTTTTAGGCTTCTCAGAAATCTATGGACTCTACAGGCTTAAATCTATGAACTCTATAGGCTCGAATCTACAGACTCTATAGGAATAAAATCTATGGACTCTATAGGAAAGAAGTAAGCTCTCAACACTTAGGTGATTTCAAAGTTGGTTCAACAACTAGGTTCAGCTAAAATAGTTCAACATCAAGGTTCAACATCAGCAGCAAGAGTCAAGCACATTTTTCAAGCTTCAAAGTTCAACCACTTCAAAGTTTAACTGCTTCAAAACACTTATCAAAGAGAAGAAGGCTTGAACCATTGAACCACTTTGGTTCAAGGTTTAATGGTTCAAGGTTCAACAGGTTCAATGACAAAATGGTTCAACGCATTTGGTTTAAAAAGATCAAAAGGACTTAGCCAAATAAAAAGAATGAACCGATTGAACCATTGAACCTTAAACCAAAGTTGGTTCAATCGGTCAGTTCAAGCAACAAGTTCAAAGGTTCATCCAATGCAATGAAGATAAAGAGCTTAGAAAGAACAAAAAAGTGATAAACTAATTGTTCAGTGGGTTTAAAGGCCTCTATAGGTAGGTTCAATCAAAAGAATATTTTTTTGACACCTAGTCATTTTTAGGGAATGAACCGATTAAACCATTGAAACATTAAACCACTTTGGTTCAAAGGTTCAACAGGTTCAAGGTTCAATAGGTTCAAGATTCAATGAGTTAAATGAGGCTTGTTTCAAATAATTTTGGTTCAAGTGGTCAAAGGGAATGAACCATTGAACCGTTGAACCAAATTTGGTTCAATCAATTGGTTCAATCGATAGGTTTAAGGGGTTTCCCCAAAGGCAAATGATCAAACAACCCTTGCGGAGGGCGGTGAACTAAGTCCTAGAACCCTTGTAGAGGGCAGCAAGTAAAAACCCAATAGAACTTAGTGCATGCTACCAAATGTCGTCTTCCAAACCTCATTTCACTTTTT
This sequence comes from Torreya grandis, assembly GCA_037957365.1. Lineage (NCBI taxonomy): Eukaryota > Viridiplantae > Streptophyta > Pinopsida > Cupressales > Taxaceae > Torreya > Torreya grandis. The sequence continues at coordinate 3,421,696 of JARHVA010001099.1, forward strand.
TTCTAAAAGCGGCAGATGTTGCCATGTGTCATAATTTGAAATTCACATAAAATCAACTAAGGCAAATTTCCAAGGCACAAGCAGCCCTTGTAGAGGGCAGAAAGGGGGAAAATGGACCAATTCAAAGGCCAAAGACAAAGTAGCCAAAACAATTCTTGCAAACTTTTTATTCGTGGGAAAATGTATGCAAAAAAAGTCTGTGAGAAAGCTCCAAAGGACTCCGAAGACAAAAGGCACCAAAGGACCCCAAAGTGTAGGTGCCCTTGTGGGGAACTCTTGGCTACCAAATTAAAGGACACTTCTCCAAAGCTAAAGGGTCACCTTCCCTTCGAGAGGATGCAAAATAAAAAATTTGAAGGAAGCAAGTAGCAGAAAAGGCTGAATCAAGAGAAAGCTGAAGAAAGTCTAAGAGGTGATGCACCCAAAGATGTTAAAGTCAAGAACAATGAATTAGTTGTTAGAAATTCAAATGTAGTGATGGGTGTGCGAACGTCAATTTCAAGATTCATAAAATAGCCGTTGATTTTGAAAAGCCTTAAAGAAGAGCCAAATAACTTAGTAACCCGCTAAAAGAAGCCCGAAGGCCATTCGAAGGCCATCTGAAGACTACCTAAAGGGTAGATACCCTTGCAGGGGCTCTTCCTAACCCAAAATAGACCCCAATGCATTTAAAGGCTTTAAGGCCAAATCCAAAAGGAAGAACCATTAAAAGGAGCATAAAGAGCAGGAACAACCAGAAACATTTGCACATCATATATGTTTCTAGAAGTAGACCGCCAAGTGGATATTGAAAGATGTAAACTTTCAATAACGTGACCATTTCTCTGCATTGAGAGAAGCAAATGGGTAAATGCCCATAAATTCTAGCATGTCTTCTTAACAAAATTCAATGCAACATGATGTGTTACTATTCCTAAGTCCTTCTTGAAGAGGCTATATAAGGGACTCTCTTTTTATTGTGGCAATCTCTCTCCGATTATCAAAAAAAAACTCTGCCAAAATTGAAAGGCATTATTGAGACTTTGAGCTCAAATTTTTGATCATATTTTGTTATTGGAATAAGAAAGCAAGTGACTTTTCAGACTTTGTGTTGTGATATCTTTGTTGTTGGGGAAAATGTTCTTATGTCTTTTTCCTTAAAATATTTTTTGCTCCTTTAATTCAATAAGCATAATTAGTAAAAATAGTCAGGAAGGTGTCCTAAAGCTAATTGTGGAGAGACTTTGTGCCCCCACAATTGCCTTTAGTGTGATTTCTTTTTGTGTCTGTGTAAAGGACTTTGAGACGACTTTGTGCCCTCATTGTCCTTCATATCTCACTCTTGCACAATTGAGGTGTAGACTTTGTGCTACATCTCAATCTATTGGTTACTACTTCCTTGGTTACATTTTTCAATTATTACCAGAAGGATTCTTGTGGTTTGTTGAATAGTACTTTTGAAAGAAGAGAAGTGCTTTCTATCATTTCCCTTGAGATTTCCCCTTTGATTTGCACGCATCATCTCTGAAGAAAGAGAGATGGATGGTTTTTTCTACCCTTGAGTATTATTTTCTATATATATATATCATATCTATATGGAACCTCCCCTTGATGAGAGGAGAGATTAGTCCCCTTTTGATGTGGTAAACCTACACATTTGGATGACCAATCTTCCTACTTTGGATGATTAGACCTATTTTGTTTATCAGTATGCTGATCGACAAAATATTCAAACAATAGTGTTTGGTGACTCTATTGGGGATATAGTTATGTGCATTTTGAAACCTCAAGTTTTAGATTGAATCAGTTCCTACCATTATCCATTATAGACTCCATTCCATTTATGTGTTTTACCCATTATTATTATAACCTTACCATTCACCTCCACACTAACTGGGAAAGAACACATATTTTAAAGCCTCAAGCTTCAAACTAAAGCAAGGTCAATTCTTTTCCATTTTTGTTTCACAATCTGGTAGATTCAAGGTATACACAAATCTAAAGGGCTAAAGGTATTGTTGACCCTATATTCGAGTTGGTACAACAAAGTGATTTTGATCCTTTTCCTTCACCATCTCACCTCCAACGAACCAAGAGCTTTCCTCCTACTAAAGTCAGATCTCCATTGCCAAACAAAGTATCCACTTCTATTGTTGATAAAGCTTTGCCAATAATTACCCCTCTAAGATTTATTATTCCTCCTTTTCATAGTCATATAATGAAAGTTCAAGGTCCCTAGGGTAATTACTTTGGTCCTCTCAATCTTACTCCACCTCTACATAAGCTTCCACACAGTTCAAGGAAGAATTTCCCCAAATTATATGGTGATGGGAAAGTTCATCTTGATGAACACATTGTAGCCTTCAGCATAGCCTGTGGTGTAATCAGAGTAGAATTTGAAGATGTAGTAGTCAGGTTATTTGTAGAAACATTACAAGGTGCTGCTATAGATTGGTTTTATCATCTACAGGCTTGGTCAGTAGCTGATTAGAATACCCTCAAAGCTAAATTTGAAGCCAAATTCAAACCTACAGAAGATGCACATGCACTTCTGGCTCAACTTACACAGATGAAGAAAGAACCTCATAAACTAATAAGAGAATTCATAGCCAAGTTTAATAAACTGAGAAATAGAATTTCTATAATTTCTTGACCTACAGCTGAGAATCTCAAATTCTTCTTCATTAACTCTCAGTTACCTGAAGTAAGTTTTCTTTTGAGACGTGATGGTCAAATAGATCTTGTTGCAGCTCAACTTTTGGCCACTGAGGTAGATGATGATCTCATCTTAGCAGGGAAGATAAGAAGAGATCCAAATAAAAATAGACCCTCATCATCTTCTAAATATTTATCTATAGGCACCATTGATCTAATGGTGTAAAAGTTGGCAAATGAACTACTAGCCTTGAAAAGACAAATGGCACAAGGTATGTCTTTTGCTCCTTCATATAAAGATATGCTAAGAATGACATTTCCAAATTAGTCATATCAAGGCAATGCTACCAGGAATCAAGGGCAGCCAGATCATCTTCCTCCCCCACAAGGGAAACTTGCCTTTAAAGCTCCTCCAACCAACTCAAAAATTGGATATTTGGAAATAGAACATGCTTTCTCTTTTCAACCTGAGTTTGAGCAAGAAAATGATGCTAATCTCTTCATGGAGAATCAAGAAGAATCAATTGATGACTCCCACATTGGTTTCCTAAATTACCAAGATGAACCCAACATCAAAGGAGAAGATATTGATGGATCATATGTAGTGTTTACCAAGTCCAAGAACCAATCAGTCCAGCAAGCTGATAAAGGGAAGACAGAGGAGCAACCTCAACCAACAATTACAATTGCTAAGCATGGAACCACTCTACCTTTCCAATCAAAGGATCTGGTGATCACCCAAAAGGTAAGTACATCAATTTCACCTTCACCTTCACCTTCTACTTCAATTTCGTAAACTAGCCCTCCTCCCATCCCTCCTAAAACCCAAAAGGTTGAAATGCTTTCCTATGTCCCTAGTCTAATTTAGCCATTTGGCATAATTGATCATGTCAAAAAGACCAAAATTCAATTGTCTAAATTTGAATATTTACAGTCCAATCCTGATCAATTGGATAAGTTGGTCTAATATGTCAAGAACCAAACCATCTCTATAAGACAAAAAGCTAAAAAGGTAACTCCTGATTCCCCAAAGAACATGCCCATTCTGAATAATCTTGTCATTACTCATCCAGCTGCCCCTAAGAAAGTAGAACCTTTTTATGTTTCCCTATTAATAAATGGTCACAAGCTAAGTAATTGTATTATAGACTCAGGTGCATTTGACAATGTCATGCCTGCTAAATTAGCTAAATATCTTGGCCTCACACTGACCAAGACTTTTGGGAGATGTTTTTCCATGAAAAACAAGCAAGTATCATTACTGGGGCAAATCAAAGATGCCCAATTTGCATTTGCAACCTTTCCAGACAAGAGAATCAAGATGACTATCCTAGTGGCTGACGTCCCAGCATCCTATGGCATTTTGCTTGGATGAAATTTTTGCAAGGACATGGGAGGAGAACTAAGCATGGACCTGTCTGAGGCAAGGATCCCTATCAAAGGCATAATAAAGAGATTTCTCCTTGAAAAGGAGACAAAATATGTGGTCACCCAAACATCAGCCCTTGAAGCTCAAATTCTTTTTGAATCCTTAGGTATGGGTAACTATTTTTTATCTATAGATGAAGTGCATGAAACATCTGATAAAATTCTTGAAAGTGTTAACCCAAAAATTAGTTCAACTAGAATAGTAGAAGAACTAGTAGGTTGCAATACAAATGAAGAAGGACCCTCCCTCTCTAATAAAGGAAATTCTAAAAAAAATTAGTATCCGATGAGGTATGGACTCTGGAATTTGATGGAAACTGCTCCTCTACTAGTTTGGGAGTTAGGATTGTGTTGATATCTCCTCAAGGAGATATGTTTCCTTCATCTTATAAATTACAATTTAGCAACACTAACAATATAGCTGAATATAAATCTCTGTTGCTTGGATTGAAGGCTACTCAAGACAAAGGCATCAAGTTTCTTCATGCCAAAGGGGATGCTAAATTAGTGGTTTGTCAAGTGAGAAACTTATACCAAACCAAGAATGAAAGATTACGCCACTATCACAACCTAGTTTGGGACCAATTGAAAGCTTTGATGCTTTCAACATTTCTGCCATACCCAAGGAATCTAATGATAGAGCTGATGCACTTTCTATTTCAGGAACTTTCTTAGTTCCTCACTCAAATTTCAAAGAAGATAGGTATACTATTGATTTAGTCTATAGACCAAGTGTTCCTAACAATGCTGATCATTGGCAAGTATTTAATGATGATCATCAAATCAATGCCTTCTTAAAATGAAAATACAATTTTAAACAACTATGTTTTGAAGGTAGTAAATCTCAAAAGTATGAATCAGCCTCTGAATCTAGTTCAGATATAAATGAACAATTCTTACAACTGAAAGGAAATAAAATTCCCAAAGGCCTAGTTTCTCTTAAGAAACTATTTGATAAACATGATAGATTCATCAAACAACAACAAACAAATTCATATCCTCTCAGGGATTCAATCAAATAAATTTGACTACTAAAGAAAATCCTAAGATGGTTAACATTGGTAAGTACTGCACCCCTAAAGAAAGATTTAAGTTCACCACTTTACTCCATCATAACATGGATGTCTTAGCATATTCTTATGATGACCTGAAGTCTCTCAGACTTGATGAAATCTACCATGACATTACTCTCAAGGCTGACTCAATGCCCTATAAGCAAAAATCCAGATAGTACAATCTAAAAATATTAGGTACTATTATGTCTGAGATACAAAAAATGTTAAATGCTAGAATCATCTTCCCAATCCACCATTCCACATGGATTACAAACATAGTGCCTGTAAGGAAGAAGAGTAGAAAAATTTGCATTTGTGTAGATTTCAAGAATCTAAATCAGTCATCTTTGAAAGATAATTACCCTTTGCCAATCATGGATCAAGTGCTTCAAATGATGATAGGTTTAGAGATATTATCAATGCTAGATGGCTTCTTAGGATATAATCAAGTTGAGGTAGGTGAAGCAGACTAACACAAGACTGCATTCACCACACCTTGGGGTACATTTGCATATATAAGAATGCCTTTTGGCTTGATAAATGTTGGTGCCACCTTTCAAAAAGCAATGGACCTAGCTTTCAAAGATGAGATAGGTAAATTCATAGTGGTATACCTTGATGACTTGACTATCTTTTCAAAGCGTCATTCTGATCATGTACGCCACTTACAACAAGTGTTAGAGCACTGCTGCTAGAATGGTATTTCTTTGAACCCTAAGAAGTTTATTTTTGGAGTAACAGTGGGGAAACTCGTCAGACACATTGTGTCTAAAGAAGGCATAAAGATTGACTCAGATAGAGTCAAGTCTATTCAAAAGTTTAATTTGCCTACAAGTAAAAATGTTTTTCACTCTTTCTTTGAAAAGGTGAATTTATTACAGAGGTTCATCCCCAAATTTTATAAGAAGACTAGACACATTGTGAACATGATGAAAGGGAAGACCACCTTCAGCTGGACTAAAGAAGGCAAGTCAGCATTTCAGGATATCAAGATTGCCATTGCCCATGCCCCTACCTTGGTTTGTCCAAATTACAATAAAGATTTCATCATATATACCTATGTGTCTAAACACATGCTTTCAATAATTCTTATTCAACAGGACAAGGAAGGTATAGAATATCCCATTTCTTTCATGAGTTGCCCTCTCAAAACACATGAGATGAAGTATTCAAAAGTAGAGAAGCATGCTTATGCGTTGGTGAAAGTAGTCAAATATTTTCACTTCTATATTATGAATTCACACACTACTGCCTTAGTTAATGGCACCACAATCAAGTCTATATTAATTCAGTAGGAGTTTGGCACAAAAAGAGGTAATTAGATTGCAAAGATACAAGAGTTTGATCTAGACATCAATCCAACAAAACTAGTTAGGGGAAAAGGATTATGCCAATTAATTGCTAACAACAAGCTAGAAGATACACATCATGTAGAAGCTGAAGTGGAAGACACACCAACAGTCTTTTTTGTCTCCACTACCAATGAGTGGTATTCAAGTATTGCTCATTTCCTTACTTATGGTGAATTTCCTACTCATTTGTCTTATAAAGAAAGGAGGACTATCAAGTTGAAAGCTACCAATTTTGTCCTTTGGGACAACATCTTGTACAAGAAGCATAAATAGAGTATTCCTTCGCTATGTAGACAAAGAGAAACAAAGCCAACTTTTGAAATCTTTCCACAATCTAGCCTGTGGAGGACATTTTTTTACTCCTGTGACTGCTCACAAGATTTTGTGACCCAGGTATTAATGGCCAACTCTTTTCCAAGATGCATATAAGTGGGTGAGAAAATGTGAACTCTGCCAGTAATTTGTTGAAAGACCCAAGTTAGCTGCCCTACCTCTCAAGCCAGTGATCATAGAAGAACCATTCCAGTAATGGGGGATTGATTTTATTGGGACTATAAACCCATCTTCAATTGTTGGACATGATTATGTCCTTATAACAACTGACTATTTCACCAAGTGGGTAGAAGCAATCCTAACTAAGCATGCTACTTCAGAAGTTGTATGTAATTTCTTCAAGGAGAATATCATTTTCAGGTTTGGAGTTCCAACCAAAATTGTTACTGAAAATGTAGCTTTTTTTACCTCCCAAGAAATTACATAATTCTATTTCTGTTATGGAATTACACTATCTCACTCTTTTGATTATTTTCCATAAGGGAATGGACAAGCTGAATCAAGAAATAAGACCCTAGTAACTATCATCAAGAAGCTAGCAGATGACAATCAAAGGACATGGCATAAAGCATTGATTGATGCTCTATGGGCAGATGAATCATGCCAAAGAGGGAAATTGGTATGTTTCCTTTTTAACTTCTTTATGGTATCAATGCTGAGATACCAATCACCTTAAAATTGCTAGCCTTGAAATTGGCAAAGGCAATTGAAGATCAGACATATGAAAGCTCTCTTGATAAGAGAATCATGTGCCTGACTGAACTGGATGAATAGAGAACCATGGTGGTGGATTGAATTACTGCTCATCAAAGTTTGGTAAAGAAACTCTTTGACTAGAAGGCCAAAAATCATGATTTCTAGATTGGGGATCAAGTCCTGCTGTGGGACAAAAGGAGAGAACCAAAAGGGATGTATGGAAAGTTTGACTCCCTTTAGAGAGGCCCATTTATAATTCATCAACACAATGGTAAAAACAACTTTCTACTAAAATATCAAGATGGCACACTCTTTTCTGTACCTCATAGTGGGCAGCATCTAAAACACTTCAACTCTTGAAGTATCAGATCATTGTATCTATACATATGTATATTTGTATAGTTTTTAATTCTATTTTGTTTTATTTATTTTCATTTTTGATGCCTTCCATTTCTGGGTAACATGACTCCATAGCCAATGGTACACATGAAGACACTGGAGATTCTAGATTCTACTCCCTTCAATTCTTTTTTACAATTGATTGAAGTTCCCCAACTGGAGCCAACTGTTGTCCCCCAAAAATATCACTCATTTTTGGGACAATATTTGAACTATTTTGGTCCTACAGACCAAAATTGTCTCTTCCCTTTTCAAAATTTGTTCTGAACATTCAAATTCCTCATTTTTCAAGCTTTTTAGAAATCTATGGACTCTACAAGCTTAAATCTACGGACTTTATAGGCTTAAATCTACAGATTCTACAAGCTTAAATCTACTGAATCTATAGGCTTAAATCTATAGACTCTACAGGAATAAAATCTATAGTCTCTATAGGAAAGAAGCTATCTCTCAACACTTAAGTGATTTCAAAGTTGGTTTAATGACCAAGTTCAAATAAAAGAGTTCAATGTCAAGGTTCAACATCAGCAGCAAGAGTCAAGTGAATTTGTCAAGCTTCAAAGTTTGACCGCTTCAAAGTTTAACCACTTCAAAACACTTATAAAAGAGAAGAAGGCTTAAACCATTGAACAGTTAAACCATTAAACCACTTTGGTTCATGGTTCAATGGGTTCAAGGTTCAAGGTTTAACAGATTCAATGACCAAATGGTTCAACGCATTTGGTTCAAAAAGATCAAAAGGACTTAGCCAAATAAAAAGAATGAACCAATTGAACCATTAAACCTTAAACCAAAGTTGGTTCAATCGGTCGGTTCAAGCAACAGGTTCAAAGGTTCAACCAGTGCGATGAAGATCAAAGAGCTTAGAAAGAACAAGGAAGTGACAAACTAATGGTTCAGCAGGTTCAAAGGCCTCTGCAGGTAGGTTCAATCAAAAGAACAAGTTTCTAACACCTAGTTATTTTTAGGGAATGAACTGATTGAACTATTGAACCATTAAACCACTTTGGTTCAAAGGTTCAATGAGTTCAAGGTTCAATGGGTTCAATGAGGCTTGTTTCAAAGAATCTTTGTTTAAGTGGTCAAAGGGAATGAACCATTGAACCAAAGTTGGTTCAATCGATAGGTTCAATGGGTTGCCCCAAAGCTAAAGGATCAAACATCCCTTGCAGAGGGTGGTGAACTAAGGCTTAAAACCCTTGTGGAGGGTAGTGAGCAAAAACTCGATAGAACTCAGTGGATGTTGCCAAGTGTCATCTTTTGAGCCTCAATTCACTTTGTTTCAAAGAGTAGTGGATGATGCCACATGTCATAATTTTAAATTCACATAAAATTGACTAAGGCAAATTTACAAGGCACAAACAGCCTTTGTGGAGGGTAAAAAGGGGCAAATGGACCAATTCAAAGGCCAAAGACAAAGTGGCCAAAACAATTCTTGCAGACTTTTTGTCCATGGGAAAATGTCCACAGAAAAAGTCCATAGGAAAGATCCAAAGGACTCCAAAGACAAAAGGCCACTGAAGGACCCCGAAGGGCAGGTGTCCTTGTGGGGGAATCTCAACTGCCAAATTAAAGGACACTTTCCCAAAGCTGAAGGGTCACCTTCCCTTTGGGAGGATGCAAAACAAGAAATCTGAAGGAAGCAAGTAGCAGAAAAGGCCAAATCAAGAGAAAGTTGAAGAAAGTCCAAGGGGTGATGTGCCCAAAGATGTCAAAGTCAAGAACAGTGAACTAGCCATTGGAAATTCAAACGTAGTGATGAGTGTGAAAACATCAATTTCAATGTTCATAAAATAGCCACTAATTTTGAAAAGCCTTAAAGAAGAGTCAAAGAACTTAGTGACTTGCCAAAATAATCCTGAAGGCCATTCAAAGGCCATTTGAAGACCACCTGAAGGGCAGATACCCTTGCGAGGGGCTCTTCTCGACCCAAAATAGACCCAAATGCATTCAAAGGCTTTAAGGCTAAGGCCAAAAGGAAGAACTATTGAAAGGAGCGTAAAGAGTAGGAATGACTAGAAACATTTGCACATCAGATATGTTTCTAGAAGTAAACCACCAAGTGGATATTAAAAGATGCAAACTTTCAATAATGTAACCCGTTTCTCTGCATTGAGAAAAGCAAATGGGTAAATGCCCCTAAATTCTAGCATTTCTTCTTAACAAAATTCAATGCAACATGATGTGTTACTATTCCCAAGTCCTTCTTGAAGTGGCTATATAAGGAACTCTCTTGTTATTATGGCGATCTCTCTCTGATTATCAGCAAAAAAACTCTCCCAAAATTGAAATCCATTATTGAGACTTTGAGCTCAGATTGTTGATCATATTTTGTTATTGGAATAATAAAGCAAGTGACTTTTCAGACTTTGTGCTGTGATATCTTTTTTGTTAGGGAAACTTTTCTTATGTCTTTTTCCTTAATATATTTTATGTTCCTTTAATTCAATAAGCAGAATTAACGAAAATAGTTAGGAAAGTGTCCTGAAGCTAATTATGGAGAGACTTTGTGCCCCGACAATTTCCTTTAGTGTGTTTTCTTTTTGTTTTTATGTAAAGGACTTTGGGATGACTTTGTGCCCTCATTGTCCTTTGTATCTCACTCTTGCACAATTGAGGTGCAGAATTTGTGCTACATCTCAATCTGCTAGTTACTACTTGGTTACATTTTGAAATTACTACCAAAAGGATTCTTGTGGTTTGTTGAATAGTACTTATGAAAGAAGAGTGCTTTCTATCATTTCCCTTGAGATTTCCCCTTTGATTTGCATGCATCATCTCTAAAGAAAGAGATATGGATGGTTTGTTCTACCCTTGAGTATTACTATATATATGTGTGTGTGTGTGTATATATATATATATATATATATATATATATATAGCATATCTATAGGGAACCTCCCCTTGATGAGAGGAGAGATTAGTCCCCTTTTGATGTGGTAAACCTCCACATTTGGATGACCAATCTTCCTACTTTGGATGATCAGACCTATTTTTTTTATCAGTACGCTGATGGACAAAATATTCAACCAATAGAGTAAAAATTCCTTTAATTTTGATTACAATGCAATATGGGTAAAACCAAATATCACCCATCAACTTCACATATTTCTTAATCAAAGGGGGAATCCTAGGTAGGGTAATCCCTATAATATCTTCTACCAAAGTGGGATAGACATAATCATTGATGAATTTCATGTTGTTTCTATACTTGAAGATGTGTCACTTTGAGTAGTGGTGGGAGATGGTGGTTCTACCCTCAAGAGATCAGGTTTTTATTAGGGATCTTAGTGGAAGCTAGTAAGGCATCTATAAAATAAGACATCATGAAGAACTATTTTCTTGTCTTCCTCTTGATGGTAGTAAATTGTTTCCCTAGGTAGACACTAATTATATACCTAATTAGAGGAGTGAGTTCCTTCTCTACCATAAATTAGACATAGGACACCTAGCTCTTATTGACATATGTGGTTGTAGGGGCTCTATATATTATATTTAATAGGGTCATGATTACCCTAATTCCATCTCTAGACTAGATAATTGGGGTTATTCCTTCAAATTTTTAGAATACATGGTTCCCCTGGAGCAACCATGGCCTATGGATGGTATCTTGGTCATTCTTACTGGTCTATTCTTGTATTATGGGTATGTCCACATGGGTTTTTGGGAGCTTATAGTACCTCTCAAAGGCCAATGGGGAAATATATTATACTTTCCTAGAGTTTCCCTCATGGATAATCCAATCATTATCAATTCTACAATCTACAAAAAATGGGACCAAGGATATCCATGCATTGGAGTACCTCTGGTTTAGTAGTAGCATGATGAAGACCATCCATTTGAATTAAAATCAGGTCATAGTATCTCTTGCTAATAGCGAAAATCCTTGGTTCCTCCTTAGTAATGGCTTACATCTCCTCTATGGTTTAGAAGAGCTCAAACCAATTCTTATTGTTATTGTTTAAGGCTGTAGTGTCTAGTTCAGTATCCTTGAAAACTCATCCTTCATTATCTATTGATAGATACAACTATATCTCATCTCATAATTGTTTCCTTTGAGATTCCATGGCCTCTACACTTGTAAATTGCACACAACTAGATTGTAATTGATCTCTGTACTAACTCTTTTTTGATTGAATCATAATTAATATTCTTTCAAACTCATTGTAATCAACTAAATTCACTTAGGGTCTCTTTTATGCAAGGTTTAAGGATTTGAAACTTTAATGGTGGTAGCTCATTTAGATTTTGGCTCATGTGTGCTTCAGATTTGATTCGGACCTTTGCCTTTATATATTTGCATTCTTAGGCACATAAGATCTCTTTTGTCATTTTTTGATTGCATGGTGATTATGTGGCATCAATATGGAACCTTTCATGACATTTTTCATAAATTCCTTTGAATCACTATCACTTAGAATTTAAAAATTCCCTTGTTCTTTGTACTATTAGATCAAGATAGAAGGATCAATTATGACTATTGATTATGATCTAAGACCTTGTTCATTATTGGTTCTTTTGGTACCAAGCCTTGTGGTTGTGCCACTTGACACCTTTGTGGAATTTCATAGCTCTATCACCTTTTTTAGTCACATATCGAATAAGCGTTTGACATGTGGCAAGCCCACAAGCTCTTGAAGAGCCTTTGAAAAGTCATCAACACTTTCATGCCATCGGATCATCCTCAATAATAAAGCACGGATTATAAGATCATATAATATGTACTAGCTTTAATTAGGGCATATTCATATTAGAAATTAGGCTAAAATGGTTTTACCTAAGTATATTTCATATTAATTAACATAAAAGACTTAGGATAAATTACTTTATGCTAAGTTTTAAAGCATAAATATCAAAGAAATCTTCAAAAAATATGCCCCTATTGTCTAGGTAAAATGTTCAACGAGCTTGAATTGGAAAATCATGAAAATGTCAATGATAGCCTCACATATGTCCAATTATGATTATATTAACATCAAATTTAAGCTCATGAAGTTCTTAGTCTTGGTGGTCTTAAAGTTAACAGTCACACAGATGTTAATGATAGATCATGGATATTGAATTATGATTGCATGATTGTCAAGTTTAAGCTCTCCAATTTCTTGTGTGTGGGAGTACCACATGTTGACTCCATAAGGGTTCCTAGGTTCTTTAAATTTTCAACATTATATTTACATCATATGATCGATCTTCATGATGAAGTGAGATTCATCGACCCTTTGTAGGACCCTTTGCTTTTAAGTCTTGACTATCAGGGTACCATGTAGTGACTCCATGGGGCTCCTTGAGGCTTAGAATTTTCAATTATATCTTTACTCCATCTAATCCAATAGCCCTGATGAATCAAAATCTATCAACTACGATCCAGGTGATTGAATATGTTTGGTTTGAGAGATTACATGTTTAGTTCTATTAGGATTTTCCTTGCTCTATTGGATCAAAGGGCATGATGAAGTATGGATAATTAGATCTGCAAGATACATGATGTTTAGATTAGAAATTTGGATGAAAGAAGACCTTAGGTTAAAGGGTTAACCTTAAGGTCTCGTTCATGTTAATAAAAATGAATGGGGCTTTAGCATTAAGATTTTTAAGCTAAGTAAATAATAATAAAGGGGACCATGCTAAAAAACAAAAGGGACCCTATTAGCATAAAATTAGACTATGGTTAGAAATAAAAAATAAAAAAGGGGAGAATTAAAGTGGACCAAGTATAATTTTAAGCTAAGGTTTGGTTGTGTTAAAAAAACATGACCAAACCTTAACATAGAAATTTAGGCTTAAGTCCAAAATATATATTTCAAATGTTCTCACCAAATGATCCTGCCAAATTTGAATTTAAGCTGAGAGTTTATGCCAGGATTTTAGAACATGAATACATCATCAAAGACTTCGCAAAACTAGAAAATTTGAGACATGACTATCAATTATTAGTAACATTATGCAAGCTTGAAGCGAAACCATAAACTAGTAAACAAAATGGATGATCTTCAAATTCTACCAATGATTCAAGCATGTCATGTTTTTAGGGTATCTCAAGGGTCCCATTTTTCAATAAAATGGGGGGTATGTTGACCTCAACACACTCAAAACCATGAAATCTCAAAAGCATTAAACTATTCAAAGCCTGTAGCCATTAGTAAATAAATCAAAGCATAATTTTTTGAAAATAAATCATGAAATCTTGAGGTTCAAAATATATCAAATTACTCATTCAAGCTTTGATTTTTAGGACTTACACTTCTATATAATCTATATCTTTGTAAAAAAAGACCTTAGAATATAAATGGATAACAATATATTCCTAAATTCTAAGGATTTTGTAATAGTAATGGGTACCTATTTTTTTTTTTAAATGATATGTGTGTGTGTGTGTGTGTGTGTGTGTGTGTGTGTGTGTGTGTGTGTGTGTGTGTGTGTGTGTGTGTGTGTGTGTGTGTGTGTGTGTGTGTGTGTGTGTGTGTTTTATGGCATAACAAAGATCTTAAAAATTCCATTTAACTAAAATTATGAAATGTGCAAGAAGACCCAAAATAGTTATTTAAATTTCAAAAACTAGTTCTTATTTAGTGTAGGTCACAACTGGCGTAAGTGGATAGGAGCATGACAATGCTCATGTGTTCCTAGTGTGGACTTGTCTTAAGATATCAAGGACACCAATCCTAAACTAAATAAGGTCTAAGGGTGATTTTCAATATCTTAACAATTTGACATTGAAATTTTTATGTAGTAGTAATGAAAAAAAAGGGTTAGGCATGCATGTAGACAAATGGCTTAGAGGAATGGTAAACAAGATTCATGTATTTTTGAGAAAGTCGTATGGTTTAGGATGTCAAGAATTATCATTTTCAAGTAATTTTGACCATATTTATGTGTATAAAACACTTACAAAATGAGTTAAGGACATATCCTAATGGGAATGAGAGTTAAAAAAACATTTTTTCTCCATTTCATAATCATGCATAACAAGACATGAACACTAAAATATAAGTGCATCTAACTTACAATACATGTAATCCTTTGACATGTTATGATTTCATGGATGAATAAGATCATCCATTAGATGACATTATTGGCACACTTGAGAGTATCTAGATACATATAATTGTTATCACATTGAATGACAATGGAATTGTCAATGCCTTTATATATGTACCATTACTTATGCATGCCTACATCAAGTTTTATCCTATACATAGTGTCATGGTAGATAATGGGTCAAGTGAAAATTTTTGCACCATCACATTCCTTCCTAGCACTAGATATAAATATAATAAATTTATGGATACAAAAAGGATCTTAAAAGGAATTCATAGAAATATACAAAACCCTATTAGGAGTAGTATGCTACCATTTAAGTCTACCATACCAAATTTTCTAATTTAATCTTACTTCTACCTAATACATGGGAATTCAACATGTTTTTTGGATGTCCTTGGATACATAAGATTTTATAAATACCATATTTAGTACATAAATGCATGAATTATACACATGGTATCAAAGTGGTTACACTTCTAGGTATACCATATGAATATCTTATTCAACCACATAACTTCCATTGGAAGGATACTCCACAAAAATAATATAACATGTACAAGTTCATTCTATAGAGTAAGTTCAGACAAAATTAATTTATTTCCATAGGATACTAATACTTTAGTGTCCATTACATCAGATTTATATCCTAATTTAGCAGACATTACCTATTTTAGCATGTCATAAGTTATTTATATATGTTTCTCTATATGTTCCATAGTGGACATATGCTCATTCTCATACTATATATCAAAATTTCTATTATACTATGGGTACTAAAGCTACACATCATATTTAATATCATAGTATCTGTGATAATCTTGATGGAAATGTTATAGTATCATATTTTTTCTTAGATTACGATACAAGATAAATGTGTTACTACTCACCCATGATGGGTAAAATTTACTCTAATTGAGCTAGGACCTACATCACATCATCTTTTTAACATGATCATTGGCTAACATGATTCATAACTTATATTTTATTTTTTTATAAAATTCAAAAATATCAAAATATTCAAAAGATAAAAAACAAAGACCTATGTATGGCATATATTGTTACTGTACATGATTTATTTATGATTTATCACATATTTTATATATATATATATATATATATATATATATAATTTATGAACTTGAATTTAGTGATGTACATAATGAGATGTAGTACATAGTGGTTATATATGGCATGGACATTCAAATGTAGGACATTCCTAAACCCAAGATTTAACTTCATACATTAAGGATTTGCTTACACTGGATCCATCTATTGAAAAATTAGACAAATTTCAATACACAAGATAAAAAATAACCTAGACTAAATCATAAAACATAAATGTGATAGCATAATGATTAGTCCACATTATGAGAAAAATATTACAATCAACACTCTTACGCTCCTAGGTTTTATGTGTCATGGTGTCATAAATAATATGGGAAGAGGATATATTTATAGATCTTGAAGGACCTCATAAATTCAATTAGTTGGCCTCTAATCATAAATTTAAGTGGTTTCATTAATACAAGTGGTTGCATAAATGCAAGTGGTTAGCCATCATAATCCATGTGGGTGCACAAATTTGACTTTAGTGAAAGTTAAGATTTCCAAATGTGATTATTTTATAAATAAGAAAATAAAAAATCCTATGGAAATTAGCCTAAGTGATCTTATGCACCAAGGTGGAATTATAAACTTGTACCAACATTCCTCATTAAGTGAACACAGTGAGTGTGAAAAAAAATGAGGCTAAACGTATGAAATGGGTTCATACAACAAAGACTTGATCAGGTATCCATGTATAATGAAATCAAAAGACCTATATAGAAAAGATATGTGCCACAAGGATATCACCTATAAACTAGTAAAAACCATATAATATCTACCAAAAAACAATGAGATGCACATCAAGGATCTCACCCAAATAAATAAGTACACAACCCCCCTTAATGCTAAATTAGGTGAGGTGAAAAAAATATCAAGAATTTCAACAATGGTGATGGTAAAATCATCACATGGTTCCTAAAATAAACCAAAGGTTGTCAATAAGGAATAAAACCAAGAGATATGCTACAAGGATATTAATTTTGGTGTTGATAAATCCATCACATGGATCCAAAAGACACAAAAACATTGAATAGATGTTGAGCACTAGAAATTTCACACCATAAGGTGCATTATGTTTATTGAAAGCTATCAAAAAATGATATTTCCTCTTGGAAGGAAACATTATTAGGTAGTATGAATGGTGTGTAGTAGATGCAATAAAATAGTGGAATAACCATGTCAGTTGAGTCCACAAAAGGAGTCATGATGATGCCATAATAATCGATCATCAATCCATCCTAAATGAAAAATAATGGTGGAAGAATATGATTGTAAGTGATTCAATGTCATGTACAAAAATTAATTATGCAAGTACACACTTATATCAAATTTAGGACTCTTATTAATATATTAATATGATAATGTGGTATAACTATCATGCCAAATAAAATAAATCTCAAGTCTCTCATTCTTGAGTGAAGGTAAAGTTATCAAAAACATTGCATAAGTAATTACATATCTCTCATGCGATAAAAGTAGAAGATAACTCATGAATATCATGCATGATTATAGTATTTGAATAAATATTAGATGAATATCTTGAATACTTGAAAGCAGTATAGATATATCACTTGATGTCCTCTGAAAGTGTAGTCTATAAAAATTAGTTTGGGATTCATACAAAATTTTCCTAAAGAATAAGCGGAATTAATTTATCAATATCAAATACCATGGTGAGAAATCTAACAAAAAGGCTTGTTGAGAGACATAATGCCATGTTTGTGCTTTACAATAAGTCCACTATAATAACCGATGGTGTGGATAATATGGGAACCAAATAAAATAGTGTTTTTTTCAAATGAGGCAAACAAATATACATGATAATCTAGATAAGTGTGGGCTATGATAAGGGAAACCATATGTGAAGTGGGATCACAATATGACTCATGGTTTATAAAATCACAATCTAGGAGAGTACCCAAGGTATGTTTGCTAGATTTGGAAGTAGAAATATGACATGGACCAAGTGTAGTAGTTATGGGATCTACATGAGTAGAGTGTTGTTGCAAGAGTGTAACACTTATTTTAAAAGTGTGAATGAGTTTTGTTTTGAAAATTTTGTGAGGAACACAATCTATGATATGAGGGCCATTTTCTTTCAAACAAAATAATATATTCCTAAAGTGAATAAACCTCAGAAAATATAATTTCACTTTTAGATTGTAAGTTATTATTTTTCTACATTAGGGTGTCTAGATTAGGGCACAAGGCCATTGCTAACAATATAAGAATGAAAAGGCAATAAGAAATGGGCCTTGATGAATTATGCAATGAAGAAGGCAAGGTATGAATAAAGGGTAGTTGAAGGATACTAAGAATGAACTTCAAGTGATCCAAATATAAATAAAACTATAGGGCATGAATACCAAGTACACTAATAATGTTCCTAAAAAATGAACAAGGAAAAAACCACAAGTGTTACAAGAGGTTCTATAAAAAATGCAAAACACAAACCATAAGTGAGTTAAAGAGGCCCTTCAAAGAAGGCAAGACAAAATTCTCAAGAGTTTTGTATGCAATTATTTACCCCAAAAAGAGTGTTAAAACTTTATATTGAGTGAAATTAAAAAATAATACCCCTATAATTACTTATAAGGATATAGTTTTACAAAAAGTATGCCCTCCTACAAATTGAGTGGAAAATGAAAATTTAAAAAAAAATAGAAAAATGAATCAATTTTAGCTAAAAATATGCTTTTAAGAATAAATCACACACTTTAAAAAATTTACCTCAAAAGGTGTCACGAGTGAGGAGAAAAGTGCCTAGAAATTTGGGCAACGCTGGACTACAAAGAAGGCCTATGGAAATGTAAAAACAAGTTAGATTTGTAAGTGGAATAAAAAAATGAAATTAACACATGGAAAATGATGGAATAATATTCATAGTGCATAAAAACATTCCTCCCAACTATAATTAATGATCAATATATGAGAAACAATGAACAAGTGTGTCTACAAACTAGTGTAATGGTGAGGGGTCTGGCAAAATGTGAAATTGGAACATATGAAGGCCAAAATCACTAAATATCTTATTGACATGGTAGATTTAATGGTTAGATAAAAATTAACTTTTTTCATGGGGTTATAATTACCTACTAGACCCCACCTACCAATCTTCATCTAGGATGAAAAACCCCCTTTATGCAACTCTTTAAGGAGAAAAAATATGGTGGGTAGGGGTTGAGATTATGATTCCCACTTTTCAATATCTTCACAAGAAGTTATCCATTAGCATTCCATTAAATCCTTTGATAATATTACTTAGTATGATTTACATTTATTTGCACAAATTTCAAAGTGCATTTTTGGTGAAAATAAACCATGAGATTTTGAACAATTAACCTCAATGAGGTTGAATATCTTAGAAAGATACACAAAGTCGATGTACTACTGGATACTTCATTGTTGAAGTAAAAAAATAGAAATATTTTTTTCATTATCAAAATTAGGGTAACCAAATTAAAAAATAGTTGTGTTTGGGTGGACAATTGGGTGGTGGTGATGGCCTATAAGTAAATGGAATATTTATAAGGTAGACTACAAAGCTAGAAAAAAATGCACAACTCTAGTATCACAATCATAATCAAATAATGAAAATGCTAATGCCAGTTTTAATGTTAATAAATTTTTAAAATATATCATACAATTTTAATTACAAATGTCAATGTCATTTTCATGGACAATGGAAGTGTATATGTGAGGATGGCAGGCTATCACATAAAAGTAAGGCTATGTATGTAGGTAGTTGTGGCTACAAGTTGGAGGCAATGGTGACACTAGGAATAGGGAAAAAATAAGTTATGTTTGATTAATTGTAAACTTTTCATAGATAAAATTGATTAGAGGATTTGGGTGGTGTAGTGATGGTTGAGTAAGGAATATAGTAATGAGGGATGGAGATAGGGAGGAGGACAAGGTTGGAATCGAGGGAAGGAAGAAGATTGAGTAGATAAATTGTGTGTAGTGATCAAATCACAATTGAGAAGAGGAGATAAAAGATGAGCATAAATAAAACTATAGGTAAAGGGTTAGAAATATTAGGGTAATATGTTAGGAAGGGGTATTGGAGGGATAAGGGGGTTGTGGAGGGAGATAAAGGATGTTAGTGGTGAACGAGGGGATATGAGGCTATTGAGAGAGGTATAAGAGATTTATAAAAAAACTAATGATATGATGATGATGATGATGATGATGATGATGATAAATAAGACCCCTTAAAAAATAAATAAGGCCCTTCACATTTTATAAACAATCACCCTATTTGTTTTGAAAAAATTATCAAAATTTCTAAAATAACAACAAGTACCCCATCACCTACCCCCTCCAAACATAAAAAATTCACTTGGGAAAGTTTTTTTTAAACCCTTATAAGTTTATAGTTGTCATAATGGGTTAAGACCCTTTTATATGTTATAGTAGAGGTAAATTCACCCAAAATGCACATAAGGAATGCCTCCCTTAAAAACATCCAAAAAATTACTCAAGATTGAGAAAAGATAATCCTAAAAACTAGGTTAGATAAGACATAAAAAGCCCCTAAAATTTTGTGAATCCCCAAATTTACAACATAATATCCCTTGCTCCATTTTTTTGAAAAATCCCCCTAAACCATCACGTAAAATACTCATAATTGAGAAAAATGCCTCTTACAAATTGGGTTAAACAATACCCATAAAAGGCCCTAAACATGTGAAAATAACCAAAGCTTAAAAACAAAAAAACTTAAAATATAATTAGTAAACTCTCAAATATATATATATATATATATATATATGAGAGTACTAAAATACACCCTAAAAAGAAGAGATTTTGAAGCCTCCAGATGCTCCTCTTCATATCAATATGAGAATGGATATTGAAATGTGCATGATAAATACACACATATGGATATACATATGTCTAAATTACTCCAAAAAACATAAATAGTAAAGCTAGCCTTTTGCATCCATGATACCATGTCGAAAAAGCAGACAGAGTCCAAGACACAAGATTGAAATAACTTAGACTATCTCATATGTCACACATGTGACATAATAATAAAAATCACATTATGAGATAAATATTACAATCACCCCTCTTGCATCACAACTATACAAAATGAGAGGGGGAGAGACCTACATTTATAAAACCTAAAGGCATTCATAAATGCGAGTAGTTAGCCTATAAATGCAAGTAGTTGGCTTATAATCATAAATTAAATTGGTTAAATAAATATGAATGGTTGTATAAATTGAAGTGGTTGTACATCATTATTGTTATACCTTATTTTAGATTAATGTGAACCTAAAAGGTATAAAACTTTTAAACTATTCATATTGTATAAATTATAGCAATAATACAGGAATACAAATGTAAAAGGTATAATATTATTGCATAATTTTACTAGTATAAATTGATATAACCTAAGGGATTTAGATAATTAGAGTGTTATTATTATATACAGGTCTAAGATTTAATGCAGGTTACTAAAGGGCTGAAAATTAAATAAAAATTCACTTGGATTAGGAACTAGGTGCCTAGATATGCCTAGATGAAATCTTCAGCCTTTAGACACTAATGTCTAGTTAAATCATTTAAGATTTATGATTCTATTTTGATGAACCTCCTATAGTAGATTCCCTCTTACAACATATTTAATCAAAATATGCAAAAATAAAATAACTCTTATGAATAACAGAAACACAGAAAGCTTATATTGATTATAGGCCACTTTGAGGGGGCAACCTCCTTTGAGCAAGCTCAATACAATAAATTCTTGGATGCCTTCATTGGGCCTCAACACTTATATACTAAATCTATTATAACAACTACTACTTCCCTTGTATGTGGGATAATTCAAATATGCTCTAAGGGATGACTCACAAATCATATGTGTCCATAGCAATTATTACACTAATACTACAAAGAGAAGGGTAAGGTACAAGTTCCTAACATCCCCTCCCCCTTAGAAAAATCTTTACCCTCAAAGCTTCAGATGTGGGAATTGTTGTTGAAGCTGGAAGAGGGGTTCCCATGTTGCATCTTCTGGTTGCATGCCATGCCATTGAATTAAGACCTCTGTGATGGAGCGGGATCAAAGTTGGTGAGTGCACCTATCTAAGATTGCTTCTGGCTTGAGAAGGATGGAGCCTTCATTATCAAGTGCTAGTAAAATTGTCTACACTCAAATGTTGGATCCAAGAACTTGCTTTAAATAGGAGACATGAAAGACGGGATGAACTTGGGAGGAAGGTGGAAGCTCTAACTTGTAAGCAACTGACCCAATATTTTGGAGAACCTTATATGGCCCATAAAACTTTAGAGCAAGCTTTTAGCACCCATTTAGTCTTAGTGATGATTGCTTGTATTGTTGTAGATGAAGAAAGACCATATCACCAGGTTGAAAGGTATGCTCAGAGTGGTAATGATCAGCCTGCTACTTCATTTAGTTCTATGCCATGTGGAGATTGTCTCTCAAGGTGTAGAAAATATAATCCCAGTTTCAGAGAGTAGTGTCAACTACTTGAACTAGTGAGCTACCAGAATTATATGGAAGAAGTGGTGGTGGTGCTTGACCATAAACTACTTTAGAGGGAGTCATTTTGGTGGAAGTGTGGTATGAGGTATTGTATCACCATTAAACTAAGGGAAGCCACTTGGCCCATTAATGTTGTTGTTCTGAAGTAAATCAATGAAGGAAGGTCTCCAAGCATTTGTTGACTATTTCTATCTGGCTATCTGTTTGTGGGTGGTACCCAGAGCCCATTCTCAACTATGTGCCTGTGCAAAGAAATAGTTCCATCCAAAAATGGCTAGTGAAAGTGACATCACGATCTGAGATAATTGAAGAAAGAATGCCATGAAGATGGAAAATTTGATCCAAGAAAACCTATGCGACTGTGGAGGCTGTGTATGGGTGGATGAGTGCACAAAAATGACTATTTGGAGAGGCAGTTGACTACGACTAGGATAACTATCTTTCCCCCATATTTAGGGAGGCCCTCAATGAAATCCATGGAAATATCTATCTAGATCTTAGTAGGAATGGGAAAAGGCTCGAGCAAACTAGGAGTCAATGTGGTTTTACCTTTGTTTCATTGGCAGGTATCACATTTGGCCACCATCTATTTAATTTTGGCTTTCATGTCTTTCCAAAAGAAGTGTCGATGTACCCACTCATAGGTTTTGAGAATTCCTAAGTGCCCTGCTGAGGGGGAAGCATGGATTTCATAGAAGATGGCCTAATGTAGGTCTAGACTTTGGGAAAGCACTAGATGACCCTTGTATCATACAGAAACACCATCCCATGAATAATGTGGTACTGTAGAGGGGTTAGTGGCCAATTGATGAATGAGGTGGCATAAGGAGGGATCATTTGCATACCCTTGTTAGATAGATTCCAACCATTTTGGAATGGGAATGGAGATGGCTGAGAGGGATAAGTATCATTGTCTAATAATACTACTTATTTGATCTAAGTCTAATAAAAAAAATTGAGATAAAATGATACTTATTTGATGAATTGAAGATAGTTTGATAAGATAATGAATAGGTTATGCATAAACTAGGGAATTATTATGAGTGATTGATACCAAATTAGTAAGGTGATACCCATGGAAATTATTTAAATGAAAGAGAACAATATGGAAGAGCCATATGTGTATGCACTAGTAATTTATGGTTAAACTATGTTAAGAGTGGCATTGTGAAGTGTATAATACCAAATCTTAGTGTCCAAAAATTCTCCCTTTTTATTATAGTATTGAAATTATATATAATGCTATATTAAAATTATAAATATATGTACCTGAGTGTGTAAAACACAATTTGAATTAGGGAGGAGGATCCATATGTGTAGCTTACTAAAAAAATGTAAAATGAACATGCAATATTCAATGTCCCTAAAATAAATTAAATCTGAAATTACATTTTGAAACTTTAAGAATAAGTAATGAATACACCTACAAGTAGATGAACCATGTTTCCCCTTGTGATTATCTTGGAGATGATACTTCATGCTAAAGTATTGGATAACTATGGTTTTTGTTTAAATAATGGAAAAATGGGATTCCTATTAAATAATTTGGATAATTAGGGTTGATATACCCCAATGGAAAAATAAACTAAGGTAAGGGCCATGGGTTAGGAAAATAAATGTCTCAACCCTTGGGGGTAGTGTTAGGTTTTTGAGGGTGTAAAATATTGATCACACTACTCATTTTTTTAATAATGAACCCCAATATTAAATGGGATGTTATGCTAGGCTCAAGAATCAACCATTGTAAATGAAATTACATATTTAATATGTAACCTTTGGTACCATTAATTCTATGCTATTAAGTAGGAAATTATATTAGTTGTGTGCATGAAAAATGTTTATTCACCATAGTATGATCCAATCAGTGCCAACATATATAAAGGCAATAGTCTATGCTTGAATAATTTTCATTCCCTTTTAATCCATGTTAACATATAAAGGTATAATAGTGGATGCATGATTAATGTTTATTCCCCCACTTTGATCCAATTGGTTCTAACATAATTTATAATGGTATAAATCTATATCTAATTTATTCCCAAATATGAAAACATGTAACCCATATTACTATAAAATGTGTACATACATATTGCATATTCCCCCAAAATATGTTCCAATCTGTAAGATCTATCTCATATTCTGAACTAAAATAAATAAACCAATCTAAATTCTATATATTATGTAATATATCCAAAAATATGATTTCTTGATTTCATATAGGCCTACATCTCTATGATAATCCCACTAATATGTGCCCATTTTGAGGTGAGGGATGTAGCTTACGAATAACTCATTCAAAAGAAATGAGTTAACTACATCATGTTATGTAAAAATATGTAATCATTTAAAATCATGTGCTAACATTTGGATAATATGTCATCATATTAATTATTATATTGCAAAAACATATATGAAACATGTAATGTAAGGCATACAAGTTCATTTCAAGATAAATATAGCAATTAGGCACACAATAATAACCATCATTGATATAAGCATTAAATATTGAACTATGTAATAAGGTGCATTAAATGAATAATGGCACCACATACAAATAGGGAGGTGTTTGATATGGATTACAACACCAAAAAATCAACAAAGTTATAAAATTATAAAAAAAAATCATATATTTATCCATTCATAAGTACACAATGTCATGGTTGTGACACACATAAAATAGCATTAAATGTCACACAAGGCCAATGGTTACACACAATGGATAATAAAATGTGACATAAGACCAAAGCACCACACATAAAAGAGAAACAAATGCCACACAAGGATAAGGGGCCAAATAAAAGGAATACAATTATACACTCAATCAAGAAAAAGTAGTTATGAAATGTGAGGGACCAAATAAAGAGGCATACAATGATACTCTTAATTAATAAAAATTAGTTTGAAAAGGCAAGGTCCCAAAGAAATAAACATGAAATGATTAATCAATAAATGTTATAAACTAAGAAAGAACAAAATAATTATAATCAATGATTATCCTATAGAAAATTAAATAGCAACAATGAAGTATAGAACAAGTCAAACTATGCTACATTATCAATCTATGCCAATTTCATAGTATAACAAAGTAGTGTATCCATGAAATGTATAATTATAAATAATATGATTGAGATAAATACATTTTTTATAAATAAATATATCTGAACATGATAAATATAAATGTCATAGATAGATATAAACTTTAAATGTAACTTATGGAATGAAAGTCCCCAACATTATAATGGACTCTAGGTATAGGAATGCCATACATATGTGAAATCATGTATTTTATGTTACATGAATGTCCTAAATGTCACTCATATATACTATGAAATGCATGTGATTATAAAAAAATATGTAATCTACCAAAAATTTGATAAAAACCATAAATTAATAATGGAAACTAGCAAACATGTCATGCTTAGGTTATGCTATTGTATTTTTGGAATATATTGATTTTTTTTTTTTTGAAATATTTGCACACATCAATATAAGAAAGGAATACCAAGTAGAAATATTGTGAAATATAAGAATGAAAGGGATCTAAAAAATATGTAATATATGTTAAGGCCTAATGTGAACCAAATGAAATGTCATGGAAAGAGGAATGAAGTAAGGCAAACAATATGCCCCAGCGTTTTTGTATGATTCACTATCATGTAGCTCAATACATTATATGGAAATAAGAATGGACATGCCCCTAGTTGGAAATAATTATTATATTCTTAATGTAATCTATAACATGTATAGGTATTCAATATATGTGAGTCAAAAAGTATCATTCTATAAATAATATGCACTATAATGAGATTGTTATGAAGAATGCTTCATCATAGGATAGATGTTGTGGATATCTAGATCAGTATAAACAATCAAAAGGAAAAATCCAAGTGAAAACAAAGAAAGAAATAGATTCATAAATAACATAAAATCATATGAGCATATGTATGTAAAAAATAGAGATGTAGATGCAATAAGCAATTAGGAAAACATTAAGAAGCTATTTATAGTGGTTTAGGTGCAAGTTATCTAAGGGGATCCATTACTATGGTTTACATATGTAGGTCCCAAATCATTCATAACAAACTATTGTTAACATAGATTAAATTTATACTATTTTAAGATTTTGACACTAGAATAAGATATTATATTTATCTCACATGATAACATTATATTGATATTGAATCACTAGACTCAACTATTTCACCTTTATTATGATTTCATTAGATGTCTTTTCTTGAGTTGCAAAAATGTTGAGATGAAAAAATGTGATTCTATTTATATTCCTTATTTGAGGATGTTTTATCCATTTAAATAGTAATAGTCTAGCCTTTGACGTCAAATGTGACATAGTCATGATTATTATCAAGTGTTCCTCCCATTGCTCTGAGCCATGATTTTATTAGTATATCATCACATTGATTCAAATTAGGGCTAACATGAAATTTAACTAAGCATGGTTTTTTACCAATAGTTGCACAATAACCAATGGATTTGATGCATAGATTATAAAAATGAACCTTATGTAAGTGTTAGTGTCATATCCAAGAGAGTTGAGAAGTCTTGTACTACAAATATTGAATGTGTAAGTATTATCAACCCTAACATTTGAGCATTGTTTTCCCTTTATGTGAGGACTAATCATAGGATTTAAAAATAAAAAATGCTCTCTATGTACCCTCTTAAAAATTATGTTTGTGACATTAATATTCTTAGGTACCTCTTTCTTAGTCAAATCTGATTTATTAGTTTCTTATTTCTTAATTAATTTTTATTTATTTTTAAAACTTGTCTTTTAGTAATTTTTTTTTTTTTGTTGTTGCAAATTTTGTTGTTGTAACTTTTCATTTAATAACTATTTATTTTGATATTTTTATTTATGCGTATTTTACTTTTTTGATTGTTTTTTTTTAACTTTTCCTTTTTCCAATTACTTTTTAGAAGATGGAACCATATTTTGAGTAGGTTTCTCAATTATAAGAGGTGTCTTTAAATCTAGTGGTACATCAATTGATGTATCTAATTTAGGATCACCACTATCAATTATATTTATTTCTATTATCTACATAGCCCAATAATTATCCATATGATGTTTATGCATTGTACGATAGGAACAATAATTTTTGGACCTCATAATAAGACGCATGGGAGGCAAAGTGATAAAATAATGTTGAATCATGTCTCTTATAATTTTACTTGGAGTATTATTAACATTATTAAATATTTATAAACCATTAATTGTAATTTGTTTATGGGTCCATTTTTTAGATGAATTCTTTTGAGGTATAAAATTCTAAAATGGGGAGGTGTGGATCAAATTCATTCTAGCATATTAACGATTCTTGGTATATTCAATGTTATCCTAGAAATGATGTAATATTTAGAATAATTTTATTTTTTAATTCCTCTAGGTATTATATCATAGTAACTGTTTGACCTAGAATGACCTCACAAGCACTAACCATAGGCACTTCTAATTGAATTTACATATAAAGTCTGATAGTATGATGTATGGAAAGTGGAGGAGGATGAGGAGGTAAATTATGATGACATAAATTTTGTACCATAATTTGAATCACCTCATCTCTTATGAGAGTGATAAAATAAACCTCCATAATATAGGGATGGTAGTTATCACAAACTTGAGGTTTGAGTAAGGAGGAACAAACATAGTCATGTATACTGTTTGACACCTTGTGGTAAAAAGAAACAACTTGGATTTAATATTACAACAATATGAACTAATAAAGGCTAAATATTTTTCATTATTAAATTCAACATTGTACTATAAGTTATATTTATAGTTTGTTCTTGTCATGCAAGTTCTTTGTAATTAGATAGTTTTAGCTTTACTTGTTAATAAAAGATGATGTAATAGTGTGGTGCCATAATTATTTTTTCATATTATTTTTCTCCAATTTTAATTTCAGGTATTCACAAAGGAATACCAAAAATCTTAGGTATTCTTTTTTAAAGTTATTCAGTGCATATTTTGTCATCAATCACACTTACAACACTACAAGATTAATATTTATTAATTATGTATATTTGATAAAAATAATTATGTATTTGTTAAAAAAAATCATATTAAAGCAAAACATCATGCAATAATTAAAAACATAGTTTTACTTAGTAAAAAAATATACATGTCCATTATAGCCATGTCTAATTTTTAGATGGAATAAATTTAAAAATTAGGTTTGAAAATTAGATTTAAATGCAAAAATATGAAACCCTAGAAAGAATGAAGGATCCCTAATGGAAATCTAGGAATTTTTTATGCTCTAAACAAAACACAACTTCACCAATATGTTTATCTTACTTTGGATTAATATGAACCTAAAAAAGAATAAATATTTGAACTATTCATATTATATAAAGTATAACAATAATACACAAATCAAAATGTAAAATATATAATATGATTGAAAAAATATACTTATTATATATGGAAATGAACCTCAGTGATTTAGATACTTCACAATTTACTATTATATGAAAGTTTGAGACTAAATGCATGTGAGTGAAGGGCTGAAAACTAGATCAAGAGTTATTAGATAGGGAATTGGGTGTCTAGATACACTTGGATAAAATATTCAATATTTGGATGCTAACATCTAGCATATGCATATGAGATTTCTTATTCTATCCTATGAGGTTGTGCCTCAGTGTTTTGATAAAGGTCATTATGATTAATTTAAATACATTTTTCTATGAAATATCAAGTTCTCTATGTGTGAAAATATTTAGAAATCTGTCTCCATTTTTGCCTCTAGGTTTAAACCTAGAAAGGGAAAGAACGGTGGGTTGAGATGACCTTAATTACTGCTAATTTAATGGTTGAGCACTACATACATATCCAATACTTTGAAGAGGTAAGTAAACTTACATGTAGTATCTTTATTTGGTGTATGCATGTAATGGTTATACTTTGGTAAATGTAACATCTAATCTATATTTTGACACTTGTAAAATAGAAAGTTTGGCTTAGCTTGACTGCTTCAAACTTTAGCTAGGACATGTTATTTTAAACTAACTACTGAATTATGAAGTTTAGGGTAGTCCCTTTCAATGTGATAGTGTTAAAATAGTGTTTATTGAAAATGGTGTATGATATAATAAGTTTATACATATTGTGTATTTATATGGGAATCTTTGGGTACTTTATCACATCATCAACATGAAAAACATACAGGTTGACCCATAAATATGATTTGAATTTGAGAAATGATTATTTCTTGGCATGGGGCTCAGTATATTAGATTTAGACATCCATGGAATTAATTAGGGGTCTAATTATACCATTTTTTTAGGGATAGTAATACTATTATGGTTATTTATACATAATATGCATATGATAATGAACAAGTTAGGCATAGACTAAGGATTACCTATAGGTGACTAGTAGCGACTCAGGAAGGTCAGATCTATGGAAAACATGTAAATTTAAGAGAAGGCTGTAGAGGAGATAAATGTGAAGGCAAAATTCATGTAAAGTGAATTTATTTCAAGAGTGACATTTCCAATTATCTAATATTATGGAGAGATTAAGGAATATCTTCTTTTCACTAGTCTTATAGCCTTCTTGACTTATCTTATATACTTAATTTATATATATATATATATATATATATGTAATTAATATTTATTAAATATATTATTATATATTGATTAAAAAATTAATCAACCAATAAATTTGGTTATACATTTATCTAAATTGGAAAATGCAAGAAAACATGAAAATAAGTTTTCTAGACCTTATTTTTAGGTCTATGAATTGAGTTTATTCAATAAATATCTATATGGGTGTCATAAAATTTTTAAAATTAATTAAAAAAATAAAATTTATTTTAATTCACCTATCTTCAAATTTTTATTTAATTTGTCTAGGTTGTTTTCAAGTTATGATGATTTTAGTGTTTGTAGTGCTCTAAATAGGCCTTGTTTTAGACCTGTAGTCTAATATTTTTGAATATATTGAGATTTAAGAATAAAAATTATTCAAAACACTTTAGAATATTAAAAACCATCTTAAAAAAATTTATAAAAAATTTAATGTAATTTTAAGATTTTGATTTTAAGTTATGATGATTTTAGTACACAAAAACCCTAATTGACTATGTACAGGCCAAGAGCATAAAGTGAATAGAAATTTGAGTTTAAAGAAATTTTATGGAATATTTTTTATTTTAAAATACTCTAAAAATGTATATATCTCTTTCACACACTTTGGAACCTTAATCAATCTTAAAACATGATGAAATTCCACTTTCTTAATTGTTATAATCCTCTTTCTTGACTATAACAAACCTGTACTTGTATACTGAGACTTGAAATATGTATGAATAAAATTAAAAAGAAATCATATGATTGAAAAATAATAATAAAATTTATTTAAATATGATATAATATTTAAATTTAATAAATGAACTCAATAAATACATGTTTTCATTGATTATGGTGTTAATGTGCTACAACAACACTATCAAAAATATTATATTTAGAATTTATATTATTTTTATTATAGTATTAAAATTATTTAGATTATTTTATTATTTTAATATCTCTATTTCTCTATTTATCTTATCCACTCCCTCCTATCTATCTTATTTCTCACCTCTTCGTTCCAAACTCCTAAACTATCTAACTTCCTAAACATAATCAATTATGTGTTAAGAAATTTGAACTATTCGTAACCATGACCTAGACATTAATTGACCCATAAATGAATTAAAATATCTAAAAAAACCTTAAAATATGATAAAATATTTTAAAACACTAAAAACAATCAAATTTCAAATTTCTAGTTTTGGCAATAAAATTGAAAACAAGCTAGAATGGCAAAAAAAAGCAATGTGAAGCATGAAAAACCTTCAAATAAAAAAAATGACCTCATAAAATTATCCAACACCAAAATTTGAAAAAATAACAAAAAAATAATAATGCTCCTACATTAGGATCCCTGAGTGCAAAAGGTATTCATAAGCACCTGCTCATGAGGTCTTCAATGTTGCTCCCAATCAATGACATATTCATCAAAATTTGTAGGTGATTTTGTTGCGTTTTATTTTGCTATGTAAAGATAGAGGTATACCACATTAAAATCAGTAATTCATCTTCTTTCCAATCTCTTTCACTTATCTTTATGAGAGTCTTTTCTCCCACCTTTAGCTATTGTAAATGAACTCCCTCTTGTATGTCCTCTTGAGAACATTCTTGTACTATGATTTTCTCACTCTCTTTTGTCTCCATGTTAATCTAAAGATACTCCTCTACTACTTGTATGTCCATACCAACCATCTCTATAACTATTGAATACACTCCTCTATTATTGAAATAGTTAACAATAATATCTTTTTATTATATCAATTCACTTTGCTTATCATATATATGAACATGTTGAATTGAATCACACTTATGTATTTTCTTCACCCTCTTCTCCATTGTTGTATCTAAACATAGAATAAACAAATTAAGGGAATCAATACCTATTAAAAATACTCCTTCAACCATTTCATCATGTATCATAGACATGTTTTTCAAATCTTCTCCACTTCTATCATGTTTTTCATGCTCTCCACTAACATCATGGGTTCTCTAATTCTCCATATCAACTATTTCTAAGGTTGTCTTCTCCTCATTTATATCTCTAATTGTATCTCCTTTCCATAGTCTATATTCTACTATCATCTTCTTCTATACACTAGGTTATACAACTTCCCTCTCACATATTTCCTTCACATAAACTTACAACACTAATTGGCTACTCATTTCATTCATTTGAAACTCTTCATGAATGCCATCTTATTTTTCAAACTGTATCACATCTATTTTATCCTTCATGAGAACTACTTCCTCTATGGGTTACTCACATTTTTCTTACTTTGTTTTAAAATCATCTTTAGGATCTTCACATAATAACCTCACTCTCTTGTGTCCTTCAAGATAATATTTTCTCCTCATTCACATGTTTCTTTTGGATACTTTTAAAATATAGGTTTGAGCTTATTACATGGAAACTTTCCTCTCCTATTGTCTTTTATGGCAACTTATTTTGATTGGTTGTTTTTATCTAATAGTTTATGTACTTGCCTTTTGATCTCTTCATTCTCCTTAAATGTCATTATATAGACTATTTTTCTTGACAAACTATATCTAAGAATGAAATCCATATAATGGCTTATGCTTCTCATTGGTGATAAATAATTAGTCAACTCATTAACCACTATATCCACTTACTCATCTAACATATTCTAAATTTCCAATGGTAAATCAATCAGCTTAGTAGCTATAATAATTGTCTTAAAATTAGAAATCAATGCAAAACCAACCTCTTCTTCTTTCATCAGCTGTAATAATTTTTTCCCTCTCTCTAACAACTCAGTATTATTTTCATCTTCACTACCATCTTTCAATGGTGTTAAAGTATGCTTCGTACCATCCTTATATAATGTATAGGTGTTACTCCTTACATCATGTATATCCCTCCTATAAAAATGCCAAGGTCTACCCAAAAACACATGGAAAACATTCATAGGTAGAATGTCACAAAGTACTTCATCCTTATATATACCAAACTAAAAATCAACCTTACATTGTTCATTAACTAGTATTTGATGCTCATTTTGAAGCCAAGATACTTTATACAGTGTATTATTTGTTAATAATTTCCATCCTAGTTTTTCAATCATTTCTAAATAAACTAATTTATCTATATTACCACTATCAAAGATAACTTTACAACACTTACCTTTGGATATGCATGTATCTCTGAACAAGGTCTTCCTTTGGGTTGGTTCCTTCACTTTATTTATATTTAGCAATATATTTATTTTCATCAATAAATAATCTCCACTTTAGGTTATTCACATATAATGGTTATACTACACTTTATTCTTCAACTTGTACAACTTGATTTCTACCTTCAGTTCTTATTTGTCTTATTTGTGGATTCTTAGGACATTCATATGACTGATGACCAACATACCTATTATATTTGAAACATTTTCCCTAAAAGCCTTCTCATCTACCTCTTGTACATATCCTTATTCCTGTGTATTAATAGCTTCCTCTTATAGTATTTTTTTAATCTTGAGAGCTTCTTAATTCTTCATTATGAACTTGTAACTAACTTCTACCACCTTGTTGTCCTCTAGCTCTAAAATTGTTGCCTCCTCTAGATTACTAAATTTATTATCTAGACAACTTATCTTTTAACTTGAGAGTAAATTGATATTCTTCTTCCATTGATCTTGGAGACAACAAACTGATTTCAATGTGAATATTTAATCTTAAAACATGGATATACCTTGTTATTTTCTCAACATATTATTCTACATGATTGACTCTGATTGTAAACTTGTAGAATTATTCAATGTAGTCCTTTACACTCATATTTTTCTGCTTCAAGTTTTGGATTTTATTGAAAAATTTTGTTTGGTAGTCTACAGGCAATAATTTTTACTTTAGTTTAGCTATCATTCTATTCCATGACTTAATTTTGTTTTTACATCTTTTTATTCTTTCATCTTGGACACTATCCCACCAAAGAGATGCATGTCCCTTCAACCTTGTATAAGGAAAATTGACATTCTTATTTTTAACTATACCTTTAGAATCAAATTATTTTTTCATTTCAATTATCCAATCTATAATTTCTTTAACATTTATGTTTCCTACATATACTAGAACCTCTAATTTAGGCTTGAAACCTACTCCTATGATGGCTTTTAAGATTATTTCTTTTGTTCTTTTTTCATCTTATTCTTATGAAAATTCTTCTTATGCTTATTCCTCTCTATATCTCACATCACCTATTAATTCACATTTTATTTTATAAATTAATATTCATTCCAAAAATGATTTTAAATTTCTCATCTCTTCTAACAATAGATCTCTTGGTTATCTTCTTAGACCTCTTTTAGCTCCATCTCTAGTTGCTCCTCTCAATATCATCTTACACTTCTTGTAAGTTTTTATTTAAAAATATGATATTCACTCTTATTAAATAAATTGATTTATCTTTAGGTCACTTATTAAGAACAACCAAATCTTTCTCTAATACCAAAAATGATAAAGAGATTAAGGAAAATCTTTTCACTAGGCTTGTAACCTTCTTGACTTATCTTATATAATTGAAACTTTATTGAGAAAGAGATTTAGTTCCAAAGGGAATATTTATGATTAAATATATTATTATATATTAGTTACACATTTACTTAACCCATCAAGTTGTGTTATACCTTTATCTAAACTGGAAAATGCAAGAAAACATGAAAATAGGTTTTCTAGACCTTATTTCTAGGTCTTTAGACCAAGTTTCTTCAATAAATATCTATGTATGTGTCATAAAATATTTAAAATAATATTATAATATAAAATTTACCTTCATTAACTTTTATAAAAAAATTAATTTCATTTGGCTAGGTCATTTTCAAGTTATGATGATTTTAGTGTCTCTGGTGCTCTAAATGAATCTTATTTTAGACCTACAGTCTAAGATTTTTGAATATCTTGATTTGGAGACATAAAAAAATATTTAAAATAATTTTAAACCTTAAAAAAAATCCTAACACACTTATATACAAAAATTCATGCAACTTTAATGGTTCATTTTTGAGCTATGATGATTTTAGTACACTAAAACCTTAACTGATTGTGTATAGGCCGAGATCACAAAGTGATTATAAATTTAAGTTTAAAGACATATTATGGAATATTTTTTATTTTAAAATAATATACACATGTATATATAACTCTTTCACATACATTTTCACCTTAATCAATATTAAAACATGATGAAAGACTTCTATCTTCATTATTATAATCCTCTTTCTTGACTAAAACAAACGTGTACTTGTATATTGAGATATGAAACATGAATGAATAACATTATAAAGAAATAATATGATTTAAAAACTAAAATAACATTAAATTAAAATTGATATAATATTTAAATTTAATAATTTAACTCAATAAATGCATTCTTTCATTGATTATGGTGTTAATGTGCTACAACAACACTATCAAAAACCATGTTTTCAGACTTTTTCTTCTTTTTATTCAAATATTTGAATTATTGGGATTATTTTATTTTTTAAATATATAATATTGTATTTTCCATGCCCTCATATTGTATTATTCCTCACCCCTTCATTCCAAACTCCTAAACTATCTAACTAACTTCCTAAACTCAACTCAAGTTTTAACCTTGATTGAGTTTGACATAATCAGTTATGTGCTAAGACATTTTAACTATTAATAAACATTTCCTAGACCTTTCTTGAACCCTCCATGAAATATCATGTCAAAACCAAACCTTAAAATATAATAAAAACTTCTAAAACACTCAAAATAAATTCAAAAATTTAAATTTCTAGTTTTGGCGAGAAAATTGAAAATAAGCTAGAATGACTAAAATAAAGCAAAGGTGAAGCATGAAAAAGATTAAAATATATAAATTATGGCCTATTAAACATATAAATACCAAAATATTCAAAAATTAATGTTCCTACATCATAATACCATATTTTTAGTGTTTACAATCATCCATATGGGTGTGCAACTTGGACTTTAGTGTAAAGTTAAATTTTCTAAATGTGACTATTTTATAAATAAGAAAATTTGAAAACCTAAGTAAATTATCCTAATAAAATTTAATCACTAAGGTGTAATTTTAAATTTATATCAATAAAACATTGATACGTCATTACACATGTTACAAATTTTTATGACCATTTCCATTTATTATATTGAGCTATTTATGTTGATTGCACATGCCTTTCTCTTATTCACACTACTTATAGTGCTATTTATCTAGAAAATATATTTTCATATATGTAATTATGAATACATTTATTATGTATATTAACTTATTCTTTTTATTATTGATGTTGATATGTGCTACATGTTTTGATCCTTGATTATGCATTGGATATGTTACTCTTTCTCTGTTTGATTCTAACTCTATGTGACATTTAGTTTACATAGTGTGAATATTTAATATCACTATATGTGTCATCATGTGTGTTTATATGATTAATTATGTGTGTCACCACCATGACATTGTGTATTAATAAATTTTTAATGTGTAGATACATCTATAATTTTATTTTACCTTATTTTTTATTAGTGTATCTAAATAAGTTTTTTTTTAAATATTCAGATTGTCTAAGATATGTAAAATTAATAAAATATTTATGTACTAGAATATTTTTAATTACACTTTACTATTTATGGAAATGATTAAGAATATTAGAGTACTTAGCTTGTTTCAAGTTTGTACATGACTGATACTATGCACAGATGGTAGAAACAATTGAAACTAGATCTAGCAATGCTTAGCTCTTAAAATTGACTATGCCATGATGAAGAAAATAATAATTAGATTTTTGTGTTAGCCATAACCATCTGATATATGATATAATTATACCTATAACATGTGCCTGATAATTTTATCATAGATTTTTTTATTTTGCTTATAAACCATTTTTATATGGAATATTATAAGCTCACTACTATACATAGGTATATAATTTTGTCTCTTTAACTTTGAAACCCTAAACCACTTTTGACACTAGGTTTACCTTAAAAATAGAATGGAAAATATGGGTTGAGTTGACCACAAACATCCTCAATTTAATGGTTTAGAATTTGTTATGTTTACACTAATCCAAAGAGGGCTTAAACCTCACGTACTTCTCTTAGTTAGGTGTATGTGTGGGATAGGGGCAAGAAGTTGGGGGGGATTGAACATTTTATTTCTAAAACAAAATAAATCTCATCTTCTATAGATTATTTGAGATGACTACACTCAAAATTTGAAGATGATATAAGAATATGAATTATATAATTTCAAGTCTAGTTTTTAAATTACCAAGTTTTTTAAAAATTGGTTAGATATAAGTAGGTCAAACATATAAAATTTAAATATGTACTCCTATATTTTTAGAAAAATAGAGTAGATAGTTGATTGTGAGACCCCTCATTTTTTAGCATCATTTAGTATTATTTTAAACCCTTTGGTGAAAATTTAGATAAAACCATACATTTTATAACCTTTTTTTTTGAAAAAATAATATTTTTTAAAATTAATTTTTACAAGTAAATAGACCCTAAAAACTGAAAAAGAGATAGTCAGTCATGCAGGGCCCCTAATTACATTAAAAAATGATAAATAACATTTTTAAAAATGTGTATAGCATTAGGCCTAGTTTGTGAACATATAATGTATTTTGCATTTAAAAAAATACATAAACATAAAAAGACATGTATAGTTTTGGTGTATAGTGACCTAAAAAGACATACTTAGAAATCAATATAGATGGAAACCTTAAAATAGTCAAAAAAATAATATATTTGGAAAGAGGAGAGTGTGATCAACATCATAGTAATAGTTTTAGGAAATGTCTTGATTAGATTCATAGTATTTATGATGGTGAAACATTTTTGTATGACCACCCCATTTCTCTTTAAATTCAATAAAAAATGTGTGATTATGGTAAAGTAAGTTACATTGTGACTCTTGCACATCCAACCACCAATTTATGTTAATTTTACTTGCGATTAGCTCTATTATTTCCAAAAGTGACACAACCTCATATACACTTATGACCATGGAAATAAAAATAATTTATTGCACATGTATACATAATCACCCTAATTCACTTTGAATTCAAGTCAAAGTGGTGTGATTGGAGAAATATACGTCACATTGATGAACTATATGTGCACACTAAACCACCACTTTATGTCATTTCTATTGAAAATTGAGGGTTTATAGGCCAAAATAAACACAACATATCCACTCACGATGATGTAAAATATAGATAATTTAGGACATGTTCACACACAATCAACTCAATTCAATTTGAATTGAAGCTAAATTGGTGTGATTGGGATAATGCAGTCCCCATTGGTAATAAACATGCACCCAATTACTTATTTATGCTAATTTACTTACAATTAGGTCCTTTTTAAGCTAAAAGTAATATAACAACACCATATCCATGTGACCAAGGTAAATGTGGATAATTTTAATCACATTTATGTATGATCACCCCAATCCACTTTGAATTTAGGCCAGCTTGGTGTAACTAGGGAAATATAGGCTTATTTTGTAAACTTAACACAACAAACCACCCTTTTATGTTAATTTTTCTTTTTATTAGGTCCCTTATAGGCCAAAAGTGACACAAAAACACTATATCCACTTATGACTAGGGAACTTGGGGATGATTTTTGACACATTTATACATGATCACCTTAATTCACTTAAAAATTTAGGATAACATGATGTGAATGGGGTAATATAGGTTTCTATTTTTTGTGTGCAAGTCATTAATGTGATTAAGTTCCTCATATGCCAAAATCCACACAACATCACCATATCTATTTGTGACCAAGAGAAATGTAGATGATTTGGAGCACATATATGTGCAATCACCTAAATTCACTTTCAAATCAAGTGAAATTGGTATGATTAGGGAAACTTGGGTCACATTGGTGACCCACACAGATCCAAAAACCCATTTCTGTCATTATTAATTGAGATTATGTGGATTTACAAAAGCAACACAATAACATTATATTGATTCTTATTTAAATTATGGGGATGTGATATTTCCAAAGTTTGCCTTAAAAATTGGCATGAGACATCGACCCCCCTATATCTATATGGTGATACACTATAGTTAATATGCCTTTATCATGTCATGTGTAGCCTATATCATGTCATGCATTTATATGATATACACACACATGAGATCAATTATTTGTGAGTTCCCATCTATAGACAGGGTCCCTAGATTCGTTTATAAATTGAGTGTTTAATTTATCGTATGTATCTAATGGCATCCCCACCCTCTATATATTTATTAAAATAAAATGTATAACATCAGTAATCAACAATTGATGATGATTTATGGATAATTTACCTTATGCTCTTCTATCTATTTAGGATAGGGATAGAGCATATATAATACATTGCATACACTGGTAGGTGGTGGCTATCCCATCTCTCTATATATATGGGGCAACCTTATATATACTGACCATCTATATTTGAGGTTGAGATAGATGTCCCATAGTATATTATTGGAAATTGATTAAAGATTGACCCTATGGATCTAAATGGTGAGGGCCCCATATAGATAATGGGTTTGGGTGGTGCATTTGATTGATATATCTATATATAGGGGAAATCAAGGGCCCTACATTCTATTGAGTGATGAAAAAAAAATTATATTTATATAGGGAATAGATAATATATTGATGAATTTAGGGATGAGACCACACTTGATTGATACCCTAAATTGAGGGATAATAATAAATAGAGAAGGGTGACTGTGTGATCAAAAAAATGATTAATGGGAACCCATACCCATCTAAAAAAGTCAAGTATTTGATAGGTTGTATTGTATTATATTAGATAAATTTAATAGATTATATCAATCATTCTATTTTATTTTAGAAGAAAATCAATTATTTTTTAGAAGAACATAAATTATTACCTAAAATAATAAGGGAGTGATGCACATACCATTTGTTCAATACACAATGCACAAATTATACCTGATCTTCTTGATGCCTATATATCAATAAAGGAGGGGCTCAATTGATTTAGATCTAAATTTACATTAAGAGGAGGGGGGTCAAGGTAGAATAGTCAAGCTCCAAGAATGGTGCAAAAATCATACCATCAATGTCCTTAGTATTAATAAACATGAGACTTCTACAAGTTATAGATATAGTGTACTGAAAACACTATCTCAAATAAAAATGGATGAATGTGCCCATGTGACTAGGGAGAATGCCTAAATTTGCTTGTGTGTGAATTTTATTAACCAAAAATGGATATAGTGTTGTTATATTTATTTTGGCCTAGATAATCCCCATAATATTAAGTAAACACAACATAAAGGGGTGGTCGGATATGTGTAGGTCACTAATGCAACTCAAGTTTCCTCAATCGTACCACTTTGGCTTGATTTCAAAGTGAATTATGGTGATCACACACATATGTGCTCCAAATCATTTTCATTTTTCTTAGTCATAAGTGGATAAGGTATTATTGTGTGGATTTTGGCATATATTTGACTTAATCTCAAGAGAAATAAACATAAAATGGTGAATTGGTGTGTGTGGGTCATTAATGTGATCTATGTTAGCCCAATCCTACCACTTTGGATTGAATTTAAAGTGAATTAGGGTGATCTCACATACATGTGCCATAAATTATTTATATTTCTCTAGGAACAAGTGGATATAGTGTTGTTGTGTCACTTTTGGAACATAATGGAGTTAATCACAAGTAAAATCACTATAAATTATTGGTTAGATGTGCAAGGGTCACAATATGACTTATGTTTCCATAATCACACATTTTTTTCCTAAATTAGAGAGAATTGGGTTGATCATCAAAAAATGTGCCTAAAATTATTTACATATATCGTGGTCTCAACTAGATCTGGTGTTTTATATCTCTTTTGGCTTATAATAAACCTAATTTCAAGTAAAATTGTCATATATGGGTGGTTGGGTGTGCATGGGTCACCAATGTGACCTATGTTTCTCCATACACACCACTTTGGCATGAATTTAAATTCAATTTGGGTGATCACACACAAATGTCACCCAAATTATCCTCATTTACCCTAGTCACAAATGATTATGGTGTTTTTATGTTGATTTTGACCCTATAAGGAA
Source organism: Torreya grandis (assembly GCA_037957365.1). Classification (NCBI taxonomy): domain Eukaryota; kingdom Viridiplantae; phylum Streptophyta; class Pinopsida; order Cupressales; family Taxaceae; genus Torreya; species Torreya grandis. The sequence goes on from JARHVA010001099.1 coordinate 3,462,960, forward strand.
ATTAATCATAAGTAAAATTGACATAAATGAGTGGATGTGTGTGCGTTGATTTGTAAAATTTAATTTTGACAAACTAAAAGCTCTTAAAAATGTCATCATGCAATATGGAAGGCCCAAAAACCTAATAATTAACTTTATGTTTACCAAAAATGGACATCAATTATAAATGTTACGCCCTAAAATCCTTAGGTTCAATATCAAAATCTTGAAAATGACTCAGTATTGAACAACTTAGATTTTAGAAAATTATCTTTGAAATTGTATGTCATGCAACTATGAGACAAATTTTATAATATGTAGAGTGACCCTAATTTATTATATTTAATAAAATAAATTTACTTAAAATTTATTTTAGTAAATCACCCCTTCCCCCCTCCCACATTTTAGTTCACTTTTTTTGATTTCTAATACTTTATACTTGAATACTATGGTGATCTCATATGCACTTTTTTGTATAGTTTCAAAACCATGTATATTTCAAAAGCATTCATACTTTCATAATTATAGGAACATGTTTGTGTTATATCATGTATGCATTCTAGTATTTGTGTTTGCCAAGCCTATAAAACATAACACCTATGTGTTATTAGAATAATATTTACACATTTTGGGATATTTTGTGAAAATGTCCATGATATTATCCCTTGACTTCACGCACTTACCTTGTGCAATAGTTATCCTTTAGTATGAATGAAACTTGAAAAATATTTGTCAAAAATTGAAAATAGGAAAACTTAACTAGGCTAGGGCCTTATCCTTGTGACTAATCTATGAATTGGGATTAGTGAAATCTTTCTCAATGCGTAATTGAAAGATAGATGGTAATATCAGTGCTTACTAGGTAATTTTTTGATAAGAATAGGATTATACCTATTGTGTATAAATAAATCACTCTTTGGGTAACTTATCATTCCATTGACATGTGAAACATATGGGATGATCCACATAAATGATTTTTAATTTGTAAAATGATCATTATAAGGTGCATAGACAAATTCAGAACATGGGGATAACTTCAACAATTAGGTTCATTTTAGTGTGACTGGAGGAGTCTAGAAAGTAGGATATAGTGATATGATGTTTAGGAGATAGTATTAATAGTATAATAAGCATATTATGTATAAAAATGGGGATTTATTTAATGACTGATATAAAATCAAGAAAGTCAGGCCCATATAATGCAAATGGGTAGGAGATAATGGTGTGTAAGATCCATATGTGTATGCACAAGTCATGTAAGGTAAATATAAATAGAAAATAACATTCTAAAGTGTTTAATAACATATTTATGTGTCTAAAAATCCCCCCTTTTATTATAATATTAAAAATAATAGAGTAAAAGGATAAAGATATTTTTTACCTTAACATGTAACCAAAATTTCTCTTTTGGATAAGGTTCCAAGTGTCCAACTTTCTCCATGAAAACCTACAATAAAACTTAAAACAATCAATGTCTATATATGATATAAAATATAGATTAAATTGGATCTATGAAACATTTTTAATTTTAATATCAAGGAAGGAATACACCTATAAGTAAACAAATCATTTTCCCTCCAAAGCCTTGGATATTGGGTTGATTATTCCTAAATGGATAATTTCAAGGGGTGATCATCACCAAGGTGAATTCCATAATTAGTAAAATGGATTAAGAAGATAAATTCTAAAACCCTAATGAAAAAAGAGTAGTTTTAGGCCATTGATTGATGCAGAACCTCAACCACATTACCCATTTAACTAATCTTGAACCTTAAGATGAAAAGGTGTAACCCCATACTAGGATTATATCTAAATACAAATAGATTGAAATAACCATTATAGATGGATTTTATATTTAAAATTTTACCTTCAATGCCTTTATTACCAACTTGAAAATAGAAAAGTGAATGCATGAACAACATCCATTCCTCATAATCCTATCAACTTCCCCACTATAATGTATAATTCTATAAATATATATGTCAATTTTCCTTTAATATGATAAATTTTATAATCTATCACTCATATACCTATAAAATTTATGTATATTAAATTCATATTCCATCAAAATATATCTCAATGTCTAAACATATTTCCCACAATATGAACCAAACTAATAATCTAACCCAATCTGAAAGCTTTGAATCATGTAATTTGTCCCAAAAAATGAATTATTTATGTATGTAGGCTTTATTATGTATGATAATCCCATTAACATTCCCCCTTTTAAGTGAATTATATATCTTACAAATTATTCATATCAAAATAAATGATTTAAACACACCATATTATATAAAATGATACAAGCATTTAATGCATGTGATAATATGTAAGGAATATGTCATCATAGCATGAATAGATTGTTATGACATATATAAAATATTTATCCTAAGAAATAAAGTTTCATGTCTAGATAGATATAAAAATTAGGATTGCAATAGTAATAATCATAAAACACAAGTATAATGGTGAAAAATATGTATCACAACACAACAAGATCATTAGAGAATCCTATATGTATCCACACATAAGCAAACACTTTCATGGCCACAATGCACACAAAATAACACATAATTTCATGTTAAATAAGAGGCATATGTAGTAAACTCAATGCAAATATAATTTTAGACAAGACAAAATCCACATATAATTATAAATTCATGTTACACTATGAACATATATGTCACTCAAGGAAAAATCCACATATAATGAAAAATCAAAGTCACACAATATTAGATAAAGTCGCATTCAAGAGTTTCATAAAGAAAGAGTCATGAAATGACACAATCAAGAAATGCCACATAATATAGTAAGAGACATATAAATAAAGATTCATATAATGATTATCCTATGTAAAATTAAATATAATAAAAAATAATAGAATAAGTCAAGATAATATACACCATCAATGTATGGAAATGTCACAACATAGAAAATTAGCATATCAGTTATTTGTAGCATTATAAATAATATAAACAAGACAAATACATGTGAAAGCAATCAATGTATTTAAATATGATAAATGGAAATAGTCATATGAATATATAACCTATAACATTGTGACCTATAAGATTAGAATCCCCAAGCATTGGCATGGCCCTTAGGTGTAGGATTGTCCTACATCTATACATCCATGTATTATGTATAACCTATATATCCTACATCACTTGTATATACCTTGAAATGAATGCACGTATGAAAAGAGATATGTAATCTACCAAAAATGTGATAAATAGAATAAGTCAATTGATTTAACTTTTTTTTTTGGAATATTGGAGTTTTATTCCTACTTTAGTTAAGGGTCTAGTTTAATAAACCAGTAAATAATATTGTAAAAATTATAGTTATGATTTGTATAATTTATTTATCTTTTGTACCTTTCTCAAAATAACAATAAATAGAGAGAAAATATAACTTAGCTTAAAATAAGTTGAAATGGTTATTGCAGGGTCTGAAACTAGTTGTGTAGAATTGGGATAGTGTCACAAATTAGAATCTAGATTTCATTTGATGAAAGGAAAGAACCATTGAAAATAGGACACCCTAGGGTATAACACTATTATCCACTCCTATAGCTATTATCCAAACTACTCATAGAGACATGAGTTTTTTGGGTTTTTTACGTTGTTCCTATATGAGCCTATCTATGAAATATTGAGTGTTGAATGCCGATGGAGCTTGTTTTAGAGTTATTTTAATCTTAAAAACCCTAACCCTCCACCATGCTTGATAAAATAATATTTGAATCACTTAAAAGTGGGGGGCTAGTATGTGTAATATGCACTAAACATGTGATTTATACCCCTTGTGTAGGCATGATGCCTACATACCAATACTCTGAAGAGGGATCAAGCCATATGTAGTTATACCACTTGATGTGCTTTGTGAAATAGTGTGAGGTAGATGCAAAAAATCCAAATTAAGAGTTATTGAGGTGACTAGGGACTGGTGTGAGGGTTTCAATATATTTGTAGATGTATTGAGTGATTGTACATAGAAAATAGGGAAATTTTCCTTCGTGGTTTGTTTGTATTCTTTCTTTTTTATAAGATTTGTCACCTCCCTTTATAAATTAACTTTGAGTGGGCCTTTATATGGAACCATTGGTCATGAGTTAGATGTATTCATGCTAGGCTGATATATTAATAGATAGGAATCATATGAAAATGATCATTTAGGCTTGAAATGTGATTGGACAAGAGCACAAAAAATGGGACACCCTAGGGTCTGGTACTATAGTCTAGGTATAGTGCTCCTATCCTACAAGATTGGGAATTGGGGGATAGAATTAGCTTGGGAAATAGAGTCTAGTTGAGATGGAATCAGGTTTTAGAAGTCTACAGATGATCGGTAATGAGAAAAAAGGTTTCTAGAGGGGTCATAAGAGAATGCAAAAGGAGATATGGATAGGGCATCACAATCCACACTCAAACTACCAATTTAGACATATTATATGACTACATTTAACCCCCCCCCTTTATTCTAGTGTTGTAGCAAAGTGAAATAATAAGATAAAGGAAAAGTAGAAAGCATACCTAAACTTACATTCAAGGGTGAAGCCCATGAAGATGTGTGATGTTGAGTGTGTGTAGAGAGGGCACATCATGAAGTGTAAATCTATAAGAGAAAATAAAGAGTAGATCGATTCTTACTAGACATGATATGTCTAAAATAAGAATGTATAAAAGTTGGGTAAGAGAGAGAGGAAGAGAAAGGAAAGAATATACCTCACTAGGTATGTAAACCAATACAAAACCTATTGTGATGTTGAGTGATGTTGTGTTTGTGTTGTAACAAAAGTAATATCATGAATAGAGTTGACTGCTCAATTCCCCAAGAGTGGTTCAAGAATACACAGGCTGGCCCTTTAGCTCTATCATCACCCACTAAGTGAAGATATATGATCATTCATTGTTAATCAATGTTTGGACTATGTATCTAATCCCTCTCAAAATTTAGCTCAAGAATACAAAGGCTAGTTAGTCCTTTGGCTCCATCATTACCCACTCAATGAAGCTATGAACTGATATTGATATGAATTTGTGTCATATGAGATGGATCCTAAATCCCATGAATGCTCTATAATTTGATAATGTGGCATGTATAGTTGAATTTGTACTAAGAACTAGGCCAATCTTGGCCACTTCAAAAGGTGGAGATTAGGCTTGTATGAAAGCCACTCCGAAACTAATAACTAGGATTATATGAAAGCTACATCAAAATAAAAAACTAGGTTTATATGAAAACCACTTTAAAACTATGCCAACTACCTACAGATGAAATAATGCACACAACTACTAAGAATACATAGGTAATATATTGAACTTAGAAAGAAAATAAGGCAAATGTGCCATGCACATTGCCCCCAATCACTGGTGTCTATAACATGGATTCTAATCTAGAATTTATACTAACTGCCCAATCTAAAATTAGAAGTGAAAGCCATCATGCCATGCATTATGCTCCTATATCTAGATTCTCTAAGAAAAACTACACTAAAACTACCCAATCTGAATTGAACTATTGTTGACAAAATTGTAACTAAACTTACCTTTTTATCTATTTCTAGAAAATATGGGTTTTTTACTATTTGGATGGGAGCACTAAAAATAGGATTCTTTGATATTCAGTGTTGTAGTCCAAGTATGGTGATCTTTTCCTTTGTTGTTTTTGATCATTATTCTATGTTTGTCACTATTTTTCTAGTTTGTTCTACCTGGTTTGGGTTCTAGTTGTTGTTCTGAGTGTTCCAAAAATTGATTTTTTGATGAATATAAGGATTTGATCTCTGTGAAAAAACCCCTATTTATTTCCCCCTCTTCTGATGGTAGGGATGAAGATCCTAAAATGAATTCCCTTAGAAAAAAATCCATGTAAGTGTGTTATGTTGTGAAATACATGATATAGCAATGATAATTAAAAATGTGTCTCAAGATATAGCATAGTTTTGCATTTGAGATTGTTAGATCAATAGGGGTATGCCTAGATATAGGTAATAATGTAATAGCATGTGCAATATATTGAACTAAAATTGGAAAATATTAGTTGTTAATTTTTAGTTATTAGTTTTCAAGGAGGGATGGAGCATGATGTTCATCATGGCATCCAAAAAACCAAGATAATCAATTATGTGGATCATGGAATTTGAAAACAATTGAGAAGCAAACAAGCATGCAAGGCAAAAAGCAAGAAGAAAGAAGTATAAAAAAGTAGCCAAGGGGCCAAGAAAATAAGGGACATGGGCACATGTCACTCAAATTAGAAAAGTAAACATACAAGGCATGTTCAAATTCCCACATACACAAACAATTTGAAAATAAGCAAGGTTGGCATGAGGGCCACAAACACATATAAGAGTATAAGCAAAGGAAATTGACAAATGACCTAAGGCACACATAGGAGACAAAAATAGGAAATAAGAAATGCAATCATATCTAGATACTCAAGGCAAGAAAGGAAAGCATGTAAATTATATAAATACTATTGCATCTAATTGATCAAAGCAAAAGGAAAAAGTATGCAAAACATAGAGTACAAGACTAGGTAGATGCTAAGAAATACACAAGTGTTATATACTAGTGAGTTTTGATAGATTAATTTGTGTAAGCTAGTAATTAATGTACATCAACATGATAACTAGAGTGTGTGGTGTAGGAATTACATAACTTGGATGGTGTAGTCATGTAGAAGATGCCCCTAGTGGGTAAAGTGAAATAATCAAGGATCTAGATGTCACTGCACACACTAAAAGAAGATCAAGTGAAGCATGGTAATGTAGATAAATTGACAAATAATAACATATAATAGTGAAATGTAATTTTAGAATGGTAGTAGAAATGTAAATCATAGATAATGCATACCATTTGAAATGTTTTTGTGTTTTTTTATTTTTTTGAATGTTTTTGGTATTTTGAGTTATTTGAATGTTTTTGGTTTTTCAAAATATTTGAATGTTTTTGGTGTTTTGAGTTATTTGAATGTTTTTGTCGTTTTGAGTTATTTGAATGTTTTTTGTGTTTTGAGTTATTTGAATGTTTTTGTATTTTGAAATACTTTAATGTTTTTTTGAAGTAAGATATGTACAATAAAACAAAAAGAAACTATACATAATTAAGACTGAGAAGAAATGATACTAACTGATGAGTCTCATAAGAGACTCCCTATCATGGTGTCCTATATTAAGGAGAGGGATAATGCATGATCATGAAGCATGATGGAAGGATTGAGACTATGGCTTTAAAATCTATGTATGTTGCAAGTGATCTGAAATTTTTGTAGTGGAAATTGACTATGGAGTCATCCTATAACTCTAAGAAGTGGATGCAACTATAGGGCTCTTAAGGACCCATCTGGTAGTAAAATCATCTCTCTAAAAGTGTGCTCTATGTGTAAAGGCATGAGACCTCAATGATACTACCCTAGGTGTTAATACTATAGCTAGAAACTATCTAGAATCTTGAAACTATGGTTACTCTAAAAGAGGCCTTCATGGAAGTGTATGAACTCTCTATGCTACTAAGGAAGGCCTTGACTGTGTATAAATTTGAACTAGAGGAATAGTTGTAATTGGTGGAGGAGATGAAACTAGTGATTGAAAAGTAGGAGATGGCTTTGAAGTGGGAAGTGGTAACTCATATGGAACTCCACCAACCATAACAACCTGATTATCATGAATTAATTTCATACATCTATTAATTATATAAGGTACTACTCAAAGTTTTTGTATCCATGGTTGACCAAGCAACATATCGAAGAATAATACATTGGGAACTATAGTAAATAATGTGGCCACATGTGTTGGAACAACCTATAGAGGAATTACAATCTCACCCAATGAAATCTATATGTGCCCACTGAATGCATTGATAACTCTGTCTATTAGGGTAATATCTTGCTCTGAATATCTCAAATGCTACAGTAGTATCATAGTGCACATGTTCACACTAGATCCATTGTCTATGATAACACAATGAATGAGATGATGATCAATGTAAGCTATGATAAAAAGTACATGGTAATCTGAATCATCTTCAACTAGCTCCTACTTTGAGAAAGAGATGGAAGGTCTAGCTAGAAATATGGAATTATACACACCAATCATGTTGCTCAAAGGATGCGACTCAACTAAAGGTGTTAGGTATGTATCTATTGGAGGATGTGTATGATATTCATGGTGAACACTTGATGTATCCCCTATCTCTTTTTTAGAATGTTGTGGGAAAGGATCTAAAAATTGTTTTAAAGCCTTGTCATACGTTTTCTTTGCCTAAGGAGGCTCAATTGGAGTGCCAAGATTAGTAAGGTTTCCATCTATCATGTCATATATCTTATGTCACAAACTAATGCATCTATTTTTGTATGGTCTAGTACCTAATGAAAATCACAAAATGCATTATGATCATATCCACATGGAAGAGACTTTATTGTAGTAACTTCTTGAATATGACAGAGAGTTATGATATTTCATTCCAATAGCTACTATATGACTCTAGCTAGAGATACTGGTAGATTGATAAAGGCTCACTAAGGAGGTGTTAATAAAACCATTTGCTAAGGGGGCTCAAAATCCACATTAACTATAGGTTGATTTTGACTTTTTTTAATCATTAACCTTCACTTTGTATGGGACTTTACTATTACTCTTGTTTTTATTTTTTTAATATACTTGTGTACTTGAGTTTGCCCATTGAAATTAATTTAACTCCCTTTCCTTTAGTGTATGACATAAATCAATGAATAAAGATAACCTTTTGAAAATTATTGACTCATGCAAAGCTAGTAGAAGACTCTATTTGAAGAGATCCTATAATTCTTGATCGGCCATGGGGCTAGTCATTTTAGCCAAGATAGTCTTATATTAAAGAATATAATCTATAAGATTCTCATTTGACCTTTGTTTCTATTGTGTAACTTGGGAATAAGAATCCTTTTCACCTATGTTAATGTTGAAATGAGATAGGAACATGTTTGTTAAAGGATTGAATGCATTGACCGACTAATTTAATAAACTATAGAACCATTGTAGAGCATAATCCTTTAAACTCCATGGAAATAGATTGGTTAATAACTAGTAATTTAGAACATAATTCAAGCATACTACATGAAAATCTCTCAAGTGTGTCTCTATATCACCCTTTCCATCATATAGAGTGAACTTGGGTTGAACAAAACCTGGTGGCAAGGGTGTAAAAACAAAATGACATGCCAATGGTGTATGAAGTAGAGCAAAAAAATACTATGTTGGTCTAGAGGCACCTTGTTCAAGATGTAGCACCTTAGATTGAAGATATTTTATCTATTTCACAAGGGCAACCACATTAGGAGACAAAGTTGTACCAGTCATAACTAGTGATGCCACAAGAGAAGGTTGGGATGCTATAGGGGTTGTTGAGACATAGTTGCCCCCATAATGTCATTTGCAACTAGTTTTTCTATGGTTTGAGAGGATTGATCATTGTTTAATTTTTTTTGTTCTTCTTGTAGTATTTTAAGAATATCATTTTGTATATCAGGATGTTTAGTTAAAAGGTATTAAATTTCTTGCTTATCAGTTTCATCAAAACTGGTATATTGGGTCATTGTTAAAGTATGAAAATAAATCAAAAATGAATTGAATTTTTTTTCAATAATTTGTAATAAGTAAAATGCGATGGAAGGAAAATACTCAATAAATGAAATTTAAAATCCTAAAAATAATGAACTGGAGTATGCATAAAAAGGTTATGAAGCTCACAAATATGTAAGGTGATACCTCAAGAATCAAAGAGACCTAGTAAATTCAACTAGGGTTTGAAATAAATAATTTTAAAAAATACTATGGTAAATTTTTAAAATAAAATGTGAAATTATAATTTAAATATGCAAGAAAAATTAGAAAAATACTAGAAAAAATAGCAAGGAATTTTATCTAGGGTTTCTAGGGTTTTTGTGCACAAATGAATTAAGTTAGGTTCATCAAATGATTTAACTTTTTGGGGGAATATTGGATTTTTATTCCTATTTCAGTTAAGGATCTAGATTAATAAATTAGTAAATAATATTTCAATAGTTATAGTTCTAATTTGTATAATTTGTTTGTCTTTTGTACCTTTTTAAAAATAACAATAAATAGAGAAAAAATATAACTTAGCTTAAAATAGGTTAAAATAACTATTCTAGGGTCTGAAACTAGTTGTATAGGATTGGGATAGTGTCACAAATCAGAATCTAGATTTATTTTGATGAAAGGACAAGACCACTAAAAATTGGACACTCTAGGGTTTGACGTTGTTGTTCACTCCTATTGTTATTATCCAAACTACTCACAGAGAGCTCATTTTTTTAGGTTCTTTGTGTTGTTGTATGAGCCTGTTTATGAAATCTTGAGTGTTGAATGTCGATGGAGCTTGTTGTAGATATGTTTTAATCTTCAAAACCCTAACCCTCCATTATGCTTGATAAAACAAGATTTGAATCAGTTGAAAATGGAGGTTTAATGTGTGTAAGATGAACTAAATATGTGATTCACACCCCTTGTGTGGGCATGCTACATACATACCAATACTTTGAAGAGGGATCAAGCCATATGTAGTTCTCCCACTTGATGCGATTTGTGAAATAGTGTGATATGGATGAAAAAATTCCAAATTAAAAGTGATTGAGGTGACTATAGATTGGTGTGAAGGTTTGAATATGTTTACATCTATATTGAGTGATTGTATACAAAGAATAGGGAAATTTGCCTTAGTGGTTTGTTTGTATTGTTTCTTGATTTATAAGATTTGTCACCTCCCTTTGTAAATTAACTTTTAATGGGTGTTTATAAATAACCATTGGTCATGGTTTAGATGTAATCATGCTAGGCTAACATAATGATGGATATGAATAAAATGAAAATGACCATTTGGGCTTGAAATGTGATTGAATAGGAGCACTAAAAATGGGACACCCTAGGGTTCTAACACTATCTTCTAGGTATGGTGCTCCTATCCTACAAGCTCAGTACTTGGGGGGATAGAATTGGCCTAGAAAATAGAGTCTAACTAAGCTAGAATCAAGTTTTAGAAGTCTATGGATGACCGATAATGAGTAAAAAGGTGTCTATAGGGGTCACAAGAGAATTTTAAATGAGCAATCAATAGGGTGTCACAAACCACACTCAAACTACCAATTTAGACATTTGTATATGACTACATCAATGTAACAAGTATCAAATAATGTTATTCTTATGTCCTAATATTTTTTGTAATATGTATGTATGTATGTATTTTGAATTTTTTATAAATATTTGCATTTTTTTGTATTTGTGAAATATTTTAATTTTTTGTATTTTAAATTTTATTATTCATGTTCCTACTAATAAATGGTCTCATCAATAGGATACTCACATGTAGGTATTCTATGAAACATGGCAATGGTGACCTATCATGAGCAAGTAGTCCCACTTGTATTTGTATCTCAATCTAAATGGTGATGTTATGTTTTAGTATATCCATCATTATCATCATGACTCATAGGATCTTGTGTATCATGAGTATTTTTAGTAACCATATTATCTTATGGAATCCATTGTATAGTAAAAGTATGAACTTGTGTTCAATATGGAATACATGGAATTAATTGCAACACTATCTTAGGACATGATGGGATAGATAAAGGTTGTTGTGAGTTTAGAAAAAACCTCTAATGTGATGGGAATTGAAGCACTAGTTATCTAGTAAAGTTAATTACCTTCTTTTGAACTATATACATAGAATAACCCATAATAGGTTGTATATTTGGCTATGGTAATGCTAAAGGTGGATGAGGAAATGACTCTAGGTTAATATGATACTTATATGGAAAATATAAAACTGTAAACAACATTCCATTATGTATGTACTTCACATATACATATAATGAGTATGATAGTGCATGGAGATTGTGTATTCAAGTACATCCTAACAACATGTGGAATGCCCCCATACTCGGTAGAAATAATAATAAAGTAGAAACTAAAACAAAGCCTACATTAAGTGGTAACATAATAATCCAAACAAGATTTTATTTCTTTCCATCAAATAATTTAATTATCTTGGTTGTATCCATCAAATCCTTTTGTGTATATATAATAGTAGTTAGTGTCATAGTGAGAATGTTTTCACTTAAACCATTATATACCATGACAATGTTGTGAATCAATGTATGCATGTACAAAAAATAATATATAACTCAAATTATCATCCAAAATATCACTATCATCAAATGTAATTGTATTTCATTATATAGATATGATTGTAAGTGTACCAATAATTACATCCAATGGATGTTCATATGTTAGTGTAGGAGGATGTGCATTGTAATTCATATGAACCTTAGGATTAGTCTTAGTTTCCATTACCACATGGTTGTGAAAGGAATCAAAAAATATTTTCAATTTTGCATTCCCATCATGTTCTTCCCCTAAATAATTTTTAGGTGTAGTGATACCATTAAGCTAAGGAGTTTTATCATTAATGAGATATTGAAATTTGTCTTACTGGAAGACATATATTTATAGTGTCTTGTGCATATATGGTAATAAAAATATGCATTATTTTCATATCCCTTAGGTAGAGGACTACTTATATAAAAATATTTTTAGGGAGGGAGAGATATGAGGTTGCGCTTAACTAAAAATTTTAGTAGCTTATGAGGAGGTTCAAGTACTCATGAAAATTTCCTCCATTATGGAGTGGATAGAACATGTCAATTAGTAGGGTGTGACATTGCATTAATTATTATCTTTTCCCCATTTTTAGCATCATAATTTTTGGTATTGTAACTTTTTTTACCTTAAAACTCTTCACTTTAATTAGCTAGAGTATTAACCATATAATTTATCTTATTCGTAGATAGATTAACTTATTAATACTTCATTTTATGGCATGAGTTATCAAAATGATTGGAATCTCTTGAACATGGTGAGATCATGGAGATGGAAAATAAAACATTTCTTGAATATGTATTAAAACTCATTTTCAATAATATGATTTTTCATTTTAGAGATCATGGCCTTTTAATGAAGCACATAGTCACTGGATGGTTCATTGAATCCTTGATTAAGACTTACAATTTGGGAATAAGATAATTTATCATTGATATTGATTAAAGAATGCATTAAAAATAGACCATCCAAATGATTAAATGTATGAAATAATCATAATGGGAGGTTATATAGCCAACTCAAAGCATAGTCCTTAAGACCTCATAAAAATATCTTAGTCAACAACTTCTCATTAGAGGCATAGTCTAAAAATGTTGTGTGAAAGGCTATTAAGTTTTTATCTAGATCACCTTTACCATCATATAATGTAATATTATGAGATAAGAGAATTTTAGGTAAGGGATAATCTAAAATTTGGAACTAATGGATTATGAAGCAATACATGAGAATCAATTGAATATCTATAGAATAACCCTACTCTAATACTAACACCTTAGCCTACAAATATATAATAGTCTTCATTATGGATGATGATGTAAAATAAGTAATGATCATAGGAGGTAAATAATTATATTATGTATGGATAACCACTGAAATCTTAGGGAAATCTTGTGTTTCCTAGATGTGACAACCTTAGTAGTTTGTGTAATTTTAACATCTAATATAACCTTCAAGACTTTATCCAAGCCAAGAGGCTGCTAATGATTTTCATTTTGAAAAGTAGTCAATGCTTCAAATTTCTTAAGATCTAACCCATTAAGTACATTACAATGGATTATATATTTTTATTCATTTTTATATTGATTAACATCTTATATATCATGCATTTATTCATTTAAAATATGGTCATCTACTTCTATATGTTCACTATTAACATTTTCATCAAAATAATCAAAGGGAAGAAGTTAATTTCACTTATTTCACCCATTTAAGTTTGAATCAAAGGAATATAAGTATGCTCAATTTAGAAATAACTTAACCTAGTACTTTTCCTTGAGGGATAAAATAGCTAGCCTTCTTAGATGGCATAGAATAAGATATAAACATGCATTACTTTATTATTTATTAGTGTATCTAAATAAGATGTGTGTGTGTGTGTGTGTGTGTGTGTGTGTGTGTGTGTGTGTGTGTGTGTGTGTGTGTGTGTGTGTGTGTGTGTGTGTGTGTGTGTGTGTGTGTGTGTGTGTGTGTGTGTGTGTGTATAATTCCAATTGTCTAAGATATGTCTAAATTAAGTAAATCTAAATGTGTGGGCAAATGTTTGATTATAATTTACTATTTATGAAAATGACTAATAAGACTAGGGTACTTAACTTTTTTTGTGTCTATGTAGGACTAAGACTATGTGCAAGAGGTAAAACGGACTAAAAATAGAAGTGAATTTGTTCATCTCTAGAAATTGATAGTTTGGGACAGCCTAGAAAAATTAAAAAATAGTTGGACACCTGCATTTGTCATATACATTTGATCTCTACCATAATTATCCCTATTAACTATGCTTGATAGTTTCACCACATATTATTTCACCTTCTTATAAACAATTTGTATATGCAATATCATAATATTTTTGATATGCACATGTCTAATACACTTTCAGTTTGAAACCCTAGATCCACTTTTGACACAAGGTTTACCTACAAAGGAGAGTGTCAAAGATAGGTTGATTTGACTCTAACCATTAGACACAAAGTGGTTGAGTGTTACCTACATTTCTCATAATTCAATGAGGTCTCAAAACACATGTAATTATCTTGATTAGGTTTATGTATGTAATAGTGATCCTTTACTATGAATGCAACTTATAATTTAGATTTTGACACTTGAAAATATGAAAAATTGGCTTGACTTGGGTTATTTATACTTTTTCTCCTTGTGATTAATTTATGATAATAAAGATTTAGGGAAGTTCTTATGAATGTGAAAGTAAAAGATAGATGCCCAGATGAGTGTTTTCTAGGTACTTTATAGATAGGATTATGATTTTATTTATTATGTATATATAGATGATTATTTGGATAACTTATCACACCAAATACATGTGAAATGTATGGCCCAACCCATTGGAATGATTTGAATTTATAAAATGACTATTAGAAGGAAAACATGTAGATCTAACACATGTGGACAACTTTAGTAACCTAGATTTATTTGAGTATGATAGAAGGAGTCTATAAGTAGTAAGTAGTGATACAATGATAAAAAAAATCTAATTAAGATAATAAGTAGATTAATCACATAATATGGAATTATTATAGGTGAATGATAACAAATTGGGAAGGTTGGGCCCATATAAGAAAAATGTGTACAAGATAAGGGTGTGAAATATCCATATGTGTACACACAAGTCATGTGAGGTAAAGATAACTCAATACTAACATTTTAAAGATAAGTCAAAATTGACATTGTAAGTGTCTAATACAAAATTTATATGTTCAAAAATTATCTGCTAAGCTTGTGATGTCGTGATCCATATCACCCATTATTCTACTTATGTGTGGTTTCATGATACATATATAGATTTTATTTGTAGGTATTACTCAATGTTTCTAGGAACATTATTATGTTGATTATATTATACGTGTCTCATTTTTATATTTATCTCAAAATGAAACTTATAAACCTTAGGATGCATAGTTCATATATGCTCAGATAATCTAATCTTACTATGATGCCATAAATATTATCATGTTGACACATGTTTTATATATTTACATCTTTATATATATAACATGATGCATCTAACTCTTTTATTTTGTGATGATTCATCTGCATGCTATAATCCTCACCTCAAAAGGGGGCCACACATAGTGGGATTACCTTAAATACTAATCCTTTACATAGATATATACAGATTTTAGGCATAAAAAATCCATAATTTGGGTATAGATTATTCATATTATTATAGTTTTATGTAGATTTTATGAAAATTATGACATATTTGACACATTTTAGAGTATATGTAGGGAATATGACACATATTTTATAGGATTATGAGTGACATTTCATAGATTATATGAAATTATTGTACATATTACATGAATTACTTTACAAAATTTATTAAATTAGGGGCATATATATGACATATGTGAACATATTTTATATATTATGATATTTTGGCATAGGTTACATGATTCAAATTACATAATTTATTAGATTTGGGCATATGCATGGCATATGTGAGGGATTATACAAGAGTATTTGCTAAGATTCTACTAAATTATACTTATATTCTTGGATTGATTCATAAAATTCATCTACAGTAGATTATTTATAAATTTTAATTAGATTCTTAGATTCTCATATTTTTTTGAACCCATGTTGGGCTCCATTCCTAGACATTATAATTAGTAGTGTGGCTGGGGTTTTATGTGACTTAACTTCTAATCATTTCTCCCTCTCCAATCATGGTTGGGGCATATTTAGCTCAATAGATGGTTACACTTATGTATCACCTTCTATAATTTTAATCTATAAATTAAATTACTATAATAAAAGTATAGGAAAATATAGACATTCATATTTGGTATTAAACACTATAAAATGTTAGTTTTAACCAAGCCTTTGTATACATGACTTATGTTCACATAGATAAATCTTACTAAAACTCTCTTATCTATGGGCCTGACCTTCCACAAATTTTGTTACTATTAAATAGGATTTCCCTAGTCTCTACCCAAATATCTTATTATCATACTTAGACTAGATCATGATCATAGATCTTTGTTTCATGTTTTCTGGATGGTTATATCCATAGTTAGATGAATCCAATTTCCAAAGTCATATGCCTTGATTAGAATCATTCATTTTCCATTTAAAAACTATTTTAACTCATTAAAATAATTCTAATGGTTTAATCCATATGTTTTGCATGTCAGTTCAAATGGAAATTGACCAAAGAGTCAATGATTTATACAAAGCTAGCCTAAGCTTATTCCTATCTAACACATAAAAAAACTATCACTAAAAAATGTTATTCAAACTGAGAGGAACTTACCAAAATATTCCAAATATGAAACTAATCAAAGGATAAAGACTTTATCCAAGTTTAAATACCATTTCAAGGCCAACATCATAGGTTTTCAAGTCTTGAAATCTATATATAGGATTACACAACATGCTAGTATTGTATTCTTTGCACACAATCAACTATGTAGGAGAACTACATGAAATTTGAGCCTTCTTTAGAGTATTTAAAATTAGGAATAACTTATCCACTTATTATGGGTGGTTTATGTTAACTAAACCCATCCTTACTAGTCCTTTTTTCTACGTCACATTTATTTCAAGAGTACAAGCTAGTGTTTTAAAGTAAGCTGAATGAAAATAGAGTTATTCATGTACATAAATATGAATATACAAGAGATATTTTTAGCAAAAGGCATAGAGATCCAAACTATCATAAACCTAATACCTTATAAAAATATTTCAAAGTGTAGATGAATTTAGACACCATAGGTGCTCATTCAACATTAGACTCATCCTTGTAGGTTTTATATTCTATTTCCTGATTTGAGTTAGCATGAATCCCCTAGATATCTATTTTGCTGATTTTACACTATCATAAAACCAAAAAAAAAACCTAAACAATCTATGTTATTTATCTTAGAGGTCATTTCCATAAATCTTAAATTTTAATAAATTAGTTAGGCTCTATTAGTAAAATTATATTTTACTAATTTAAACATATTATGCAATCTCCTTAAAATCAATGTTTTGGCTTAATTAGACCACTAAATCCAAAATAATTACTAGGTTTCATGAAAAATGAAATAATATTTATGTCCTAAGTTATACCCTCTTGGTATGTCAATTAATTTACTTCCCATTTTTCAAAACTCACAGTGTAAATAAAAATAAAATTTAAGACATTATTACAAAATTCAAAGTTCACCTAATTCAAAACCTATAATTCCATCCATAAAGGTGGAAGATAAAATATCCACATTTGAATTGAATAGATATTCACCATCCATCTAAATCAAACAATAAACATCCTTATGAGACCTAAAAAAATTCTATCCAAGGAAAAGGGTAATCATTTATACAAAAGGAAAGGACATGGAAAGAGAAAATTAGGAAGGTACACTCCATGAATTTTTATCCAACCTTATATTTATCCCCTCAAGGATTTGATCAAGACTTTATAGATCTTATTTTATCCTAAAATTTCACCCTAGATAATTCAAGTGGACATTCTCAATTTTAGGACAACATGGAACTATTTCCCTTGATAGACAAGCCACTAAAAGAGATAAATCTCTAGGTTTGAAAGGGCTAACTCCCTTAATTTGTCTCTTAAGATCACACAACACTAAGATAATAAATATTTGGGGTGAAAAGGGAATAAGGAGACATAAAATAAACATATGATATTGAGGTGATACACCAATACAAATCCACACAACACACTTGAATCTACACTTAAGAAAGAAGACTACTTAAATTGAATTCAACCCTATGTCCTTATAGCATAAGTATTCATCATATAGGTAGATTGATATTCTGATATAGATGTGAGTGAAGATAAGTTATGATACAAGACACTACTAATCCTTCTCACACTTTAAGATAAACTTAACATATAATACACTTTATGAAACCTATTAGAAGAGATCTCATTCACATGAACACACAAGAGTAGAAATGGAAGCAAGGAGAGCATTTTCATCACTTTTCAACCACAAAAAACACTTAAAACATTCAAGTAAGAGATTTTAGAGAATGAAATAAAATTATAAAACTTTATTCAAAGGAAAATGAGGTGTCAAAACCAATAGGGATTTGTCATTACAATTATAAACCCCTTACAAAATCCAAAATGGTTTGCATTTATAAAACATGTGAAAAGAGAGAGAAGAAGGGAAGTCAAAAGGTCATAAATCCAAGTTTCAATACTTGAAAACCAATTAAATTGTATGATAATGGAGTGGAGAATATACCATGAAGGTCTTAGTGGAAAATTGTCCATCCGAAGCATGACAAACTCTTAAAAATTGGTGTAGAGACCTTCAACTACCTTCATGATGAATCATCTCTTGACCACTTAAAACTAAACTAAATAATACTTGAAACATATTCACTATCTAAGGGA
Organism: Torreya grandis; assembly: GCA_037957365.1. Lineage (NCBI taxonomy): Eukaryota > Viridiplantae > Streptophyta > Pinopsida > Cupressales > Taxaceae > Torreya > Torreya grandis. Next base: position 3,481,973 of record JARHVA010001099.1, read on the forward strand.
GGCTATAAATAAGCTATGATAGTCATTAGATACTCCCCTAACTGATAGCGTTCCTCATGACACTTGTATTCACTATCTATAGTTAATTACTAGCTCTCTTAGCCTCAACCTTCACATTTTTCATCATGGTGACCTTAAATTTATCAATTAAATACATGTAATAGGTGTTAGGACAATTTTTAATAACCCTTTTTCTTTCCAATCCATGAGTTGATCCCAAATTAGACCTCTCTCATCTTCTCACTAGGTAGTCACTTCTCATTTTCATTATCTATCTAAGATTGCCTCTGAAGAATGGCGAAGCAAAGGAAATTTCATGCATAAATGAGTTTATAAATGAGCATAGGAAGTTGGGATAAGTATCTATCTACTTCCCTCAATGATTATCATTCTTAAGTTCCCTTTTACACCTATAGTACACTCAAAAACTTGTAAAAAACCTATATTTTACCTTGTCTATACAAGTGATAGTATGAACCAAATGGTTGTCCAAGAGATTGAGGGAGTATTATACAAGTAAAAAACACTTTATAAGCCAAATTACCCCCTATTAGTGCATCTCCTTGTGTACTTTCTCCATCAAGTCAAAACTAGGGTTTTAGGAGGGTTTTAGAAGGTTTTGGTTCTTAATAATAGTTCATAAAAAAATTGATGTCCAAACCTTAAACCAATTCCATAAATACTAAGTGTAGGACCCTCCAAAAATACACCTATCTGATTGAGTTCTCATGCTTGGTGTCCATACAGATATGAGCACTTGGAGTTGGCCTATCAAGCTTTTTCAAGCATTCTAGGTACCCCTATCATGGTTTTAGTTTAAGTTGATCACCCTATATTTTCCCTCTATAAACTAATAGATCTAACTCATACTAAACTATCCCTTTAATTTTATCACATATCTTAGGATGATCATGTGGTCATATAAATGGAACTAGGTACCCTGATGGTTTATACCTAACTGTGTTTAATGGCTTAAGACCACCTCTAAGTGGTTTCTCAAGATTGTGAGTGATTATTCACATTTTTCATGTCTAAAAAAATATTACACACCATTATATATTATCACAAGACTCCTCATGTCATCCTTCTAACATCTACACACTAATCCTCTAGTTTCATCATGACTTGGAGTGTCTTCTATTTGAGACAAAATCAAGGACATATCCCTTGTTTATTTTGATTGACTGAGGTTATAGAGGACCATAATAGGTCCTGATGACCCTCTTTACCAAGTTTATTTATTATATCACTCCCTTATAATCCTCAACATCAAAAACTTCAAGACAAACTTATGGGACTGTGAGGACTATACACAAAATTTGAAATGACTATAGGTTAAGGTTTGAAACTTTATTTGTTCTATTTATTTGATCTGAGAATCATACATATATGTATTGAAAATATGTGATAAATATTTAAATATTTTAACTCACCCAAATATTTTTATAACCTTTCCAACCATTTCTTTCCACTAGGCTAAGCTAGTTTACAGACACTGTTGATTATGACACATGTAGGTGACAATTAGGGAGAGTTTAAAGGCCTTCTATACATGTTCATTTGTGTTTGAATAAAACATTAATTTATTTTAATACTTATCATATTATTAGATAATTTTCAACTTAAATGAACATATGTGTTTGCAAAGCTCTCAACATCTTGTCTCTAACCATCAATACTTTATGGGTCTACAGTCACATTGTAGATGATAATTTAGGAGAAACAAGGGCCCCTATAGGTGATGACCATTTTCAAAGCATTGCACATCAACTTATTTGACTTATATTAAGTTCATAGTGTCATATTTCACTCAAATGAAGTCACCTTGTATTGATTCCATGCTTTCATTATGTCATTGTTGCATTATAAGACCATTTAGGCTTCAAGAGTACTATAGATTACTAAAAGTCTATAGTGAAAGTTATTTGAAATGGAAGACTATTTACACTATCCTCTCATGAACAAATAATAACTATATTAAGTCAATACATTTATCTAGGCTTGGAACACATGAGAGAAACCACTTAGGCTACACAGACCTCAAGATGCTTCACCATGGGATGAACTAATGTATGAACAAAACCTTATTTGAAGAAGTTAAGTTAAAACTTCTAAAATACAACTTTCTCAATCTAAGAATAAGGACCTATGTCTATCTTCATAAAATGGCCTCACCATTGTCACCATGATGGTTTATACATTCTCAAACCTCCATTAAGGTTTGAAATGAGTTCACACATCTCCCATTTCAACACTACTCAGACCTCTGTGGATTACACTTAGACCTCTATTGGAAACTACCTATAAATGTCATTAGATGTAGGATTATTTAATAGGAATTTGTCCTCACAACATATCTTAAAAAATTGGATAGTTTATTCTCATTGTTTTTGCTTTGAGAATCCTATCAACACCTTGAAATCTTCTTGTTTCATCAATGTGACTAGTCAATCCTCAATATCACTTGACTATAGGTGACTATTGTAGGACCTTTTGACTATGGTATTCTTTGACTATGTTTTAAGTCTTATCTTTCCAACATTGGGTCTCTCAATGTTTTAACCATGTTTCTAATGAAACATAAGATCATATGGATGTTTATATGTTTCAAACATCAACCACACCTTTGTCTAAGTACTCTCACATAGTCTTGTAGGTGGATATTACAGGGAATCTGACTACATGAATTATCATATACTTTGCACTTCTAACCGTGACCTTTTGAGATTAAACCTTTGAAGGAGAAATTGATCACCAAACTTTGAGAGATTGAAAATTACATATCACATTTGTTATGAAACCAATTACATGGGGTGAAAATCTACTATTGAGGAAACACTATCTATAGACTTCCATGGTGCCTTCCACTAGAAAAGTGAGACAATACTTATTGTTCCTTGAATTAAACACATGAAAACCAAATTAGAAAAAATATGAAAAGGAAAAACCATCTTTGAAAAATACATACAACTCTTGGAATCATCATACAACTATAAACAAATAAAAAAAACTAGAGGCCATGAAGATGAACAAGCAATTTTGAGTCATCAACCTTCTTAGTGATGGTTCATATATCATGGTACACCAAACCTAAAAATATTTCCATGAAAAAGAAGTCTAGAGAGAGTAATACTTCCCAACAAAGGATTCTATCTAACTCACCTTCTCTTGTTTGTACCAAAGGAAGACCAGTTAACCTTTTTGACTTGTCTAGGAGAGTGATAGAGAATATAAACCTATATTTTCCATATTAAAGCCTTTCAAATCTACCTAAGCATCGAAGTGAATTGAGGGTACTTGAAGAGAAATTATTGAGCTTTCCCACATTCCAATTATACTTTAATTGTGTGTATAACTACTCTTAACTACCTATTTTATAGTGATCTCCTTAGATGGACATTGAACCTACATTATGTCAGTTGTAGAACTAAATCATAACACTCAATTGAAATCTTGGATGTTGTAAAATAGTTTGAAATCTATGATTTCATGGAACAAAGTATACATTTCACAAAATGACTCAAAAGTTTGCCAAAAAATGACATACGGGAAATATTAATATTTGGCACATATGACAAAGGTGTAAAACATATTAAATGACCCTAAACATGACTATGTGACCATGTTATGACCTAGAAAGACCCTATAGTAAGTTTGAATATATATGGGGTTGACCTAATTTGACCTAAGGTCAAATTTGGTCAACATTTAGGTAGTTTCCTAGGGGTGTTAAACCTGACATGCCAAAGACTAGTAGCCTTTTCCTATCCATTAGGATATGGGGTCACCTATACATTATTATTGACACTGAGATACCTTTGAAAGTACACCAAACACATCATAAACAACAAGGAAATAAACAACAATATAAGAAACAAAACTCACACTTGTGTTCTCATGAATACTTAGGGAAAACATAAACCAACTGAAAGCAAACACACCTATCCTAATATGTAAAATAACGCAACACTTAAGGTGAAGAACAATCATCTGCATTTATTCAACCAAGGCCAAAGAAAATTCTCCTTGAATCATTATCGTTCCAAGAAAATAGATCCTCATATGGTGCATATTTGTCAACAAAATATTGCTTGCGAATATAGTCAAGTGACTTACTATGATTAGGTCTCTTATTGACTACAAGTTTGTCAATTGGAGTACTCAAGTCCCTCTATCTCTCTTGGAAGTTTGTTTGGATTTGAAACTTGCCTAGGATTTGTCATGCTCACTTGATAGTCTTCAATTATATCATTGGAGATTACCATAGTATTTTCATCTTCATGTACATTTGAAACAAGATATGTCAATTTTTGGACATCTACTACCATACTTAGATTTTCCAAGCACTTCTTGTTCACCATGGTTATTTCTTGCTCAACTGATGTCTCCAACTTTCCTTCATGCTAATCAAACATCTCATATTCTACTACGGGTTTTTCTTGCTTGATATAGATCTAAATTTCCTTCTTGTGTTCATTAATAACATTATTGACCTTAGCATTAGTATGCACTCATCTTAAAGGACTGAAGGTTTGCTAACCTCCTCAAATTCCTATATAATGGCATAGTATTGCTTTCACATGTCATCTACCTCTTCATGATGTTTAGGTTCAAGAATTTTTTCTTCTTTTATAGGCTAAATTAACTTCTCATTGGGACTATCATATCTTGACAAAGATGGGATACTCACATCACCATCCACATGTACAAGTCAGTTTCCCAATGTAACTTATTTTATGATGTTGTCATGATTTGCCTCAAAGACTCCATCAATATCCTCATGAAGAATGTAATTTCTAAGACTAGCATTTTCAAATCTACCTTGCTCAACTCCCCACTCATCAAGATACAAATTAGATATGCCATCAAGGAGACTCAAAGGATTTTGATCACTAGGGTGATCATCTTATTTAATCACATTGTAATTCATGTTATAAGTGTAAGGCACATAAGGTTCAACATGATAACTAGAAAGAGGCTCTGACTTGATTGTTACTTTTGCACCATATCTAGTCTTAAACCCATCTAAAACTAATCTAAACGAAGATAACGTCTAATGTTAGCTATAAAATCTCTAGACAAAAAAAGTACAAAATGGGGAGGAATGTCTACCACTACAACATCTTGAGAAATAGTGAAGGTAGGACAAGCATGGAGAATCAAATGAAAATATTTGATAATACCAATGGTCTTAGAAATTGACCCATCTAATTTTAGACTCCTTTAGCATGGGGTTCATAACTTAATTTTAGTTTGTTAGATGCCATCTTGGGCATAATAAAAGTACTAGTTCCACTATCAATGAGAAAATTATGTACTAAGGAATCTCCAATAATGATGGATAGATATAATGTAGGAGGTTGTCTACCTTTTCAACTTTACTTGACTATCCTTCACTTGGATTCATGGTGTTTGTCAAGGCTACCTCTCTTTGGCTAGGATTTTTGGATGTCAAATCGATCTTGGACAAATCCTCTTGAAGTAGGTCTGATTATTCATGTATATCTAAGGTATCCCACATGGATACATTCACATGAGACCTCTTCATTTTCTCCATAATGTTAGTAAAAGGACCAATAACTCTTTTTTATCCACTAGGAGGAATGGTGTTGCCTACACCTTAAGAACTTGAGGTATGAAAACACTCCTAGTATTCTAATCTCTTTGACTTAATTCTCACTTGGAATGACATTAGACATACATGGTCTTATACTTGTTTGAACATTCATTTGAGATCCATTATTATCCCCTTAAACTTCCTAAACTTCATTACTCTTGCTCCTTGTGTTTGTAGCTATATAATTCACATATATGCTTGATTTCCATTGATGCTAATTTCCCAATATAGACCCTATTTGAGCACCTTGACCATCAATAAATCCTCTAATTGGTACTTCATTTTGAGTCATAACTTGCATAGTACCCAAATTTACCATAAAGGCTTTATTGAATGACTCATTAACATAGGGAGATGGATCATAAGGTTGATTCAAGGAAGGTTGACTATTATTCCCTTGGGCAAGGTTATTTTGTGTAAGCACTAGTGACCTTGAAGTGGAAGGAGTATTGGAGTTTTAACCACCATATGGCTTAGATTGGACCAGTTGTCCTTGACTTTGGGAATGACCTTGGAAATGAGGCCTATTACCTTGATAGTTGGGATAAGATTAATTGGGATAGTGGTGGATTTTGAAGGGTTTAACTTGTTATCATTGAATGATCCTATTTATTCCTAGGATCTCTTGTTATATAGCTCTCATCCTTTAAAACTCATCAGGCTTGCTTGGTTGATTAGGGGTAGTAGACTTGTTCTTAGGTATAGGAATAGGAGCAACAGTAGGTGTAGGAATTTTCAAGTTAGGAAAAAGAGGCATGGGAGGTCTTGGTGTAATCTTACCACCATAAATCAATTAATTCTTTGCCCTAATATAAACATCATAAGTATTAGGCAAAGTGTCACCTCTCATATATTGTATCATCATTGAAATGTCACTATCAAATGCTTTAAGGTAATAAAGGAAAGTATGGTGAGTTGTTGGTATTACCAAGATTTGGATTCTATGTCATGTATTTTATAATCTTGTATTAAATTATTGAATGACTTATTGAGGTGCTATTATAATGGTGGTCAGTTGCTCTATTAGTGACAAGTTATCACTCTTGTCCTCAAATCTTATTTTTAATGCATCTCCTAGCTCATCCCAAGTTGTGATTGATCCAAGTGATAATGTTCCATACTAGTCAGGAGATTTTCCTTTAAAGGAGAAAACCAACAACCTAATTGCAATGTTTTCCTCTATGATGTGATGGATATTATATAATTGAGCAATATTCCTTATATTCTCAATGGGTATGGTGGAAGACTCACTGGTGTATGATGGAACACTTTTGAGGGTAGATATGGGGATATCATCATAATGATCAATATTTAGAGGGATATAGACATTAAAGTCATCAAAAGGATGGTTCCTTGCCATGGTGGCCTTAGTACTTTGCAAGAATGGATAAATCAAGAACCTTGTTTTGGGTTTGTGAGCAAGATAAGACATCTTTGAATAGGGATGGGTATGCTCAAATCTACTTGAATTATAGGAATAAGGAGGAATATATTTAAATTCAAAAGATATGCCTTTGGTGAGAGACCTTGTGTTTATCTTAGGAATGAAAGAATTCACTAGTTTGTAACCAAGATTGAAACTTTGGAGTCACCAAATGTTACAAGACGTCGACTATTACAACCCCTTATTGTCAAAGCCAACATCTACCTTGATTAACCTTCATGGACTTCATGTCCCACTAGGTGTTCCAAAACTATTATAGCCTAAAATTGAACCTTAAAGAAATCCATTAGACCTTATCATTTTTAGGACAACATGAAAATATCTCCCTTCATAGACAAGTTATTACAAGACATATATCTCTAGGTTTGAAAGGGATAGCTCCCTTGATTTGTCTCTTAGGCTTACACTACACTAAGATAATCACTATTAGGGGTGAAAAGGGAAGAAGGATACATAAAATAAACCTATGCTAATGAGGTGATACACCAATAAAACTCCACACAACACACTTGTATATGTACTTAATAAAGAAGACTACTCAAATTGAATTTAACCCTATGTCCTTATAACATAAGTATTTTTCATAGAGGTAAATTGTTCTACCTATATAGAGGTGGGTGAAGAGAAGGTATGATACAAGAAACTACTAATCCCTCTCACACTTCAATACAAACTTAATAGACAATACAATTTAGGAAACCTATTAGAAGAGATCTCATTAACACAAACATGCAAGATTAGACATGGAAGAAAGGAAATAACTTTCATCACTTATCAATCACACAAAACACTTAACACATTCAAGTAAGAGATTGTAGAGAATTAAATCAACTTATAAAACTTTGTTCAAAGTAAAATGAGGTGTCAAAAATAGTAGGGCTTTTCCATACCAATTATGGATCCCTTACAAAAGGCAAAATGACTTGCATTTATAGAACATGTGAGAAGAAAGAGATGAAGGGAAGTAGAAAGGTCACAAAGCCAAGTGTATAGACCTGTAAACTAGTTACATTTCAAGAAAATTGAGTGGATAATATAACATGAAGGTTTTATTGGATAGTTTCCATATGAATCATGACAAACTCTTCAAAACTAGCGTAGAGACCTTCAACTACCTTATTGAAACTACCTTCATGATGAAGCTATTAGCATATGGTTTTCATTGATGTCAAAGGAGTGATAATGAGATGAGGGAATTAGTGTAATTGATGACATGAATATGTTCATATATTCATAATAGGATCATTGGTCAACATTAGGTCATGAGAGTAGGTTGTCATGCTTAGGAGAGAGATGAATGCATGATGAAAAACATGAGTACATGGACAAAGAGATCAAGTGGATGTTGTTGATGATGTGTTCTTGATACAAAGGCCCTATAGGGTGTCATAAATACTTTTATTACTTGTGTAAGTGAAAATAATCAATTTGAGTAGCCTTATGAAGGTCTAGGTCATCCTAGTCTACTTGTCAAATTGGGTTAAGTGAATAAATTGATGATGTCATCATTCACACATGTAAAGGTTTTAGAATAAAGTAGTCACATGGGTTCGTTTAGTTTTATGCCTAGTTCATATGGTATAAGTATAAGGTTTTGAATTTATGTATAGAAAAATATATGTTCTTGTAAATTTTCTCTCCCAAGTAGATTTCTTTGTTTTCATACTTGGCCATTTTTACATGAAAATATGATTATTGGAATTTGAATTTTCAAATTTAACAAAGGGAACCAATTTAAAAATAATGGCTTGTATAATCCATGGATGAAGTCAAATAAATATTAAGTAAGAATAAAATTTTAATCTAAATTAGTTTAGAATACCCCCAAAGTGATTAGAAGGTTTAACCATCTATACAAGTGCATTAAGTGTAGGTTAAAGTCAGCTATAGTTGACTAGATTTTGAACTAGTGAACGCTAGAGGAGTAACATGGATTAGAACATGTTTAATGATATTAAAATCATGCTATGAGTAATGGATGATGTATATAAATATTTTTTATTCATTCTTATGCTTTGAAGATGATCTGAAAGTTTGATTTTGTGAATGAAAAGCATCATGAAAAAGGACTCTGTGTGAAGATTTATGTTCTTGACAAACTTAAATTTCTTACAGAGGTGTATGGTGATTTTGGAATTTATGAATGGTTTTTTAAAGTGTATTAAGGTGTTCTCAAGGTCATAAGTTTTTATATAAGTAGTATGCTTGATCAGATTGATCCTTGAAGTGAAGATCCATCTCAAAAGAAGAAAGGTAGAAAAAGGAGGGTTTGATGTTTGAAAACTCTAAGGTGGTTGCTCTTGATATGATTGGCCTTGTAATAAATTTTGATGCTTAGTGATTACTAGGTTATATTTTTTAAAAGATTTATTAAATTTTCTACATGCTCATGATGCACTTATATGTGCTCAGATGGTGCCTTACAAGACAAAGGTAAAACAAAGGTATGAAGATTTGTTGATTGGTCTTAAAGACCAATGCTAGTGTAATTTTCACTATTTTTAAATTATTCCAAGGTCTTGTATTGATCTAATAAGTTGTCATAATTTTTTATTAAGTACTCTAAATATTTCAAGTAGTTTTGAGTGTGTTCATTGGTACTATTGTTTCACAAGTTACTAAGTGAGTTTGATGTAGATTGTTATGTTGATATTTGAAGGTGTTTGATTATGTTGAGTGATTATTGATGATTAGGTGACCTCATAATTTCATGAGAGGATGTGTTGGCATGTTGATAATGATATTAAGATGATCAATTTTTTGAATATGACATGTTCTGAGTCATCTCAAGCAAGGTCTTGACTGTGTGTTAGTCAAGAGGTTGTTTTGTCGAGTTTGGAGCCTTGAATAAGTTATTTATTATTTTTTCATATTGTTTTAACGCTCAATTAGTCTATATTTGTGTGAATAAAGGAATAGGAACAAATATTTGTATCAGGTCTTTGTGAGACCTAATGGAGAGATAAGGCCTAATGGTGCCTTGATAGTGTATATGAGTGATTTGAGGACTCTTGAGCATGGTAAGATCTATTAGAGGTTGTCATAAATGTATTTGATAGGATTGAGTATTTTATAATATATTTATATACCATTTTGGTTCATTTCTTGTTCATTGAGTAAACAAGGGTAATCAAAATTAGGTCTCCATGATACCTAATGAAGGCTTGAGGCCTATTAAAGTCTTCACAAAGTCAGAAAGTGGTGTATGGATTGAAATAAATGGAGAAGGTATATAAGATATATTATTTATATTTATAAAAGGTATAATTTTTTAATGAAGAGATATAACCTTGTAATTATTCTTAATGTAACTTGTGCCTAATGAAAGGCTAATTGCTTAAATCCTAGTAAGTGGGTTTGTGCCATTTGAAACATGGATAACCTAAAAAGTGAGTGTTACTTATATGTAACATGTTTTAATTCATAGTTTTTAATTATAAAATAATTTATACGGTGTTTGGATGACTAAGTATGGATATGACTAGTATCAAGTACAAAAATAAGGCTATTAAGGCTTATTTGATAAGTGAGTCAATGGGAGTGTGAAGCGAATGAAATACGGACTTGAATAAGTGTAATAAACCATGAATACTATTAAAATATCATGTTGAATATGAGTTAAAGGTATAATAGTGTGTGTTAATGTGGTGAGCTATTGGATTATTTTTTTCAAAGCTAGATAAGCCTATTTATATAATTGAGTGATGTAGAAGAGGGAGAGGCTTGTATGAGGTAGAGAGGTAGATTTGAAAGTGTTATAGAAAGATAATTCCATCATCAAGTGTAGATGAAATTAAATAAAAAGTGGAGATTAATTTGGATGTGAATGAGTTGATGCTTGATCACCTATGGGGTTGTAGCCTCCTTGCTAGTTGGTACTAGCTAAAGGTCAAGTGGGTGCTTGAATAAATTGAGGGGCGGGTGCTCATTGATCATTTGGTGCTGGTTTAAATTGATTCATGGTTATATTATAATTAGTCCAAGATATGTTTCAATGGGTTTTATCCCCCATGAGGGTTTCCCACATAAATATTATGTTGTGATGTGTTCTTTTGTTTATGATTTCTATGTATGATCTCATTATGATGTTGATTAAATGGTTGATGTTCATATGCTTATGATGGTTAACTATTTGATTTAATCAAGTTAAGGTAAAAGTTTGGTTGATTGATTCACCCCCCTCTTAAACATATTTTACCTCTACTAGAAGCATCTCTTTACCACTTAAAAATAAAATAGGAAGACTTGAAACATATGAATTGTCTAAGGGAGGTTGTAAACAAGCTATGATAGTCATCAGATACTCCCCTAACTAATAACCTTCCTCATGACACTTGTATTCACTATTTGTAGTCAATTACTAGTTTTCTTGGAAATAACCTTCACATTTGTCATCAAGGTGACCTTTAATTTCTCAATTAAATCTATGGAATAGGTGTTAAGACACCTTTTAGAAACTTTTTTCTTTCCACTCCATGAGTTATTCCTTTAAATTTTCCCAAATTAGACCTCTCATCTTCTCACTAGGTAGTCACTTCTAATTTTGACTATCTATCTAAGACTACCTATGATGAATTATGTAGAAGATAGAATTTCATGCATAAATGAGGTTATAAATGATCATACAAAGTGGTAATAAGTATCTACAAACCTCCCCCATTGATTCTCATTCTTAAGTTTCCTTCTACACCTATATAACACTCAAAAACTTGTAAAAAACCTAGATTTTACCTTGTATTTACAAGTGATAGTATGGAACAAATGGTTTTCCAGGAGCCTGAGAGAGTATTATACAAGTTAAAAAAATTATAGGCCAAATTACCACATTTGAGTGCATCTCCTTACATACTTTATCCGTTAAGTCAAAACTAGGGTTTTAGGAAGGTCTTAGAAGGTTTTAGTTCTTAATAATAGTTCATAAAAACCTGATGTCCAAACCCTAAAACAATTCCAAAAATATTGAGTATAGGACCATCTCAAAATTTCCATAGTTTATTGAGGTATAATTCTTGGTGTCTATATAGATATGAGCACTTGACGTTAGCCTATCGAGCTTTCTCATGTATTCTAGGTACCCCTATTATGGTTTTACATCAAGTTGACCACCCTATATTTTCCCTATACAAACCAATGGTTATAAATCATCATAAATATCCACTAAATGTCATGACATATCTTAGGATTATCACATGGTAATATAAATAGAACTAAGCACCCTAAGGGTTTAGGCCTAGTTATAGGCCTAATAAGTCTAACTATGTTGGATGGCTTAAGACCACCTTTGAGTGGTTTCTCAGGACTGTGAGTGATTATTCACATTTTTTAATGTCAAAAAAATATTCCATGCCATTATATAGTATCCCAAGACTCTTCGTGTCATCCTTATAACATCCACACACCAATCCTCTAGTTTCATCATGACTAGGAGTGCCCTTTGTCTGAGACAAAATAGAGGGCATGTCCCTTATTTTTTTATATCTTGAATGAGGTTATGAAGGGATATAATATTTAATTATTAACCTCTTCACCAAGTTTCATTGTTACATCACTCCCCTATAATCCTCAACATCACAAACTTCAAGACAAACTTATGGGACTATGAGGACTGTGTATAGAATTTAAATTGACTGTAGGTTAAGGTTTGAAACTTTCTTTGTTCTATCTATTCAGTCTAAGAATCATATATAGATGTGTTAAATATATATGATAAACATTTCAATGTTTTCACTCACCTAAATATTTTTCCAGCCTTTCAAACCATTTATTTCCACTAGGCTAAGTTAGCCTACAGACTGTGTTGATTATGACACCTATAGGCGACAATTAGGGAGAGTTCAAAGGCCTTCTATATATGTTCATTTGTGTTTGAATACCACATTACTTTATCTTTATCCTTTTGGTATTATTGGATCATTTTAATATTTAATGAACATTTGTGTTTGCAAAGCTATCAACCTCTTATCTCTAACCATCAATACTCTAAGGGTTTACAATCAGGTTGTAGGTTATAACTTAGGAGAAATAATGACCCTTGTAGGTGATGACCTATGTCAAAGCATTATACATTAACTTTTATGACTCATATTGATGTCATAGTGTCATATTATAATCAAATGGAGTCACCTTGTATTGATTCCATGTTTCCATTGTGTCACGGTTTCATTATAAGACCATTTGGGCTTTAAGAGTATTGTAGATTACTAAAAGTTTATAGTGAAAGTTTTCTTGAAATGGAAGCCTATTTGCACTATCCTCTCATGACCAAACAATAACTCTCTTATGTCAAGATATTTCTCTATGATTTTAATACATGAGAGAAACCACTAAGACTACCCAGACCTCAAGATTCTTCACCATGAGATGATCTAATATATGAATAAAACCTTATTCAGATAAGTTAAGGTAAAGCTTCTCAAATACAACTTTATCAATCTAAGAACAAGGACCTAGGTCTATCTTCATAAAATGGCATCAACATTGTCACCATTATGATTTATACAATCTTAAACATCCATTAAGGTTTCAAATGAATTCACACATCTCCCATTTCAACACTACTCAGACCTCTATGGATTGCACTCAGACCCTTGTTGGTACTTACTTGTAAGTATCATCATATGTAGGACTATGTACCAAAAATTGGTCTTCACAACCAATATTAAACATTTTGTATAGTTTAGTATCATATTTTACACTCTGATAATCCTCTCAACACCTTGAAAGCTTCTCATTTCATCAATGTGATTGGTTAATGCTTAATCTCACTTGATTGTAGGTGACTATTTTAAGACCTTTTGACTGTGGTGTTTTATTACAATGTTCTAAGTCTTTTCTTGCCAACATTGGGTCTCTTAGTGGTTTAACCATGTTAATTATGAATCATGAGATCATATGGATGTTCATAGGTTCTAAGCATCAACCATACCTTTGTCTAAACACTCTCACACAGTCATATAGGTGGACATTGCATGGAATTGAACTATGTGAATTGTCATAGACTTTGTACCTCTAACCATGACCTTTTTATATTCAACCTATGAAGGATAAACTAATAAAAAAACTTGGAGAGGTTGAAAACAACATATCACATTTGTTCTAAAACCAATTATAGGAGGGTAAAACTTTGTTGTTGAGGCAACACGGTCAATAGATTTTCATGGTGCCTTCCACTAGAAAAGTGAGATAATCCTACTTATTTATTGACCTCTAAACATTCAAAAAAGATTATAATAAACATTAAAATTAAAAATCATCTTTTAAAAACACATTCTTCGAATCATCATACAACTACAAACATATAAGAAAATTAGAGGTCATGGGGATGAACAAACAGTTTTGAGGCATCAACCTTCTTAGTGATGGTTCATAGAGCACAGTAAACCAAACCTAAAAATATTTTCATGAAAATTAATTACATAGATAATAATACCATCCACCAAAGGCATTTTCTCTAACTCACCTCCTCCTGTACATAGATACCAAAGGAAGATCAATTGACCTTTTTAACTTGTCTAGGAGAGCGATGGAGAATATGAACCATTTTTTGCCATCTTAAAGCCTATAAAAGATAATTGATCATGGAAGTGGACTGATGGGACATGAAGGGACATTCTTGAGCCTTCCCACCTACTAAGTATACTCTATTTATCCATACAACTGTACTTAACTGCCTATTTTACAATGATCTCCTTAAATGGACGTTAAACCTGCATTATGTTAGTCAAAAAACTAACTCTTGACACTCAAATGACATCTTGGATGTTGTAAAATAGTTTGAAATTTTTCCTTTCATGGAGTAAACTGTACATTTCATAAAATGACTCAAAAGGTGGCCAAAAATGACATAAGGGAAATATTAATACTTGGCACATATGATAAAGGTGTAAAACATATTAAATGACCATAAACATGACTATGTGACCATGTTATGACATATAAAGACCCTATATGAAGTTTGAATATATAGGGGGTTGACCTATTTTAACCTAGGGTCGAATTTGGTCAACATATCTAAATATGGCCATGACTATCTAGGGTTTTCTACCATTAAATAATGTTTTCATTTGTTTACACCTCTCTTTAAGAGCTCTCAAAATTATAGATTAAAAAGAGGGTGGGTTTTCCATTGAAGGTGGATGGTATCAACCCATCCAAATCTACTCCAATAATATAACCATAAGACAAAGAAGAGGTGTTGATGATGCAAAATATCACATCATTGAATCAAACCTTTCACCTATTGTGAAGGTTAAAATATAATCAAACCTATGTTATTATAGGGGATATATGGAGAAAATGTTGATCTTAAGATGTGTAGATGGGGTTTTTAATAGTTATGGGAATAGACTAACATAATACATGATGAATTAAACACAATTATATTCAAAAATCAATTTTATTTCTTCAATGATAAACTAATAATCTAATCTAATATATATATATATATATATATATATATATATATATAATCTAGCTTATATAATAGAATAAATTATATGAGAGAGGAAATATCTTGAAATAAATATCTCTAATCCATTATAATTAAATAATGTATCTTTTAAAATCAGTCTTTATGCCTTAAAAAACTAAAAGAGAAATAATACATCAAACCAAAAGAGATGCAAAAGAAATAAAAACACAAACCAAACAAGGAAATATAAATAAAGACTAACATTAATCTAAAAACTAAATGACTATAAAACAAATGACAACCAAGAAAATCAAATCTAAGAATAATTCTAAATGAGATCTAATATTATTACTACAATAGATTTAAAGATAATAAGATAAATATTAAAGCTATAAAAGTAAGACTAAATAGTATATGAAGATTAATCTAATGACTAGGAATTAATAATAACTAAGATTAAATAAAATAACTAATAATAAAATAGGAAAACTATTACGCCCTTAACCATTGGTGTGTCTAGGGATATGTATGGCTGACTTGTCGCTTACATACTTCTTTTATTTACTTGTTACATTTCTCTATGTTCTTAGATAGGTTAGCCTATGGAATGACCTTGGCTAAGTAGACTATATATAGGAGGTAGTGCTTAGTCTTTATTCATCATGTTAAGTATTTTGCTATTAGTGCATTATTGTGGAGGTTGCCCCCTTGAAGTGGATTTGCTATAGTATCTAGTATTCTATTCTATTATAAATTATCACTGTGTAATCTCTTATATTTTATTATTCTAGGCAATATAAAATAATTTTGTGTGAATATATAAGTAATTTCATTACAAGTGGTATCAGAGCTTCGATTTGGGCAAGTTTCCTATAGCATTTGTTTTTCTATATCTGGTGAGGTGTGGCTTCTGGGGGTAGTGAAAGTGAAAAAACATAACTTGCAATCTGGGAAGAATTAATTTTTTTCGTCAGTGTAGTACTACTCGAAATACTTTTTGTAAAAAAAATATTAAAAAAAAGTCAAGAATGTTTTTGCCCCTTGAACACTTATAGTCATTGGATTCATCTTGGTGATATGATCACAATGATATATTCTATCAATACACTTTTTTGGTATCAAAAATTTTACTCTAGTGCACAAAGGTAGTCATTAGATTCATCTTGACAAGGTGATCACAATGGTACCATTTCTTGGTACACTTTTTTTAGGGTCAAAACCCTCCTCAAGTTTGTTTATGGTAGGTCCTTCAACTCAGGGAAGAAAAGGGGCACCAAAAACTTCTAAGACTCCTTTTGCCAATGACATGGAATCTGGAACTTTAGATCTAGTGATTTCTCAGCTTTAAGTGGACATAAAAAACTTGGTGAAGCATGATGACTTTGTTGTAGTCCAAGGTGATGTTTTAGGGATGCATGGAGAGATTAATAGGGTTCACAATAAATTACAGCATATCACTACACAATTGGTTGCCCTCACATCTCAATTTTAGCCTAATAACTCTCCACTTCAGCATTCAAATCCTCCTCTCACATGGATTACCCAAATTGAGAATTTATTTAAGCTACATCAAACCCCTAATTCTCAGAGGGTGGTGGTGGCATCCCTGTATCTAGAACCTAATCAATTCATTTGGTATCACTGGTTATGTGCTCAAAATAAAAATAATGGCACTCCTATTATATTGACTATTTTTACTGAGTAGTTAATAGATTATTATTAGAATAATGTTTCTAAGAAATATTTCAACCAATTA
This sequence comes from Torreya grandis, assembly GCA_037957365.1. Taxonomy (NCBI): domain Eukaryota; kingdom Viridiplantae; phylum Streptophyta; class Pinopsida; order Cupressales; family Taxaceae; genus Torreya; species Torreya grandis. Next base: position 3,499,200 of record JARHVA010001099.1, read on the forward strand.
GCTAATCTGTGGCAAACAAGAACTGTGAAGGATTATATTCATCAATTTTAGAATCTCTCTTTATGGGTGGAAGATATCACTGAGGGAAATTTGACTAATCTATTTTTGGATGGCCTTAAAGATAGCATCCAATACAGGTTCAAATGTTTAACCTAACATCTATATTAGAAGTTATCCCTAAGGTATACATGATAAAAGAAAAAGAGACGGTCAAAAGGAAAAAATTCACTAATGGTCATGATCACAAATTTCTAGCACCATCATTTCCATAGCCCACTAGATTAACACAATGACAAATTGAGGAGAAATGAGCCAAAGGGTTGTGTTATGGTTGTGATAGCAAATAGAGCAAAGACCATCATTGTGCTGAAAATAAGCTATTTTACCTTGAAGGTGCCAATGATGATGAAGATGAGGCAGAAGTACATGATGCAGATGCAAAAGTTCTTGAGGAGGAATCTAAAGACTCTTAGCCTACTATTTCATATCATGCCTTATTAGGTTTAGTACTCCCCAAACTCTTAAGGTGATGGGTTTACTTAAGAAATATAAGGTCACTATCTTGATTGATTCTAGGATCACACACAACTTCATCCACAGTAAGTTGGTTTCTCATTTGAACTATTTCATTTATCCAACTCCAAAATTTTAGACTATGATTGCATATGGTGGTACTATCAACTATTTAGGAAAATATCATAGTATTAAGTTGGCCATGGGAGACTACTTATTAGATTCTCCTATGTTTTCTATTCTGATGGGTGGAGCTAATATTGTTCTGGGAGTCCAATGGATCACCACTTTGGGCACTATTAAGATGAATTATCAAGAATTATTCATGCATTTTCATTATAAAGAAAGTACATTTGAGCAAAGAGGATTAAAATCTAAATCTCCCTAAATTGTTATCTCCCATCAAATAATAAAGATTCTTTGTAAGGGTGCTGAGGGATTTATAGCTCGCTTATTTTCTATGGAAGTATAGCCAACTCATCCATCTCCACCTATTGATATGAAACAAATAATTGATGATCATTCCATTATTTTTAGAGACATGCCAAAAGGACTTCCACCTAGCCACATGCATGATCATGTTATCACACTTATTCTTAGTAGTACACCACCTAACATCAAGCCATATAGGTATTCCTATGCCCAAAAAAGTGAAATTGAAAAGATGGTACAAGAGATGTTGGATGCAAGAATCATTTTCCATAGCTAAAGTGAATACTCTTCACCAATTATCATGGTGAGAAAGAAATATGACACTTGGAGGATGTGCCCTGACTACAGAGAACTCAACAAGTACACTATCAAAGATAAGTTTCTAATTCCTATCATTGATGATTTGCTAGATAAATTGAATGGTGTTCTTTATTTTACTAAGTTGGATCTACATTCTAGGTATCATCAAATCAAGATCTGTGATGAAGACATACCCAAAACCATTTTTAAGACTCATGAGGGCCATTATGCATTTTTTGTTAGGCCTTTTGGTCTAGAAACTGCACCATTTAATTTTTAGAGTTTGATGAATACTATTTTTAAGCCATTTTTGAGGAAATTTTTTTTGGTATTCTTTGATGATATCCTCATTTATAGTAAAAATTGGGCAGACCATTTGCAACATGTGAAATAGGTACTTTCCATTTTGGAGCAAAATCAATTATATGTCAAACATTCCAAATGTACTTTTGAGGATGGTGAGGTTGAATATTTGGGTCATTTAGTATCTTATGAAGGAGTGAAAGTGGATTCTAAAAAATCCAAGCAATGGTTAACTGGCCAATTCCTAATATACTCAAGCAACTTTAGGGGTTTTTGGGGCTTACTGGTTACTATCGTAGATTTGTCAAAAATTATGGTAGTGTTACAGTGCCACTCATCTTGTAATTAAAGAAAGACTCCTTTCAATGGACTGATGTAGCCACCCAAGCATTTGAACAATTGAAACTGGCTATGTGCACTACTCCAGTATTTGCTACTCCTAATTTTTTGAAGACTTTTGTGGTTAAATGTGATGCATCAGGGTATGGTATGGGTGTTTTACTCATGCAAGAAGGTAGACCACTTGCATTTGAAATTCATCAACTCTAGGGTAAAAATTAGCACAAGCCCATCTATGAGAAGGAAATGATGGCCATTTTGCATACAATCAAACAATGGAGACTTTATTTGATGTGTCCTCACTTTCAAGTAAAGATTGATCATGATAGTCTTCAATATTTTTAGAATAAAGGTTGTCATCTGAAGAACAAAAAAAATGGGTAACTAAGATGTTAGGCTATGATTTTGAAATAGTCTACAAAAAAGGCAAGTATAATGTGGTGGCGGATGCACTATCTAGAAAATATGAATCAGTTGAGTCATTGCTATATGCCATAAGCATTTTGCAAGTAGATTGCCTAGAGGAAACATGATCAGAATGGGAACATGATAGTACTACTCATGATTTGATTCAAAATCTTCAACAAGGTTTAGGTGGATTTGAAAAATTTACATGGAAAGGTAATTCATTATGGTATAAAGATAGACTGTACCTATGTAAGAATTCTCTTCTTAGATAAAAAAAATCCTTTAACAACTTCATGCAACTCCAATTGGGGGGTCATTCAAGATTTTTGAAAACCTATCACAAAATCAAGCAAGATTGTTTTTAGAAAGGTTTCAATGGGAATGTCTATAAATATGTGGTCTAATGTATGATCTGTCAACAAAATAAAGGCAAAACCATCAAAAATCTATATCTTTTACATCCTTTAACCATCCTTAGCCAGTGTTGGAAAGAGGTATCTATGGATTTCATTATAGGGTTACCAAGATCTGATGGTCAAAATGTTATCATGGTTGTTGTATATCATCTCAGAAGTATGCTCATTTTTGTTCATTATCCTAGCCATTTTTTGCTAGTAGAGTAGCTTCTTCTTTTCTCAATACAATTTAGAAACTGCATGGGACTCCTAAGATCATTGTCAGTGATAAATATCCCATTTTTACTAGTAATTTTTGGATTGAGTTATTTACATGTTTAGGCACCGAATTGGCTCATAGTTTATCATATCATCCTTAATATGATGGATAAAATAAGGTAGTTAATAAATGTCTAAAATTATATCTCTATTGTTTTGTTTTTGATAAACATGATAAATGGGTTCAATGGCTACCACTTGTTGAATGGTGGTCTAATTCTTCTGTTCATAGTTATTCCAAAATATCTCCTTTTGTGGCACTATATGGATACCACCCTCCATCCATCACTTCAACCTTGAAGGTCCATCTTAAGGTTCATGTAGTTGAACAACATATTCACCATCAATAGGAGATCTTTGTAAGTTTGTATGAAAATTTAGCTATGGCCCAGAATCACATGAAACAACAAGCAGATCAACATAGAAGTGAGAGGTATTTTGACATTGGTGATTGGGTCTTTGTTTGCTTATAGCCATATAAATAGATGTCATTTAAGAAATTAAAAAATGATAACAAGTTGTCCCCTAAGTATTATGGGCCTTACCAGATCTTGCAAAAATTTGGCAGTGTGGCCTATAAGTTAGATTTTCCTTCATCCACTCGCATACATCCATTATTTCATGTATCATGCCTAAAGAAAGTCATTGGATATAGAGTTACCAATCAAATAAAATTACCAAAATTGGATGAGGAAGGTAGAGTTGTTCTTTATCCTAAGGTGATCCTTCAAAGGTGCAATAAATAGTTGCATTCTAGAGCAATTACAAAATACCTGATCAAATGGAAGAATCTACCATGCGAAGATGCCACTTGGGAGGATGAAGCATTTGTGTAGCAACATCCAGAGTTATCACAACATTAAGGACAACATTTTTTTGAAGGGTAATGGCTTTTTATGCCCTTAACCATTGGTGTGTCTAGGGATATGTGTGGCCGACTTGTGGCTTACATACCTCTTTTATTTACTTGTTACATTTTTCTATGTTCTTAGATAGGTCAACCTATGGAATAAACTTGGCTAAGTAAACTATATATAGGAGGTAATGGTAACTATTTATTCATCATGTTAAGTATTATGCTATTAGTGCATTATTATGTAGGTTGCCCCATCAAAGTGGCTTTGCTATGTTATCTAGTATTATGTTTTGTTATCAATTATCACTATGTAATCTCTCATATTTTCTTATTCTATGCAATATAAAATCATTCTATGTGAATATATAAGTAATTTCATTACAAAAAAAACTTAAAATAATGAGAAAATAAATAATAGAATAAATAATTAAAATATTAAATGAGACAACTAAGACTAAGAAACCAAGAAATAAAAATAACATAAAATTAATACTAATAAAGCAATAACAATTAATCTAAAAGACTAATCTAAACATAAAAACAAATCTAACTAAAATGAATTGTGTGAGATTTTTAAAAAGAATTGAATTAATGTTATGTAAAGTAAAATTTATTAAGTAAACTTTGAAATAAGTCTGATTACAAACAAATCTTTCAATAAAATATCATTATACAATCAATACATTAACAATATATCACAAAATGTGATTTTTTCATCATTATTCAAGAAAAGAATATGAAGTTATACCCATATGATTTCATAAATTCAATCATAAATGTCATTAATACTTGATAATCTTTAGATAATAAACTATAAATAATTCAAAAAATCTAGATATACATGTGTTATTCAAACAGATTAATTCACCTTTAGGGAATATATCGTTTGGTTTATCTTCAAGTGATTATTCAGTCTCAGAGATGCTTACATGGAAGAATAAAAATATGGAAGCTTTGAAAATGTGAAGATATCTTAATACCTATATGTTTTATCCTTGTGTTACGTGTCTTCAATCTCCTTACAAAGAAAATTCATTGTGAGTGGTTATGTTTGAATTTGTAACTAACCTTTAGTTAATTATAGTTATAGAGTCAATTAACTTTAAAGTTTAATTACTTTTTTATTAGTTACTTTATAAGCTATCAAATTTATAACTTAAATTTATATTTAGAACTTTATAATAAAATTCATGAGATTAAATTAAATTAAATATACTAATATTTAATATCTTCTAATGGCTGAGGGATTTTTGAATTGTCAACATTACTACACAACTAATGTGCACATGATTTTGCCATAGGACATATGGTTGGTTCATGTCAAATTTATAGAAAAAAGATGGGACCTCTTAGTGGAAGGATGCCCTTCCTAGTTATATCATGATTGAGGCAATAAATGATGTAAAGTGTGAAAGTGAGGATAAATCTTTAAATATTCAAAGGGATGAGATCTATAAAGAAATAAATTTTGGGGAGGAAGAAAAAAATAGAATCTTCGGGTCACTTAGAGGAAAATAAATATAGGCTAGATGGAGCTTTGTTGGATGTCATTTCAGATTTAATTGAGGTCTTTATGAACTATAAACCAATGGATATTTTGAAATTATCCATCGCATCGATTCAGAATTAGGGTAAAGTGGAGATTAGACTCTAGTGTGAAACAAGAGGAAAGGAAGAGGAAGGAAGAAGTTTGAACCACTAAATATGATCCTCAGATCCAAAAATAAAAATTTTAGAAGGTTCTATTTTTATGTGTGTCTCTTGAGGGCATGTAACATTTTCATAGAGTAGTCACAACATGTTTACAATTGGTTTCATTTTTAGTTGGAAGACGAGCTTCATTGAGCTTTCTTTGTTTTATCTATCTCTCCTTTTAAAAGGGTAGAATCCCTTTTTAAAAAAAACCCTTTACCAATAATAATAAAAAACTAATTAACACAAAAATAAATAAATAATAAATACTTTGTCAAATGATTCATACATCACATAACATCTAACCCATAATAACATATCACTTCCAAGTAAACATCATATGATCAAATGTCTATCTAGTCAACTATCCAAGAAATGAAAACTGAATAAACACACTGAAATTACTACCAAAACTAAGCATGATAATCAAAGCCACTAGATGAAATAAAAACATCTATCCCTACTTACCAAAACTAACTATATTATCAAAATTGAAATTGTGTACGATATTAAATCTGCTGAAAAGAGTTTAATAAATTGAAAATATAAACATCATAGCAATTTTTTCATCAAAAGTATAAAAAACTAAGATGAAAAAAATCATCTTAATACATCAAATAATGAATTTAAATCACTTGTGGTAACTAAATTAATGAGAGGAGATCCCTTATCTATTTGGTACTCAGTGTACTCCAAAGGCATAACGGGAAACTCAACTAAGTTTTTACCTCCACCATTATCATCAATATCAATTATTGCATTCTTTACCATAAAAAATGCCATGGGTTGGGACATAGGGATATAAACATGTTTCTTTCTTGAGGATGCAGGATCACTAGGTACAAATGTAGTAGGTATAGGTAAAATTCCTAGAGGTGGGTTCATATTAGACAAGTTAGGCATGAGTTAAATAAATAATTAAACATGATTAAAAGCAAGAGTGAATCAGTCAAATCATCTTAGGCAGTGTGTAAATAATATTCACTTGACATACCTAGTCTATATGGATGAGATCGCCAACTAACTTATCCTTGAATTCTATAAAAAATGTTTCCATATAAGTACAATGACGAAGATGGGATATTATAGAGGAATTATTGATGCATGAATAAGTATCACAGGTGCATAGAGTGTTCAAGAACATTTCTCATTTTATAATTATAATAATTCAACATGCATTGCAAGTTTTGATAATCCTATTATCTATTGATAGAAGAGAGGCAAACACACTGGGCAGTTTCACAATATTTATAATGTTTGGTGGTTGGGAACCACAGTGGCTAAATAGTTGATCTATGCAAAATATGAAGTATGCTATGCTAAGAATGGTGAATTATGATCAATAACTAATATAAATACTAATCTAAGATGGATATTTACAATGAAAATTAATCTAGAGTGATCTAATTAAAAAAGGAGCAAAAGGAAAGGTAGGGTAGAGAATAAACATTGTTAATCTTCATTCCAAACATCACGAAAAAAATTCAAATATCATCTAGGCATGAACTTAACCAATGTATGACATGAAGTATCATAAGCTCAAATTCTATCACACATTAGGAAAACATCTAAGGAATATAAAAAATAATGCAAATAAGAATCAAACTCACTTTAAATATTTACCCATGTAAGCAAACAACATTAGCCCAAATACAAGAAGAGAAAGAAAATGAAATGAACCTAAGAAATTTAAATTAACCTAGCATTGGCACAATTTAATAGCTCTACATTAAAATGTACACATGAGGAATTCATATGAACTATTCAAATCTAGGAGTCAGAACAAACAAGTGAGAGAGAAGAGAGGATAACAAAAGACACAAGCAAATTTGGATAAACTTTGTAAAATTCCTTGCTTATATTAATTGTTTAAAGTTTACAAAGTAATTTTGGCTCTAAGAATTCCCACCTTTTTACAAATGACAATATTCCTTTTATAGATTGTATGGGAGTATGCCAATTAGTTGTATCCATTTACAAAAGTACGCCAATTAGTTGTATCCAATTACAAAAGTACAAGTGTTAGGACAACTATCCCTTCTACAAAGGTTCTAGAATGCACTAGACTTTCCCCAATGGACTGACCTATAGGTAATATGATTTATAATTTCACATGCCTTTACAAAATAATATTCCTTCTCATAATGTTTCTATACTTAGTTATAAAAAGATATCTTTTGTTCAACTAACCTTGAGGCCCTTTGTGTTGTTGTAAGATCTTGATTGCTCTTTGTTGATGTTCATCAATTACCTCAAGGTCAATAATTAGTTTCATGAAGAGATCCTTCATTTGATCTACCAAGCTCTTGTGGTCTTTATCTACCTTGATTAATTCCCTTTTGATGTTTCTAGTTTCGCTAGTCTTCATCATTACAATTAGAATCATAACTATGATCCTATCATGGTCAGCAACAATTTTGTCTATGCTTTGGTGCCCTACCCTTTTCATAAACTGGGAAGCTCCTTGCCTGAACTCATCATCTACAATTAGACTAGCTAGGATGAGTGTAGTAGGGTACCTTACTAAGCTGTCCAATATATGCATTGTTCTATCTTCAAGTTTTTGAGGTCATTGGAGAGATCTCCCATTTCCTAGGACCATTTGTTCACATATTTGATCTTGTCTACTGGTATTACCATATCCATGTTTAGGTGAGATATGTTTACTATTTTGAAACTAGGGATTTGGTCATCTATGAGGACATTGATTATCTAAGGTTAAGTACAATTTGACATATTCCTTGAAGAGACTTTTTTGAACTATCATTGCTATAAATTCTATTAAATTTCTCACTAGTGGACTCTGGATCTAATTTCCTTTGCAAAGATGACAATTCAACTTCTCTATCTTGATTATGGTGAATACAAGACTAAACTAGGGTTTATGTATTTTATTAAGTCTTTTTGAATATTTTTACAATTCTCTAATGATGGTAGTGACATAAACTTGCATAAGCTTCCTTACTTAAATCCCAATTAGACTGCATGGTTATGCCCTTATATTTATTAGGACTATATACTCTTCTACTTGGCACATTATAATGACATGGCTCTAATGTGGTAGCTTTGTGGCATCTATGTGGCCTTTTTGTGGCATTTTTCTCATTCATATTCAAACAATGATCATTGCCCTTTTAAAAACTCCCACTTGATTTTGCACTATTGGATCATCCTTATATGGATCAGTGTGGATCATCAATCTTGATCTAATAAATTAAACACCATTGGCTACTCACTACATTCCCTATGGTTATGACACTTGTCACTTCCATATTTTCCTTAAATTTTCAATGTTTAGTATGCACTATTGATCTCAACTACATGGATCAATCATGTTCTGTTGATCTTGATCTACTTAATTATACCTCCTATTCCAAGGACCATAGATCTGAATGTGGACACTTGTCCATAGATCATTGATCCTTAAAATATGTTAAAGCTTTAATTTTAGTGTCATGTAGATATGCCACATGTAATCTCCATGTTCATCTTGAATTTTTAATGTTCATCTTACACCGTTTGATCCTCCTCATTTGATCAAACATGCTATGTTCGATATTGATCCCCCAAGTTGAACACCATTAGCTTCTGAGTGTTATTTATTTGAGATTGTGACACTTGTCACTTTATCACTTATCCTAGGGCTTTATTGAAGTTTTATCTTGATACATGTCATTTGATCAATCATGTCCAAGAAAATGTGCACCGTCAATCTTTGAAAGATGCTTGAACTTTAGCATAAAGCTGGGGCTTTATCTTCAATCTCACACTATTGGATCAAGTTTGCTTGAGTAGACACATACCATTTATCCTAGAAATATGCTCGATATTTAGCTTAGGGTTATGGATTTGACTTTTCAACATTTAATATGCTCTATTGGATCAATCTTGCTTGAGTAAACATGGATCATTGATCCTACAGACAAGAACGATATTTAAGCTTGAGAATATATAAATCTTAAGCTAAAGTATTAGACTAATATTTTCATTTGTATTAATAAATATGAATGAAAATTTATGCTAAACTCTAAATCTAAGATTTAAAACATATATACAGGACACTTTCTAAATAAAAAGACATAGCATAAAGGCATAGCCTAAGGTTTTTATTATATTAATAAATACGATAAACCTTAGGGTAAGGCTTTAGGCTAAGCCTTATAAGGGACCATGTGTTTACTTAGACCAAGCTAGGATAAAAGGGAAAAAAGGGATCATAGGATATAAAAGAGACAAAGAATAAGATTTTTAGTCTAAGGTTTGGTCATGTTGAAAAACATGACTAATCCTTAGGATAAAAATTTAACTGAGTCCATGGCATGATAATTTCTCCCACAAAAATTTAAATAAAAAGATCTTATGAAATTTAAATTTGAATTCAAAGGTTTAGGTAAAAAAACATTAAGCCCTATATCTACTCATTATTCATTAAGTCTAAAACATAAAAACACTAGAAATAGTTATTAACAATAGTTAGAGATACATTAACAAGGATAATGCCAATATGCGAGACAAGGCCAAGTGAGAGCCATGAGTGGATGAATATAAAATTCAAGTTTCAAATTCAAGATCTCATTTGATTAGATACCTTCAATTTTAAATTCATCTACACCTGATCCTCTTGGTTTTAAATTTTGGAGCACAAATTTGCATGGTTTGAAACAAGGGTCCCCGTTTTCAAAAATGGGGATATGTTGGGGCCTCAACAAGAATGTCCAAAAATATAGGTCATTTACATCAAAATATATTGAAACATGGGCTCCATGATGGAATGGTCTAAACAAAGTATTGATATCCCTATAGACCTTAAATTATATTTCATGATGAATACTATGTGAATGAGCCCCATTAGTCTATTGTATACTACTTCTTCCCCAAACATTCCTATTAAAACCTTTAGAATCTGGAGTCTACCCTAAATTTTTTCTAAAATTGAAATAAATTCAAACTAATATTTTCCAAGGAATTTCATGTAGTCACATCATATTATCTTCAAATAAATCAATACTACATGTTTATCAGTGATCAATTTTCCTATCCATTTCATTTCCTCATAATCAAATTGATAAAATACGCTTATAAATTCCAAGACACTTTAAAGAATAATTCCAAATATATAAAATTCTCAAAAATTCAACTAAATCAAACAAACCCTTGTATCTAAAACTAGAAAGAATATTCATATGCTTATCTATCACAATATACCAAACTCCAAGAAAATTGTAAGTGAACATTACCAATTAACTATTTAGTTAACTAAGAAAAAATGCCAAAAAAAATCATAAAACCATTTCTATCAATATTCCCATTTTCAATCATGAAAAATGTACCAACATGTCATCATTTAATTCCCTAATATTTACCAAATGACTAAAACATTTATGAGGTAAATATTCATGTTCAAAGAATATGTTTTATATAAAAATTCTTCCTTTGTATTTGAATCTCCACAAGACCACATATTTAAATATAAGAAACACAAATAACCTTCATGACTGAATTAACCTAGAACAAACTTCATGACTTAATTAAGTAGATCAAACTTTAATAAAAAATTATGCATTATAATGACTAAGAAACCATAAATCATAATATCATAAAAAACTCTATATAATTCACTAATTAGTCTATCATATTATAAGAAAAGTATCAAATGTAATTCATTCATTATTTCTAGTATCTCATATCATACTAAAAATAACCATTACTATTTTAAAATTTTGAGCATTGTGAAAACTTTATAGGAAACATAGGTTTTTACAATGCATGGGATTTAAAAACATTCACCCTTCATCACAAAGGCATACAAGAGTATAACTAACAAAACCATAGGAACAAAACTTGACATCATTTATATATAAAATTGACTGTAATCTTTAAAGAATGTGCATGCATATAGGTTTAAAACTTTAAATGACACATAAATATGTAAATGAAATAAATACAAGCTTAATAAAATCTTCTCTACAAGATTGGTAAAGACACGTAATATTTGAAAACTATTGACTGCAAACTTGACAACCATCTTTGCATGAAACCAAAAAATTAAAAAAAATTGCATGTAATTTTTTTGAGTAGAACTTGAGAAATACACAAGACTACAATATTTTCCAATGCCAAGCCCAATATGATATAAATATAGCTTAGACACTTATATATTATAGGATATATTTCAAAGTAAATATAAAAGTAAAATAAATTTTTCATGTAAGCTAATCATCAACTAGAATCCAATTTTCCAACAAAGCACTTGAATGAAAAAAAAGTATCTATAATATTAATTATTTATTCAAATGAATAAAATATTAAAAATAACTTACACCCAAATTAATATATTAAACTTATTATGTAATATAATGAATTTAAAATCATAAAAACTTTCTTACTATAAAAACACACTTTCTTATCAAAAACAACCGACCAAAACTATTTACATACCTACCAGTGACTGGGTGCATAAAATGATATAACTCTAAATCTAAAATATCTCATTTATTTTTTATTATCTACCAAAATACTAATTTTTTTTATATCATGCTTTCCACATATATCTTTATATATTTAATCTTGAATAGCAAAAACTAAATGCTTTATGGTGGAGTGGTTTCCAAAACAAACAATTAATTCAGTTAGGGTAACACGCTTACCAAGATAGTAGATGATAGATTCTACCAAAATAAGTTTGCCAAACCAAACACAATACTCACCACCAAATATTTAGTGACATGTTTAGGAACATGCTCAATGGTTTACCTAATTTTATGCCAACCAAAACATTGGAAACTCGAAATGAGGTAAGGACAAGTCATTTAAAATCAAAGAACAAGATGTGGAGTAGAAAAATGTTTTACCACTTCAGCCTTAAATTCAAAAAAAAAAATACATATGACTTGAGATATCCAAAATATTAGTATTAGATACATTAATTTTAAATACCTTTGATATTGAACTTTAATTGATCCATTTGAATATCAAATGATCATTCTCGATGTCAATTAGACCCATGAAATGTTAAATGACCAATTTTAATATTAATGACTAATGGTAATGTTTTTTTTTTACTTTAGATTTAGGTTTATATTAATATTATATGAACATTAATTACCATACTACCCAAACATGTAGCAATAATACACACAATTTAATGTTCCTAGAATGAACGCAAAATAAAGTGTTCTAAGTCAAAAAGATCTCAGGTGTTAACAACAAACATCACACAGAGAACCTAAAAGCATATAATTTATAAATCAATATATATAAAAAAGAGAAATATAATATAATATATATCATAAACTTTATTTAAGTCTAGTGAAAGTTCCTTGCATATATAGGTAAGGAAGATTAAACATATCCATAAGATCAAGCTAAGAGATAACATAGGGATAAAACCCCACTATACTTAAATAGAAAAAAACATTTAATATCCACACCTAAATGGGTGGGAAATAAATAATTATTAACTAAGTAAATGCCTTATAGAACATGAGCTAAGGTAAATAACCTAAAGCTAGGGGGTAAAATAAAGTGGTATATCCATAGTATGAGTCCTAGAAATAAGGTCTAATTAGGTACTCATACAATATATCTATGAAGAAATGAAGAAGATATATGTCCTCACAAACACCCCCCAATGATAACTTTGAAAAACCTAAGCATTCCATACAACTCAAGCTAATGAGGTGATGTAAAAGGCTTCGTAAAGATGTTGGTAACTTATTTTTTGAGTTGGAATGTACTCCAAACAAATAACTTCATTATGGATGTGTTGATAAATGAAGTGTATGTGAATCTCAATATTATTGGTCTGATAGTGCTCGATAGGGTTTCATTAAATGTGAATTTCACTTTGGTTGTCACACCAAAGTATAAGAGGTGAATCCTATGTGAATCTAGACTCTACTAGTATATATCTGAGCTAAATAGCACGATAAGTAATTTTGATTATTACCCTATACTCTACCTCCATAGATGAAATTAAAATATCTTGATGCTTCTTGCATGCCCAAGCAACTAGAGAAGAACCAAGACAATAAAGGTATCTATAAGTGGAACATCTATCATCAATATAGTTTGCCCAATATTAATCAATATAGTTAACCAACTGAGTATAACCTCTAGTGTATTGTAATCCAAAAAGGGGAGTGCCCTATAGATATCACAAAATCCTTTTATTATCCTTTCAATGACTATCATGATGAGTATGTGCAAATTGAGATACAATTCTAACTACAAATAAAATATCAAGGCAAGTATGGGTTAGGTACATGAGAGTTCCAACCAACTCCCTATACAATGTAAGATCACAAAGAGGAATGGAGCAAGTGGAAGTAATATTTAATCTAAACTATAAAGGAGAGGGACTTGGTTTGTAATAATTCATACCAAAATGGTGAAGAAGATCATGGGTGTAATTTTGTTGACTCAAATGAATCCTTGAATCTAACTAAAGAAATTACAAATCAAGGGAAAGGTACAAAAGACCAAGATCTATTATATCAAACTATGTGGAAAGAGCATATTATATAGTCTAAATATGGGAATTAGAAATCCCAGTAAGAATAAGATTATCAACATATAATAAAAGTATAAAAATATCCTCTCTAACATTTTGTATATATACTATATGCTCTAAGTGATAGCAAATAAAGCCAATCGATGGAATAAAATAATCCATCTTCTCGTACTAGGCTTGAGGGGCTTGTTTGAGATTGTAGAGAGACATTTGGAGTCTAAAAACAAGAGAATAATCATGAACAAACCCAATAGGTTTCTCCATGTAGATTTACTCCTATAAATCTTCATGTAACAAGGCACTCTTTATATCAATATGGTACATTGGCCAAACCTGTGATGTAACTAGATAAAGGACAAGGTGCACAAAATCCATTTTAGCAATGGGGAAAAAAGTCTCAAAGTAATCAATACCTTGAACTTATGAGAAATACTTTGAAACAATATGAGACTTATACTTTTAATGGACCCATTAGCTACATATTTAGCTCAGTATATCCACTTGAATTTAACCAAATTTATTCCTTCAAGAAGAGAGATGAGATCCCAAGTATGATTCTTCACCAAAGAAAAATACACATATATCATCACATCATTCCACTCCTATATTACATGAGCATATGAAAAATACTATGGATTTAAAAAAAATCCTAACATAAAAGTATAGAACCTGTAGAATGTTCATGAGGATGTCTAGTGGGTGGAAGATCATGTATGAAAGGTGTTGCCTTAGAAATTTTAATATAAACCCAATTAGGCATAGTGTGAACATGATCCTAATCTAAGTCTACATCTATAACCTTCTAAATGTCCTCTTGAATTGGTTCCTCAAATAAGGTATCCTTAAGATGAAGTGAAGAATCATCAATGGATGGGAGTAAATAAAAATAAGACATGGAAGAAGATGAAGAATCTTGAGAAGATAAGCACTCATCAAACTAAACATTTGTTCAAAAAATAGCATCATGATTATCAAGATCCTAAAGTTTAAAGGCTCTCATGTCCTCAAAATACCCTACAAAGATCAAGGGTTTGCTTTTCTTATCCAAATATTTCCTTTTCTTCTTTGGTATAAAATCCCAAACATGGCTCGTAAAAACTCAAAAAATGAGACATCAAGATTAGTTCTAGACCAAGCCTCCTCTAGAGTAAAATACACAAGTACTCTATGTGGTGTGTGATTTTGAATATAGTTTTCACAATTAACTTCTTTTGCCTAGTATACAAGAGGTAAATCTTAAGAATACATCATGTAGTTAGTCATATCCTTTAAAGTTCAATTCTTCCTTCCTGCTAGGCCATTCTATTGTGAAGTATGAGGAATATAATGTTGATAAAAAATCCCATGAGATACTAAAAATTTAGATAGTTATTTTTTAAATTATTCCCCCCATTATCATTGTGAAGCTTCTTTATACAACTAGGATATTGATTCTCGACCAAATCCTTGAAAAAAATTAAAGTGTGAAAAAACTTCACACTTGTAATTGAGAAAATAAATCCAAGTACACCTTGATAATTTATCAATAAATGTATGTTCATACTTAGCTATGAAAAACCATCAAGTCACTATGCACAAGCTCAAGTAGTGAAGAAGATCTCTTAGACATATGCTTAGGAAATGGATCTTGGTGTTGTTTCCCTAATGCATAGCTAGGGAAAACTCCATCAAGACAATAAATTCTAAGAAGACCATTAGCCATACCATGAGTGATCAAGTCCTTCAAATATCTATAACAAAGATGACCAAATCTATCATGTTAAAGTTTACTTTCAAAATTGGCATGACAAACCAAGCATGTCCCCATAGAAGAAGTTTCATAAAAAAACCAAGTGATATAATCAGGAATTATGATCAATAAAACCTTGTGAAATAAGTGAATGAGGCTCCAAAAAGGTTCAAATTATAACCCCTTATGGTGTGAAATTCACTGTCTTGACCTAACTAGAATGACAAATTTGATAAACAGAAATCAAATTTGTAGTGATGTCAAGAACATATAATGTATCATTGATGCGATCACCAACAAGTTGTATGTCACCTTTTCCTTTAATAGAAATAAAAGAAGAATATTCATCTTCTTTTTTGTAAGTATAACTCAAACTAAGATATATAAAATACTTAGAATAAGTTATTTTTGAGAATCACCAAAATCTACAACCCAATTATCTGTAATAAGTGACTGAGATCTCCCAACAACATTATGTGTTTTGTCATACTCATTATAAGGAGGTAGAATGGAGATAGAAAAATTTCATTTTATAACTTGATCCTCTAAGTCATGAATTATCTTCCAACACCTAATTTATACATACCTTATGCCCCCATAAAAGGAGCATAAAAGTCTAGACTTATTCTTGTATTTAGAAGACTCCTTGGGTTTAGAGTTACTGTCTTTGGATTTAGTGTCACTTTGAAATGGAGGAGTGGTTTTGGGTTTACTTTTTGATTTTCCATATCCCTTAGGATTATATGCTATTAATGAATTTTTAGAGGTGGAAGACTCAAGGTTACATAATTTGGATTATTCTCTAGTAATTATTTTATAAAATAACTCTAAACCAAGCATTTTGAGTGTGGCACCCAAGGCATCCATGCTAGAGAAAAAGGTAGAAGGAAAGATTTGGAATGGACTTTTAAGCTTGGATAAAATTAGGTAAACACACTCTTAATCTTTCTTATCTCTTCCCATACCCTTCAATTTTGCCCATATTTTGAAATAGAGTCACATCCTTCGAAATGAAATAAAATTCTATCACTTACATAAGTTATTATCAAACACATACACTCATAAAATTTGCACTAGTGTTAAAATTTATCATATTCTCTAGTGAACATTATTTTACTTCAGTCATTAAGGCACATAATCCTTTGAGTTTAATGATTTTTTCTATTCTTAGTCTCCGCATGTGGTAATTATGTATTGTTAATGGTTCACACTAATCTAATAAAAAAGAAGAAGCCATTCTAAAAGAATCGCCAAATATCAAGAGAATACAAAAAGGGTGCTCAAATTAGCATTGAGATAACCACCCAAAAGATTATTTTATTAGGTCCCTCCAAATTTGGCACTTTATAATTGAGTACATTTTACAAGATAAATAACACCAATAGATTGGGCATTAAAAAATAAACTTTTAAAAATAATGGCACTCAATTTTAAGTTTCCAATCAAAAGTTATGGTTATTAAAAATTTCCCATCATAAATGGGTCAAAGAAAAAATGCATAAAATTCAAATTCTAGAGAAAAATAAATTCTTGGAGATATTTTTCAAAAATGGGATTACAGAATATTTGACTCAATTTTTTATGGAAAAGTTAAGCCCCCTTGGGCTGGTTGTGATAAAGGGATTAATTTACATATGACTAGGGACTAAGGGTGAGTGCTCCCCCTTGATTTATTTTATTGATATTGGAGTGAAATCACCCAAAAAATAAATTTAAATTTCACATTAATGGTGCTACACTATGTTATCCTGAATTTGACACTCTTCAGATTGTTGGTCTATTGTAATGCTACTATCATGAATTTGACAGACTCCTTCCCATAAACTTGATTCACACAAGAGATCTAAAATAATACATCACTCTGGTCATCACAAGAAATAAATTTTTGAGAAATAAATCCACCCTAAGGGAAATAAAATTGGCTTGAGGACAATCCATACAAAAAATGTTGTGTATAACTTCTTCTAATCGCACCAAACAAACCCTTACCAATAGGGAGAAAAATGCAGGAGTTCAATATAAAACCTCTTCCTCTCTCACCAAACAAACCCTTCCATGCAACAAGAAAAAAATGCATAGATTCCTTACATCAAAGAGAAAAAGAATGCAAAGGTCTTCCTCCCTACCATTGTAATAAAAAACTAGATTTGTTATAGTAAAAAAAAAATGGATATATAATAAAAACAAACAAGCCCTTGCACAAAATTTGTATATGGATGGATGTAACACCTACTACTCTGATCCCATGAAAGGAATGAAAAACAAAGTGTTCCAAGCCACAATGATCTCATGTGTTAACAAAAAAATATCATAAGGAGAATCTAAAAGCCATAAAATTTGATAATTGATATGTAGAACAAAGAGAAATAACATATAATATGCATCCAAAACTTTATTTAAATACAATGAAAGTGCCTTGCATATATAGGTAAGGAAGATCAATCATAAACATAAGATGAAGCTAAGAGATAACCTAGGGATAGAAACCACTATACGTAATAGAAAAAACATTTAGTATCCACACCTAAGTGGGTGGGAGAAAAAAATAATGTTTAACTAAGTAAATCGCCCAAGGAACATGATCTAAGGTAAGTAACCTACTCTAATAGTTCCTTTGAAACCATCATCAGTGAGAAATATCACACAAATTTTTAGATCTAAGTATACCATGAAGTCCTCTTCATATTAGTAATAATTTCAATCCTTTCAAGCAGGCAATATCTACATCATAACATGTAGGATTAACTTTCATAATGCAAAATGAAGTATGAAGATTCAATATATCATGAAAGAAATGCCATGAGAAACTGTGTTTATAGGCAACATATGACAATGTTATTCAAACCAAACACCATTGATTTGTGACCATCCATTGCATACAAATCCAAAATTATGTGAAAATCACCCAAGAAACATTATAATTTTGAATGTAGAATTTGTTTTACAACATTTTATCCAACTTATGCTATGCATAATTATTTTATAATGCTAGAAATTTTTAAATCAATCAACATGAAATATTGTCATATCTAATCATACACACATAATTTTTTTGATAAATGAATGTAAAAAATTTGGCTCCATGCTAGCAGTTTTAAGCCTTCATATGTGATAATAGAATAAAATTTTATAAGAAGGGGTACCAAAATTTTGCAGAACACTAAAAACCTTGCTAGCTAGTTTCACTTGTAAATTTGGGTTGTAATCATAATTATGAATTTTAGAGACTTAGAAGTGTGATCTAGGCCAATTTTTCCTAAGAATCTATGTGTGAACCCATTTAATTTTTTTAATTAAGGGATGGGTTATTCAGCTACAATGGCATGAAAAATATGAAAGATTTAAATTTAAAACTTTAGGCTGGATGAAAACTAATGCATTAGCCTAGAATATCAACTTTGAAAATAAGAAACATTATAAAAACATAATAATTTAATCAAAATATTTAAAAATTATAAATTTTTGATAAGAGATAATCATAGTAATATGGAAAAAAATCTATCTTCTCCTTCATAATGATGAAAATCCTGGAAATCTCAATAAGATATTCAAAAACACACCAAAACAAAAAAAATAGCATAAATAAAATCAAAAGAGGGAAAAACATTTAAAAAAATTAGACAATTGAATAAAATATTCAAATAATGACCATTAAATGAATAACACATACAATTTCAATCAATATCTTATAAATTAAATACTTTTTTTACCAATATCAAAAATTATTTTGTACGGATTGATCCAAAGTGAATCAAACTTATGATGTTTCCTATGATCTTCATGGGATTTGTTCTAATATAACACTATATCACCTACCTTGAAAGCATTTTTTGAAATGTATTTTTTTTTTTTTAAACTTAAGTTTCTCCTTAGTTACTTCTAGTTTCTTTATGCAATTGCCTTAGTTTCATCAAGGGATAAGTGGTCATTAATTATATGTTCTACAACGCTGGTATCATCTGTTAAATATTGAAAGGAATTCCTAGAATAAGTAATTTTAAGTTAAATGGGTAAATTAGATTCAAAACCATAAATTAAAATTAATGGAAAATAACATGATGCATCCTTCACTATTATATGGACAACCCATAATGCTTGGAACATTTTGACATGCCAATTGAGTTTGTTTTCACAAGCTAAATATTTCATAATTGAGATCAGATTTTTGTTAATAGTTTTGGCATGTCCATTCCATTGAAGATAATACTTTGAGGAATGACTTGAAATAATGGAATAACATCCTAAAAATTCTAAATAATCATTAGAAATGAACTGAGGACCATTATCAAATATTATCTCATAAGGAACACCAAATCCTATTTTTTTAATTTAAAAAAAAAATGAAATTACTTCAGATGTAACAAAATTTATTAAAGCTATAGCTTCTTACCATTTAGTAAAATAGTTAGTTGTAGTTAAGATATAGTTAGCTGAAGATGGAGGGTGAATATCTAATATAAAATAAATACCCCACTTGGTTAGAGGTTTTTTAGAAAGAATAGATTTCAAAGGCATAACTAGTAGTCTATATCTACCATTAAAATAATGACATGGCATACATGATCTAAGTAACTCATATGAATCTTTAAATAATGTAGGATAATAATATCCTACAATCAGGGTTTTTTATATAGTAGATTTTGTTGCCTAGTGTTCACCATAGTTGCCTTCATCATTAAGAACCTTTTGGGTTTGATCATGGGTTAAAAAATGTAATAACACACCATCTCTATTTCTATAGAACATAAAATTTTCTAACAAAACAAATTTTAAGGCCTTCAATCTAAATGTTGGCCTTTGTCAATTATCTAATGATAGGTCAAAAAGAATATTAAAGGAATGGAAATTAAATTATATTTCATGATTCAAGGAAAGAAGAGAGCAAAAATTACAATAAATAATCCAAGAAGGTTGTTCACTTAACATTCCCAAAACTGACCTTTCTTATTCCTATAGAAATGGAGAACTTATTGAATAAGACAAAATCTAGACACCTATGTTAGAAACCTAAGATTAATAATGATATACAATATTGTTACATCCCCTTAATCTATAAGGGTCTTTATCAAACCAAGCATTCCTCTAAAATTTTCAAATTTTTCTCTTTGAATCAGTTTGATCAAGATGTATGTTGGTTGTTCAGTTATTAGGCAATATTACAATTTGACACTGCCATCCTTCACATAGTGTTGAACCAGAGGAAATTTTATATTGATACACTTGGTTTGGTTGTGAAATATTGGATTTTTTCCATCTATATTATAAAAGTGTTATCAACCATGAGAGGTGTTGACAAAAAAATTTGCTCATACAAATTTGAAAGAACTCTTCTGAGCCACAAGATCTATCTAGTTGCCTTTGAAATGACTATATATTCTACTTTTGTTGATGAAATTACTAGTACTGAATGCTTCTTGGATTTTTAAATGATAAATATTGTTCCCAAATTCATCATAAAATATGAGGTGGGCTTTCCATATTCATGATCACCATCATAGTAAGAATCTGAATACCCAACTAGTTTGAAGTCTCCTACCCTGGAGTATTTGAGCCCAAAATTCTATGTTCCTTTGAGATTTTTGAAGACCTTTTTTACTACTACCCAATGATTGTACTTAAGTTTTTTTATGAATATTGAAAGGACACCAACTACAAATGATATATCTAGTCGAGTTGTGGTCATATAAATTAGACTTTTAAAGAGATGTCTATATTTAGTGGCATCAACCAAATTTGTTAAATCTTTAGATGTCAATTTGAGATTCTATTCTATGGGCATGCTAAAAGGCTTAAAATATTCCATTTCAAACTTACTAAAAATTTCACCAATGTACTTCTATTGAATGATGAATAAATACTTTGGTGTTTGAATTACTTCAATACCCAAATAACAATGAAGATAACCCAAATTAATCATTTCAATGCTTTACATCAACTTTGATTTGAACTTTATAGTGTACCATTCATTGTTCCCTATGATGAACAAATCATCAACATACAAAACCACAAATATAACTATTTTTTAAACTATTTTGATGAAAATTGTTGCATATTAAAAATCAAAACACTTTAAGTTCATGTTCATGAGGTGCTTAATTAGTTTGTCATACCATGCTCAAGGGGATTGTTTCAAACCATACAATTATTTTTTCAATTTGCACACCTTGTGTTTTTATCTATTTACTATAAAACCTTTGGGTTGTGTCATGTACATAGTTTCTATGAGTTCACCATTTATAAATGTAGGCTTTACATCCATTTGGTGAACTTTACATATGTTTTGAGCTACCAGAGCCAACATGGTTTGAATGGTAGTCAATTTTTCTATAGGTGCAAAGGTTTCATTATAGTCAATTCATTATTTTTGAGCATATCCATTTACGACAAGCCTTGATTTGTACTTGTAAAGTGACCCATCAGCCTTGTATTTATTGTGATAGACCCACTTATATTGAATAGGTTTGTAACAATATGGAGGATCAACCAATTTCCAAGTCCCATTTTGACCAATGCACTATACTCATCTTTGATTATTTTTCTCCAATATTCAAGCTTCTCAATCTATTTGAAAGATGTTGCTTTTGAATGAAACACAACATTGAGTTCTTCTATAAAATCATTCAAGGTTATTTTTTTAATTATATCTTAAATTTATTCAAGGGACTTGTCTAATTTTGATGTGACTACATGTGCACTTCTTGGTCCAATTTTCCCAACTTCATTAGGTTTCACATATTTCAATGTTTGAGTGACCCACTTAGGCATCTATTTTTATGTTTTACGTGCTTTAAAATCATCTTCAAAAGTTATATAACTTTATACTTTCTATTTTGGTATCCCCTATTTATTGTCTAATGAAGCTTCATTCTCCCCTTCAGGGGGAGTTTCAATTTCATGTATATGAGACAATAGAATGTCAATAGATTCCCAACTATGTGTCCCCCACTCATTGTCTAGAACATCCAAATCACTCTCTCTATAGAAATCAAACTTTTCATACTTTTAAATTTGATTTAGATGTTGATGAATGTGATATGTATCCTTTTCAATATCATAAAAAAAATATCTTGCAACAATAAAATTTATCTCTTTCTCATCTTATAGTTTGTATCCCTTGGAGGATTCAAAATATCCCAAGTGAATGCATTTTTGACTCATGTGGTCCAGCTTATTTCTTTTTTCCTTTGGAATCAATGCATAATAAGTGGATAAAAAAATATGAAGATGCAACACTGAAGGAACATGACAACATCACATCTCATATAAAGTCTTGGACTCAAGAGTTGTTGATGGTGATCTATTGTAGAGATATACTATTATTTTAGATGCCTTAACCCAAAAGATTATATTTACCCCTTTGTATTAAAACATAACATGAACCATATTCATCATAATTATATTCATTTTTCATACAAATCCATTTTGTTGTAGAGTGTAAGGAATTGCAAGATGGTTTTTGATCCTCTTTTTTTCAATGTAGGATTAAAACTTATTTGAAGTGTATTCACCGCCATTATCTATCTTAAGTGTCTTGATGTAGGTTTGAGCTTCATTTTAAATCATGGTTCAAAACTTTTGGAATTTCTCAAAGGATTTTTATTTTTTATTCAAAAATTATATCCAAGTCATCTTGTTGTGGTGATCAATGAATAACAACTAATTATGACCACCAACAAAGAGGATAGAAAGAGAACACAAGTCTAAGTGAACTAGTTGTAAATTTTTATCAACTTTCACTATGACTTTGTAAATGGCTCTCTTGAATGTTTAGCCAAGATGTAGGATTAACACTTTTCATCTTATTTTGTGTATAACATAGGCATGCCAACAACACCATTCTTTTGCAATACATGAATGTTGTTATAGTGAGTGTGACCAAATCTAGCATGACACAACATGTTTAGAGACATTCTATATTCCATGATATGATCATAATTCATTGAATTTGATAGCTCACCCTTGGGTTTGAGTAGTTTCCCTTCCTCATATCTAGTAGAGATAACTACATTATCACTTTTTCCGTAATAGTGGCATCACCATCATCAAGGCTAGTGTTTTTTAGTTTTTCTATTTCTATGCCTGAATATCCTTTGCATTCCTTATTGGCTCAACTGGTTGTTTCTCTACATTGTAAAATATAAAACACTATATCCTTGAATATGAGTATGTTCTTCACTTGTTGAGACCATTCTAACTAGTTATCTTTTTGGGTCAATGTTGTGCCAATGATAGATTTGATTGAATGCGTGGTTTTGAGTTTTGAGTTTTTGTTAAACCCAATTGGTTATTTATAACTCCAAAATGGTCCCCTTTTATATATACCACTAGAAAGATAAACCGAACCTCTCGATATACCCACCATTCTTATATACTTGTTGCTATGTGGAAGAAGCTATCCCTTTATATATAATTGGTAGCATGTGAAATAGGCTTTAAGGTACATGAGAGCATAGTGGTATATGGTACCTAGGTGGTACATAAAAATGATTCACCCTATCATTAATATCAACTTAAAAATAAAATCTCAAACATCAATATACTTTGTTTTTATTGATTTCTAAATTTAAGTTTTTCAACAGTGACAAATGCGTAAAAGAGTGGCTCTCCTTGTTTCTCCTTTAATTACAAAAAAATTGGTTGTTAATTTCCAAATTTGATGAGAATAGCTTTTTCAAGGAAATTTTAATGAAAAGAATTGTTATAAATTTAAATGCTTCAAATTGAAATAAAGGATTTTCAAAATTTAGAAATTAATATTTAAATGAATATATTAATTTTAATGAAAAATATTAAAATTTGTACCTTCTTCCTCCAAATTTGTTTTATATAAATAATTTTCCAATATTGCAAATGAAGTGCCAACTTTTATTTCCACATGGAGGCGAGAGTTTATATTCTTTCCTTGGTCAAATCCATGGAATGAGGGAACTAAATACTCAAAAAATATGCCACATAACCATAATAGATGTACAAGTGGATTCCTCAAGGTAAAAAAGACTTCCACAGATTAGGTAAATGGCCTAGATAATACATGAAAACTCTTATGCACCATAAAATTGATAATACCAATGCAATCTAAAACTAACAAGATAATGAATAGATTAGTACATTATCCTCAAGGTGAAAAATAGCTAGTCCATTGTGTAGATATTTCCATAACCCTACCCAATCCTCCTATAAAATGAATGAGTTGACCATTTAGCTTCAGATCAAACAAAAAAACATTCATCCCCAAATCAAACATAACCACTTACCACCTTAGAATCTAAGAAAAAATACAGTTTTAAAAGATATTAATAAGTATAAAATTGTTAGAAGTTGATGCAATATATGCCATAGAGATTTATGACATGAAAAATGCCATGATACATAGCAAAATTCAAGTTTTTATATGTAGTGTAGGTCTATTAGAGTATGACATAGTATGTTTCCAAACTTCCATACAACCAAAGATGAGTCCTACGCTGCTAGATAGAGTCAAATACAAATAGAATGCTCTCATGCTTCTATTATAGTATGTATTTCATGTGTATTTATCACATTTTCTAGTGTCTTAAGTAGCATTTTTTTGTTCTAGTGAGTTTATCCTATGTGAGGCTTTATTTCACATAGGCCAGTTTAGCTAGTTCTATTTTTTGACTTTGCCTATATAAGTAAGTTCCTTCTTATTATACTAGCACACTTTATTATTTTTCATTTCTAAATAATATATGATCTACCTTATTTTTACATATCATATCTACAGCTTCCTTTATGATGTTTTATTTCCAACACTTCAGATTCTTGGGTTGGAATGCATTAACCATTCTTAATATGGTGTTAGAGCCCTGAAGAAGTTGTAACCATCAATTAGCTTGTAATTTAGATAATTTCATTCCACTTCCCTCTTGTTGAGGTTTCTTCCTTATTACAAAAAGTATCAGGATCTACTGGCTCTCAAAAGAGCACACATGATTACCTTTGTATAAGCAACTAAACACGAAATTTAACCAGAATGCACAAGTAACTATAAATAAGAAATAACATAGAATATCAGAGACAATACCCAATTGTATTAATACTCTTTCAGAAAATAATTACAATGTAGAGATGCCACACTCTTCCACACCTTCCAGGCTTCCCACACCAAGTGTACAGTAATTCACCTTCAAGAGTTCACTCTCATCAATTATGGTCCCAACACACAACTCAAACATAGAGTTGGTGTTCACCTCCAACCAGTCAGTATCACTACTGCCAGTACCACCAGTAAGTGACAATCACTACCAATCCAACTGAGTACTCCACATACTCTAGGTTTGAGTACACACCGTACTCCAAGTAGATCCCTATGATCTTGCTCCTTGTTGTGTTGTTGATCACCTTGATCCTGCTACCACCTACAGATCAACCTAGTTCTACACACCTGCAAACCTACACCTCGCACACACACACACACACCTGCAAATCAATTGATCTTACTTACCATGTAGATCTCACCTGATCATGCTATACCGTAGATCAACCTGGCCTTGCACATCTACCGATCAAGATCATACTCACCTGAAAGAACCCGTGTCCTTGCCTCACTAAGTCCTTATGATTCTCCCAACCAGCACCCCTGTGGATCTTTTACCAGATCTTGCTCTCCTGCAGATCTACCTGATCATACACACTTGGCACTGTGGCACTATGAGGAGCTGACCTTGCTCTCTTCCCTCTTGAAGGAGCTAACCTTACTCTCTCTATCTAGCACACTTTACAATACAGCCCATGAGTCTATTATATAGATCCCATGCCAAATAATAATTAGACATCTAATTACAATAATTAGAAACCACAACTCAAGACTCAAATTAGTCCTTAACATGCAAACAACTAGTTCAACAAACTAACTATTTGTGCAATGAATAGTTTTGGAATTGCACAGGTGACCGATGTCGATCCCTGTCTATCTGGAGATGATCGACGTATGTCGACTCTTGACCGATGTCGGTTGCTACCTGTCCACCACTGACCGATGTCAGTCGGCCTAACTGATGTCGATGACTATGACACTCAAAAACCTCCATGTTTACATCCAGGTGAATCTTTTAGCTCCACAACCTAACAATCTCCCACTTGGAGATAAACAGCTACACCTATACCTATACATTGTCTAATCTATTTCCTGGCTTGTATCCCTCTTCAAGATCAATCTTGAAGACCAACCACCATAGCAAACCCTGTGATGCAACTCATGTCATCCAAGTCCCCTGCCACATCCAAATCTACATACCCATGTAGAGAAGTCCCTGACCTTGCATAACATGAATCCCTACTGCTGGTCCCTCTCAGATACCTAAGAACCCATTAAACTACCCTCCAGTGCTTCTTTCCCAAATTGGCCAAGAACTTGTTGACAACACCCACTGCTTGGGCAAAAATAGGTCTAGTACACATGTACTTAACCTCATCATGTGAATCAAGACACTATTCATAGAATTGTCCAACCCATTAGCATGCTAACTGGTTTCACACAATCATCCAGAGACAAAATCAACCTGTGATCTTCCACGTCTCTACAAACACACTCATGCCAAAGAATTTCACTCCTCCAAATTCTTCATGACACACCTCTAAACTAAGTTTACCTTTAGCTCATAAAAGAAACCCTGCATGTGTGACCCTCCATCAAGCAAATACACAACATACAATAACAGGATAATGTCACGACCATCATCACCTGGTTAAGAAACCACAGTGGTTACAATGACATTGACTAAAGCCATGCTTTGTCATCCACTTGTCAAACCTATACCACTGTCCTGGATCTTCCTCAAGACCATATGACCTAACCTTCCATCTCACATGTCCATTCACTCTATTCTTTAACCAAGGAATCCATTCGTCTTTCAGTGCTTTCATACCAGTTGGCAACCCTACCAAATCTCTGATTTGGTTCTACATCCTAGGAATCAAATTCCTCATTCATGCCATGGTCCCACTATTTCCTGGATCCTTCTTACTCTGCAATGAGCAACAAGTATAAAGAAGAGGAATAACAAATTTGAGGCTTACTTACCCTTTTAGTCCTTCATATGGGCATTTGAGACTCCTTGATAGCTTGTTGTCTGCCCAAAATCCGTTCCAGTGATCGACCTCAATCACCACCCAGTCTGCATCTGACCGACATCAGTTTCATGTGACTACCCTAACTATTGACGCTAGTTACCTGACTAACATCGGTGTCCACCTATCGCCGATGTTAGTTCTCTGATCGATGTCAGTCTTACCCTGCCCGACACCATCGGCTCTGATCTGCACATGACCAATGTCGGTGCCTATCTAATCGATGCCAGTTCTCACCTAACTGACGTTGGTAACTATGTTCTCCTGTGAGTGATGACCTTTACCCAGAAGTAACCTTTGGATCAAAACCCTATCCAACTCACCTTTGCTCTACCCAAAAATGTCTAGCCACTTGAGCTGATCTCTGTCCATCATCCCCTCCATGAACACCAAGGCTTTCCAGTTCTTAATTTTTTCAAAGACATCAGTCTTCCTCTTAAGAACATGCATCTCCTTCTTACTCATGTGACCAAGCCTACAAAGCCACGTCTCTACAATAGAAGGAGAATCAGTAATATAAGTAGATAAATAAAGAGTACCTACTTTCTTACCACCTGCTAATTTAAGTGCATCCACTGTGAGAGTTATTGTGCATCTCCCATCACCCAACTTTCCTAAAATTAGACTCCTCTTCAGGACTGGGACCTGCATGACACCATTCAACACCCATATGTTGCATGTCTACAATTTCAGTTGCACTTCACCTTTGCCAACACTTTGACAAGGCTCACCAACCTAATCTGGGGTTGCATGGAAAGCGGCAACAGAATCTAAAAAACAAGATTCTAATTTATCCAAGGAACATACAAGAGCATCCTGTGCAACAATACCTGCAACATCTGCCTCTTCATTTTCTTCATGTTGATCTCCTACCAACCAGTAATCTTTTACCTGCCCTTTCTTTCCATAAACCTGTAATTGATTATTCTTGCTATTCTCTTTCATTCTTAGCTTACTTTCTTCTGCCATTGCTATACTCCCACTCCAATAGAAACCCTTGTGAGTGACCTGTAATCAAAAACCACTTAACACACTCTGAAACCAAGGTGTTAGTGAACCAAGCTCTACTGCTTGTCAGTGATCCTAGCTCTGATACCAGTTGTCAAACTGGTATTACATGGAGAGCTTCCAACCAAGCTCTGATACTAGTTGTCAAGATCTACCGGCTCTCAAAAGAGCACACATGATTACCTTTGTATAAGCAACTAAACACATAATTTAACCAGAATGCACAAGTAACTAGAAATAAGAAATAACACAGAATATGAGAGACAATCCCCAATTGTATTAATACTCTTCCAGAAAAGAATTACAATGAAGAGATGCCACACTCTTCTACACCTTCCAAGCTTCCCACACCAAGTGTACAGTAATACACCTTCAAGAGTTCACTCTCATCAATTACGTTCTCAACACACAACTCAAACACAGAGTTGGTGTTCACCTCCAACCAGTCAGTATCACTACTGCTAGTACCACCAATAAGTGGTAATCACTACCAGTCCAACCGAGTACTCCACGTACTCCAGGTCTGAGTACACATCGTACTCCAAGTAGATCCCTATGATCTTGCTCCTTATTATGTTGCTAATCACCTTGATCCTACTACCACTTGCAGATCAACTTGGTTCTGCACACCTGCAAACCTAGACCTCACACACACACACACACACACACACACACACACACACACACCTGCAAATCAACTAATCTTACTTACCATGTATATCTCACCTGATCATGTTATACCGCAGATCAACCTAGCCTTACACACCTACCGACTGAGATCATACACACCTGGAAGAACCCTTGTCCTTGCCTCACCAATTCCTTATGATTCTCCCAACTAGCACCCCTATGGATCTTCTACCAGATCTTGCTCTCCCGTAGATCTACCTGATCATACACACTTGGCACTATGGCACTATGAGGAGCTAACCTTGTTCTCTTCCCTCTTGAAGGAGCTAACCTTGCTCTCTCTATCTAGCACACTTCATAATATAGCCCATGAATCTATTATATAGATCCCATGCCAAACAATAATTAGACATCCAATTACAATAATTAGAAACCACAGCTCAAGACTAAAATTAGTCCTTAACATGCAAACAACTGATTCAACAAACTAACTGTTCATGCAACGAACAATTCTAGAATTGCACAGGCAATCGACGTTGGTCCCTATCTATCTGGAGATGACCGACATCAGCCGACTCCTGACCGATGTTGGTTGCTTCCTGTCCACCACTGACTGATGTCAGTCGGCCTAACTGACGTCGGTGACTGTGACACTCAGCAACCTCCATGTTTACATTCGGGTGAAGCTTTTAGCTCCACAACCTAACAAAAAGGAAGTGTAGAAGAGAGGTGTATGAGAATATCTTGGTGCCTTTTGGTGCCTCTTTTTAGATTTTTCAGAGATTTTAAATATTTTCATTGTTTTGAAGCTCTTGCTTTCAAGCCTTCGATCGTGGAAGATATTCTTCTTTCAACTAAAAGTGGCAGAGACTTTTTAAATATTTTTTTATTTTTTGAAGCTTTTATTACTTTTTGAGGTAGTGAAAATATCATATTTTCTTTATTTATTTTAGATCTAAGCTAAGAGGTTTTTTATTTTGTTTTAAGATGTGTAATCTTGTTTATGTTCAAGAGAATAGAGGTGTGGAGGTCTTGATCATACTAATACATTAGATCTAAGAGTTAAGTGTTGATATAGAAGTTTGGTGCATTTCTTATCTGAGTTCTCTTTTTTACTGTGGAAAATCAGATATTAGCATGGGAGTAGAGAGATCTGAGGGAGGCATCTTGTCTTTCATTTTCTAACTATGGAAATTTTATCTTGGAGTTTCTTCACTTTGGTGCCATTCTCTTCTTTCAATATCTATCTATCCAAGGCATATTTAATCAGCTATTGATCTGCCTACAAGCAATGTGGAGTTGAAGATATGGTAAGAATTGTAGATCATTGAAATTTCTATCTAGGCATCTTAAATCTACAAAGTGTTGAAATCTGATTGGTGGAGCTTGGCATTGGAATTTTCATGTTAAAGCATTTTAGACCAAGAATGTTTCTGCCATTGGAATATTCGATTGGATTTCTCTTACATGAGATTGGATCTAGGCATTTTATATGCTAAGTTTTGTTTTGATATTTTTAAAATCTATGTTGTAGTTTTGAGTGTAGCATTGAAAACTTATTCTAGGCATTGAAATCTATTTCACTATCCTTTTTAGATTTGATTTTTGATGATTAAATGCAAAGATCAAAGATTTGAGTTTGGTGTCAAGTATACCACTAATGTGTTGAAACCCAAATCTTCCTTTTTACCACAAAATGTCCAATTACCTGATTGGGGCATCCTTTTATTCATTTTGTCATCTTTCCTTTTAAAATTTCGTTAAATTTGAAGAAAACTTGTCATTGGATCCTTTTCTACTGAGTTGAATCTATTTGTGGGAGATCTAAAGCTAAAACCAATATTATTTTCCTTTTTCTCTTTTCAAAATAAGTTGTCCATTCAATTTTTACTTTTATAAGGCTAAATTTTTGCCTCAAATGGAAGCATATTGCACTTGCATAAGCATAATTTAACCACGAGGATATTTTTTTATGTCTATTGACATTTATGAGTCCATGGTTCAATTCTAGTTCCAATGATTGGTTAGACGACTATGTTCTTCATTTTGGTTACTAAAATTTATTTTTAGTATTTTTTAAATTGTTTTGACCCATTTTACGAGAAATTGTAATGCTTGTAAATTTTGAACTGTAACTCAGATTTGAGTTTTATTTTTTTAAAGTGTATGTTTTTTGATTCTATATCCATCAGTGTCATTAAATTATAAGAAATCACTATTTTATAAAGTGCCTAAATTGGGGGGGTGGGGGGGTGTCCTATAATACCAATCTTTTGGGGGGTTATCTCAATATCAATTTTGTGTACCCTTTACATTATTTCTACTCTTGGTGACTAGTTAATATGGCTTATAATTCTATTACTGACCATTGAGAACCTTTTAATACATATAATTACCACACATGGAGACCTCAAATGGAAAAAATCATAAAGTGCAAATGATTATGGCACTTAATGAATGAAATACAATAGTTCACACATGAATTTGAAATTTTTTAGCATCAATGTAATTTTGAAGAATGTATGGGATTGAATGGGGGATATATGAGTAATAGTCTCTTATTTCATTTTGATGGGTGTGATTCTCCATTCAAAATGTGGACTAAGTTAAAAGGTTTGTTTGGGAAAGTAGATCACTTGAGAGTGATGTAACTTGAAGTGGAGCTTACTTCACTAAATCCAGATGACGTTGCCTTCATTGTAGACTACCTCACAAAGTTTAAACATTTGTTGACACAATTGAAGGGGAGTAGATGAGATAAAAATGATGAAGAGTGTGTGTACTTGATCTTATCTATATTGAGTGGGCCATTCCAAATCTTTGCTTCTACCTTTTTCTCTAGTATATATGCATTAGGTACCACATTCAAAATGCTAGATTTAGATTTGTTTTATGGGATACTCACTAGGAAGGAATCCAAATTGTCTCACCTTGAGTCTTCTATCTCTCAAAAAACATTAGTGACCTCACATTCTAATTCTAAGGAAAAATCTAAGGGTAAGAAGAAGAACACTACTCTACCTCAAAATGTACCTAAGCCCAACACTACTTAATCTAAACCCAAACCATATTCCAAATCTAAGGATAAGTTTAACCTATCTTGCTTCTATTATGGGGGGATTGGTCATGAAGAGTCTAGGTGTTTTAAGATAATACAAGTCTTCGAGGATGTCATTATAAAACATAAGATTTCTATCTCTACTCTTCCATCTCATGAGCATGATAAATCACTTAAAATTATCAAGAGATCATAGTTAACAGTTTTAGATAGTTAGGTTCTAAATTCTAGTGCTTCACATCATATGACTTCTACCAATGAGTCTTTTATATCTATTAGTCTGAGTTCTACTTAAAACAATGAGGTTAGAGATTCTTCCTTAATTTATGTTAAAGAAAATGGTGACATACAACTAGATGGTGGTTGAATCACTCATTCATTATATGTTCCAGACATCACCACCAATCTGCTTTTAGTGTATCATATTTAGCATTGTGGTTAGGGTAAGACAATGAATTTCACACCATATGGTGCTAATGTTGTAGGTTTTTTAGATCCACACACATTCATTACACAAGGTGTTGTTAATCATAGTTATCAACTTTATGATTTTGATCATTTTGATGATACTCTTCCTTTAGGGACATGTTTAGTTTCTCATGAAAATTATGAGAGTTAGCTTTGGCATGAGAGATTTTGACACCTCAACTATAGATATTTGAAGGAGTTAAACACTCACAGTATGGTAGAGGGTCTTCCTATAGTTTCATGTCTTGATGGAGTTTTTCCCAATTGTACATTAGGGGAACAACACTAGGATCAATTTAGTACGGGCATGTCCATGAGATTTTCTTCACTAATTGAGCTTGTGCATAGTGATTTGATAGTCTTTCCTATTATTTATTTCAATAGAACTAAGTATACACTTACCTTCATTGATAATTTAATGAGGTGTACTTGGGTTTATTTTCTTAAGTACAAGAGTGATGTCTTTTATCACTTCAAAGTATTTAAGGCTTTAGTCAAGAAATAGTAATCGAGTTACATCAAGAAGCTTTATACAGATAATGGGGGAAGTAATTCAATCGAGAGTTATCTAATTTTTTATTAGCCCATGGTATTTTTCACTAGCATTATATTGCACATACTCCACAAGATAATGGCTTAGTATAAAGGAGAAATCAAACCCTAATGGAAATGGCTAATTACATGATGAATTCATGTGATTTACCTCCTATCTATTGGGTAGAAGTATTTAATTTTGCAAATTACATTCAAAACCACACACCACATCAAGAACTTGAGCATATGACTCTATAAGAGGCTTGGTGTGGATCCAAGCCTGATGTATCATTTTTATGAGTCTTTAAATCCTTGCTTGGGAATTTATACCAAAGAATAAAATAAAATGAATGGATAAGAAGAGAAAACATTTGATTTTTATAGGGTATTTTGAGGACATAAGAGCTTATCATCCTTTAGATCATGATATTCACGATGTTTATTTTTGAACTCATGTACAGTTTGATGAGCATTTCATATCTCATGACTCTTCATCTTCTTCCATGCCTATTTCTTCTTTTGTTGATTTACCTCTCGAGGATTCATTCTTTGAGGAGCCAAGTTAGGATATTCCTAAGGAGGTTATAGAGGATGAGGATCTTGTTCACACTGATATTACCACTATGCCTAGGTGGGATCATACTATAGTTTTTAAGGTATCACCTTTCATACATGATCTTCCACCTACTCGAAATTATTGTCCACATTCTATGGGTACTAGAATTTTATGTTAGGCATTCTCTGGGGATCCATAGTCTTTTCCACAAGATCATGGGATACAATAATGGCATGATGTTATGATAGATGAGTATGATTCTTTAATGAAGAATCAAACTTGATATTTTGGTCATTCTTCCTAAGGGAATAAAGTTGGTTAGGTGCAAATGTATTTACACAACAAGCATGCAATTGATGGGTCTATTGACAAGTATAAGGCATGTCTTGTTACAAAAAGGTTTTTGTAAGTTGAAGGTATTAACTACTCTAAGACTTTTCACCCATTACCAAGATGTATTTTTATCACCTTGTACTTTCTCTTGCTACATCATAGGGTTCGATAGTATATTAGATGGAAGTTAAGAGTGTATTTTTGTATGGCAACTTTCATGAAGAAATCTATATGGAGCAGCTTACTAGGTTTGTTCATGATTCTTCTCTTGTTTTTCAACTAAGGAGGTCTCTTTATGGTATTAAATAGGCCCTTTGGGATTGGTATGAGAAGATGGATTTATTTCTTCTCTCTATTAGCTTTGTTCACTACTACATTGATCCCATAGTGTATATTCAATGTATTGGAAAGGACATTGTTATTATGGTCTTGTATGCTGATGGTTTTCTTCTCATAGGTAGTTCCTCATATTATATTTAAACTATTCAGTAGGCACATTTAACATAGTTTGACATGATAGATATTGGCCTTCTTTATTTCTTCCTTGGTTTATAGATTTCATAGTTAGATATAGGGATCTATTTGAGTTAGAATAAGTACACACTTGATCTATTTTAAAATTTTCACATCACTAATTGTGATTCAAGTCCTTCTCCTTTTCAATTTAGAGTGACTCTCGCTACCTCTTTTACTAATCCACTTTGTGATCCTACATTGTATAGGCAAATGGTTGGGAGTCTTCTGTATTAGACCCATACTCACCCCAACATTTCATTTATAGTTGGGCTTGTATCTAGGTTTGTATATAACCCTTATGATAATCATTGGCAAGATGCCAAGAGGATTTTGTGTTATTTACAAGGCACTACTCATTTTCTATTACATTACACTAGGGGTTACACTCAGTTGGTTGGAAATAGTGATTCAGATTGACAATTTCTCTTAATGATAGGCATTACACTTCTAGTGACATAATTTTTATTAGTTCTTAACATATTTATTGGTTGTTCAAGAAGCATCAGGCTATTACACTTTCATCTACAGAGGTTGAGTATAGGGTAATAGTTACAATGAATCAATAGTTTATTTGGTTTCATTAGTTATTGATAGAGTTTAGATTCATGTAGGATTCACCCATTATACTTTGGTGTGACAACTAGAGTGAAATTCATATATCTTACAACACAATTGAGAATTAGTGGACCAAGAACATTGAGGAACATATGCACTTCATTCATCATCAAATGTAGGATGGAGTTCTTAGCTTAGAGTACATTCTAACTCAACAACAAGTTGCAAACATCTTCACGTACCATTTTGAATCACTCTAATTCCTTAATTTATGTTTGAAGCTTTGGGTTTCATAAGTTATCTTTGGGGAGTTATCATGAGTACATATTCCATATTCATTTCATGGATACATATTTTACATGAGTACCTTATCAGACCTAGTTGTCAAGACCCATATTGTGGATATGCCACTATTTCCTTTTTGGATTTTGTTAGTCCTTTGCATCACTTGAGAGGGGAGTGTTAAAGTATGTATTTCATGTGTATTTATCATGTTTTCTAGTGTTCTTAGTTATCTATTTTGTCTTTTGATGAGTTTGTCCTATGTGAGGCTTTATCCCACATAGGTCAGTTTAGTTAGTTATATGTTTTGCCTTGCCTATATAAGCAAGTGTTTTCCTATTGTACTAGCATGTTTTATTATGATTTATTTTTTAATAATAGATGATTTTCCTTATTTTTTGATATCATATCTACAACTTCTTTTGTGATGTTTTGTTGCCAATACTTCATATTCTTGGGTTGAAATGTGTTTACTATTCCTAACAGATTCACAATGGTAGGCAAACAATAAATTACTAAATAAAACCAGACTATGTAGGCCATACTACTTAAATTAAGGAGAAGAAATAAATAACAAATTAATTTTCTAAGCTTTGATACTAATGATAGGCTAAAAAAAATATTGAAGGAATGGAAATGAAATTATATTTCATGATTCAAGGAATGAAAAGAACAACCATTATAATAAATAATCCAAGAAATCTATTCATTTCACATTCCCAAAATTGACCTTTCCTATTCCTATGGGAATTGAGAACTTATTGAATAAGACAAAATCTAGACACCTATACTAGACACCTAGGATTAATAACAACTATATACAATATTATTACATATAATGTATTAGGACAGGCTTGATTCTGAAAGTAATAAATCATGTCATGGTACCAATCATCCTATGAAAAAAATCAATCTCAGTCATGTATTTTAAGTCCTATATTAAATTATTTTAAAAGATCAACAACCTTCATGGTTTAGAAATGAGGTTTAAAATGAAGAGTGTCCTCAATTGAAACACTAGAACATTTTATGCTAGAGGTCATATTTTTAGCTAAATGTTTAGCTAAGTCATTTCCTTTAATAATTTTGGAAGTTCTAAATTCAAAATCAAACTCATAAATTTTAAAAATCATTTTGCTAACCTTCCTTAGATAGTTCATTGTTTTGATAGATAAGAAAAAACATGTACATTAGAATGAATAATAACTTTATTTACCATAAATAAATATCTAAACTTACTTGAATATGAGATTAAAGAATAGTTTTTTTTTATATTAAATTATACTTGGTTTTACTATCCTTCAAAACTTGACTCATGTGGTCAATAGGTATTTACTCATGATCGTGATCATGCTAAGTAATGGCAATGCCTATGCCTTTTTTTAGTTTCATTGACATACATAATGAATTTTTTAATTTAGATCAGGTTTGGAAAGCACTTGAAAACTTGATATGTTGTTTTTTAGATCATTACATGTTGAATGTAAACCTACATTCCATAAATTAGTCTAAAAAATCTATAAGGGATTATATTTATTAGCAAAATTTGAAACAAACTTACGCACAAATTCAATTTTATCAAAAAAGGACCTGGGACCATATTGGTCTTTAAGAGGTGGTAAATTTTTAAAGATTTAATGTGTTTGGATAGTTTAAATTATATCCCTTAAAATTATATAACCTAATAATTTTACTTCGGTAACTCTAAAAACTAATTTCTTAGGATTGATAAAAATACCATACTTTCTACATCTAGTGAAAATTTTACGTAGATGATCAACATGTTTCTTTATTTTATTTGAATTCATAGTAAGATAATAAATATATAATTGAATAATTATTCCAATTAATTCATAAAAATATACATACATAGATTCTAAAAAGTGGCACCTACATTCATTAAATCAAAATTAATTCTCTTAAAAGTAAATGTTCCTCTACATGTAGTAAAAGTAGTTTTGTGTCTATATTATAGATTCAAAAGGATTTGATTATAACCATAAAATTCATCAAGAAGTGATGTCATTTCAGACCATGTAACATACTACAAAATATGATATATATTACGCAAAGGAAATTTATCTTTAATAATTACTCTACTTAAATATCTAAAATCTGTATAGATGAATATCATCATTTTTATTCCTAACAGGGACTAATTTTATTACCCTACATGAAAAATGACACCACCATCCAAAATTTTATCAAGCTCCTTATTGATAGTGTCTTCTAATAATAGGGATTATTATTTTAACCTTCTACCTAATAGGTTTTATACCTATATTAATAGGTATATCATGTTTTATTATCTCAGTATCATAACCCTTTAAGTCTTTCAATAATTTAATAAATTGAACCTTTTTATCAACAATAAAATGAATACCTAAATATATAATTTAAGATCTTCTTTAGTGCCACAATTAATAGGAGAAGTCACACCTATAACTCTCCTAGATATTTCCTCATTTTGAAAGATCTTATGTTAATCATGTGGTTTGAACATCGATTTCAAACTGACCAAACTAGTAGATAGTTTATTAGTACTTAAATGTAAATAATAACCACAATTTAGAAAATGATCACCATTTTCAAATTAAACACCCTTAAAAAATGAATCAATATATTCATCATAATAAAAAATAAGTAAATTATCATTAATATTGGAAACTTTAGGTCTAAAAATCTCAGAAATATAATAACCTATAATTGGTTCATTGTCACTTAAGTTGGAATTAGATGAAAAAACAACAAGCTTACCAACATGAGAAGTAAATTATCAAAAGATATGTATGATATTAAATGCTTCAAATCTCTTAGTAAGTGATCAAACCTTCTAAGTATATCTATGAAAATGAGTTTGATTAGTTTTCTTTTAATTTTATAACTTATCTAATGATTAACACAAAATATCCAATAACATATAAATGTTTGACATTATATTCTATAATGTTTTTCAAGATCTTAACACAAATACTTAAATTTATTTATTTTATTAGTGTTTTTAAATGATAATTTATAATCATATAAAACTAATTTATCTATAGAATAAATTAAAACAATTTCAGCACCATTCTCATGTTGCGAACAATCTCCATCAAAGTACAAAGACCAGATGGTTTCTCTAGAAATAGTTATTATTTATTATTGATCATGTTCATCTAAATTTAGAAACTCATAAGTATAAACTCTAGTTTCAACATATGTAACAGTGGTTGGTATAGATTTAATAGGGTTACTATTCCATTCCTATCTATGCATAAACATGTTTTCATTACCAATAGGAACACTAATGATATCCTTACCCATGAAATCAATAGTTTATTTTGACCAATCTCTACCTAAAAAAATTATAGATTAAGAATTTTTAAAACTTATATATTTAACATGCATCTAATTATTTCATCATGATCTATTTGATAACAATGTCATGAAATGTACCACAACTCTTAGTTTAGAGATCATCAAAACCGATAAGTTTATTATTATCAATTTCATAATATATGCATATTTGATCAACAATAAATTTAGGCATGATTTTATTAGAAGCTCATGTATCAAGAATATAGTCATGTATAACTTTGTTAACAATTTTAACAAAAATATAAAATGGAGGAATGTAATCAACTAGAGAATCATTGTACTAATAAAAAATAGAATTAGATTCAATATTACTAGATTCTTCTTTCAATCATACTACATTTTTGGGATTTTAGTTTTTAATAACATCATTAATTTTATCAAGCTGAACAGGAAAACCAATAATATGAAGCAAATAATAACCTATTTTAATAGTTTCCATAACATCAATAATGTTATAAATACCAACATCAAGATGACATATATGAGTAAATTTTTTGGGATTATAAGGAGGATTTTGTGTATTATTGAATACATTAGATAAAAAAAAATTGGGATTATAAGGAGGATTTTGTGTATTATTGAATACATTAGATAAATGATTAGGTTGTGGAGAATTTACAAGAGCATTATATGTAATAGTAATTTTATGCATGACTTTACCTTTATCTTGTGTAGAAGGCTTAAAAGTAGATGTTGGATTATTTGTTACGTTTGGATTATCTTTAGGGACATAATTATAATCCCTTTATCTCATCTGGATAACATAAAAATTATTTTTTATGGTGGTCTAAAAACTCATCAAAACAACACATATTTATATTATCAACCAAGTCAATGGAAATACTAGCTTTCTTGTGAATAAAATGTGTAAACTTATGAACAACTATACATTGTTAGAATCATGATATATTTAATAAATGTGTCAATAATGAACCTTTTATTCATTCACACCTTTTTGAGGATTAGGATCTTTCACTAATGTGGAAGCTTTGTCATTAAATCATCATTTGATGATGACCAGCTCATTTCCAAGATTATGTATGGGTTTTAAATTTTTTACATTATCAGAAGTTACTCCAGTAAAAGCTTGATATTTAAATCCAATACCTTTTAAATTATTTTCATATTTTATTATGTCTTTATCCTATAAATACATTTTGTATTTCAAAGGCAATGCACTAAAAAAATATAATCTAGATTTTTTTTGGATGGTCTCACATCATGAGTAATTTTATGACAACTTAATCTAGTAATAAAATGGTAAATAGTCTAACCTGGATCAATATAAATATTAATAGGTTTGTTGACTAAATCTATATCTTATTTAAGCTTACCAAAATAAAGTTACAACTAATATACTACACCCTTCCAAGTTCTAATAACCTTATTAGGCATACTAATAAAGGCCTAATATGCTTTACCTTCTAAAATTTATAAAAATATTCTAAGAGAAACATTTTTCTGATTCTTTCATCATGATCTATTTTGATAACAATGTCATGAAATGTACCATACCTCTTAGTTTAGAGATCATCAAAATCAATAAGTTTATTGTTATCAATTTCATAAGATATGCCTATTTTATCAACAATAAATTTAGGCATGATGTTTTTAGAAGCTCATGTATCAAGAATATAGTCATTGATAACTTTATCAACAATTTCAACAAAAATATAAAATGGAGTAATGTAATCAACTAAAGGATCATTATACTGATTAAAAATAGAATTAGATTCATCTTTCAATCATACTACATTTTTTAGATTTTATTTTTTAATAGCATCATTAATTTTATCAAGTTGAATAGGTAAACCAACAACATGAAGTAAATAAAAACCTATTTTAATAGTTTGCATAACATCAATAATGTTATAAGCACTAACATATTGTTAGGTTGTGGAGCTAAAAGCTTCACTGATGCAAACAGGAGAGGAGGTTGCTGAGGGTTGCTGAGTTGCAGAGCAACCGATGTCGGTCTGATCAGCCGACGTCGGCAGTATTGTGAAGAGAAGCAACCGACGTCAGTCAGGGATCGGCCGACATCGGTCACCTCTAGGTAGACAGGGACCGACGTCGGTCACTTGTGTGGTTTGGACTGTGGATGTTTCGGGCAGTTAGCTAACGAACCAAGTGTTTGCATGATGAGAGCTAATTTTAGACTGAGAGCCATGGATCTAATTATTGTAATTGGATGTCTAATTATTGTTTGGATGAGATCTATATAATA
Organism: Torreya grandis; assembly: GCA_037957365.1. Taxonomy (NCBI): domain Eukaryota; kingdom Viridiplantae; phylum Streptophyta; class Pinopsida; order Cupressales; family Taxaceae; genus Torreya; species Torreya grandis. Next base: position 3,540,575 of record JARHVA010001099.1, read on the forward strand.
GACTCATGGTTGTATTGTATATTTTGCGCTAGGGAGTAAGAGAGCAAATAGCTCCTTCAGAGAGAGGTAGAGCAATGGTGCATTCCTCCTAGTGCCACAGTACCAGGTGTGTGGGTGCTGGATTGGAGAGTCAGTTGGATTCTTAAGGTATGTATGATCTTGGTCATCAGGTGAGCATGGATACGATAGGAGATCTACATGGTAAGTAAGATCGTTGATCTACAGGTGTGTGTGTGTGTGTAAGGTTAAGGTTCACAGGAGTGCAGAACTATATTGATCTGTAGGTTGGAGATCAGATAGGACAGCAACACAACAGGGAGCAGGATCAGGCAGGATCTACTTGGAGTATGATGTGTATTCATTGGTATGTACGTGGAGTACATGGAGAGCTAAGAGGAAGGCAAGGAAGTTCCTTCCATAAGTATGGTCTGTTGAATTGCAAGTTGTTGCAGGTTCATGGGAGATCTACTTGAAGTACTTTGAGTACTTGTGGAGTGCATGGAGCACTTGTGGAGTGCGTGGAGCACAGGTGTAAGGTGAACACCAACTCTGTGTTTGAGTTGGGTGTTGGGACCTAAGAGAGAGAGCTTTGAGGGAAGATTTACTGTTTATGTCCTAGAGGTGTGCGAGCCCTAGAGGTGTGTAAGGAAGAAGAACTGTGGCAGTCTTCTTTATTGTATTTCCTTCTGAAAGAGTTTTAATACAAGTTGTGTATTGTCTCTCATATCATGTGTTATTCTGAATTCTAGTTACTTGTGATTCTGGTTAATTTTTGCATATTAAGTTGCTTGGTTTGGTAATCAATTGTGCACTTCCGATGGTTGTTTTGTATTCCCCAACAAGTGGTATCAGAGCCTTGGTTGTAGGTTCTTGAGCTTGATACTGACAAGTGGTATCAGAGCCAGGTTGCAGGAAGCAGGTTTTGTGTTTGGTTACAGGTCACTCTTAGGGGTTTCTAATTGAGTGGGAGCAGAGCAATGGCAGATGAAAGTAAGCTAAGAATGGAGGAGTTGAAAAGCACAGATGGTCACTTATGGTCCCATGGAAAGAAAGAGTAGGTAAAAGAATATTGTTGGTCTGTGGAAGATCAGCATGAAGAAACTGAAGAAGCAGATGTTGCAGGTGATGTGCCACAAGATGCTCTAGGAGGTCTCTTGGATAAAGTTGAATCTTGGATAAAAGATTCGGTTGCCACTTTCCATGTAGCCCCAGGTAGAGGAGCTGGTGAGCCTTGCCAAAGAATTGGCAAAGGGGAAGTGAAGCTGAAATTATAGGCGGCCAACACATAGGTGTTGATGAAGGTCATGCAGGTCCTAGGTTTGGAGATATGGCTAATTTCTTCAGAAAGATTGGGTGATGAGAGATGCACAAGAACTCTCACAGTGGATACACTTGAATTAGCTAGTGGTAAGAAAATAGGTACTCTTTATCTACTTGTTTATATTACTGATTCTTCTTCTGTTGTGGAGACATGGCTTCATAGGCTTGGTCGCATGAGCAGGAAGGAGATGCATGTTCTTAAGCGGAAGATAGATATATTTGATAGACTTAAGAACTGGAAAGCCTTGGTGTTCTTGGAAGAGATGGCAGATAGAAACTAGTGGATGGTGCTGGATACTTCTGAGCTAAACAGTTTGGACATGGGTTTTGATTCAAAGGAGCTTGCGGGTAAAAAGTCATCACTCACAGGCGAACACAGATACCAATGTCGGTTAGGAGGAACCGGCATCGAACAGATAGGTGCTGATGTCGGTCATGTACAAACCAAAGCTGGTGATGTCGGGTAGGGAAAGACCGATGTCGGTCAGGATGACCGATGTTGGCATCAGGGACACTGATGTTGGCAGTGTCGATAGTCAGGGACAGACGCATGGGAACCGACGTCGGTCAGATGCAGACTATGGAGTGACCGAGGCCGGTCACTGTAATAGATTTTGGGTGGACAGCACGCTGTCAAGGAGTCTCAAACACCCATATGGAGGACTGAAGACGTAAGTAAGCCCTTAAATTCATTGTTCCTCTTCTTTATACTCGTTGCTGGTTGTAGAGCAGGAAGGATCCAGGAAACAGGTGGGAGCATGGTAGGGATATGATGCAGAACCAAGCAGGAGATTTGGTAGGGTTGCCAGCTGGATGAAAGCACAGAGACAAATGGATACCTTAGTTGAAGAATAGAGAGAACAGATACGTGAGACGAAAGACCAGGCATATGGTCTTGAGGAGCTGCAGGACAGTGGTACAGGTTTTGACAGGGGGATGACAGAGCATGACTCTAGTCAATGTCAGGGTAACTACTGTGGTTTGTCTTACTAGGTGGATGATGAGTCATGACATCATTTTGTTGCTGTATGTGGATGGTATATTTGCTAGCAGGGTTTGTACATACAAGGTTTTGCTAAGCTAAGAGTAAGATTAGTTTAGTGGCATGTCAGGAGGAGTTTGGAGCAGTGAAATTCTTTGACATGGGAGGCATGGAGATCATAGGTTGATTTCGTCTCCAATGGGAGCTGATGTGAATCAAGTGTTGGTGAGGTTCATTATGCAGGATGTAGAGCTGGAGCACACTAAGGGCTGGACAGGTACAGTGTCTGAAATCACATGAGGTCTGGTATAGACCTGAGTATTCCCATGTAGTGGGAGCTGTCAGAGAGTTAGGAGCCAATTTGGGGAAGTGGGTTCTCAGGTATTTGAGAGGGACCAGCAGTAGGTATACATGCAGGGCCAGGACTTCACTACATGTGTTTGTAGGCTTGGATGTGGCAGGGTACTCGAATGACAGGAGGTGCACCACAGGATGTGTGGTGGGTTGTCTTCAGGATTGAGCTTGAAGAGGGATACAAACTAGGAAACATATTAGATGGAGTACAGGTACAGGTATAGTGCAGTGATTTATCTCCAAGTGGGAGATTATTAGGTTGTGGAGCTAAAAGCTTCACTGATGCAAACAGGAGAGGAGGTTGCTGAGTTGCAGAGCAACTGGCATCGGTCTGATCAACCGATGTCGGTAGTATTGTGAAGAGAAGCAATCGACATCGGTCAGGGATCGGCTGACGTCGGTCACCTCCAAGTAGACAGGGACCAATGTCGGTCACTTGTGTGGTTTGGACTGCAAATGTTACGGGCAGTTAGCTAACGAGCCAAGTGTTTGCATGATGAGAGCTAATTTTAGACTGAGAGCTACAGATCTAATTATTGTAATTAGATGTCTAATTATTGTTTGGATGAGATCTATATAATAGACTCATGGTTGTATTGTATATTTTGTGCTAGGGAGTAAGAGAGCAAATATCTCCTTCCGAGAGAGGTAGAGCAATGGTGCGTTCCTCCTAGTGCCACAGTACCAGGTGTGTGGGTGTTGGATTGGAGAGTCAGCTAGATTCTTTAGGTATGTATGATCTTGGTCATCAAGTGAGCATGGCAACGATAGGAGATCTACATGGTAAGTAAGATCGTTGATCTACAGGTGTGTGTGTGTGCAATGTCAAGGTTCACAGGAGTGCAGAACCATATTGATCTATAGGTTGGAGATCAGATAGGACAGCAACACAACAGGGAGCAGGATCAGGCAGGATCTACTTGGATTATGGTGTGTACTCATTGGTATGTACGTGGAGTACATGGAGAGCTAAGAGGAAGGCAAGGCAGTTCCTTCCATAAGTATGGTCTATTGAATTACAAGTTGTTGCAAGTTCATGGGAGATCTACTTGAAGAACTTTGAGTACTTGTGGAGTGTGTGGAGCACTTGTGGAGTGTGTGGAGCATAGGTGTAAGGTGAACACCAACTCTGTGTTTGAGTTGAGTGTTGGGACCTAAGAGAGAGAGCTTTGAGGGAAGATTTACTGTTTATGTCCTAGAGGTGTGGGAGCCCTAGAGGTGTGTAAGGAAGAAGAACTGTGGCAGTCTTCTTTGTTGTATTTCCTTTTGAAAGAGTTTTAATACAAGTTGTGTATTGTCTCTCATATCATGTGTTATTCTGAATTCTAGTTACTTGTGATTCTGGTTAATTTTCGCATATTAAGTTGCTTGGTTTGGTAATCAATTGTGCGCTTCCGGTGGTTATTTCATATCCCAACACATATATGTGTAACTTTGTTGGGGTTATAAGGAGGATATTGTGTATTATTGAATCCATTATATAAATGATTAGGTTGTGGAGAATTTACAAGAGCATTATATGTAATAGTAATTTCATGCATGACTTTACCTTTATCTTGTGTAGAAGGCTTGAAAGTAGATGTGGGATTATTTGTTACATTTGGATTATCTTTGGGGACATAATTATATCCCTTTGTCTTGTTTGGACAACATAAAAATTATTTGGTTTGGTGTTGTCTGAAAACTCATCAAAACCACACATATTTATATTATCACCCAAGCCAATGGCAATACTATCTTTCTTGTGGATAAAATGTGTAAACTTTTGAACAAATATACATTTTAGGATCATAGTATATCTAATAAATGTGTCAATAATGACCTTTTATTCATTCACACCTTTTTGAGGATTAGGATCTTTCACTAATGTGAAAGGTTTGCCATTAAATCATCATTTGATGATGACCAACTCATTCCAAAATTTATGTATAGATTTTAAATTTTTTACAATATCATAAATAACTCCAGTAAAAGCTTGATCTTTAAATCCAATACCTTTTAAATTATTTTCATATTTTATGAAAATATTAATTGTAGCATAATATTCTATTATATCGTTATCCCATAAATACATTTTTTGTTGGGGATCAACCAACAATGTTGATTACAATATGAAAGCAACTAAACATGGAATTAAACCAGAATGATAAGTAACTAGAATCAAAAATAGCAAAGATCAAGAGATACAAGAAACCACCCTGAAAACTTGTATTAAACTCTTTACAAAAAGAATTACAATTGAAGAAATTTCTTTTCTTCCACACCTCTCTTAGATGTACAGATCTCTTTCTAAATCTCTTTCCCTCAAGAGTTCTCTCTCTCAATTACAATCAATTCCAACAACCTGGATTGATTCACATATACAAATATTGTATAGTCCAATTAGGCTATGAATATTTAATCTTATATATAAAATTAGGAAACATGAGCATGCATTTACAACCATTAGATATGCCTCTTAATCAAGGGCTCTAAACAGTCTTACTAAAGATAGAGATGCAGACTTAAGACTATGACTTATTCCTATCATGAAAACATTATGTTCATCCATGAAAATAGTCTTTTGGGAACACACAGGTGACCAACATCGGTCCCTGCCTGTCTGCCTCTGACCGACATCGGCCGAACTATGACCAATGCCGGCAGCTCCAAGTCTATCCCTGACTGACATCGATCGCTCCTGACTGACACCAGTGACTGTGTAACTCCTGCAACCTACAACTTACTCATTTGGTGAAGCTTTTAGCTCCACACCTTAACAATCTCCCACTTGGAGATAAATAGCTACACCAGTACCTGTACAACAACATCTTCTAGTTCCTCCATCGTCAAACTCAATCATGAAGACCAACGAAAGTTGAATGAAGATTCAACTTCTCCTTTGTAATCGGCTTGGTTAACATATCCGCAGGGTTCTTATCTATATGGATCTTCCCCAGGTTCAGCTCACCATCCTCCAATACTTGTCTAATGAAGTGGTACCTAAGCTTTATATGCTTTGTTCTTGAATGAAAGGCTAAATTCTTAGCCAAATTAATTGCACTCTGACTATCACTGTATAGTCTGCAACTCTCTTGCTCCTTTCCAAGCTCTTCCATGAACCGTGTCATCCATATCATCTCTTTGCTAGCCTCTGTGACTACAATGTATTCTACTTCTATAGTTGACAAGGCAAAAACCTTCTATAACTTTGATATTCAACTAACCGTCGTTCCACCAACAGTGAAAACATATCCTGTGGTGTTCCTCCTGCCATCCAAATCACCTGCCATATCTGAATCTACATAACCATATAGATAAGTATTTGAACCTCCATAGCACAAATGCCTACTGCTAGTTCCTCTCAGATATCTAAGGATCCACTGAACTGCTTTCCAATGCTCCTTCCCTGGATTGGCCATATACTTACTTACAACTCCCACTGCTTGAGCAATATCAGGCCTAGTACAAACCATTGCATACATTAAACTTCCAACTGCAGAACCATATGCAACTTTCCTCATGTACTCTACCTCATCATCTGAATTAGGACATTGTTCTTTACTCAACTTAAAATGTCCAGCCATGGGTGTGCTTACCAATTTCGCATCCTACATATTGAACCGTTTCAACACCTTGTCCACATAATCCTCTTGAGACAAAATCAACCTGTGATTTTTTCTGTCTCTCTTAATGCTCATGCCAAGGATTTTCTTTGCTGCTCCAAAATCCTTCATGGCAAATGTGTGAGCTAATTTCACCTTAAGCTCAGAGATATCCTGCATGTTTGATCCTGCAACCAGCATATCATCTACATACAACAACAGAATAATATATCTACCATTATCCAATCTCTTAAAATACATGCAATGGTCAGATTGACATCTACTGTAGCCATGCTCAGTCATAAACCCATCAAATTTCAAATACCATTGCCTAGGAGCTTGCTTGAGGCCATACAAGCTTTTCTTCAATCTGCACACTAGCTTCTCCTTACCTTTGACCTCATATCCTTCCGACTGATCCATATATATTTCTTCATCCAAATCTCCATGAAGAAATGATGTCTTAACATCAAGCTGCTCAAGATGCAAATCCTCGATAGCAACTAAAGACAATACAATCCATATAGAAGTCATTTTAACAACAGGAGAAAAAATCTCACCAAAATCAATACCTAGTTTTTGTGCAAATCCTTTCACTACCAACCTAGCCTTATATCTCATCTGTCCATTCTCACCTTCTTTCAATCTGTAGATCCATCTATTCTTCAGTGTCCTCTTACCCGCTGGCAACTCAACCAAATCCCATGTTTGGTTCTCTCTCAAGGAATCAATTTTCTCATTCATGCCTAGCTCCCACTGATCCTTGGATTCCACTTGTATTGCTTCATCAAAACTCTCTGGTTCTCCACCATCAATAAGCAATAAATAAAATAATGAAGGGGAATATCGAATTGGAGGTTTACTTACTCTTTCTGACCTCCTGATGGGCGTTTGAGACTCATTCACAACATGCTATCCACCCTAATTCTCTAACAGTGACTGACCTCGATCACTTCCAGGCTTGTTACTGATTGACGTCGATTCCACATGACTGACGTCAGTTCCTGCTTGGCCGACGTCAGTCACTATATGATCGACATCAGTTCCTGTATTACCGATGTCGGTTCCTTCTTGACCGACGTCGGTCTCTATGTTTTCCTGTCTGTGATTATTTCTACCCGCGAGATCATTTTGGATCGTTACCTCGTCCAATTCTCCATTGCTCTACCCAAATTGATTTAGCTTCTTGAGCTGATCACTATACATCACTTTTTCATTGAAAATAACATCACGGCTCCTAATTATTTTATTAGTTCCTAGATTCCAAAACCTGAATCCAAAATCATCAAAGCCATAGCCAATAAATGTGCACCACATAGACTTAGCATCGATCTTTTTTCTATTTTCCTTATCAACGTGCACAAAGGCTTCACAACCAAAAACTTTGAGAAATGATAGATCTACCTTTTTACCTATCCATGCCTCTTCTAGAATTCTACCATCCAGCACTGTAGAGGGTCCTCTTTTAATTAGGTAAACTACAGTATCCACAACTTCTACCCAAAACTCTAAGGGCAATCCAACATGCAATCTCATACACCTTACACGCTCCATGATTGTTCTGTTCATCCTTTCAGCAACTCTATTTTGCTAAGGTGTTCTTGGAACCATCCTTTGCCTGTGGATCCCATGCATATAACAATACTAGTTAAACTTGTGGTTGCAGAACTCACCACCATTATCAGATCTAAGGCACTTCAATCTCCTACCTATTTCATTCTCAACCATAGCTTTCTAAATCTTAAACGTGTCAAAAACATCAGATTTCTTTTTAATACAATAGACCCATACCTTTCTTGTAGCATCATCTATGAAAGAAACATAGTACTTTGATACTCCAATAGAAGCAACTTGAGCTGGTCCCCACACATCTGTGTGAACAAGATACAATTATTACTTCTTCTTTGTTGACCCAGTCTTGAGAAAACTCACTCTCTTTTGTTTTCCAAAAATACAGTCTTCACAAAAATCTAGATCTATGCTTTTTAAATCTAGAAACATACCTTTTGACTTAAGAATTGTCATTCCCTTCTCACTCATGTGGCCAAGCCTTTGATGCCACAACTTTATCTCTACATCTGAAGTAGATAATACAAAAGGAGAATTATCAATAATACAATTACATAAATAGAGAGTACCTACTCTCTTACCTCTGGCCATTACAAGTGCACCCTTAGACACCTTCCAAGATTCAGCTGTGAGAGTTATTGTACAACCCTCATCCCCTAACTTTCCTACAGAAATCAAATTCCTCTTCAGGCTGGGAATATGCATGACATCTCTTAACACCCATGTGTTTCCATTCTACATTTTTAGCTGCACTTTTCCTTTTCCAACTATTTTGCAAGGCTCATCATCCCCTAAATAAACTATTCCAAAATCTCCATGGACATAGTCACTAAAATATTCTCTATTGGGGGTTGCATGGAAAGATGCACCAAAATCTAAAACCCAAGATTCTATATTATTATGGAAAGAGAATATAAGAGCATCTTGTGCAATACCTACAACTTTTGCTTCTTCTTTACCTTCATGTTGATTGTCTTCTCTAAGCTTTGACTAGCAATCTTTGCTTATGTGCCCTATCTTTCCATAATTCCAGCAGGCTGTCCTCCTACCATTTCTAGATTTAGATCTACCTCTCATCTTTGACTTAGACCTTGATCTCCCTTTCTTTCCCTTCTCTTTCTGCCTTCCCCTGCTCTCAAAACTTAAAGCATTCCCTGATGTCTCCTCTATGCTTTTCTTATGAATTTCTTCATTCAAGATTACACTAACCACATCATCTACTTTTAAAATATTTGAAGCAGATGCAGTATTACTAACTGCCATTACCAAGCTATGCCAGCTTTTTGGTAAAGAGCATAAGATTAATAGAGCTTTAATTTCATCATCAAACACTATTTTAACTGAATTTAATTGATTCACAATTCCATGGAAATCATTTAGATGATTAGATACAGATCCACCTTCCTACATTAGCAAATTAAATAACTACTTCATAAGATATACCTTATTTGAAGCTGAGGTTTTTTCATATAAATTTGCTAAAGTAGTCATTAACTCTACCGTTGACTTTGCCTATGATAAATTAGATATCACAGTAGATGCTAGACTCAATCTTATAGATCCAAGAGCTTTTCTATCAAGAACTTCCCATTCTTCATCTTCCATGTCTATGGGCTTCTTTGAAACTCCACCTAACGGTAAGTATAGATCTTTTTGATACAGATAATCTTCTATCTGCATTCTCCATAATTGGTAATTCTTGCCATTAAACTTCTCCATTCTCAGTTTACTTTCTTCTGCCATTGCTTCTCCCACTCAAACAAAAATCCCAGTGAGTAACCTATAATCAATACACACTAACCAGATCTGAAACACCTGTTAGTCAACCTGAGCTCTGATACCACTTGTTGGGGATCAACCAACAATGTTGATTACAATATGAAAGCAACTAAACACGAAATTAAACCAGAATGATAAGTAACTAGAATCAGAAATAGCAAAGAACAAGAGATACAAGAAACCACCCTGAAAACATGTATTAAACTCTTTACAGAAGGAATTACAATTGAAGAAACTTCTTTTCTTCCACACCTCTCTTAGATGTATAGATCTCTTTCTAGATCTCTTTCCCTCAAGAGTTCTCTCTCTCAATTACAATCAATTCCAACAACCTGGATTGATTCACATATACAAATATTGTACAGTCCAATTAAGCTATGAAGATTTAATCCTATATATAAAATTAAGAAACATGAGCATGCATTTACAACCATTAGATATACCTCTTAATCAAGGGCTCTAAATATTCTTACTAAAGATAGAGATGCGGACTTAAGACTATGACTTAATCCTATCATGCAAACATTATGTTCATCCATGAAAATAGTCTTTCAGGAACACATAGGTGACCAACATCGGTCCCTGCCTGTCTGCCTATGACCGACGTCGGCCGAACTATGACCGATGCTGACAGCTCCAAGTCTATCTCTGACTGACGTCGGTCGCTCCTGATCGATGCCAGTGACTGTGTAACTCCTACAACTTGTAACTTACTCATTTGGTGAAGCTTTTAGCTCCACACCTTAACATTTTTTATTTCAAAGGCAATGCACTACAAAAATATAATCTAGATTTTTATTTAATGGTCTCACATCATGAGTAATTTTATAACACAACTTAGTATATAGTAATAAAATGGTAAATAGTCTAACTTGGATCAATATAAATATTAACAAGTTTGTTGAATAACTCTATATCTTATTTAAGCTTACCAAAACAAAGTTACAACCAATATTTTATGTCCTTCCAAGTTCTAAAAACCTTAGTAAGCATACTAATAAAGGCCTAATATGATTTACCTTATAAAATTTGTGAAAATATTCTAAGAAAAACATTTTTATTTTTTATACTAAGAATAGCATAGACCATCTTAAAGATATCTAAATTATTTTCCAAAAACTCACCAAGGGATTCTAAATTTTTTGAGATATTAAATCCTTTAAGTGAAGGTATCTTACTAAGAAGGTTACTAATATCTATTGGATTCCCTTGAATCCAAATATTTACAACTTGCAATAATTTTCTACATCAAAATCAACTTTGTTTTCAGTGACTTTAGCTTGGTCTCTATTATTCTATAGACTAGGGATGAGATCTCTAACTCTATCTCCAACTTCTTCTTCCATTGGAAGACTCAAATGGTTCTAAAGTTTTACTATGATCAATTGGTTCAATAGATTTATTAAGATGATTATAAATAATGTAATCATCAATAACAAGGGTTTTAGAAAGAAAACGAGTTCTAGACTGAGGATTGGTAGCCAAGATTTTTTCCACTTCTCACTGAATGCAATGATTTTTCTCTTGAATATGAAACTATGTTGGATGTCATAAGGTGGCATATAGTCTATTTCAAAGGTTTATTTTTATTATTCTTTAGTTATACCTTCAAGAATAAGAATTAAATAATAAATTTTGTTATACCAAGAAAAACGAACAAGGTTAAAAGTAATATCAATAAATTCTTCAGCAATGTCAAACTCGGGTTTGATGATGGGAAGTGGACCAGCAATTGTCATGGATAAGAAAGACTAAAAGAATAAGAGAGGAAGAAATAAATAAATAAATTCCAAAAATTCCTAAAAGAGTCACTAGATTTGTTGACAATGAAAAATATCATGTCAACGAATCAACATTTTCCCCTATCACGGAGTTCAATATGGAATTAGGCTAGTTTAATAATGGGGGATACATGGAGAAAATATTGATTCTAATATGTGTAGATGATTTTTTTTAATATTTATGGTAATAAGTCAACATAATACATAACTAATTAAGCATCATTATATGTATAAATCAATTTATTTCTTCAATATATTAACTCAAAATTATATCTAATATATATAATATAACATATCCAATAGATTAAAGCCTATGAGAGAGGCAATATATCTAAGAAAAGATCTTTGATCCATTATAATTCTATAATGTATCTTTAAAAATAAGTCTCTATGCCACAACAAACTAAAAGATAAATAACGCAATAAACCAAAAGACATGTAAAAGAAATAGAAATAGAAACTAAACAAGGAAATAAAAACAAAGACTAACATTAATCTAACAAATAAACAACTATAAATCAAGATAAAACTAAGAAAATAAAATCTAAGAAAAACTTTAAATAAGATCTAAGACTAATACTACAACAAATTTAAAGAGAATAAGATAAATATTGAAGATATAACAATAAGACTAAATAGAAAATGAAGATTAATCTAATGACTAGGAAGCAATAAAAACTAAGATTAAATAAAATACTTAATAAGAAAGTAGGAAAATAACTTAAAACAATGAGACATTAAATAAAATAACTACTTAAAATATTAAATGAAATAACTAAGACTAAGAAACTAAGAAACAAAAAGATTATAAAATTAATACCAATAAAGCAAGAATAATTTATTTAAAATACTAATCTAAACATAAAGAAAATATAATCAATCAAGTAAATAGATGTAATTAGAATAACTAAATAAATAAAGTGTATGAGACTTTGTAAAAGAATAGATTAAATGGTATGGAAAGTAAACTTTATTGAGAAAAAAATGAAATAAGTTTGATTACAAAAATTCTTTCAAAAAAAAATCACTATATAATCAATAGATTAACAATATATCATAAAATGTGATGTTTTCATCATTATTCAAAAGACATATATGATTTTTTGTGCATATAACTACAAATCTGCAATCATCAATGACATTAATAATTGATAATATTCTGATAATTGATTATAAGTAAATCAAGAAACCTAGATATATCAATGTTATTCAAGTAGATTACTTCACCATTAGATAAATTGTTTAGTTTATCTATAAGTGATTATTCAATAGTAGATATATTTGCATAAAATAAAAAAGATATGTAGGTTTTGAAAATGTGAGGATCTCTTAATACTTGTATGTTTTATCCTTGTATTATGTGTCTTCAATCTCCTTATAAAACAATTTAATTGAGGGTGTTTATATTTGAATTTGTAATTAAGCTTTAGTTAATTGTAGATATAAATTAAATTAACTTTAAAATTCAAATACTTTATTATTAATTGTTTTATAATTTATAAAATTTATAACTTAACTTTATATTTAGAACTTTACAATAAAATTCACAAAATTAACTAAATAAATAAATCAATCTTTAATATATTCTAATGGGTGGGGGCCTTTTGACTTGCCAACATCACTAAACAACTATTTACATGCGTACATGAATAAATAATCAATAAATACTTTTTCAAATGATCTAAACATCACATAACATCATAAACCATAATAACATAACATTTTCTAAACATCATATGATAAAATTTATATCAAGTCAACTATCTAGGAAAGTACCACTGAATGAACACACTAGTAAAATCACTACCAAAACTGAGGTTGATAATCAAAATTGTTGCATGAAATAAGAACATCTTTTCATGCTTATAAAAAATGAACATATTCTAAAAAATACAACTATCTAGTGTACTAAATTAACTAAAAAAGTTCAAAAGTTGAAAGTATAAAAAACATAGGAAGAATTTCAATAAAAGTATAAACAAATGAGCCAATAGAAAAGCATCATCATATTACAAAAAATTATGAATTTGAGTCACTCCCAATGACTAAATCAATGAGAGGAGTTCCCTTAACTGTTTAGTATCCATCCCAATAAGTAACTCAACTAAGTTTGAACCTCCACCATCATCATCTATCTCAATTTTTACCTTATTCAACACAAGAGTTATTAGGGGTTGGGATGTAGGGATGTCAACATGTTTCTTGCCTAAGGATGAATGATCACTAGATGAAAGTGTAACAAGTATAGGTATAATTTCTAAAGGTGGGTTTACATTATCCAAGTTAGGGTTGAGTTTAGGGAATAATTTAACATGGTTAAAAGTAGGAGGGCCATCAATACAAGAATCTCGAGAAGTATGTAAAGAAGATCCACTTGACTTACCTCTTCCATATGGATGAGATCACCAATTAGATCATATTTAACCTATATGGATAATTTTTCCACATAAGTTCAAGGATGAAGCTGGGATATTATCAAGGATTGTCTAGATATTTAGGTCATTTATGTCAAAATGGATTGAGACATAAGTTCTATGATGGAATGGTCCAAAGAAATTATTGATAGATCTACAAACTTTAAAATAAATTTCATGGTGACTACTCTTTGAATGTGCCCCAATAGTCTATTGTATAATACCTCTATTCCAAACATTTCTATCAAAACCTTTAGAATCTGGAGTCCACCTTGACTTTTATATAAATTTGAATTAAATTTAAATAAAAATCTTTACTAAAGACTTTCATGCAGTCACAACATATTATATTCAAATAAAAAATCATTACATGTTTATAAATGATCAATTGTCTTATACATTTCGTTAACTCATAATAAAACATATAAAATAAGCTTATAAATGCCAAATCACTTTAAAATATAATTTCAAATATACATAGTTCTTAAACATTCAACTTAATCAAATAAACCTTGATATTTAAAACTAAAAAGAATACTCATCTGCATATCTTTCACAATATACCAAATTCTAAGAAAACTGTAAGTGACCATCATAAATTAATTATTCAGCTAAGTGATAACAAATATAAAAGTTTTAACAAACCCATTTTTGTTAATATTCCCATTTCAAGCATGTAGAATGTACCAACATGTCATCATTTACCTCATTAATATTTTCCAAATGACTATAAAATTTTTGAGGAAAATATTCATGTTCATAGAATATGTCTCATATAAATATTCTTACTTTTTATTTTAATCTCCACAAGAGCATATATTTAAATACAAGTAATAAGAAAAAATTTAAATTCAAGTAACAAAAACAACCTCCATGACTAATTTAACCTAGAACAACCTTCATGACTAAATTAACCAGAACAACCTCCACAATTGAATTAACTTAGATCAACCTTCAATCAAAACTTATGCAAGGAAATGACTAAGAGATCATAACTCAAAATATCACAACAAAATTTGAAGACTTTCCTCATTTTTCTATTATACTATAATAAAAATATAAAATGTACTTCATTCATTCTTTCTAATGATCCATTTTATACTAAAAACAACCACATGCCTAGTATTTTAGAATTTTGAGCATTACTTAGACTTTATAGGAAACATAGGTTTTTACAATGCACAAGCCTTAAAAACATTCAACATTCATCACAAAGGAAAATAATAATCTGAGTATAGAAGCTACAGGAGTGAAACCCAACATCATTTATATATAAAACCAGCTACAATCTTTAAATAATGTGCATGCATACAAGTTTATAACTTTAAATGGGATGCAAAGATAAAAATACAACAATAAAAATGATTAAAAAAGACAATTTACAAAACTACTAAAGCCACACAAGCTTTTAAAATTGTTGATTATAAACTCAACAAACATCTTTGCATGAAACCTAGAAACAAAAAAAATTGCATGTAAACATTTCAAATAGAACTCAAACAATGAAGAATAATGCAATATTTTCCAAATCCAAGCCCAATACGATATAAAAAAATATTATACACTTATATCTTGTAGGAGACATTTCAAAATAAAACCTATAGAAAATAAAATTATGCATACAAGGTAATCATCAACCAAAATCCAATTTATTTTATTTAAAATTAAAAAACTTGGATGCAATAAAAATATCTCCGATATTAACTCTTTGTTTAAATGAACAAAATACTCAAAATTACTTGTACTTCAATGAGTTTATCAAACTTCTAATGCAATATAATGAGTGCAAAATCATAATGGATTTATTACTAGTAATGCACACTTTCTCATAAAAAACAACCAACCAAAATTGTTTGCATATCTTCCACTAACTAGGTGCACAAAATGACATGACTGGAAGCAAAAAATATTTCCTTTATCCTTGTTCACCACCAAAATAAAAAGAATTTGTAGATCATACCTTCCACAGAGAGTTTGATAGAATGAAAATCAAATAATGAAAATTGAATACTTTATGTTGGAGTGGTTTACCAAAAAAAAGTAGTTCAGTTAGGGTGACATGTCTACCAAGATAGTAGATAATCGATTCCTCCAAAACACATATTCCAAACCAATTATAACTCACCACCAAATTTTTAGTGATACATTTAGTAACATGTTAAATGGTGTATTATTGATTCTTGAATATGTACCATAGGTGCCCAGAGTGTTTAATAACCCTTCTTATTTTATAATTCTAAGAATCCAGTTCATGAGTTATAGGTTGTGATAATCTTGTTATCTATTGATGAAATAGAGGAAAATCTAGTGGACTATTTCAAAATATTTATAATGTTTGGTGGTTGGGATTCACCATGGCGAAATAGTTGATCTATGCAAAATATGAAGTATGTTATGATAATAATGGTGAATTATGATCAAAAACTAATCTAAAGATCAATTTAAGATGAATATTTACAATGAAAATTAAGCTAGAGTGATTTAGTTAAAAAAGAGCAAAAGGAAAGTTAGGGTAGAGAAGAAATGTTACTGATCTTGATTTCAAACATCATGACAAAGTTAAAATATCATCCAGGCATGCACTTAACCAATGTATGACATGAAGTAGCATAATCTCAAATCCTATCACACATAAGGCAAACATCTAAGGAATGTGAAAATAAATGCAAATAAGAACTAAGCTCACTTTAAATATTTACCCCTGCAAGCAAACAACATTCGCCCAAATGAAAGAAGAGTAAGAAAATTAAATAAACCTAAGAACTTTAAATTAACCTAGAATTATCACAAGTTAACAAATCTACATTAAAATGTACACACCAAAAATTCATAAGAACTATTCAAATCTGGGAGTCAGAACAAACAAGTGAGAGAGAAGCCAGGATAACAAAAGACAAGCAAATTTGGATAAACTTTTAAGAATTCCTTTCTTATATTAATTTATCAAAGTTTACAAAGTAATTTTGTCTTTAAGAAATCCTTCCTTTTTACAAATGACAATACTCCTTTTATATAATGTAAGGGAGTATGTCAATCAGCTATATCCAATTACAAAAGTATAAGTGTTAGGACAACTATCCCTTCCACAAAGGTTCTAGAATACACTAGGCTTTCCCCAATAGACTAACCTATAAGTTGATTTATAAATTGTGCATACCTTTAAAAAAAATTCCTTCTTAAAATGTTTCAGTACTTAGTTACAAAATTAATATCCTTTATTCAACTAGCCTTGAGGCCCTTTATGCTGCTGTAAGATCTTCATTGCTCTCTGATGTTGTTCATCAATTAGCTCAAGGTCAATAATTAGTTTCATGAAGAGCTCCTTAATTTGATCTTCCAAGTTCTTATGGTATTTATCTACCTTTCTTGATGCCCTTTTGATGTTTCTAGCTTCACTAGTCTTCCTCATAACAGTTAGAATCATATTTATGATCTTATCATGGTCAATAATAATTTTGCTTATGCTTTGGTGCCTTATCCTTTTCATAAACTAAGAAGCACCTTACTTAAACTCATCATCTATAATTAGATCATCTAGGCTGAGTGTAGTAGGGTCCCTGACTAAGCTATCTAATATATGCATTATCCTATATTCATGTTGTTTGAGGTTATTGGAGAGATCTCCCATTTCCCAAGACCATTTATTCACATCCTTGATCTTGTATACTAGTATTTCCATAGCCATGTTTATGTGAGATATGTTTACTATTTTTAGCTATGTAGAATGAAATCTTATCTAACCAATCAAGTCCTAACTCATCTTGATTTGGGATCTCTAGAATGACATTGTTATCTTGGAATAACTCAATTCATTTCAAATAATCCTAGTATAAATGTTGCCACTAGTCAGCGTCTTGACGGGTATCTTTAATTTCAGCCATGACCTCATATGAATCATCCTCACAACTATCTTTTATAGAGAGGTTAGCTTGTATTTTATCTTTTTCATGAGACTACTCATCTTGAATGGTTATTCCTTCTTCTAGAGAATCTTCAGGTTCAATTTATTCTTTCAGTGAAAAATCAAAAGCCTATACCATGAAGGATTTAGATGTCCTTGCAAAACTAAATGTCCCTATAACATTGTCTTGATTAAACATAGGTTCAGATGTATCCTTTTCATTTTGATATGATTCAAAGACATTACAATGATCAATTAGACCTATATCACAATGATTCATTTCATGTATGTATGACATGTTAGTGCATAGTTTCTGTTGGAGTTTTCCCCAACATTGTCCAGTTGCTTTTGCAATTGAAGAAAATTAGTGTTCATCTATTGAACCATCTTAAGTATAGATTTATTCTCATTCTTTAACGTTTCTAAGTTAGGAACTTGATTTTTATTACTAGTGGGAACCAAAGCTCTCTATCCATTTGTAGCATTATTCAAGAACCCCAAACTTTGTCCTTGATGGGCATGTCTCAAGGTTAATTAGTTCAAGACTGGTGTCTAATTTAAGGAAAACACACTTTTATTATCATTAAGAATGATATTTAGTGTTGGGAAATTAGGGTTGACATTTAGGATAGCATATACAAGCTAACCTTGAGGCTACATTGATCATTGATTATTATAGCTTTAACATAAGGCAATGTCAAAGTGTTTATGACTCTAACATACCTTTTAAGAAACACAAAAGTCATGAGATCTAAAGCATCCTTGTAAATATCTAAAGCTAAAGCCTCATCAGGCCTATAAGGAGCTATGATTCTACTAAACATCTTTTGGAATCTAGAATTAACGACTCTTATGGGCTCACTTGAGTCTCTTTTGATTGTGGTAAATTATTGATACAAGACACAAGGATTGATGATTTTGCCAAATTGATCAATAAAGATTCTATTAAAATCATCCCAACTAGCTATGTAATTCTCTAGAAGGTTAAGGAACCATTCATATGAATCATATTTGAATGTAAACGTAAATAATTTACATGTTACATCTTCATGAACAATATTTAGAAGCCTTAAATTAACTTTGAAAGATATAACATGTTCTTCAGTTGTGACAATGACATTAGGATTAAAAGAGGGAAAATACCTTTCAAGATTTTGAAAAAGGTCATGTACCACACTTGGCATGTTGATTGAGGAACCACCTAGCCAAGCCATACCTTGATGAGGATCTTACTTGTGGTAGTTACAACTCTAAATCTTTGAACCCTATTTGAGATATGATGTGTAAGCCTTTTATTTACAAAGAACCATGATCAAACTTGCATATTAAGCAAATTTTGCACAAATATGTATAAATATCTATAAAGAACATCAATATTTAACTAAATTAGCTCAAAGATATGTCTAAATACATGAATATGAATGATATTTACATTTTTAATTCACATAAACTCAAATTTCTAAAGGATCTATCAATAATTGAAAAAAACCACTATTATTAACCTTAAAATGCTTGGATTCATAGATCTTAAGCTATCTTTACCATAATTAAACATGGATCTTCAAAAAACATCTATCTTTATCTAAAAAAAGCACAAATATTGGTCTAAAAAAAATCAATGATATTTACATAAATATGCTAAAAGAAACACATATATGCAAAGAATACATCAATCTATGAACACAATTCACAAGAATGAGCAAAGACACTTCAAATATACATAGATCCAACTAGGCCCTCCTTCTAGCACTAGTGAAAGTTCTCCCTGTTGATGCCTGAATATGTATCATAAGTGCCTAGAGTGTTCAAGAACACTTATAATTTTATAATTCTAAGAAATCAGTGCATGAATTGTAGGTTGTGATAATCATGTTATCTATTGGTGGAATAGAGGCAAAGCAAGTGGGTTGTTTCAAAATATTTATAATGTTTGGTGGTTGGGAGCCACCATGGCCAAATAGTTGATATATGAAAAATAAGAAATATGTTATGCTAATATTGGTGAATTATGATCAAGAACTAATCTAAAGACTATTCTAAGATGGATATTTATAGTGAAAATTAAGCTAGAGTGATATGGTTAAAAAAAGAGCAAAAGGAAAGGTAGGGTAGAGAAGAAATGTTATTGATCTTCATTCTAAACATCATGACAAAGTTCAAATATCATCTAGGCATGCACTTAACCAATGTATGATATGAATTAGAATAAGCTCAAATCATATCACACATCAGGTAAACATCGAAGGAATGTGAAAAATAATATAAATAAGAACCAAGCTCAATTTAAAGATTTACCCTTACAAGAAAACAACATTAGCCCAAATGTAAGAAGAGTAAGAAAAAAATGAACGTAACAACTTTCAATTAACCTAGTATTGGCACAAGTTAACAGCTTTGCATTCAAATGTACACACCAAGAATTCATAAGAAATATTTAAATCTAGGATTCAAAAAACAAGTGAGAGAGAAGCCAGGATTAAAAAAGACACAAGAAAATTTGGATAAACTTTGAAAAATTCCTTGCCTATATTAATTGCTTAAAGTTTACAAAGTAATTTTGGCTCTAAAAACTCACTCCTTTTTACAAATGACAATACTTGTTTTATAGAATGTAAGGGAGTATGTTGGTTATTTGTATCTAATTACATAATTACAAGTGTTAGGATAGTTTTCCCTTCTGCAAAGGTTCTAGAATACACTAGACTTTCCCCAATGGACTGACCTATAGTCAATTTGCTTTATAAGTTACACATGCCTTTACAAAAGAATATTCCTTCTCAAAATGTTGAAATACTTAGTTAAAAAAATAATTGTTGGGGATCAATCAACAATATGATTACAATATGATAGCAATAAACACGGAATTAAATCAGATAGATAAGTAACTAGAATCAGAATCAGCAAGAAACAAGAGATACAAGAAACCACCCTAAAAACTTGTATTCAACTCTTTACAGAAGGAATTACAATTGAAGAAACTTCTTTTCTTCCACACCTCTCTCAGATGTATAGATCTCTTTCCCTCAAGAGTCCTCTCTCTCAATTACAATCAACTCCATAATTTGGATTGATTCACATATACAATATGTATTCTACTTCTACAGTATTGTCTTCTTGTCCAATGAACTATGAAGATCCATCTCTATTATATAACTATAGAGACTCATGAGCATGCACTTTCAACTAATAGATGCACCTCCTAAACAAGGACTCTAACTAGTTCTACTCAAAATAGAAATGTGGGCTTAACAACCAACAGTTCGTCCTTAACATGTAAACATTTTGTTCACACACAAAAATAGAATTATGGACGCCACAGGTAACCGACATCAGTTCTTGCCTATTTGAACCTGCCAATGTCGGCCGATCTTGATCTGCTCCTGACCGATGTCGGTCACTCCTAACCGACACCGGTGACTGTGTAATGCCTGAAACTCTACAACTCGCCCATGGGTGAAGCTTTTAGCTCCATACCCTAACAATCTCCCACTTGGAGATAAACAGCTGCACCAGTACCTGTACAGCAACATCTTCTAGCTCCTCCATCTTCAACTCAATCATGAAGACCAACAAAATTTGAATGAAGATTCAACTTCTCCTTTGTAACTGGCTTGGTTAACATATCCACAGGATTCTTATCTATATGGATCTTCTCCAGCTTCAACTCATCATCCTCCAATACATGTCTAATGAAGTGGTACCTAAGCTGTATATGCTTTGTTCTTGAATGAAAGGCCGAATTCTTAGCCAAATGAATTGCACTCTGACTATCACTAAATAGTCTACAACTCTCTTGCTCCTTTCCAAGCTCTTCCATGAACCGTGTCATCTATATCATCTCTTTGCTAGCCTCTATGACTGCAATATATTTTGCTTCTATAGTTGACAAGGCAACAACCTTCTACAACTTTGATATCCAGCTAACTGCCATTCCACCTACAGTGAAAACATATCCTGTGGTGCTTCTCCTACCATCCAAATCACCTGCCATATCTGAATCTACATAACCATGTAGAGAAGTATTTGAACCTCCATAGCACAAATACCTACTGCTGGTTCCTCTCAGATATCTAAGGATCCACTGAACTGCTTTCCAGTGTTCCTTCCCTAGATTGGCCATATACTTACTTACAACTCTCACTGCTTGGGCAATATCAAGCCTAGTACAAACCATTGCATACATTAAACTTCCTACTGCGGAAGCATATGGAACTTTTCTCATGTACTCTACCTCATCATGTGAATTAGGACACTGTTCTTTACTCAACTTGAAATGTCCAGCCATAGGTGTGCTTACCGATTTTGCATCCTACATATTGAACCATTTCAACACCTTGTTCACAAAATCCTCTTGAGACAAAATCAACCTGTGATTTTTCCTGTCTCTCTTAATATTCATGCCAAGGATTTTCTTTGCTGCTCCCAAATCCTTCATGGCAAACGTGTGAGCTAATTTCACCTTAAGCTCAGAGATATCTTCCATGTGTGATCCTATAACTAGCATATCATCTACATACAACAATAGAATAATATATCTACCATTATCCAATCTCTTGAAATACACACAATGGTCAGATTGACATCTACTGTAGCCATGCTCTCAGTCATAAATCTGTTAACCAAGGGCTAGTTGTTTGAGACTGTTTGTTTGCATGTCAAGGGCTAGTTGTAGTCTTGATTTATGAGTCTAATTATTGTAATTAGGTTAGTCTAATTATTGTAAGCATGAGATCTATATATGGACTCATGGGCTGTATTGTAAATTGGTAGCTAGTGAGTAAGAGAGCAGTAAGCTCCTTCAGAGAGAAGAGAGCAATGGTGTGTTCCTCCTAGTGCCATAGTACCAAGGTGGGTACTAGTTTGGAGAATCATAAGGGTTCTTCGTATGTATATGATCTTGGTCAGCATGGTTGCATGACTTTCTATAGGAGATCTATAATGGTGAGTAAGGTCTAGTGATTTGCAGGTAGTAGCAGAGAGCAGGAGATCTACTTGGAGTACGGTTGTGTACTTGGTGAACTAGCAGCGTGTTACTGACTGGTTGGAGAGGTGAACATCAATTTTGTATTGGAGTTGATTGTTGTGACCAAGAGAGAGAGGGAAGAAGGTCTTGAGGTGTGGCGAACCTTTGAGGTGGAAGAAGAAGTGGCATCTTATTTATTGTATATTCTTTTGAGTGATTATTAATACAATTGTGTATTGTCTCTCAATTCCTGTATTGTTTCATATTTCTAGTTACTTATTGATTCTGGTTAAATTCTGTGTTTAGTTGCTAATACAAGAAGTAATCATATGTGCTCTAATTGGTAGAGCAAGATCCTGACAAAGTAGGGATCAGAGCATGTTTATTGTTCTAGGTTCCCTGACAAGTGGTATCAGAGCTTTTGGTTGGGTTGACTAACAGGTGGTTCAGATCTAGTAGTGTTTTTTGATTACAGGTCACTCACAGGGGTTTTAGATTGAGTGGGAGTATAGCAATGGCAGAAGATATTAAGCTATGAATGGAGAAACTGAATAGCACGAATGGTCTGATTGATGGAAAGAAAGAGCAGGTAAAAAGAGATTATTGGTCAGTAAAAGATCAGCGCGTAGAAGCATATGTTGCAGGTGATGTTGCACAGGGTGTTCTGGATAAAGTGGAACCTTTGTTCACAGATTCTTTTGCCTCTTTCCATGCAGCCCGAAATAGAGCATCTTTTCATGGGTATGTCTTTGGAGACTTTGGAGAGATTTATTCAGGGGTTGGAGAGCCTTGTCAGATGATTGACGAAGGGGAAGTGAAGCTAAAATTGCAAATGGATGACACATAGTGGTTGAAGGAAGTCATGCAGGTACCAATCTTGGAGATGAGTCTAATTTCTTCAAGAAATTTGGGTGATGAGAGATGCACTGTAACTCTCACAGTAGATACACTTGAATTAGATGGTGGTAAGAAAGTAGGTATCTTTTATCTATCTACTTATATTATTGATTCACCTTCTATTGCAGAGATGTGGCTTCGTAGGCTTGGTCACATATGTAGAAGGAGAATGCAGGTTTTGAAGCGAAAGTCAGATGTCTTTGACAAGCTAAAGAACTGGAAAGCCTTGGTGTTCATGGAGGAGATGACAAACAGAGATCAGGTGAGGGAACTAAATTATTCTGAGTAGAGTAGGGTTGATTTGATTAGGATTTTGATCCATGGAGAGCTCGTAGGTAAAAAGTTATCACTCACAGATAAACACAGGTACCAGCGTCGGTCAGATAGTAACCAATGTCGGCAGAAGGAAGACCAATGTCGGTCATAAATAAACTAACGTCAGCAGAAGGGACACCGGTGTCAGCCAGGGAAATGACATCGATAATCAGGGTCAATATAGGGAGCTGACATCGATCAGGAGCAGACTGGGAGATGGCCAAAATCAATCACTGGTATGGATGGTGGGCAAACAGCACGCTGTCAACAAGTCTCAAACACTCATGTTGAGGTCAGAAAGGGTAAATGAACCTCATATTTGTTGTTCACCTTCTTTATATTGCTTATTGATGGTCAAGAACCAGGAAGATGGAAGAAGCAATGTAGGTAGAATCCAGATACAGTGGGAGCTTGGCATGGATGAGGAATGTGAGTCCTTGGAGAAGAACCAAACAGGTATCTATTGGTAGAGTTGTCAGTTGGAAGTAAGCACTGAGAGATGGAATGGATTCCCAAGTTAAAGAAGAGAGTGGATGGACACAAGAGACAGAAGGCCAAGGCATATGGTCTTGAGGAAGCTACAGGATAGTGGTACAGGTTTGACAGGTGGATGACTAAGCATGGCTTTAGTCAATGTCAGTGTAACTATTGTGTTTATCTTACCAAGTGGATGATGATTGCAACATTATCTAGTTACTGTATGTGAGTTATTTGCTAGCAGGTTTGTACATACAGGGATTTGTTGAGCTAAAGGTAAGGTTAGTTCAGAGGCGTGTCATGAAGAATTTGGAGCAGCAAAATTCTTTGGCATAAGAGACATGGAGATTTTATCTCCAGTGGGAGCTGATGTGAAGACGGTGTTGGCGGGATTCATGATGCAGGATGTAGAATCAAAAAGCACACCAAGGGCTAGATAGTTCAAGCTTAGCTTAAAACAGGGTTCGAAATCACATGAGGTCTAGTGTAGACCTAAGTTTTTTCCAAAGTAGTGGGGGCTGTCAGAAATATGGAGCCAATTTGGGGAAGGAGTACTAGAGGGCAGTTCAGTGGGACTAGCATCAGGGATTCTTGTTATGCAGGGTCAAGTTCTTCACTACATGGATATGTAGGTTCGGATGTGGCAGGTTACTTGAATGACAGGGGTAGCATCATAAGTTGTGTGGTGGTTGGTCTTCAGGATTGATCTTGAAGAGGAATACAAGCCAGGGAATAATTTAGATGGTGTACAAGGACAGGTACAGGTGTAGCTATTTATCTCCAAGTGGGAGATTGTTAGGTTGTGGGGCTAAAAGCTTCACCAGGATGCAAACAGGAGAAGTTACAAAAGATGCAGAGTTGTGGGGAGTTGCAGAATCAGTTGCAGGAAAACCAGCGTCGGTTTGATCAACCGACGTCGGTCAGATAGCAAAGAGGAAGCAACCGACGTCGATCACCAGTCGGCCAACATCGATCATGGAGGAGCCAACGTCGGCAGCCTGTGTGAGACCAGGCAGTTTGCATGTTGAGTCTAGAGAGTCTATTTTGAGACTATTTGTTTGCATGTCAACGGCTAGTTGTAGTCTTGAGTTGCGAGTCTAATTATTGTAATTAGGTTAGTCTAATTATTATAAGCATGAGATCTATATATGGACTCATGGGCTGTATTGTAAATTGGTAGCTAGTGAGTAAGAGAGCAATAAGCTCCTTCAGAGAGAAGAGAGCAATGGTGCATTCCTCCTAGTGCCACAGTACCAAGGTGGGTACTGGTTTGGAGAATTAGAAGGGTTCTTCTTATGTGTATGATCTTGGTCAGCATGGTTGCATGACTTTCTATAGGAGATCTACAATGGTGAGTAAGGTCTAGTGATTTGCAGGTAGTAACAGAGAGCAAGAGATCTACTTGGAGTACGGTTGTGTACTTGGTGAACTGGTAGCGTGTTACTGACTGGTTGGAGAGGTGAACATCAATTCTGTATTGGAGTTGATTGTTGTGACCAAGAGAGAGAGGGAAGAAGGTCTTGAGGTGTGGCAAACCTTTGAGGTGGTAGAAGAAGTGGCATCTTTTTTATTGTATATTCTTCTGAGTGATTATTAATACAATTGTGTATTGTCTCTCAATTCTTGTGTTGTTTCATATTTCTAGTTACTTATTGATTCTAGTTAAATTCCATGTTTAGTTGCTAATACAAGAAGTAATCATATGTGCTCTAATTAGTAGAGCAAGATCCTGACAAAGTAGGGATCAGAGCATGTTTATTATTCTAGGTCCCCTGACATGTACATCACTTTTTCATTGAAAACAACATCACGGCTCCTAATTATTTTGTTAGTTCCTAGATTCCAAAACCTGAATCTGAACTCATCAAAGCCATAGCCAATAAATGTTCACCTCATAGACTTAGCATCCAGCTTCTTTCTATTTTCCTTATCAATGTGCACAAAGGCTTCACAACCAAAAACTTTGAGAAATGAGAGATCTACCTTTTTGCCTATCCATGCCTCTTCTGGAATTCCACCATCCAGCACTGTAGAGGGTCCTCTGTTAATCAGGTACACTGCAGTATCCATGGCTTCTACCCAAAACTCTAAGGGCAGTCTAGCATGCAATCTCATACACCTTACATGCTCCATTATTGTTCTATTCATCCTTTTAACAACTCCATTTTGCTGAGGTGTTCTTAGAATAGTTCCTTGCCTGTGGATCCCATGCATATAACAATACCAATTGAACTTGTGGCTACAAAACTCACCACCATTGTCAGATCTTAGGCACTTCAATCTCTTGCCTGTTTCATTCTCAACCATAGCTTTCCAAATCTTAAACGTGTCAAAAACATCATATTTCTTCTTAATACAATAGATCAATACCTTTTTTGTAGCATCATCTGTGAAGGAAACATAGTACTGTGATCCTCAAATATAAGCAACTTGGGCTGGTCCCCACACGTCTATGTGAACAAGCTGTAATTTGTGCTTCTTCTTTGTTGACCCAGTCTTGAGAAAACTCACTCTTTTCTATTTTCCAAAAATACAGTCTTCCCAGAAATCTAGATTTATGCTTTTCAAATCTGGAAACATACCTTTTGACTTAAGAATTGTCATTCCCTTCTCACTCATGTGGCCAAGCCTTTGATGCCACAACTTTGCATCTACATCTGAAGTAGATAATACAGAAGGAGAATTGTCAGTAATACAATTACATAAATAGAGAGTACCTACTCTCTTACCTCTGGCCAATACAAGTGCACCCTTGGAAACCTTCCAAGCTTCTGCTATGAGAGTTACTGTACAACCCTCATCCCCTAACTTTCCTGCAAAAATCAAATTTCTCTTCAGGCTGGGAACATGCATGACATCTCTCAACACCCATGTGTTGCCATTCTACATTTTCAGCTGCACTTTTCCTTTGCCAACTATTTTGCAAGGCTCATCATCCCCTAAATAGACTATTCCAAAATCTCCATGGGCATAGTCACTAAAATATTCTCTATTGGGGGTTGCATGGAAAGATGCACCAGAATCTAAAACCCAAGATTCTATATTATTATGGAAAGAGAATATAAGAGCATCTTGTGCAACAATACCTGCCATCTTTGCTTCTTCTTTATCATCATGTTGTTTGTCCTCTTTAGGCTTTGACCAGCAATCTTTGCTTATGTGCCCTATCTTTCCACAACTCCAGCATTGTGGCTTCTTGCCATTTCTGGATTTAGATCTACCTCTCATCTATGATTTAGATCTTGATCTCCCTTTCTTGTTCCTCTCTTTTTGTCTTCCCCTGCTCTCAAAACTCAAAGCGTTCCCTGATGTCTCCTCTGTGATTTTCCTGCAAATTTATTCATTCAAGATTACACTAACCACATCATCTACTTTTAAAATATTTGAAGCAGAAGCAGTATTACTAACTGCCATTACCAAGCTATGCCAGCTTTCAGGTAAAGAACATAAGATTAATAGAGCTTTAATTTCATCATCAAATACTATTTTGACTGAATTTAATTGATTCACAATTCCATGGAAATCATTTAAATGATTAGATACAGAACTACCTTCCTGCATCTGCAAATTAACTAACTGCTTCATAAAATATACCTTATTTGAAGCTGAGGGTTTTTCATATAAATTTGCTAAAGTAGTCATTAACTCTATCGTAGACTTTGCCTGTGATAAATTAGATATCACAGTAGATGCTAGACTCAATCTTATTGATCCAAGAGCCTTTCTATCAAGAACTTCCCATTCTTCATCATCCATGTCTTTGGGCTGCTTTGAAGTCCCTCCTGATGGTAAGTATAAATCTTTTTGATACAGATATTCTTCTATCTGCATTCTCCATAATTGATAGTTCTTGCCATTGAACTTCTCCATTCTTAGCTTACTTTCTTCTGCCATTGCTTCTCCCACTCAAACAGAAATCCCTGTGAGTAACCTGTAATCAATACACACTAACCAAATCTAAACCACCTGTTAGTGAACCAAAGCTCTGATACCACTTGTTGGGGATCAATCAACAATATGATTACAATATGATAGCAATAAACACGGAATTAAATCAGATAGATAAGTAACTAGAATCAGAATTAGCAAGAAATAAGAGATACAAGAAACCACCCTGAAAACTTGTATTCAACTCTTTACAGAAGGAATTACAATTGAAGAAACTTCTTTTCTTCCACACCTCTCTCAGATGTACAGATCTCTTTCCCTCAAGAGTCCTCTCTCTCAATTACAATCAACTCCACAATCTGGATTGATTCACATATACAATCTATATTCTACTTCTACAGTATTGTCTTCTTGTCCAATGAACTATGAAGATCTATCTCTATTATATAACTATAGAGACTCATAAGCATGCACTTTCAACTGATAGATGCACCTCCTAAACAAGGGCTCTAACTAGTTCTACTCAAAATAAAAATGTGGACTTAACAACCAACAGTTCGTCCTTAACATGCAAACATTCTGTTCACGCACGGAAATAGAATTCTGGATGCCACAGGTAACCGACATCGATTCCTACCTACTTGAACCTACCAACGTCGGCCGATCCTGATCTACTCCTAACCAACGTCGGTCGCTCTTGATCGATGCCGGTGACTGTGTAATGCCTGCAACTCTGTAACTCACTCATGGGTGAAGCTTTTAGCCCCATACCCTAACAATAATATCCTTTGTTCAACTAACCTTGAGGCCCTTTGTGCTATTGTAATATCTTCATTACTCTCTAATACTATTCATCAATTAGCTCAAGGTCAAAAATTAGTTTCATAAAGAGATTATTCATTTGATCTGCCAAGCTCTTGTGGTCTTTATCTACCTTGATTAATGCCATTTTGATGTTCCTAGCTTCACTAGTCTTCCTCATTATAGTTATAATCATATCTATGATACTATCATGGTCAATAATAATTTTGCCTATGCTTTGGTGCCCTATCCTTTTCATAAACTGGGAAGCTCCTTACTTGAACTCATCATCTATAATTAGACTAGCTAATCGAGTGTAGTAAGGTCACTGGCTAAGCTATCTAATATATGAATTGTCATTTCTTCAAGTTACTTGAGGTCATTGGAGAGATCTCCCATTTCCCAAGACCATGTATTCACATCATTATCTTGTCTACTTGTATTGTCTAATCCATGTTTAGGTGAGCTATGCTTACTATTTTGAAACCAAGAATTTGGTTGTCTATGAGGACATTGATCATCCAAGGTTAAGTATATTTTGACATCTTCCTTGGAGACACTTTTTCAAGTTATCATTAATATAAATTATATTAAATTACTCATTAGTGGACTCGATCTAATTACCTTTGCATAGATGATAATTCAGCTTCTTTGGCTTGATTATGGAAAATACAAGATCAAACTAGGGTTTTTTGTATGTGCTTAGGGGTTTTTGAATATTTTTATAGTGCTCTAATGGTGGCATCAACCTGAACTTGCATGAGCTTTGTTACTTAGATCCCAATTGGATTGAGTATTTATGCCCTTGTATTTACTGGGACTACGTGCTCTTCGACTTGGCACATTATACTGATGTGGCTCTGATGTGGTATCTCCACGGCATCTATGTGGCATTTTCATGGAATTTTGGTCATTCATATTTGAAAAATGATCATTTCCCTTTTAAAAAATTCCCACTTTATTTCACACTATTGAATCATCCTTACACGGATCAATGAAAACCATCGATCTTGATCTGAGAACTTGAATACCATTGACTACTCACTACATTCCCTATGTTTACGACACCTATCACTTCTACATTTGCCTTGAATTTTCAATGTTTGATATACACTGTTGATCTTGATTATATGGATCAATCGTGATCTATTGATCTTGATCTACTTAATTGTACCTCTTGGTCTATAGACCATTGATCTAAATGCGTACTCTTGTTCATGAACCATTTATCCTTAAAATATGATTGAGCTTTAATTTAGTTGTTTGAAGTTATGCCATGTGTCATTTCTACATTCATCTTGACTTTTTAATGTTCATCTCACACTGTCCTATCCTCCTTGTCTGATCAAACATGTTCTTTTAGATTTTAAACTTCCAAGTCAAATGACATTAGTTGTTGAGTGTTATTTGGTTGAGATTGTGACACTTATCACTTTCTCACTTGTCTTAGGGATTCATTGAAGTTTTGACTCGATACGTGTCATCTAATCAATCCTATCTGAGAAAATGTGTACCATTGATCTTTGAAAAATGCTTAAACTTTAGCTTAAGGTTGGGGCTTTGTCTTTAATCTCATGCCATTAGATCAAGTTTGCCCAAGTAGACATTTATCATTGATCTTGGAAAGATGCTTGATATTTAGCTTAGGGCTAGGGATTTGACTTGTCAATATCTATTATGCTCTGTTGGATCAATCTTGCCTGAGCAAATGTGGATCATTGATCTTATAGACAAGAATGATATTTAAGCTCAAGAATATATAAATCTTAAGCTAAAGTATTATACTAATTTTTTCATTTGTATTAATAAATATGAATGAAACTTTATTCTAAAGTCTTCAGCTAAGCTTTAAAACATATAGATGAGACCCTTGAAAAATAAAAAGATATATTAAAGGCATAACCTAAGGTTTTTATTATATTAATAAATATGATAAAACCTAGGGTAAGGTTTTAAGCTAAGCCTTATAATAAGGGGACTATATGTTTACTTAGACCAAGCTAGGATAAAAGGGAACAATGGGATCATAGGATATAAAAGAGACTAAACATAAGACTTTTAGACTAAGGTTTGGTTATGTTGAAAAGCATGACTAAGCTTTAGGATAAAAATTGAACTGAGTCCATGGCATGATAATTGCTCCAGCATAAATTTAAATAAAAATCTCTTGCCAAATTTAAATTAAAAGATCTAGGTAAAAAAACACATTAGGCCCTAGATTTGGTCATTATTCATTAAGTTTTCAACATAGAAACACTAACAATAGTTATTAGCAACAATTAGAGAGAAATTAACAAGGATCATGAAAATATGGGAGATAAGTCTAAGTGAGAGCCAAGGGTGGATAAATTTCAAATTCAAGATCTCGGTTGGTTAGACACCTTCAATTTAAAACTCATATACACCTAATTCTCCTAGTTTTCAATTTTGGAGCACAAATTTGCATGGTTTGAAACAAGGGTCCCCATTTTCAGAAATGGTAGTATGTTGACCTCAACATCTACCAATTTTTTTCTAACTAAAACATCAAAAACTTGAAATGAGGTAGGGATAACTCATTTAATATCTAATATCATGATGTACACTAGCAAAATCCTTTACCACCTTAGCCTTAAATTTGAATAATTCATATAAAATATTCCTTGAGATATCCAAAATTTGAGAAATTAATACATTAATGCCAAAGAGATTTGAAATTGAACTTTAATTGATCCATTAGAATATCAAGAAACAATTATTGATTCCAATTTGACCCATGAAATGTTAACTGACTACTTATAATTTTAATGACTGATGTAATAATCTAATAATGGTAATGTTTTTACTTTAACTTCAAGTTTATATCAATATTATATGAACATTAATTACCATATTAAAAGTACATGTAACATAAATACCAATAATAAATTAAATAAAACTAGTCAATGTTCCTTTAAAACCATCACCAATGAGCACTATTACATAATTTTATAAATTTGAGTATACTATGAAGTCCTCTTCATGTTAACAACAATTTCAATTCTTTCGAGCATGTAATATCTGAGTCATAACGTGTTAGATTAAGTTGAAGAGTGAAAAATGAAGTATGAATATGTAATACATCATGAAAGCAATGTCATGAGAAAATATGTCTATAGGAAAGATATGAAAATATTATTAAAACCAAGGACCATTGATTTGTGACTAGACATTACATACAAATCTATAGTTTTGTGAAAATCACCAAAGAAAGATTGTAATTCTAAATGCAAAAAATATATGTTTAAGACATTTGATCCAACTTATTCTATGTATAATTCTATTCTAATGCTATGATGTTCAAATCAATAAATATGGCTTAAAATTATATTTAATCATATGCAAAGAAAATAATTGTTAAATGAATGTAAATAAGTTGGCCCCTACCAACAGTTTAAGCTTCATAGCTTAGTCCATCATATGCAAGAATATAATTAAGGTTTTTAAGAGGGGGTAATAAAAATTTCCATAATATAGGGTATGGACTTAAAAATTCTCTTGTGCTTCTTGAATAAACATGAGTCCCTACTCACCCACTGAGCTAATCTAGCAGACATAATAACTTCTTCGAGCTATGCAAGATCTATTTTTCATCCCATTACATAGGATTAAGGATATTGGTATTTTATTCTCACCTATATCATATCCCCACTCACTAGTATCTAATTTTAAATCATAGGATCTTCTATATTTAATGACTTGTAATTATATCACCACCATACCTCATTGATTCTCTAGTTCGTTAAGAACCTATTCCTTTTTCTATCTCATGGTTTCTATGTTTAAATTAACTCTCACCTAGTTATTAGTTCCTTGATTTTGTGATCCTTAAAATTCCTTGGGATCCTATTCTGAGGACCCATTCCAACATGCTACCAAACTTAAGTGATGCCAAATGTGAAATTTAGCACACCCTCACCATAGAATCCCAGACTTGGGAATGACTTGACCACACTATCTAACTCACGAGCATATAAACCCTATTCTAAATTTTTTTACATAGGATTCCTCTAACTATTATGGTGGAATATTTATCCATTAACATAAAAAAACCCCACCTTAGATTCCAAATACAGGGAATCAAATTTCTTAGTTTGATCAACATATATTCCCAAGAACATTGATTCACCCTAGAGTCATCTTAATCCTAAGCTCCCCAATGCAAGAAAGACCTAGGTTTTAAATATTGGTATCTAAACATATAAATATATAGTCTCCTCCTTCATGTACAACTCACCAAGAAAGATCATTGTGATCATTTACATGAATGTTGACTCACTACTATGACTTGTCTTAGCTTAAACATTCCTAGGTCCACATGCCTCTAACTTGATAGGTTGTCAGATTACTCAAGTTTTAGACCCATTCCTTCTTGCCCAACCCATATTACTTTCAATCCCATTATTATTTTTAAATTAATTAATATGCCTAAAATTGGGGAATAGATTCCATAAAATCCCTAAAGTATTCCTATTAAAAATTTATCAGATTCCAGTACTAAACTATATTAATGTAACTATACATTTACCAAGGATGTTATTGTCAATGCACCTTTATAAACTAATTCACTAGTATGTTAGTGAAACCAAAACTATAATTTTATCATTTAATAAAATATATTCAATATTTAGAATAGCCATTACCCTCTTTCATACCCATATTAAAAAAAACCATAGTTAATCCAAATTAAAATAATAATTATAAACATCTTCTAAAAAAGTCATTTCAAACCCATACCAACAAACATATTAGACACCCTTAAAATTATATTAAGTACACTTTTCACTTCACCACATCAACATATACACAATGAAAAACACTTAGTAATAATGTTGGAAAGGTGAACAATATCTTGCAAGGTTTCACATAGGTCTCTAGAAGTCTAGTTCAACAAAAGATAGAGCACCACTAGGTATAGTAAATATCCAAAAGTACATATAATCATCCATAAGATAAAGGTGATATCCTTTCATACAATTTGAAATAATGAGGTAGGGTAATCCTAGTTAACCCACGAGCACATAATGACCACATTTAATAACCAAGGTGAACACATTTAGAGAACCCACTAAATATGTTCACAACTAATTTGGGAGAACAAGCTAAAAGTAGGTCTAATTCATCCAAGAGACACAATATAAAATAACAAAAATGTTGAGATCCCATGAATAACTATGGTAATTGTTAATGTATTTAATAATTTGTACACTTTTTCATGGTTTAAAATGCACTTGTACCATTTAATTGTAAATATGGATAGACACTAATTATGTGCACACTTATCCATAACTTATTATTAGAGAAGATTATTAATTAAGTAATTCAATTTATTAACTTATAATAATAATAAGGTTATCTTTTTATACACTTAATTACTCTCTAAAACCCTAAACATATTTCCCTTCTTATCTATATAACATAAAGGGATATTATGTAGGGGAGATCTCTGGATTATAGTTAATTCTATAATGCTAGCATATTTATTTCAAAGCTTTTAAATCCTTTCTTATTTTTTATGAGTTATCTACTACATGAATCTGGGAGATAAAATTAGGGTAGTTTCTATTAACTTGGAACCTATCTAGTAATTTTACATGGTATCATACCTTCTTGTAAGATTCGCCTCCTAAATGAGTCTTTTATGAAGCAAGTTCATATTTTATATTTTTTCTTTCTCTAAGGTATTATATATTTTATATTTTTTTAAGCATTTTCTACTCTTTCATCTAGTTACATCTTCCATTTTACTATGATTTAATACAAATACCAAATGTATGCTCTCATTTTTCCCATAAAATATATTAGTGAACAAAAAGTGGTGAAAGTAGTGGGGTATTAAGGGTTTGGATCCATGTTTTTTCATAATCGATGTATGTTAAAAACCTTGAACTAATGTTTTTAAAATATTACATGAGTTTTCATTTTTTTCTAAGAACATCTCAGCATGTGAAATGAGGGGATAAATTTTTCATTGATACCTAAGCTTCAAACATCATAGTGTATGAATTTAGCTTCCATGTAACTTTTGGCATATTGGAAGCACTCTATTTTTTAGGAGATTATTTTCCATATGAAGCTTTTATCCATTTGAATATGTGGTACACCAGTAAGGGTTTAGCCTCAAGAAGTTATTATCTTCATACCTTAGAGATGTATCAGTGTGGTTATATGTAAGGTAAATGCTTCATAGTTAGAGATTTTAAATATTCTGCAGACTCACTATTTATAGGTAAGATAAGTATATCAGAGAACCCATATACTAGAAACACCCTAACCTAGTTATTCTTAATCAATATTGAGTTCATTTGGTAGTAGTTTGGTTGATATACACATAGTTTCACTATTCCATTTAAGGATAGTATAGTTAGAATGTAAGTACAATGAGAAATTTTGACAAAAAATGTTATTAAGATATCTAATAAACTATAAGGAATTCAACCATTCTGATGTAAATTCATCCCAAGAATTCTACATAAAATATTTTCTTCTAGTCAACTGTACTATTGTGATCCTCTCATCAAGCTAGTCATTTTGACATGTAACTCTAAAGACCTATTTTTAGAAATTATTTTAAATCTATGTGAAACTATACCATTGTCATCATATTGATGAGTTGGTTGTTTATATATATATATATATATATATATATATATATATATATATATATATATATATATATATATATATATATATCTCAAGAGACCTTTCTAAACTATTTTTTGAGGCTTTTTCCATTTATAAATTTAACAAAGACGTTATAGTAGAAACAATGGATGCATAAGCACCAAGCATATAATATTGTAAGTAATAGTGTGCATAATATGGATCATGAAAAAAAAACATATAGTATCACATAGTATAGTTAATAAATGAAAAATTAAAAAAAAAATCATGTCACCACATATAGCAAGTGAATCTAATAATTAAAATGTGGCAATCATTCACACATAAGTGAAACATAATATACAACTAGAGGATACTCTATAGATAAGTAAATAAATACATTCCAAGAAAAACATAATTTTTTTAGAAATAGGTAGATAATCATGATATGTAATGATGTACAACTATGAAAACAACAAATATAACTAGAAAGAAATTTTGATTTTTGTTTTATTATATTTTTAGAATAATGAAAAAAAAGGGAAAATAATCCAAGGGGTGAAAACAAGAAGACACAATCCAAGAGGAAAATATAAATCAATAAAGACACAATCCAAGAGAAAAAATTGAGAAGATGCAAAAAGAGGAGAATCCATACTAACCTAAAACTTTCCTTAGATCTATGTTTACACCAAGGAAAAAGACATTCATGTGTGTGCAAACATGCACAAACACACACACACACACACACACACACACACACACACACACACACACACATCAAACTTAGAAGAATCGAGAAGCAACAATTAGCTCAAGAGATAATATAAATGGAAGGATAAAAGGAAGCATGACGAACCCAAAATCCATACATGATATTATAGATAGAAAGTAAGCATTTGAGATTAAAAAATAAGAAAGGGGAAAGAAATTAGACATGTACAATAGAGTGTTTCATTGAATCACATGATATTATCAAAAAATACTAACTAATAATCTCATTTAGATGACAATATGATGCACAATAATTTTTTCAGCTTATCTTCATCAGTTTTAGAGTTCATATACATGGTGGGGGAACCAAATTAGATTTATATGGGGTAAATACTATGCTAATTACATAGTTTAAAAGACATAAGTGTGTAATCCAGAATATTAAGGACATGAAGGATATTAAGAAAAATATAAGATAATTTGTGTTGGAATATAATCATAGGTTCTCAAATGTGATGAAAAAATGAATTTTTAAATCAAATAAGTAGATAAGGTAATTTATTTTTGGAAGGGATACAAGAAAGATACAATTTTTAATTGTGCAAACTCAATAAAAAAATTAATCATATTCCATCACAGTTATAGTTTGATTCGAACAAATTGAGGACTAAAAAGATAATTCTTTAAGAAATATAAAATTAATTGCCAAGTTATATGCAATAATTTGAAAAATGCATGAGATGTACGAAGGAAATAATAAAAATATGTTGTGGCATATACAGTTTGGGAAAGAAAGGCATCATTAAAAATGATTATCTATGTATACAAAAAAATAATTATACAAGATTTGTCATAATTGGGATTACCCAATTAAGAAATTTAATTTAGTAAAACATTATGTGCTAAATCCAAAGAGTGTGAATATAATTGTTTAAAATCAAGCACCCACAAGGATACTATTTTATGAGAAATGCAATATCTTAAGGATGACATTATGAAGAACATATTTTTAGTAACTACACAACAATCTCTGTAAAAAAACAAATAAAGTATAACAAGATATCAAGATGCCTCTACAAAGAGGATGAGAACAACCATATATACAATATTAAACAAAATGAGAGCCATCATATCCTTGAAATAAACTAAGATGGAATCTATCTTCTCCTCAACATCCTCTAAATTAGACACTTCTATCTACATTAAGACATAATAGAGGATACCATAATCAATAACAAGGATGGGGGTCATCTTAAAGATAGAGTAAATATCAAGGAAGATATCAAGGTCATAGGTAGGGAATTTGATAGTTGAGGCAACCTATAACTTATTATTTTTGTGTAAAAATGAATCATAGTTCTTATAATTTTCCAAGTAAGCTCTAGAGAGAAACATATTGTGCATATTGTAGAAATTTTGGCCAACATAATATATAGGATTGTCCTACACTTGAAAAAAAAATGGAAGGTTAAGATAATGTAAAATTTGAATATGATTAATACATGGTTGAGGGGTATTTTTATCTATTTTTTTCTTTAACACTCCTGAGCCTATCCAGCGAAGGATTACTACTATATTGAGGTTTCAGATTCAAACCCTCCCGGTGATTTATCTAAGAATTCTCATAGTTGTGGGAAGATAACCTAGACTTTTTTGGCAAAATGTGCTTGACAAACTTAGGCAAAAAGTGAGTCATTGGACTCACAAGTGGCTATCCACTATGGGTAGAGTGATCATGTTGCAATCGGTTATCCAGGCGCTTCCCATATACCGCAGTATGATTCAAGCAGCCCCAATGTACTTCCTAAAGGAATTTGATGCTCTTTCTCAACAATTTCTTTGGAGTGGCAACTTGCAAAACAAAAAATGGAGCCTTATTAACTGGGACATAGTGTGTCGACCAAAGCAGGAAGGAGGACTTGGCTTGCGCTCTGCTATTTTGTCCAGTCAAGCCCTTGCAGCCAAGCTCTATTAGCGTTGGTGTTCTAATCAATCTTCCCTCTGGGCTCATGTCTTGTCATCTAAGTACTTTCCAGATACTGATCCCACTAAGATTCCCAGGCTCCCTCTTGAGGGAAGAGGATCGATGGTGTGGAGTACTCTAAAGCTTGGAGCTCATCTAGTTAAACGCAGCCTCTACTAGGTTTGCAATAGTGGGTCGAAGGCTCTCTTCTGGAGTGACTCATGGGATGGAGCACCTCCTCTTCTATCTACACACCTACATTTATAGCCTTTAGCTAACTCTTTTCAGGCTGTTGGATGGCACACAGTAGCGCACTATAAAGAAGCTTTTAACTTGGGAATGGCCACTGGATACAGATGGAAAAACTCATCCGACTGGCCACCAGGAGGATTAAAGGAAGATCGGATGGAGTTAGCCCAAATTCTTGCCTCCAGAGGATGTAGTTCTCTACAAGGATAGGATGTCCTTACCTGGGGAGGAGATGCTACTAGACAGTACTCTATGTCTTCAAGATACATGACCTTGATAAAGCAATTCTTTGACAAAGGACAGTTCGCTTGGGGAAAGAAAATTTAGAACCGGATTTCTTGGCCCAAGTGCAATTTTTTTCTATGGATCCTTACTCACAATAGGTGTCTAACTTGGGACAATCTCTATAAGTGGGGATTTCAAGGGCCATCTATGTGTGTCTTGTGTCACAGCAGTGAAAAGACTGGGTCTCACCTCTTCTTCCAATGTTCGTATGCCAAACAAATATGGCATCTGTGGTGGAATGCCTGGGGCTCTCCTTACTGGCATGCTTCTTCATTGGTGGACTTCTGGAATTGACTGGGCCATTCTCTGTCAAAGGCTTCTACTCTAAAACATGCTTGGTTAGTTGGCCCCTCTTTTATTTTATGGAATATTTGGATTGAAAGGAATAGAAGAATCTTCAGGGGCGTCCACCTAGAACCAAGAGCCCTGTGGATGAAAGTTATTCATTCGCTGCAAGAAACCTTGCAAGCTAAGTGTGGTAAGGATACCGGCCTCGACCTGGAAGCTACGTGTATATGCTCTTGACTTTGTCTTGACCTAACCACGACTGATGCCTTTAACTCATGCAGTCTTTTAGGGAAAAGCAATAGGCAGCAAGCATGACCTATTAACAGGGTAGGATGCTGGACTCCCCTGATGGATGGGACTATTAAGATTAATACTGACGGCTCCTCGTAGGGGAACCCAGGGGATGCTGGTATCGATAGAATTGGATGGGATAGCTCAAGGAGTATACATTTCTTCTTTTCAATTTATAAAGGCTAGCACACGAATAACCTTATGGAAGCCATGGCAATCCTGGAGGCAGTGAAATGCTATTGTAAACATGGCTAGTATAGCATTATATGTGAATCAGATTTGCAAGTGGTTGTCAACTTGTTGAATAAACAAAATTTTGGTAAGGTGGATTGGCATCTAGATGTAATTGTTCAGTAGATTCTTCAACTAAGTACTTTAGTTTCTGTATCTTTCAAACACATTCCCTGGGAGTGGAATGGTGTTGTGGATTGCCTTACGAAGTGGGATTTAGAAAATGGACCATTATGGAGCATTACTGATCAACAGATGCTTCCTCTGAGTTTATCTCAGACACTGGCTCAACTTGTTGACCAGGATAAAAAGTTGTAAATGTTGTTTCGCTTTCCTTTTCAATAAATTTTTACCCCTCTTTTAGTTTTAAAAAATACATGGTTGAGGGAACCTATATATATATATATATATATATATATATATATATATATATATATATATATATATATATATATATATATATATATCCAAACCCAAGGAAGGATAAGATGTTGATGACTAAAATAGCTGAGTTGTTATGATCTATTAAAACCAAAGCTATAAGCACCAAAAAAGTTGTGAACACTGAAGCACAAGTCTAATGCCAAATTCTGTTAATTATTTAAAAATAAGGTGTGGTTATTTTTTTAAATATCTACTCATAAATGTATTTCAAAATGAAGACATATCAGAAAACATTATAGACTTGTTACATAATCTAGTGGATTGTGTTACTAAGAGCTAGGATAAGGCAACAAAGATGGTCTAGTATGTGAAAATTAAGAAATAGTGGGATATGGACACTATGATAGACACTAATATTGTAGGGTATGAAGTTCTTAGTTATATTTTTATATTTTTGAGTATAATCAACATGATGTTGTGGTCTACTTGGGACATCATTGGCAAGCCTGCATTGACCTATGACCCAATAATACTAAGTTTAGAGGACTATGTTTAAGTTTAACCAATTGGAAGGATGGAATATGTATAAATTAAAGAATAAAACCTAAGCTTATGAGGATACTTTTAATTCATCAAAATTAAGACAGATGAAATGCATTACCCTATGGTTATTGGTAAAAAGTGCACTTATGATGGTCATATGATCATTAATAAATTAGATAATAAATTAAAAGCTCATAAATATGATGTGATCATTTCCATACCCATGAAAAAGTTGGAATTTAAGCCCTGCATGATACCAAAGGACCCAAACTCACCCTATGAAAATATACTAGAGAGTTATTAAAAAGTAGACAAGGGGCCAAGAAAGGAAGTTGAAAAAGAATGGTTTTCCCCTCATTTTTCATAAGTTTTACACCATACACAAGGGTGAAGGGATTAGAATAGATTTAGAGATAAATAATATATATCCCTTAGTTGTGTAATAACATCACCAACCCAATTACAAGTTTACTTTAGTATGACCACTTACTAGATCAAAAATAGATAAGATCTATTAGTTAGCTGCAACTAACTAGGATTACATAGTTCTAAATGTTAATATCTAGTGTAGCTAGGATTGAGTAAGAATTGAAGCATAACTCACAC
This sequence comes from Torreya grandis, assembly GCA_037957365.1. Taxonomy (NCBI): domain Eukaryota; kingdom Viridiplantae; phylum Streptophyta; class Pinopsida; order Cupressales; family Taxaceae; genus Torreya; species Torreya grandis. The sequence goes on from JARHVA010001099.1 coordinate 3,581,775, forward strand.
AAGATAGAGGTGAGAAGATGATAACTAATAAGACTACTCAAATATTTAACCTTTGTGTGTATTATTAAAACTCTATGTAAAATACAAAGGAGGAGAAGAGTATTTATAAAAAAGTCAAGGATTTGTATATATTTTCATATTGGCCACATAAAAGGTGGCATTTAATGATGGTGTAAAATGTGTTGTAATCAAGAATTAAATTCATACTTAGACATATGCACACCCTAACTACATGTGAACTAACCTTAGTATAAAATCTAACTACCTAAGTGAAATTAGCTAAAGGTGCACAATAAATATTTTCACCAACATCCCCCTAAAGTGCAACTTAGGGAGGTCTAATGAAAAAATGTATAGTCTTAGAATACTTATAAAATAGGTATTGATAAAAGACCTGATGAGGTACATATATAAAAGTAGCAGGAAAATGCAATGATATGAAAAAATTAGGTAAAAAGTACCTGAGGAAGCATTGCATAACATACCTAAGGAAAATGATGATAGTAATGGATGTCTCTCATGAGATGATGGAAAATCACTATAAAAAATAATGATTAATAATAGTGGTGATATTAAAAATACTAAAAGGTGTTCTAATCCATACCTAGATGAAGTTGTGTATAGTGGAAGTGAACACCTATTGAAAAAATCATGACATATGCATGAGTGGTATGAATCCACTACTCAAAACACTGAAATATTGTGATAATTTTGATACCATTAAAAATGTTAGCTTATGATGATATAAATTTTTATAAAACCAACTATGTCATAGAGAGAATACTATAAATTTTTATACCAATAAATGTGGCTAACTATTGGTACATTTGAATCCTATTTGACTTTAGGAATACTAAACAACACTCACAACATGAGATGGTCATATTATCAATAAAAAAGTCAAAAATATAGAAGAGTAGACTAAATAATTCCATAAAAAATGATACATACTACAATTCTCATACGGGTTATGGAAAACAAACTACCTAAGAAGATACTCATGTACATATGAGGAAACCAAACTCATTAATTAGTCAAAACACAAAAAGCTGACATGCACACAAAGATACTTATTTACATAAAATAATGTCTCATTTATAATACAATGAGGTGTATAAAAATGGGCCTCAATTGTCTTAAATAAAATGGCATGAGTGGAAGTGACAAGGTAAACTAACCACTGACTACTCAAGATGATGAAGAAATTCTCAATAATCCAAAAAATGTCTAGCATGAGTGGTCCAAAATCCACTACTTCAAACATATAAATTGACTTATGTTGGGGATGTCAAAAGTCCAAAGAATGATCAACATGTCAGGTGTCTAAAGATATAATGAATGAACGAATTTTATATATAGATGGACCAAAATACACTACTTGAACAACATGTTCAACAATATAGGAGTCTTGGTAGAAAGGTTCCATGTAATAAAAAATAGAAAACTTACTCAATAGGGTCCTAAAATGAGGCCTTGTTAGGTACCCTTCACAAAGTAAGAGAGAAAAAAAAGTGCATTTTCAAAGGCAATGGCTTGAAGAAGATAGGATAGAGATTAAAAAATACAAAAGTTATTATGGGGGGGGGGAGGGGGTTCTGGTCACCTGCTAGAGTAGATGCCACCCTCTAGTCTTTGAAAAACCGATATCCACAAGAGTTTACCAAAATTCACATGGAATATACCATTGTATTTTCCAAATGAAACAAAAATGACCTAATAAAGGTCCTAGGAAAAAAATTACATACTCAAAGTGAAATAAAAGTGCCATGCATGAAATATCTTAAATTAAAATTCAAAACCAATGGTATCAAATCTAGTATGTAACTAAATATTATATCTAATGGCTTATCATGAGTTTCTAAAAAATACAAAAATTGGTTATGAAAACATGTTAGATGGGCTAAAAAGGTCATTTTCCTTCTCATTGGAGTTCAATCATTTTTACCCTTACAAATTTTCCAAATATATGTGGAATGTGATTTACATGGCTTGTAAAATGAGATCACAATGCCAATTTTTCTCTAAAATGCCACATAAAAAAATTACTTCTAAAAACACCTTAAAATTAATAATCCTAAGCTAAGGAGCTAGCCTTCAATAGTTTTGATACCATGTTAAGATCTATTCTAACAAAGATTGAATAAGAACCAAAGCATACAACACTAAGGATAGAGGTGAGAAGAGGATAACTAAAATGAGAACCAAGAAGATTGCTCAAATATTTATCATATGTGTGTATGCATAAAACTCCATGTAAAATACAAAGGATGAGAAGAGTATTTATAGATTAGTAAAGGAATTTAATTTATTTTCATATTGGCCATAGAAAAGGAAGAACATGTGTGGTAGATAATCATTAAATACATACTTGAGTATTTTTATGCCCTAACTACACACTAACAAGTCATAGTAGAAAATTTAACTACTTGAGTCAACTTAACTAAAGGTGCATAATAAATATTTACACCAACATAAAATAATGAGAGTATAATACCATAGGATTCCAATTATTCCGTTAGTTTAAGTTATAATGTTGATATGGCTAATTGGTTATGAAATGACCATAAGATAACACTAATAAGGATGTTATTCACAACAAACTAATAAATTCCATAGTATTTGGCATGGATAATTTTGAAAAGATTGATTATGAGGCTCAAAACTCACCTTCCATAAGTAGAGACAATAGTAGTCACATTAAAATGTACATTGAAGGGAATTACAACTACATTGTGGGTTGTACATAGCATAGATGACTTAGATTAGGAAATAGATTATAAAATGTTGCAAGATAGGTCTCACATAGAAACCAAGCTATTATATGAATGGGAAAAGTTCCAAGTAGGAAAATTTCCAGAGGAACATGTTCACTCTTACATGGATATTTGGAAAATGCATAAATTGGATGCTATATATTGGCTGCATATCTTCTAAGGTACACTAAAACCACTTCCTAAATATTGGTATGTAGGTCAAGAGAAAATAAGGGAAATGAGTACTTGGACCCATTTTTATCAAAAATTTATTTAGACTTTTATATTTGAGGATGAAAAACTAATGGTGCATAAGGCACTACAAACTATATAGATGTCCTTCTCATATGGATTATTGGATATAGTAATTACCATAGATAAGGAAGAATATAAAAATGGTTATGATATAAGGATCCATGAAAATACAAAGAAGTATTTCTACATATGCGAGGGAAATATATTTGTAATCAAATCATGAAATATAATCTTGATTAACGTAAGTAGGTATCTATATATAGAGATTTAAAAATACATTAATTTCAAAGGAATATTTTAACCTAAGATAAGTGTCCAGTTACCAAAGAAGGAGGATGCATCCAAGGCTGAAGAAGATTTTTTTTTAAAACTAAATACTTTGATGAGTAGTCAAGATAGAGGGATGTTATTTATTCAATAAAATTAGATTTTATATATATATATATATATATATATAAACCACTATGAAATAAGTTTGATGAAATCAATATTAGATAAATACCTAATATGGAACCTATGGATGACTATTGGACTCAACAACAGATCTTAGAGTTTCTCTAGTTACCGTGAGACTATAAAGATGTGTTTCCTATGAAATTTATTGAAGTAGAGGGAGTAAACTCATCTCTAGGAGAAATGTGAAAGTATATTAAATAGTGCACAAGGCCAATATAGAAAAAACCATACTAATTTAAACTTAACATGAAGCTAATAGTTATAACATAGAATAATCACATGGTTAAAGTAGGCTTCATGTACCCAACAAATAAATTTGATTAGGTAAGTGTGATGATGGTTCAACCAAATAATATTGCAGAAATAAGAGTATGTGGTGACTACTGGGAATCAACTTATGAATGAATGAATGATCCTTTTCAATATATATTCACTACAGAAATGAAATAATTTATCAAAGGTCACAAGGTATATTAATTTATCGATGGTTTAAACTGGTATCATTAGATCCCCATTATAAAGGAGGATCAATGGAAAATAATCTTTGTAACCAAATGGGTTTCATTTTCTTACAAGGTGATGCATTCTTGATAGAAAATGCACTAGATGTGTACTACAGAGTAATGGTCGCCACATTCAAAGACTTCATTCATGATTTTATTAAATTATATTTAGATGATTGGGTAATATTTAAACTCTTCAAATAAAAAATTTCAAAGCTATGACTCATGTTGTAAATATGTAGAGCCTTGAGAACACACTTAATCTAAAGATGTGGTTCTTCTTTACACCTTTTTAGTGTTATTATGCCATGCCATTTACATTGATGGGATTTTTGTGGATCAAGCCAATATCATAGTCATAATTGGGCTTAAATCATGAACTTGTCTTTAAGAAGTGTGAAATTTTCTAGGATCACCATAATTTAATTTGTGGCTATGTTGATATCACAACACTAAATGGATAAATTCTTATATAGAGATATTAATTTTGAATGGACACCATAATTTTAAATTTCATTTACTAACCTAAATTATAGGTTGGTCATAGCCTCAATTTTGTCTTTCTTGATTAGAGTAATACATTGCATGTTCATAAGGATGCTTCAAGATCTATGATTTGTCCTTGTATACACCTAAATTCACTTACTTCATTCAACATCACTAATATTCCTATTAGTCAACACTAATTTCACATACCCCATATAATATTAGTTATCCCAACTAATTACATCCTAATATCACCCCTTCTAATCATTCATCCCCTTTCTTTATCCTTCATCACATTAACCTTATCCCTATCCCACCAATCTATTAATTATTATAATCACCTTTTAATATTATCCTAATCCCACTTATCCATTATTTGAGAATTTAAAATTCCAATGACCCACCTAACCTAGCCTATTCCTAGGCTCTCCTACACTCCTAGTCTTTAATTACCTACCTAATCCCTATCTTAATCCCTCATTAATCCTAATTAATCCTTAAGGAGATTATAGAATTCTCCAATTCTATAACTTCATCTATCTTGACCCCTCCTCTCTAGAAGCCTTTAATCTAGAGGCTTCCAAGGAATTTTTAATTCTTTGGAAATTCCTCCATCCTTGATATTCATGGATCAATTTTGAACATGAGCCATAAATCTTTTCTCCATGGCCTATCTATACAATCCACTCCTCCATGGCCAAACCATCTAAAGAAGCCATACAATCTCCATGCCAAATCCATAATCATAATCATTGACCAAGTTAACACCATTTCAAAATTATGAGTCTAATTAAAATCAATAATCCAAAAATTTAATTTGAATATCTTGGAGGGAGGATAGGAGAAGCAAGGGATTGGTAAGAATTGTCTAGTTGATTATGATTTGCTTCCATAATCTCTCCCATTGACTGTATTGTACATTTTCGGTTTAAATTATCATATTTATTTAATATAATCTATCAAAATTACAATCACATTTTGGCAACCACAGTGGGATCTCCCATTTAATCTAACATTTTTTCTTGTTATAAGCATTTTGGATCACTTGCAGGGTTGACTAGGTGGAAAAAATGTTAGATTTTGTCAAATTATCATGCCTAAGTGAATTGTGGTTTTGCTTTACAAAACCATTAATAAACAATCAAAATTTTGTCTTTGACAGTTATGATTTTGCATAGACCACAAAAAATTAATCGTTAACAGCTAACATTTTAACCCCTCTTCTATAAAATTGTGAATTTACAAATGGTGATATTATCCTAAAGTCATGATTTTATTTAAAAAATAGTGATATTATCACTAACCACAACCTTAACTACTAAAAGTTTACCTTTTTGGTAGTTTTTGATTTTTTGAAATATTACTAATTTGTGAATAATGATTTTGCATGAAAATCCATGGTATTATCCTCTAAAGTTGTGGTTTTGATTCTAAAATCAAAACCATAATCTGAAATTGTCAGTTGTGGATTCTAATCCATCTAACATCTCTATTTGATTGTCGTCTATTTGAAGGAATGGGGAAGATATGCTTGAACCACCATCAAACATCTAGACCAAAATCCCTTCCTCACCTGCTACAATATTGTAGATCTATAGTCACATTTTTATCCCAAAAAATAGTGATATTATTCTCAAAGCAGAGGTTTTATGTTTATATCTAATTTTGTTAGTGAGATTAACTATAAAAATTGGTTTTCTATGTCTTTTGTAGGAAATAATAGGGGCATTATCCTATATCAGCTCACAATACCTTAAAAATTGCTCCCAACCACCTATTGTGAAACTGCAAGACTATAGTAGCAATAGTTGTTGTTAGTCTTACTAGGCCTTATTTTATACTTATGTTATTCTATAAATTCTATATCATCTTTATATTAAGTGTGATATCATAATCCTTGGATGCTCTATCAGTCGAAGATCATCAAGTTGGATACGAATAGGCTTTAGATGCTAATTCCATCCAGAGTCTTAGTGATCTTTTTGATATTCTTGAGGACACTTTCCTTGACATTGAGGCTAGGGCTCCTAGTGACCTTTATGAGGACTATTTTTCCCATTATCCCCTTAATCCACCACACATTCTTAATCATACACCTCTCTTCCATAATCCCTATATACCACTCCATGAATAGGATGAACATGATGCAAGCCCATAATCAATTAGTCCAATCAAATAATCAAACCTGCTATGATCCAAATCTAATTAATAAAATTCAAGATGAGTCTTATAATCAGACAAGTCACAAAGAATCATCCCCTAGTATATATATCCTTGAAGTGATATGGCTTTATATAAATCAAAATCATTTATCCAGTCAAAATTCACTTCCCTCTGGTAAAACCCATAATCAAGCACTAGGAGGCAACCAAATTCAAAATTTAAAAAAAAAATAAGCATATCAAAATAATAACTAAAGTAATTATCATATGGTCAACCATCATCTTAATGTTTGGATCAAAGAATCAAAAAATCAAAAGGTCTTGGATCCCTTAATCTCATGGAACCAATGTAAAGAATACCCTCCACCATATCCAATGGTGTATAAAACTATCAAACCCCATTTCTATTCCCCATCCAATCATATCATCCATCATGATCATATACCTCATTCACATCCTATATCCCATCATCACAATCATGACATACTCCCATCCATACCATATCTCAAATCCTTGGGTAATATTGTCACTCATAGGGGTTACAAATACATCTAGTTGAAACATCTAGAGGATATTAAACCAAGAGTCAATAAAGGCCACTAGGACATCTAGGAATCTAGCATCCATCACATAATCCTATAATCATAGTCTTCAGAATAGGTGTTAGCTGAAGATCACAAAAATGTCTACATTTTGCATCTTTCCCACCTGTAATAAATCAAGATGCCATAAAAAATAAATAAATAAATAAATAAAATTAAAAAAATCATTCATCTAATGGTGAAAACCAGTCTTCTAGTGCCTTGGGTAAGTACCATGATGAAAACTAGTCTCTGACATCATGGTAAACTAACATATTATCTATATTATACCTCAACACTTGGGAGAAAATTTATTCCATGCACATAATATCTCTTGTTAATCCCATCCATGTCATGTCACCCTTGTCTATCATATCCCTCTAGCTATTATTCCTACCCATCATATGCCATCATATAGTATCCCTCCTTTATTCCAGTTTTGACCTTCGTAATAGAATGGAATATGTCCTAAGAAATGTTCTAGAATCATCTTGACATATCCTCCAATGGACACTCAAGAAACTAAACATTTGGTTGCTTCATGATGTGGTCATTGGTGATCCCTAGTTCATTTTTCCTTGGTCCTCATCCTAGTTTATACATCATCCTCATCTTTTTATCATTGCATCCATTATTCCATTTTTCCTTATCCTGGTTTCTAGACTCAGTATTCCCTTTCCTAGTAACCCCATTTGTATAGTATATATACATGTTATAAAACCTTAAGAATCATTAAATATGAAAAATCCAATAATAGTCCATGATGTCTTGTCTTATGCCTTGTCCCCTAGTTTTATCCATCTCTATGCCTTTCATCTTTCAAAATCATGTCATCCATCCTATTATTCTGAACTAGGGTAAAATCTAGTCTACATCAAGCTATCATTGACTTAGTCTCATTTTCTCCTGATCAATACTATGTCTCTCATCTAAATCTCTAAATCCTTTCCTAAACCCAATCTGAGTACCCATATCCAAATCCTCATCCAAGTCCCTCACCTAGTTCAAAATCTATATCTACATCCATATCCTTACCTAAGTCTTAATCCTAATCATCATCGTTAGTTTATTCTAAATCCAAGTATATCCTAAGTCCATAATTAGACCATGATCATCCTAGTCCATCCCATCACCAAATCACTCATCACATCATTAAACAAGACATTATGACATCTCATGTATATAATTGTGTCTATTACTTATTTGTTCTATTTGGATCTTTTATCATTTAAATATATGATTGTCTTATGTTTCATTTGTTTGTCTATGTTTATTTTTAGTCTTGCATCGTATATATTTTTTTCTATTGGGCAATGAATTAGGATGCTGTGATGACACCAAAAGCTACCATGATGATTTTAAGTGCTCTCAATGATGCAAAGTTTTCTAGTTTTCCCTTCTATCTGCACTTTGGTAGAATGTCCTCTTGGTCATACTTATATCATGGGGCATATTGCCAAGTTTTATATTTATTGGATTGCTTAGACTATGATGAGAATTATTATAACAATGATGGATTGATTGGTTTTTTTAATTCATTTAACCATCTCACATCCTAAATCCAATCATTTGTCCTAGTCCTTTGCCTTCAATCCAATCATCCCAGTCCTTTCATCTAACATCTAATCATTTCCCTTATGAATTTTATCTTCATTATTTAACATCTCATCATCTAAGTCACACCCTATATCTAATCACTAGAATATCTAATAGTCATCATCATCATCTTGTTTCTTTATTCTATCTTATCATCTATCATCTAGTCTAAACTACATCAGTCTAAGGTCTTTTTGTTAAGTTGTGGAGCTAAAATCTTCACTGATGTAAATGGTGGAGGTTGCTGAGTCTTAAAGTAACCAACGTCGATCAGGCCAACCGACGTCAGCTATATTTAGTGTACATAGTAACTGACATCGGTTATAGTCGGCCAACATCGGTCAGACAGGAACCGATGTTGGTCACCTGTGTGTTTCTAGAACTGGTCAAATTTTAGACGGACAGTGAGTTTGCATGTAAAGACTAATTTTAGTCTTGAGTCTACATTTCTAATTATTTTTTGGTTTGGGATCTATTTAAGAGACCCATGGGGCTATATTGTAATCAAGGACTAAGGATTAGATTCTTCAAGTGTAAGATCTAGAAGGAGGTCTGCAAGAGTGTAAGACCAGGAAGATCTACAGGTAAGCAAGACCAATTAGATTTGTAGGGTGCAAGATCAAGAAGGTCTGTGGATGAGAGTAGGCAACAACAACCATTGGGTTGATTGTCACTTGGAGGGAACAACTTAGTGTTGAGTTGGTTGTAATTGATTCTGAGAGAGAGAAATCTTGAGGGAGAATTATTGTACACCCAAGAGGTGTGGAAGAGTGTTATTTCTTCATTGTATTTCCTTCTAGAAGAGTGTTAATACAGATTGTATTGTTTCTTGTATCATCTATTCTTTGTTGTTTCTAAATTCTAGTTGCATATTACTTCTAGTTCAATTATGTGTTTAGTTGCTTATACAAAGGTAATCAAGTGTACTCTTAGGAGTAGGATCCTAACAGTTGGTATCAGAGCTTAGTTCACTAACAGGTGGTATCAGAATGTGTTAGTGTTTGTTGATTACAGGTCACTCATAGGGGTTTCTGTTTGAGTGGGAGTAAAGCAATGGCAAAAGAAAGTAAGCTAAGAATGGAGAAATTCAATGGCAAGAATTATCAATTATGGAGGATGCAGATAGAGGATTACCTGTATCAAAAAGATCTATACTTATCATTGGGTGGAGTTTCAAGTAAGCCCATATGTATGCATGATGAAGAATGGAAGGTTCTTGACAGAAAGGCTCTTGGAGCTATAAGGTTGACCCTGGCAGCTTTTGTGATTTCCAACTTATCTCAAGCAAGGACAATGGTAGAGTTAATGGAATCTTTGGCAAATTTATATGAAAAACCCTCAGCTTCAAATAAGGTATTTCTTATGAAGTAATTATTTAATTTGCAAATGCTGGAAGGTGGATCGGTATATAGTCATCTTAGTGATTTCCATGGTTTGGTAAACCAGTTAAATTCAGTCAAAATAGTTTTTGATGATGAAATTAAGGCTCTCTTAATCTTATGCTCTTTACTTGAAAGTTAGGATAGCTTGGTAATGGCAGTTAGCAATACTGCGTCTGCTTCAAATATCTTGAAAGTTGATGATGTTGTTAGTGTAATCTTGAATGAAGAAATTCATAAGAAAAGCACAAGGGAAACATTAGGTAATGTTTTAAGTGTTGAAAGCAGGGGATGGCAAAGAGAGAAGGGCAAGCAAGGGAAATCAAGGTCAAAGATAGGTAGTAGATCCAAATCCAAGTATGGCAATATAACCTACTGGAATTATGGAAAGAAAGGACATGCACAGAAAGATTGTTGGTTGAAAGAAGATTAGCATGAAGGTAATGAATAAGCAAAAGATGCAGGTATTGTTGCACAAGATGCTCTCATATTTTCTTTGGATAGTCAGGTAGAATCATGGGTTTTAGATTTTGATGCTTCTTTCCATGCAACCCTAAATAGAGAATTTTTTCATGATTATGTCCATGGAAACTTGGGAAATTTTTATTTAGGGGATGGTGAGCCTTGTCAAATGGTTGGCAAACGGAAAGTGCAGCTAAAATTGCAGACTGGCAATATATGGGTGTTGAAGGATGTCATGCATGTTCCCATCCTAAAGAGGAGTCTAATTTTTATAGGAAAGTTGGGTGATGAGGGCTGCACAATAACTCTCACAGTGGAATCTTGGAAAGTTTCCAAGGGTGCACTTGTATTAGCAAGAGGTAAGAAAGTAGGTACACTTTATCTACCTACTTGTATTACTGATTTTCTTTCTATTTTATCTACTTGAGATGTAAATGCAAAGATGTGGCTCTGTAGGCTTGGTCACATGAGTAAGAAGGGAATGCATGTTCTTAAGTCAAATGTTGAGAATTAGAAAGCCTTGGTTTTCAAGGAGAAGATGATGGATAGAGATCAGCTCAAGAGGCTGAATAATTCTGAGTAGGGCAATGTTGATTTGGACAAGGTTATGATCTAAAATGAGCTCGCGGGTAAAAATCATCACTCACAGGAAAACACAATTACCGATGTCGATCAGGTGAGAACTGACGTCAATCAGGTAGGAACCGACGTTGATCTAGTGGAGACCAAAGTCGGTGATGTGAGGCAAGTGGTAACAAACATTGGTCAGGTAAGAACTGACGTCGATCAGGTCGATCAGGTGCAGACCGAGAGATGACTAGGATCAGTCACTGTTAGAACAAAATTTGGGTGGACAGCAAGCTATCAATGAGTCTCAAATGCCCATGTGGAGGTCTAAAAGGGTAAGTAAGCCTCAAATTCATTATTCCCCTTCTTTATACTACTTGTTGCTCACTGATGGTGGAAAACCAGGAAGTTTTGAAGAGGGAATGTAGGTAGAATCTAGGAAACATTGGGAGAATGGCATGAATGAGGAAATTGATTCCTTGAAAAAGAACCAAATGGGAGATTTGGTTGAGTTTCCAGCCAGAAGGAAAGCACTAAAAGATGAATGGATTCATAGGTTAAAGAAAGGAGAGAATGGACAGGTGAGACAGAAGGCCAGGTTATATGGTCTTGAGCAAGCTCCAAGACAGTGGTATTTGAGGTTTGACAGGTTTATGACAAAGCATGGCTTTAGTCAATGTCAATGTGACCATTGTGTTTATTTTACCAGGTTGGATAATGATAGCTACATTATCTTGTTACTGTATGTAGTGTATATGCTTGTTACAGGGTCACACATGCAGGAAATTACTGAGCTAAAGGTAAAAGTAGCTCAGACATGTGCCAGGAAGGATTTAGGAGTAGAAATCCTTGGCATGAGTATTTTTAGAGATAGGGAAAATCACAGTTTGATTTTGTCTCAAAAGGATTATGTGAATAAGGTGTTGGAGAGGTTTAATATGCAGGATGCAAAACTGGTAAGCACACCTATGGCTAGACACTTCAAGTTGAGCAAAGAATAGTGTCCTAAATCACATGATGAGGTTGAGTACATGAGCAGAGTTCCATATGCTTCAGCAATTGGGAGCTTGATGTATGCTATGGTATGTACTAGACGTGATATTGCCCAAACAGTGGGAGTTGTCAGCAAGTTTATGGCCAATCTAGGAAAGGAGCACTGGAAAGCAGTTCAGTGGATTCTCAGGTATCTGAGAGGGACCAATAGTAGGTATTTATGCTATACAGGGTCAAGCACTTCTCTACATGGGTATGTAGATGCGGATATGGCAAGTTACTTGGATGACAGGAGTAGCGCCCTAGGATATGTGTTCACTGTTAGTGGAATGGCGGTTAGCTGGATTACAGAGTTGTAGAAGGTTGTTGCAGTCACAGAGGCTAGCAAGGATAAGAACCCTGTGGAAATGTTAACAAAGCTAGGAACAAAGGAGAAGTTGAATCTTCATTCAACTTTTGTTGATCTTCAAGATTGAACTTAAAGATGGGGATACAAGCCAGAAACAAATTAGAGGATGTACAGGTACATGTACATATGCAATTGTTTATCTCCAAGTGGGAGATTGTTAAGTTGTGGAGCTAAAAGCTTCACTGATGCAAATGGTGGAGGTTGTTGAGTCTTAAAGTAACTGACATCAGTCACGCCAACTGACATCAACTATATTCAGTGTACACAATAATTGACATCAGTTATAGTCGGCCGACATCAATCAGATAGGAACCAATGTTGGTCACCTGTGTGTTTCCAGAACTGGTCTAATTTTAGATGGACAGTGAGTTTGCATGTAAAGACTAATTTTAGTCTTGAGTCTACATTTCTATTATTGTTTGGTTTGGGATCTATTTAATAGACCCATGGGGCTGTATTGTAATCAAGGACTAAGGATTAGATTCTTCAAGTGTAAGATCTAGAAGGAGGTCTGCAAGAGTGCAAGACCAGGAAGATCTACAGGTAAGCAAGACCAATTAGATCTGCAGGGTGCAAGATCAAGAAGGTCTGTGGATGAGAGTAGGCAACAACAACCATTGGGTTGATTGTCACTTGGAGGGAACAACTCAGTGTTGAGTTGGTTGTAATTGATTGTGAGAGAGAGAACTCTTGAGGGAGAATTACTTTACACCCAAGAGGTGTGGAAGAGTGTTATTTCTTCATTGTATTTCCTTCTGAAAGAGTGTTAATATAGATTGTATTATTTCTCGTATCATCTATTCTTTGTTGTTTCTGAATTCTAGTTGCATATTACTTTTGGTTCAATTCTGTGTTTAGTTGCTTATACAAAGGTAATCAAGTGTACTCTTAGGAGTAGGATCCTAACACTTTCTAGACTATGTAAGTTGTGCTTAGTCACATATTGTATCTAAGGTCAAATCAGCTAGACTCTCCTCTTTCCCCATCATTTATCATCACATATATCTTACCTTTCATAATACTTAAGTCTTGCATCAGTTATATCCTTGATCTACAATGTCAATCATTCATCAACCGGTTTATTCATAAATCACCATCCTCACAATCATATCCTTAATATTTTCATCAATCATCCACACCTTTTGATTGGGCTCGATAAAATCATAACATCCATCTCTTCTACCATTATCATTGATTACTCACATGGACATGGTTTTGCGCCCAGGGATATCTCAGCCACTATTAACATCCAATCCCATCCCATCCCAAATGGGTCACTCATCGTTATTAAATCATTATGAGCTACAAATATAACATACAATGGCTTGTTATTTAGAATTATCTATCAAATCTCTTCTATAGGATTTTATCCATCCCTAGAATGTGTCTTTTTTATGGTAATTATCATCATTTTGTGGCCTATCCCATATTTTTATTTCTTGGACAATGTCTACATCTTGAGAATTTAAGTCTTATTATCTTAATCAACATACCTCCTTTATAGGCGTTGGTCATTTTTATATAACTCATCCTCTAAGGCTAAGCCACTATATCCCATGACATTTATGCTTTGGGCATCTCAATCATATCTACATCAACATTCAAGGCATCTTAACCCCTTATCTTAGTCTTGGTCTTATCCCACCCTGAAGATTTTTGCTCAAGTGACCATCAAGTTCATTCCTCCCTACATGATTCCTCGAGGGGGAATCATACCAACTAAAAACATCCTCATCCATGAAATGGTTTTGATCTGAAAATCCATTACTCCTTCCACTTCGCTTCACTCATAATACCCTTTCAAAGAGTGGCAAAATGTATGCATCTAAATTTGTTCATTTTATTTAACATCACTAATATTAATATTAGTCAACACTAATTTCACCTACCCCATCTAATATTAGTTATCCTTTCTAATTACATCCAAATATCATCCCTTCTAATCACTCATCCCTTTTCTTTATCCTTCATCACATTAACCTTATCCCTATCTCAAAAATATATTAATTCTTATAATCATCTCTTAGTCTTATCCTAATCCCACTTATCCATTATTTGGGAATTTAAAATTCCCATGACCCACTACCCACCTAACCTAGCCTATTCCTAGGCTCACCTACACCCTTAGTCCCTAATTACCTACCTAATCCCTATCCTAATATCTCGCTAATCCTAATTAATCCCTAAAGATATTTTGTAAATCTCCAATTCTAGAACCTCCTCTAACTTGAACCTTCCTCTCTAGAAGCTTCTATTATAGAGGCTTCCAAGGAATTTTTAATTTGTTGGAAATTACTCCACCCTTGATCTTCATGGTTCAATTTTGAACATGATCCATATATCTTCCCTCCATGGCCTATTTATACAAGCCACTCCTCCATGACCAAACCACCTAAGGAATCCATACAATCTCCATGTGAAATCCATAATCATAATCATTGATCAAGCTATCACCATGTCAAAATTTTGGGTATAATTGTAATCAACAATCCAACACTTTAGTTTGAATATCTTGGAGGGAGGATATGAGAAGCAAGGGATTGGTAAGAGTTGTCTAGTTGATTCTGATTTACTTCCATAATCTCTCCTATTGAGTGTATTGTGAATTTTGGGTTTCAATTTTCATATTTAGGTAGTTTAATCTAACTGCTCAAAATTACAATCACATCATTATGATATCAAAACCGAGAAAAGGAGAGTTGGACCATTTTTTTCACTTCATAAGTCATAAGTTTTCAATTATGGATAAGAACTACATAATGAATGAAAGATAATCCCTTTCTATCACTTTCGTAACTACAAATTCCATCACTATCTATAGGAAAATTCATTTGAATTTTTCACATATTATCAATACTTATAGTATTTAGTGAACTAGCCATTGTTGGGTGGAAAGATTTTGAGGTGGTTGATGTTTTTTTCTAATGCATTAGATTATGCTTAATGTCAAAGTAAGAAGATTAAATGTTGGAATAAATCACTTAAGTTAAATTTAGATGGGAGAGGAACCAAAAAATTGATAAGAGGAATTACTTAATGCATACTTGTTAAAAGTGACTAAGATAAACAATAAATTAGAAGATATTGTAACATTATTTATGTCATGTAAGATTGCTAAAAAAACTAAACAAAACTGGAAAATAAACTAGTCACAAGAGATTTGTTGTATAATATTTTAACTAGGTTTCTATATAAACTAGATAAATAGAATGCCCTTCATAGAGTAGCATTAGAACACGAGAGGGCACAAGTTTTGAGTGAAGCAGGTGAAAGGGTCGTATATGGTAATTTTTTAGGGTAATTGACTACATAAAAAATACTAATTTTTTTGACTATGGTGGCCTATAATGTTTCAAAATGGACAGAGGGTTATGAAAAATTATGATGTGTGTGAGTGTAATGGAAATTAGAATCAAAGAGATGAAATTCTACTTAATTCATTTCTTGAAGCCTAGCCATTTAAAACATGGGGGTTTGATTTTATTAGGCTTTTTAGCCAACCTTCTAAAAATGTAAATTCTCACTATATTATCAATGTCAAGGATTATTTCATAAAGTGGGTTGAAGTAATTATGACTCTAAGTTGTGAAGAAAAGGATGCTATGAAGTTTGTTTATGAGAATATTATCACCAAGTTTGGATGCCTAAAAAAATAATTAGTGACTAGGGCACATAGTTCCTTAATAACACCATCAAAACTCTAACAAAGGAGTTCATGATGTCACACTATTGGAGTATCATGTATCATCAACAAGCTAATAGTCAAATTGAATCATCAAATAATGCATTATAAATAATGTTAACTGGATGTTTTAATATGCAAAGAGATTACTAGGAGGACCACATTCCTACAATATTATTGGTATATAAAACCAACTATAAGTGTGCTACCAAACATACTCCATTTCAGTTTGTTTATGGTTTGAAAGAATTAGATGGAATAAATTATTTCTAGTTTGTGAATCATGATGATGACATGGATTGATGATAAGGAATCATTGGATAATTATATTTTGGAGCTATTTCACATGGAGAAAACTAGAAATATGTAAGATTGGAACCAAAAAGTTTAGAAACACATTCAGAAGGCTAGGAATGATCTTAGCTTGCGAGCTAAGGAATTCCAACAAGGGCAATTGGTAATCTTATATGATATCATTTTCAAGGAACACTTTTGGAAGTAACAAATCAGATGGAAAGGGCCATATGTGATCCACCACATGAAAAAATAGGGTATTATATGTAGGGGAATGTTTTTTTTTAAGAAGGAATGATATTAGGATTAAGCCTTACCATTAGTAGTCATTGTAAGGATAAAATTATAAGTTCTAAATTTCATAAGTAAAGTATTATTCCATTTTTTACAAGTGTGGTAGAATATAAAAAATAATGTAAATAGATAGAAAATAGTAATATATATTAGAGATCATAGAAGGTTTTAATTCAATAATTTTTCATTCAAAGAGTTAATTTCTCATCACATGGTGAAAAGAGAATAAGGGAAATTTTTAAATATTATAGGAAAAATAGTTATAGAATTGGTGGTGAATGTTTTTGAAATGACACTCACAGGAGTGGTGAATTTGGAAATATTGGCCTTCATAATGGTGGAGAAAATGGAAAAAACTCAAAAAATGTTGTGTATCTAAAGGCAAATGTTGTATGAATTGTATAATTTGGTAAAATTATTTGGAGAATTCTAATTATCCTCTCAATGTTATATTTTAGTTGTATATTTTATTTATAGACTCAAGTATGAATGATAATTATATAGTGATATGTCATTTATGTTAGAAAAAAGTCTACAAGGTGTTATGAATAGTGGAGAATTGAGTTGAAAGTGAAACTTCAGTATTTGAAGGTGATATTAAAATATTTCCTCTTTTATTAGATAAGTTCCACTCGCCATTCTATTTAAATGAATAATTATGAAGTTTTGAAGTTACATTAAAAAGGAGTCAAAATGGAAAGGAGACAGAGAATTTGATTCCATAATATTCCTTGGCCTAGAGAGAGTCATAGCCTTTAGTCCTATATTAACAGAATTAGGGGCATGGGGAATCTTATAAAGGTATGAAGAAGTCCTAACCATCAACCTAGATCCTTCTTGGTCATTTGGCTCTACTAACCTTTATTTCAAATATTGGTGTGAGTCAATATTTGTTAAGACCACACATAGAGTTAAAAATGAAGAACTACATTGTATAAATCTGAAAATGTTTTCATATAAGGTAAAATATCATTATTAAATATTTAAAATGTACTAAATCTTTTAATAATATTTCAAGATGGTGATTTTTCCTATGGGAAATAATTAATTTGCCCATTTAACTAACTAACCACCTACACCATTATTTTCACTAACACTAATTAATTTACTTATTAAACTACCAAATGGGTGTATGTGCCCCATTAATACTAACTAACACACTAAGCAAATACATTTGATTTATATGACCTAACTCCCCTTCCCCCCTCCCCCTTATCTAAAAAGGTGTATAGAAGATGATCTAGAGCTATGACTATGAAGTCATACAAACTCTTTATTACACCTTTAACTGGCATATTATACATCATGATACTAATCAATCGATGTCGCTTATAATAATATCACTACCCCACAGGTTGTGACATGAATGATGAACATGATCAAAGGCCTATTCAACCACATTCATCCACATAAGGTCTCACATATAAATCCATCAAGTGACTATCTCATATTGTTTATGGCACATCTCCCTGATGCCCAACGATGCTGACAGACCTTTGCTCAACACTATATTGATAACAAATCACCTACCAACTCATACAATCACCAATGATTAATTAAAGGCCATACAATATCTTCCCCTATCAAGCGAGATGTGATAATTCCTTGTAGAAAAAAATCAAAGCCAAACTACTAAGTCTACTCCTCATCAAGAATATCAAAGAGCTGAAGGAAACCAAAATTGAACTAAAAGTGACACTGAACTAAAAAACACACATTATTACTACCAAAATGTTATTCAAGAATTTTACCTAAATTCTATGTGAATAACTAACTAGAGAATGTAAATTATCCTTCAGCTACCAATAGATCCTCAAACCTCTATTATGTCACTTATACTTTGTTAATTAGAAGGATTGTGATGGACCTTTATTATATGACATAGTTGTCATCAAAAGCTTTGGTGATAACCTCGATATCATAAGCATGATATGATATGATATGATAAACTTTTTCATTGTTAAGGTGTCAACTTCTACCAAAAAATGCACCCATATAAAAATAAAATCCTTATTTTTCCTTCTTTTTTAAATACATTATCAAGAAAAATATATCTTGAGATTTGTTCGTATTTACATGCAAGAGTTGTAAAAATTCGTAAAAATCATAAGTTGTAAAAAATTACACTTACACCATTATGTATCCAACATCATCAATTTTATAAACATTTTAAAAGGTACATAGAAAGAAGAATATTCCAAAAGTAATCTCTTTTACATACTATGTTGGGTCAAAAAGTAAAGTTTCCCAAAAATATGCTTTGGTGGGGTTTTGAACCTTAGACCTCCTATTTGCATGTGTCTTACAAAACATACGTCACCAAATCCTATGGAAATGTTTTGGAAACATAAATATAGAATATGTTACTTAAACTATACTTTCTAATTTTCCAAAATAAAAAATAACTAAATTGTTCCATGTAAAAATAAAATGACCCAACTATTCATGTGAGATTAAAATTACACTTGTCTATTTTTTGTGTGGGGCCCACTCAAAATAGCAATTATATAATAAATAAATAAATAAATAAACATTAATCAAGTTTTTGTGCCATATCATTATATTATTGTGCCATGCCTCTACCAATCACAGCATTCATGATGCTCATAACTGTTGTAAATTTCATACAATTCTATACAAACAAAAATTTCAAGGGTTTGAGTCATACAATATGCAATTTGAAAACAAATTAAATGCTTAGGGACTAAGTTGGGCTATTTTTTATGCTCATATTTATGTATTGGGTCATATAATGGTGCTTTATAATGTTTTTTAAGCCATACAATTGTTCTCAGACATATAAATTTGAATTATAATGATTTTCAACTATTCAAGATGCTTCATAGGTTGTACAATAGGAAAACAATATCAATTTTTTGTTTTTTTATATTTGAAGTCTATACTACTACATTTATGGTTGTGAAATGGCTTCACATTGATCCTAGTAATTTTTGGGGTCGTACAACTGAAGGTATGAATCTTTTAGGGTACATAAAATCTATTTTTTACTGATATATAGGGCATATGAAGCAAAAAATCCATACAAATTTGATATTTGGGACTTGAAGGATTAAAAAATATATTAATGCAATTTATTACCTTTAAATTCTTGCTTCAAATCTTCATACTTTGAATATATTCCAATTTCCTTACACATAAGATCGACTCGAGCCTTCATGTTCACCTTTTTTTTAAAATGTGGTTTTGATACCATTGTTAGGACCACATACACATGTAAAAATGAATAATTACATTGTATAAATTTGACAATGTTTTCATATAAGGTGAAATCTCATTATTAAATATTTATAATGTAATAGAGCTTTTAATAAGCTTTCATGACATTGGTTTTTCCTATAGGAAATTTAAAAACTTACTCATCTAACTTACTAACCACCTACAATATTATTTTATCTAACATTAATCAATTTACCTACTAAACTACTATGGGGTGTGTGTAACCTATTAATACTAACTAACACACTAAGCTAACAAATTTAGATCATACGACCCAAAAACATTTTGAGTGGAGCTTTGTCCCTTTGGCTCTTACATTTTCTTTAGAATCCCACTCAACATCAATGAATGGAAATTCTACCATTCCACCTCAATAGGATCAATAAGCTTGCCATAGTAGTCATTGGAGGCAACTATCATTTGTAAGACACCTATGATATTATAATTTTTCATATTTTTCATTTTGTAAGATTGTAATATTGTCAGATTTTAATATATTATTATTTTTATTCTTAATTTTAAAGTATTTGTGTTTAAGGTTATGATATCATTAAAATAATCATGATATTGGAAAAGCAACATAGTTTTTGAGAAGCATCATAATATTTGAAAATTATTTCATGATTATAAAATCATTGCATAACATACAATAACATCACACAACATTAAAAAATATTACATAGCATAAAATAACATCAAATGATATATAACACCATTGTGTAGCATATAATAGCATTGCAATGCATATAATAACGTTGTGTAGCATACAAAATCATCACATTTTCATTAAAAAATCATCAAATTTGTATTAAGCATCACATAGAGAGGAAAAAAAACATTTCTTAGTAAGTCACTAAAAATTTCACCATTACCAATATAAAATTTGCATGACACTAAATAAAACACCTTAACAAATAAAATTTAAGTATAAATAAATTTAAAATATAGTACATAACTATGAAGTAAACTTCTCTAGATTAAGGAAAAGCTATGCATAAGGAAAAATATCTGCATAAAGGTAAAATCAAAACAAAAAAAAATATTTGTAGTCATGAAAACTAAAAATGATAGTATATACAAAGTTAAATGGAATTTTATACTCATTATGACATAGGATGCATGTTAATGAGGAAAGAATCAATAAATTATAGCCTAATAAAAAGGAAAAAAATGATTTTATTTTCAGTTTTGCATATCATTGAAGGAGATTTTAGAGTTGAACATAAAAGCCATAATTTTTTTAGAAGAAAGGAAGGCTAAATTTAGATTTTAAGAGAATAATTTAAAATTAGTTAAAATGGCATCAATGAGAAGTAAGCAATTGGATTATTTAGTGAAAAAGTTACACATTATTCAATTTATAAAAAGTTCCTAGATGCATTGAGAAATCAATTCAACATGGAGTATGTGGAGATGATAAATGAATAACAATGAGTGTTTATGATAGAATCATCCATGATAGTTATATAATCCAATGATTGTGTCCCATTTAGAAATAGATGTTTTTGGAAAATACAATATCCTATTAATGCAAATAAGTAGGTGTTCAAAAATGAATACAATTGTTTAGAGAAGACCCAATGGATGATGCTACTTGACTTTCCATTATTTGGGTTTATGAATTAATTTGTAAATATGATCTTATCCATAATAACAAATATTATGATTTATCGTACCAAAAATCTTGTTATTCCTATAATTATGAAAACCTAACTAGGGTCATAAAATTTACAAATGAAGCAGATGATGTTACTTTCTATCATGTGAATAACTTAACACCCATAATAAAATAATTTAAGAATATTTATGAATGCGAAACATGGGTGAGAGTAGCTCACTCAGACTTTATTAAGGGTAACTAGTTAAGAAAGTTTTTGGAGCATATAAGAGACCCTTTTTAGCACACAACCTAGAATTGGAAGGATATACAAATAAAAGTGATTGCCAAAGCACATCAGATGGTGATCTTAAGTATAAACTTCAAATTGAAATAATAATTTATAGTATAAATACTAGAATCTAGAGAAATAATTTTAATTCTTATATAAAATTCAAGTAAACATTTTTGTTGGTTCTCCTTTTATTTGTGTAGTAGAAGACTTCATCTAGGATAGTGAGGATTTTACACAATTGTGATCCTAAATATGTATTCAAAGATTATTAATAAATTTGAAGGAAAATATTATGTGGATTACAAGATGGAATAAACTACATTACCATTATGGCTAGTATAGCTAAGGTATTTAATTTGTCACAACCCTATAGTTTCACATATATTTTTTAATAAATATTTACCATATATATTTATAACATAGATTAGGGTAAAAAATTACATTACAATTATGGAACATATATTAGAGGACCCAATTACATTACCATTTATATATGGTGACGATTTGATGTTGAAAGAAGTAGTAAGGTAGTCTTGATTGGTTGAAGGTAGACCCACTTTATAAAATAGACCCTAGGGTAGAAAGGGCTAAGAAATAAAAGCATAAAGCATATAAAATAGGGTACAAGGAAGCAAATATATCTAAGAATCACAAATAAGGGTATGAGGAAGCAATTGTAAGGAAGGAAAGAGAGAAGAAAATTCATGAATTCCCATGTGCAACAAAGACTTCTAAAAGGCCCCAATAAGGGGGAGAGGAATAAAATAGAAGGGAAGTAAGTAAGGAGGAAATTAAATAAGACCCAAGTGTAAAAGAATACTTATAATATTCATTAAATGTGGTTAAGGAACAAACTCTAAGGGAAGGAAAATAAGAAGAAAGAAAATAAGGCTCAAATGCAAACAATACTTATAAAAGGCACACATAATATGTTGGGGAATAAAATTCAAGGAAAGGAAGAAAGCAAATTTTTTAGAAAGGCCTAAGTGCAAAAAATAAAGCCCAATCCTTTAGGAATCGATGTTTCAAGAATAACTATTTTAAATTATTAGATGTCTTGACAAATGATAAAGTAGAACCACTTTAAAGGTTATTCCATTAATTATGGCAAGTAGGAAACTTGATGAATAAGATACAATTTATTACATATGGATGGGTGTTTTTAACATTCATCAAAATATTGTATGTTAGTTATTGAGAGCCCTCAAACTCTAGAGTCATTGATAATCATCAAAGGTACATCTTACATAGTGCATGGGGTGAGCATTATTTATTCCCAAGTAGGACCTTATACCCAGGGCCAATCTCACTTTGAATCCATTATAATGTTTCCAATGTGAAAGAGGTGAGTATGTATAACAGAAAGAGGAGAAATTTGAAGAGAGTAAAAAATAAATATATAGGTAATATCCTAAAAAAAATAGAGATAGGTGATATCCCAATGGAAAATGTAATAAGAGAAGATCCAAATTAAAATATTGATGATCTAGATATGAAAATTGAAGATTCAAATCAGGGCTAATTTTAGTGGGCTTTATTAAAAAATCCTTGGAGGTACCTAGGTGAATTGGATTTTTAATGGTGGTGAATTAGTTTGAAAGATGATTAATTATACAGGTGAATCAAGTGATGGAGTGAGTGAATAAATATTTTATGTCATTTTAGGTTGTGGATGGTCGTCAGTATATGCAGATGGCCATCAACATATGTAGATATGTATACAACTGTCAACATATGTATATGATCATCTACATGTTTGATGTGATACAAATGTACCTATATTGCCTTTTGAAGTATAGGAAAAAAATTTATATGAATGAAATTATTTTAAATAGTAGGTGATCTTACCCAAAAAATGAACTTGCATCCATAAAATTTAGATGATTCTAAACTCTTTAATACCCCAAAAAATCACCAAATTCTTATTTATAAAACTGGAATATTCATGAATTAATGAAGATTCACCACTAAAATTTTCCCTGATTCAAATGTAGTAGCGAAAGTCTCTCCAAGGGGGATCTCCATTAGTCATGTGAAACCCAATAGTTTAAATGAAAATACCACTCATACATATGTAAGGAGAAGATTATCTCTTAATATTGTGGATAAAATGAAGAATCAATATAAGATAATGGGGTGAATGCCTTATCCTTATTTCTATAATATAAGGATATATTTGATTCATCTAATGGCACTCCTTCCATTATACATTTATGGAGACATAGTGTTGAAAGAGGTGGTGAAAATGATGAAATATGTGATCAAATGAATCTCTCTACAAAATATCCAATAATAAATTTCAATTCAATAAGGGTTGAGAATCCAAATGAATACTTAAACAAGGATCCACCCTAGAAAACTACTCCAGAAAAACCCCCCACATGTGGATGGAATTGATGATTTTTCCCATAAGGAAATAAGTACCACACCCACCTCCATAAAAAAAAAACTAATGTAGTGGATATGGAAAACATTTTTAAAATAATTTATTGATAGTATTGTAGAATATTACTTGGAAAACGAGGAAGTCAAAAAAGGGAAAGAAGAGAGTGCAAGTTCAAATTTAAGTCCAAAGGGTATTAGGATAGAGCATAATGAATCATAAGTCAGAGAGATATAGCATAATGAATAAGAAACTAGAGAAAATTTTAAATAAAATCATAGGGATTTTATACCAATAAGCGGGCCAAATAAATGTAAATGGATTTAATGATTCCTTACTATATCTATAATTAATGTAATTATTTGTACTGGAGAGCACATCCAAATCAATAAAAATTTACAATCTTTGACTTTACCTAAAATCTTGATTGTTCTCCCTTCAGTGTTATATATCAAGGATAAGGAAGCTTGGATTCAAATAGTGTATCGTTAATATAAGTATTTTTTAGATAATATAATTTTTTTAATAAATGCTAACGAATAGGGCTCCCAAAATACCATAAAAGATTGGTAGTCTTCAATGAATCTATGATCCAATCAAATTAAATACATTGGTAGAACAACTTACTAAGAGCTATCTTGAATTGAAGGAGTATGGAGGGTATAAATCATGGGTACACAATCAACACAAGAGCTTCAACAATAATCAAGCATGTAAAGACAATCAAGACAAGAATAGAGGCTCAAGAAAAAGAAGGTGAAAGGACAATAAATCCATTTCATTAGTGTGTTATATCCCACCTGCTAGATTAGGATGACATTAACACTATAGGAAAGCATTCAGATTTTTGAAGACCAAATGTGGAATGCATAATGGAACCAACCATATTTAAATTTGAAAAAAAATATTTGAATAAGAGGTTAATATCAAAAATCTATTGACAAAGTAATTTGTAAAAGGAGGGGGAAAAGAGAAGAAAAGCATTGAGGTTGATCAAACACCATCAATATAGGTTTTATAACCTTATCATTTATGTTGATTTCATAATGGAATGGATACATAAAGAATTGAAGTAAATAATGCATTCACAATTGAGGAAGTGAGAAAAAACAATTTGAATTTGGGAATGTAAATAGTCAAATGGATAATGCTCTTGAAGATTAGGAGGTTGCTAAGGGAGATGTCTTGTTTATATTTTTTCCCCATCTTCTCCACAATAATTGTAATTATAAATTATAAATGTAAGCATCACATTATTAAAAATACAACATCACTAATCTAAATTAAATGAAACTTGTTAGTTTATTGTTGTTTGAACATTTATATCATTTACTTCACTATTTATATAAATTTATTGACATTCAATTGGTGTAATGTTTTCATCTCTATTTTTAACAAGGTCATCTATTATATTGGTGTAATTTTTATTAACCCCTCTCCTTTCAATAATGGTCTTCCATATTTCCAAATCCATGTCATAGGGGAAAATATTCACAATGTACCATGACATGTAAATTATTAAAAAATTATCCAATTTTATTTCATAATTTGGAATTTATAAAGAACAAGATAATATAAACTCTCTCATATTCAAATTAACACACAATCATTGTTTGATATTGATGAGTCATTGGAAAAAAATCACCTAACATTTCCTTCAAAATGTTTCTAAACCCTATTTTTTCCAGATCCAACTTAGTGCTCCATACTCAAAGGGATCATCTAAAAAAATTAAGTGATCAAACATTTTAATGTAAAATTGTTTGTATTGATCATTCAACATGTTGTTGTTTAAAATATATTGAAACATCATTTCATTGATATCAATAATCTTACAACATTTTTTTTATCAAAGTAATATTTTTTTTATGGTATCTTCTTGCAAAGGAAGCATATTTTGGGCACTAGTCTAATAGGTGGGATTTATTATAGCCATAATATCAATGAATTAATCCCTACAAAATTTATCGCATATTTTTGATACTAGGGAAGTTGTAATATTTATTAACCTTCTCCTTGTTGATGATAAAATATCATCAAAGAGTGGCCCTCTGACATGTAAGTCATCGATGTTACCATTGAATAGTCTTCAAAAGCATTACACTACTATCTCATATCTGCATATAGATGCACATAATTATCCCAATATATTGAACTATAAAAATGTTATTGGATTAAAAATATATATCAAATTATTCCAGCTCTTAAACTTTTGACCCAAAAAATTAATTTTGTTGATTATAATAAAAATTATCTAGACCCATAAAAACATGTCTCCTAAATCTTGTGAATCAACTACATATATATATATATATATATATATATATATATATATATATATATATATATATATATATATATATATATATATCTTGAGGTTATCTAATTAAACAATGCGTTTAATCCAACATGGTAAGGAGGCCACATAATGTTATAAATGTCTCTATATTATTCAAAATATGTGTCAAACCTTGAGCCTTCTCCACTTCTCTTAGATGCTGCAACATTACTTTGGATACTCATTGTATACCCTTGCACTAGTTGATACAATGAGATCCACCAAGTGTCAACATATTTTAATAGTTTATACCCATGTATTAGACCTTATAAAAATATTTATAACTCCATGAATATTTCAGTCTAATATTAGAAAAAAAAAGCATGCACATAATAAACAAGTTCTTCAACTTTTGCTATACATTTAAATTTACTCACTATCTTATATGCTAGATTAATTCTATGAGATGTTTAAACAATTAATGGAAATAATATATAATAAATGGGATGTTTTATTTCTAAAAAACAAACCATACTTGCACTAAAAATTCTCCATGTCCCAATAGATACCATCTTTGTTTCAATTTCAAAATCATCCATGCTACCAATCTCCTTCAAACTACTTATTACCATTTCATAAATTTTTTTAGCATTGATTTTTTCTACCATCTTATGAAGAGTGAGTAAATGAGAATATCTCACATGATTTTAAATATTATAAAAATGCATATAGATGCAATAAGTGTTATCTACTATTTTAAACACATCAATAGATAATGACACATATCATGCACACTTAATTTTCTCTTTCAAGTATTCTTTCTCAAACATAGCTAGGAAACTCACCCAATCTAAACCACTAATTTTAGCCCAATGAGAATAAGTAAAGTGTGGGACACCAATAAAATTGAGCATGATCTTAAAGTCATAAAAAAATTATAGGATGACATATTTTCAAAGTGTGAAAATCAATAGTTTGTTGAACTATTTATTAAATGGCTATTTTGAATGATCTTTTCAAATTGAGATGTAATTGTCCCTTCATTTTCAGTAATTATTATTTGAGTTATCATGTGTTCCCCATATGTTTTTGCATTCCTAATATGAAAAAAATATTTGTATTTTTCAATCTAGAATCATGCTTCATAAATCTATTTTTTAGTTTTCTATTCATATATCTTTCCTACACACTTCTCAATAGTAACCAATTTTAGTTACTTTGTCTTGTCTTTGCCAAGTTTCTAGCTGCAAATTATGTAGTTGAATTCCTTGGTAGATTTAATTTTATTTTCATTTTCAATAGGTCAATTAATGTAAACTTAGCCTCTGACTCTAACATGAAAGTCATTTCTAATTCCCATACTATTTGTTTTCTCATTCTAGCATAATTTGGCATCTCTAGAGTATTTATGGTGGTTCAATTTCCATGATTTATAGAATTTTCACTTCCAACATTCAATATATTAGATGTCAACATCTAAAAAGTTTGAATTATAATCCTTCTAGTGATACACATTCTATGTCATTCAATTAGACATCTTCAAGTGAAGGCATTTCATTATCATCATCACTAAGAGTGTGAGTCATTTAATTATCATTTTACTCATTCTAAGTTTCATTTTGAATGTTATCATTATACCTTGAAAAATTATGGAGGTGGATCAACTGACATATATGGTTTGTTAAAAGAAGGTGCAATACTTTATATCTTCTAAGGTTTTGCACTTATTTTCTTTCTTGAGGTTTCTTGGTTAACTACCATTTTCCAATAAGGAAAGTGTTTGTATTACTGTTAGAGTTTAATTGTTAGAGAAACACCACATACTTGTGAAATATTCACATGGCTGTAAAATCATTACTAGAATGTAAATTCATTTCCCGCCTATAATGACATCATGCACCTTAAAAACCATCTCTCCTCTGAGAAAGCATTACAGTGCATTGTAAAAGCACCACTTTCCATGGAAAAGCATTGTGATCTTTGAGAATAAATGTGGGATTGGATGAGCATCACATGGTTTGAAAATCATCACAATGATGGAAAAGGATTGTGAAGATGGAAAACCATCACAAGCTTAGAAAAACATCAATTTGGTGTATATACATTATAGGATTATAAAAACATCACATTGATGTAAATGCATCATAGGCTTATACAAACAATGCCAGATACAAAATCATCACAATTACTCATAAAATAATTACAAGCTTTCAAAATCATTGCATTGATGTAAAAACATCATTGGTTTATAAAAGCTTCCCAAAGATGGAAAATAATCAAAACTTAAAAAAGCATCTCTATTTAAGAAAAGTTTATAAATGTATAAAATTTTAGAAATGATCACATACATGCTTCATATTAGATAAATATATTTACATGTAGGTTGTAAATTTCAATGCTAAAATATTTTTGAACTAGATCAATGTATTTCTTGATTTGCATCCTCTGGTGCTTGATTGATTTGAATCCTTTTAAACTCTCTAAATCTTTGATTAATCTAGATTTGAATCTCATTAGGATGAAAAATATAATTTAATATTGAGTATATATATTAGTACATTTAATACATTTTGGCTAGGTATAATAAGAGAAATTAATTTCATTTAAAATTTTAAGTCTAAAATTTTGACCAGTGTGATCCTAAGGCCCATAGAATGTGTGTCAATCCAAACATTATTTAAAATTCTAGATGATTATTTTTTTTACTATCCAAAAATAAAACCCCATTAGTATAAATTATTTAGCTATTTGAATAGGAAATAGTAATATGCATGATTATTTTTGGTGAATTATTGTTCGACTCAACATTACCCACATAGCCAATCCTAAGTTTATAATCCCTAGTATCTAATTAAATATGAATATTTACTTCTAAAAACTTCCAATCTCATGGATAGGTTCAAGTAATCTTTTCTTAAATATGTCATTGTAATTCAATATCAAACATAAGATTGGTAATTTTTGATTGTATAGTCTTATAATGAAGCACGCAGTCACTAATGGTCTCATTAAGTCCTTGTTTGAGTTTTACAATTTGAGCACATGAGACCTTCTCAATAATATTGTTATAAAATTGAGTTGACAATTTATCAGCTAAAGGATTGAATGCATGTACTAATTAAAAAATAATGCCATAAGACTATCACAAGGCATAGTCATTTTGGATTCTAGGAAAAAAATGTTAGTAACTCATCATTAGAGGATTAATCTATGCATTTTGCATTGAATACTCTAAGATGTTGTTTGGGATCACCTTTAGCATCATATGGTGTAAGCTTAGCTACAAAAAATATTGTAGGCAAAAGACAAGTGTAAATTAATGGGGAAAAAGGGTTGTGTAATATTGCTTGAGAATTTGTCGAAAAACCCACTCTATAATAATTGTTTTATAGTTGGGAAACTTTGTTTTGAATATAAATAAGAATTTGTATAATATCTTGATTAGTATGCATAATATATTGATTTTCAATAAATTGGTTATCATGTGAGTAAAAATCCTAGGAAACATAAAAGTATGTTGTGTAGAGATAACCATATAAATACATGATGATTAACTTATGTTTCCCACACACCAAGTGTAGGCAACAATTTTATAGCCATAAGTGTAGACATATAATTAGTAGCAGATGGAATAATAATTTGAAAACCTATTTTAGAATTTGTGCCTCTAAAAGGTGGATTCGTATCATTCAATAATTCATGATGTTATTACTCAGATGTGGATTCCTTAGCACTCTTTGTATTTTTGACCTCTAGGATAATGTTTCATATTTTATGTAAGTCATAGGTTATATACTAATTGGGTTTCAAAATTTTGAAAATTCTTCTACTTGTGCAGGATCTACACCATTAAGCTCATTTGGATGTATTTTACAATGATTTTTATTAAATATTATATTAATCATCATATTATTTAATAAATTTTAATATTAGGTATAACAACATTGATAACACATTACTCTACATCTATGTGTTCTTTATTGATATTTGAATCAATAGAATAAGGAATTTGTATTTCATCCATTTTAGATTGCACACAAACATGTGGTTGGATCACAATAATCTAATTGAACTGTAACACCACTTAACATAACACTTCACCTTATAGGTATAAGAGATCTAACCTTCTTAGATTGCATATAATATGATCATGAAAAAATCAAGGAAGCTAGGAAAAAAAGCATAGATTATTACTTATTAAGTTGAAATCATAAATCATATCTAAAATTTGAACCCTAATAATAAATAAATTTTAAAACCTAAGAAAGTATGAAACCTTAAGGTAGAAGATACAAAGGGTTTTTGTGCTCAATTCAATGATTGGGTTTATAAAAAAAATTAACTTATTTTGTAATTTATTTGATCTAAATGAAGTAAAACTACAAATCTTCCTATTGGGTTTATCAAAAAAATTAACTTATTTTGTAATTTATTTGAGCTAAAAGAAGTAAAACTACAAATCTTCCTATTATTTCAAGTAGGGAAATAATCACACAAACTTGAATGTAAAAGGGTAGATTGATATTGTACTTACTAAATTAAAAATTAAAAAATATGGAATGGATACACTTAGCTTTTATATTTTGCTCATTGTGTTTTTCACTATCCATAAAAAGACTTTGTGTCTTTTTTTTAACCACTCAGACTAGGGAACATGAGCTCAAACCATGTGCAGACACAAGTTCAATAAAACTCAATCCCCTATGGTGATTGGTATTGTCTAGGTCATTGATTGTGTGGGTTTGTGACATCTCAAACAAATACATATGCACCTGTAGATTCATCCTATGTGTGTGACTGCCTTTGATCTTATGCATTGATCCTTATGTTCCTTATCTTTTCTTTGAAACCCTAATATTTATTTTGAAACAAGATGACCATTGAAAAAAAATATGTATGTTGGGTTGGATAGCCTCAAATACTTCCCAGTGAGTGACTGAGCATTGTCTATGTTCCAATACTTGAAAGAGGGTTCAAACCACTTATAGTTCTCTCACCTAGGTGTGTGTGTGCACCATCATGATCAATGTAGAATGCAATGTATTATTTGATTTTTAGCACTTAACACCATGCAACTTTAAAATGTACATTTGTATTCATACTTAGATCTAGGGCTACTCTTTTGATGAATATTTAGCTATGTATGCCTTTATGATAATGTCTCAAGAGAGTGTTAATTGATTTCTCAAGTTTGTTAGGAATTTTCAAGATGGATATAACTGTATGATTGATTTGTATTTATAGCTGAATATTTTATATTTATCACTATGACTGACCCATGAAACATGCCTAGGCTAGCCTAATGGAGATTTCCAAATTTGAAAATAAGTCATTAAGTGTTCCTAAACACTATTGGTAGAGGCAGACGCTTGAGTAAATATCATAAATTTTCAACTATTGTCAGTACTATCCTAGGAAATCAATGATCTGAGATATGGAGATAATTTGTTTTGGGCTCTGGAAGTTCTTGCATAGAATAGGGTGATCTTGAATATGTGTATCTAGTAAATTGAGTAGGCCAAGATGACAAGTGGGTAGACAGATAGGTGAAAGTATGCACAAGAATCAAATGTGTATACAAAGTCCATATGTGTCAAAGTGTAACAAATTTTAATGTTGCCTTTAAGTGTCTAATACCAAATTTAGGTGTTAATATTTTCGACACGAAACTATTGAAAATTTATCTATATGGTATTGAAGTTTGTTGCATATGACAAAATGAACAAAATAATTATTAAAATTGCTAACATAAAAAAATACAAAAATAATAACAAAAGTAGAGATTTTAAATTAATAAAATATAGTGCATACTTTTTTTTTTTACATCTTCACACAAGGTTGAATGCAATATCATGGTATTTCAAACTATAGTGGTCATTGTAGTTAAGCACCTTCATATGTTGGTGTAACCTAATTGTTGTACAATAAATTGGTCATTCTTTATGAAAATTATTTGGAAGAGACATGTGTGGATTACATGTCTTGTATTCTTATACTTTCATTTTGATTTAATTTTTTGTTTTTAAATATATTTAATTAAAAAATATCAAGAGATACCAATTTTGAGGTGTTTATATTGGATTTTTTGCATACCATACTCATTAATGACACCATTACTTTCTCCATAATTTTCTATTGATCAGTGACATATGTTCTTAGTCTAACTGCACCATTGCATGTAGCTTAAAAAATCCTTTTAAGGGATTAAAAAATGCTCCAAACTCTATTGTATGCCCAAGATATCACAATTTTTTTATTGTCTTCTCCAAGCAAGAAGAAAACTCTCATATGACAATCAGATAGACAAAAAAAAAAAAAAAAAATCAACCATTTTTATCGACATCTCATACTATGGCAGTCCACCAGTATTGACTACCATTTTAGGCTACACCTATCAACATAAATAATACAAATATGTTAAATATATTTATCTAAATAAATGTCGAGATGTATCAATCTAGAAGTCATTATCTTGAATTTGTCACATACCATAGTGATTAATGACTCCATTACTTTCCCCATGAACTCCATGTTAGCTAGTGAGAGATCACCTCAATCTTATCTCCACCACTACAATGGGCTCAAAAAAATATGTTAAAGAAAAATGGGCTTCAAACTCCACTATATACTCCAGATATCATGATTTTCTAACCACTTTCTCTAAAAAAGAATAAAGATATCCACATAAGAATCAAATCAACATTAAATTTAAAATCTATTTTTTTAATTATCTAACACTATTATATTCTGATTATAATTATTTTAATTTGTTAATATATCAATTAATTATTGATAAGACATGAGTGAATTGATAAAATGACTTGATTGTTTCAAATACCACCTAAATTCAAATGTCAATTTAAAAATTGCTGACTACATGACCCAAAAGTAACTTTTGATCGACAAAATCTTTATACATAACAATACAACTATCAATTTAATATATAATATTTAAAATATCACAACCGAACAAATTCAAAAGAGAGCAGGTACAAATACAAATCAATTTGATTTGAAGGACGTTAAAAGTCAAGTCATCTCATGTACCGTCATTTAACACCGACTATGTGGAAGAAAAAATTGAGAATGGTTAAGACGTAACTCATATATAGAGTTATGACTAATTCAACTTGATTTGGTCTCGCACACTCTAAAATAATATTTTGAGGTGCAGACATTCATTTTCTAAATTTTGAATGACTTTGACCACTCTCACCATTTATAAAACCAAACGACATGACACAGGTAATTATGCTCCATAGCTTTCATTTCAGACTGGGTGTTATCATATCTTATATTTTCTGGTGAGAATGAATTCAGAGGCTGGCAAAACTGTGATAAAGTGCCTCCTATGGCTTTCTATTATCGTTGCCATGGCCAGGGCGTCCGACCCAGATCCTCTACAAGACTTCTGCGTTGCCGATATGTCTGCAGGTAAGTTTATTGCCCTTAGTTTTTTTTTTTTTCTTCATTCAATTATATATGGGATGCATAAAAATTGATTTTTTAATTTATTCTTAACATATTAAGAGATATTCATTTTGTTAATTTTTTTTTTTGGTTAAATAATAACACAAAGAATAGAATAGAGTAAATAATTATATGAAACATATAAAATACATTAAAAGAGTTAAATTACACAATGATTTTTACAAAATTTCGGTTTATACAAAATTTCTGGAGCTTAGGGGCCTTTTAACTGAGGGTGTAAAGTATAAACAAAATTTCTTACACAGATGTCATTTATATGTTATTCTTTGTTTAGTGAGAAAACCCATTTGGCAACCAAAGTGTATAAACTTTCTTGCTTCGTCTTGCTTTCTGGTCGCCTCTGCTGCCTGTGAGCTAAAATTGAAAAAAAATACAGCAGATACGATTCAAAACATTGACTTTTTGTCCATACAAACATGTGTATTTTTTTTATTTTTTTAAATTATTATTATTATTGTAATAAATTTTAAGTCCAGGTAGTTTATGAACCTTGCTAAGTTGGTGAACTCCATATTCCCCTTCTGTGGTGGAGCATGCCACCTATGACGGACGCTGACTGCATATACTGGAGCAGTTATGTACTTGTGTGTTTAATAGAGGACCCTTTGATTGCATAGAGCTAGGGGCTGAGGAGGTAGCTGGGGGAGCATTTAAAGAAAAAAGATCTTGGGAAAGGAGTATTTGGAAGGGAAATTTTGATTTAGTTTAAATTTTTTGGAGGAGGAGGAGAGTAATTTAATTTATGAACTTTCTTAAATTAAAGATATTATTGCCTATATTAAATTGGTGAACTTCATGTTTTTTTATGTGATGATGCATGCCACTTACGATTATGTAAAGTCAAGGGGGTAGGTAGGTAGGTAGGTAGGGGAGCATTTAAAGGGAAAGGATCAGGGAAGGAGGATTTCGAGGGGAAATTTTAATTTAATTTAGATTTTTAAGGATGAAGGAGAGGATGAAGATAAAAAGGGAGAAAAGTGAGAAAGATTGATTTAATTTAAATTAAAAATAATGTCTATACATAGTAGAATTATTTGATGAAAAATAATGAAATTGAATATTTAAATAATTTGAAAAACTATTTTTAATAACATTTAAATACAAAAAGATGCATCATATATTTAAAAAATAAAATATATAATTAAATTATAAGTGGATTAATCTTACATATATTAAGAATAAAAGTAAAATTGATCATAAAATTTTTCAATTATCTAATTAAAAATAGATATATTTAATTCATAAATTATATATTAAATAATTTATTTATATACATTAATATTTATTAAAGAAATAAAAATTGAAAGTTCATATAATTAAAAATTATTTTTTAATTAATTTTAAGATTAATTTAGATGTTTAAATAATTTCAAAAATTATGTATAAAAGTATTTATATAGACAGAATATATATTTAGTTTGAATTCTTGTAAAAGCTTCCAATTTATTATATACATGGTTTATAATTTATATATTAAATTATTTATTTATGTGTATAAAATTTTATTAGAAAAATGAAACATTAAATTGTTAAAAAATAAAATAAAATAAAGAAATTAATATTATTAAATTATTAGTCCAGCATACACTAATTTGATATGAAAGATTTTATTTTTAAAATATTTTAATCATAAATAAATTATATTAAACATAATATAAGAGATTATCTATTTTTTCAATGTTAGAAAAGAATCTTAACTTGTTGGTGCCTAATTTATAACTTTTTATTTTTTTAAAGATATATATCTACAAGTCTATGCAACATAGCAAATATAAAAAATGAATTATTTTTAATTACTTTATAAATTAAGTTTATTGATTTTACATATTTTAGTTATAAATAAAGAAGAGAAGAGTGAATTGTTGTGCACTTTAAATTAAGCATACATATAATCATATAAAATATATAATTATAAAACAATATTATTTAAATTATATAAAAAAATATTATTTAAATTATATTAAAAAATTATTAAAAAAATTATTACATTAAAAATTAAATCATATATTTAATATATACCTATTAAATTTTGATTAATGGTTGGATTATATATATTCTCAACTATTAGTCCATCCAAAGACCAGGTCCTGTCTTTTACAATGGCTAACAATTTTTTTTATTTTTTTAAGCCTTAGGTACGACGTGTCAATTAAAACCTGTCAATTAAACCATTACACCGAAAAAGTGGGGTTGCTAGTTATTGATCATTGATAAAATCATAATTTCTCATCAAGAGATTCTCTAGTGCTTCATTTAATATTTGGTGTATTGTGCAGGGGCTGTGAAAGTGAATGGCTTTGTATGCAAGGATCCCAAGACAGTAAAAGCCTCAGATTTCTTGTTTAAAGGGCTGAACAAACCAGGCTCAACCAATAATACATTTAGCAGCAAGGTTACAGCAGGAAATGTGCAGAGCTTTCCAGGGCTAAACACTTTAGGAATTTCAATGAACAGAGTAGACTTTGCCCCTGGAGGCATAAACCCACCTCATATTCACCCTCGTTCAACAGAGATTGTATATCTAATGAAGGGCACCATTATTGCTGCTTTTGTCACCACAGACAATGTTTTGTTTTCTCAGAAGTTGGAGAAGGGAGATGTGTTTGTGATACCAAGGGGGTTAGTGCATTTTCAGCAGAATATAGGGTCTTCCAAAGCTGTGGCAATCACTGCTTTTAATAGTCAGATGCCTGGGGCTCAGATTCTTCCTTTAACACTTTTTGGGTCTAGCCCTGCAATCTCAGAGGATGTTTTGGCTAAGGCTTTTCAGATCAGCAATGAGCAAGTGAAGGAAATTAGTTCTAAATTTGCTCCATCATAGGCGATTCAATGGTTACTTAATTGAATATATCATGAAAATAATGTTATGTGAACTCACAGCCTGTTTAAATAGGTTCGGCCGGATTGATTTATTCATTTATTTTGGTGGCGGTGTGTGTTCAACCTACCTTAGTCAAAGGGATTTACTAGCAGTTGTCAATTTGAATAACAATAGATTTTTATTATTATTCCTAATCTGAGTAGCTACATTACCAGAGATATTGATGCTTGAATTAAATATTAGTATTTAAAACATAGAAGATGATAAGAGAATCAATAATATATATAATATCAAATATTACATTTTTATTAAGAGGTAATAATGAACTCTTGGAAGATAATATTTTACAAAGATTTTATAAACCTTAATATATATATATATATATATATATATATATATAATTCAACTAAAAAAAAATTGGGAGAATGATTACATGTTAACATGTAATAAATATACTTACAAAACATTACAAATAAACTTACTCAAATTTAAAATAATAAAATTACTAATTAATTACATAGATAGTTGCATGATATCTTAAATAATAAATTAAAGTTTAAATAAATATTTTATTGTATAGGACATTAAAAATAAAATCAAAACCTAAAAATCTCACAATAACTTAAGCACATTTTCAAAATAACTGTACACTTGAAGTTTCTAGAAAACTATGTTTTTACACATACTTTTATTGAAAAATAGTAAATACGAAAAAAAATTGTTTTGATAGCAATGTTCACGAATTCTATGAATCTAAAAACATCTCTTATATTTCTAAAATTTGACTTGGGTATTTAGGAAGCCAACCTCTCTCTTCAAAACTCTAACAAAGTAATTGTGTCTAAAAAAAATAATGAAAGGAATGTTTTTTAGTTCTATTTTCTTTTTAGTTGAGTATTATGTATCAGTGAGAACATTTATACAATTTTAAACATAATATATCATTATAATGTGTATTTAATTATTCAAATATATAACTTATCCGATATATGAATTTCTCTTTTAAAATAAATATGTGAAAGATAAATAACTACTTCAAATTTGTTTAAATTTTATTCTAAAAATTTATTAACTACTTGAATTATAATTTGATATCAATTATCTTATAAGCTAATACAAAATAGATTATAAAAATATTGACAAATTAAAAACCTACAATATAAAAAAGTCAAATAAAAGTTACAAACCCTGACTTTATAAGTTCAAAAATCATAATTATAAAAAAAAAAAAAGAAAAAATAAATAAATTAGTAAACAAATAAAAAACTAAAGGAGCATGAAGGGAGAAAAGAAAAAACAAATGAACAAATAAATAAAAATCTAGAGCATGAAGGGAGAGAAAAAAAAACAAATGCATCATAAGTATTGTAGAGTGCAAATTTAGCCATTGTCGAGATCCTCATTGACTTTGATTTATGCTAATTCAAACAAAGTTAAGTTCACACGTAGATTCTACAAAAATAATTGATCTTCAAATATTGGTGTTAAATTGATTGACGAATGTTTCAAAACATAAGAATGAGTACCTACGACCCGATATGCTTTTCTTTTCCAAATATAATTATGATTTTTTTTAGATAGATCGATCGATCAATATATGGCGTTGGAATGCCCCCTTAGATAGTCATAGTCTACGGCACTGACAGTTCCCTCATCTAAATAGGGGGTTGAAGGCCGAGGGAGAGCACGAAAGAGTAATCAAGGAACACAAAAGTGCCCTCGATTAATGTATCATCATACTACTAAATATTTCGTGGACTAATAAATACCATCCTCCTCCCCGTCCCCCTCGTTTCTATAATCATAGAAAAAAAATATGAAAGTCTAGTTCAAATTGATGATTTATTAAAAATAAACTCACGTTATTTATTTATTTTTTTCTTTTTTAACGCTATAGAGGAAAATTGGTAACAGATTAGTATTATAGATCGCCATCCTATAAACTGTCCCGACATTTACTAAACAATGTTCGAACGTGAACAATGAATAAAACCAAAATCGCCAAGTGACAAACACCTAGTGGCTATCAATTGGTGCTCAAGACCAAATCTTAATTAAGAAGTTGTGTTTAAGAATCTGGATAAACAGCATCAAGAAATTGCCTTCCTCCTTTAGTTTGGGAATAAATGCCTTTTCGTGGTTGCAAATTATTTCCTCCCGCTCGTTAGGAGGGAAAGGAGAGTGGCCCTCTACGAGCTCAATTGTAGCGATACTGAAAGACCATATATCTGCTTTGAAATCATAACTGCGTGAAGAGTTCAAAGTAAAGATAACCTCAGGTGCCATCCAAGACATTGTGCTGATAAAAGACATAATTCTCTTAGTCTTGGTGTCCTCCACGAATTCAGATGCACCAAAGTCTACCAATTTTACTGTACCATCATTGTCGAGCAATACGTTTGCGCACTTGACATCCCTGTGGATGTAGACTTCCTTGTGGATATAGACCAACA
The DNA here is from genome assembly GCA_037957365.1 of Torreya grandis. Lineage (NCBI taxonomy): Eukaryota > Viridiplantae > Streptophyta > Pinopsida > Cupressales > Taxaceae > Torreya > Torreya grandis. The sequence continues at coordinate 3,621,202 of JARHVA010001099.1, forward strand.
CCATGAGAACATCTCGTAGTACAGTGGAAAAAATGGGCTCTTCCAGGGCATTGGGGAATGTAGTCTGCATAATGTTTTTGAAGGATCTGTCAGCTATGAAGGGCATAACATGCCAAAGGAAACGGTTGGAGATGATTGTATAGTAGGCGATCAAGACGTTGGGATGGGAGAGCACCATGATTGTGCGAGCTTCGAATTGCTCTTGATTCCAATCCGTGTTATAATTGTCGAGACCCATGTAGTATACAGTTGCACTGGCGCCCTTACTTGTTTGCCATTGTAAACGCATGCTTTCTTCAGACAGCCTGCTAGGGACTGCTCGAAACTGCTTCTCCCTGAAAAACGGTGCAATCAAAACCATACAGTATCTCCGAGTCTGAAAAATATGTGACAACAGTGGATTGAGGGAAATGGCATATGCTGTCTTTTTGTCTCTTATGAGATGAATCTGTAGGGGTTCCCCACTGTATAAAGCCTCCAGCTTAATTTAAGATTTTATTTACGCCTCCAAACATTTTGGCAACTACCAAGCATACGATTTTGTGGCTGTTTTGGTTAAATTGATCATAATCTTTTTTCTATCAATGCTATAATAGTTTGGAGGTTTTTATATGCCTAATGGTTCCTCCCTACGATTATTACTTCTTGTGATTATTTAGTAATGTGAGTTTTTTAATAAGTTTACTTAACACTAATTTTTTGTACGAAGTAATTATTAGTTGTAGAGTTGTATTATTCTAGGGTATTTGTATGTTTGTGGATTATCATATCATGTGTTAAGATTTTATTAATATGCTTACCACGTTCTCTCTTTTTTTTCTTTCATCTTTTTCTTGTTTGTTTTGGTTTATAAGATTTTGCATAGGTTTTGTGTCTATCGTACTTTGGGTTCTTACTTTGTCAACTTTTTTTTCTCATTGTATGTGGACTCACACGTTAATATCTAAGTTTGAAATTAAAAATTCTATAAATACACACATGCACTAGTGCATATAGGACATGAATGGATGCATAAGGAATTGAAACAACCTATCTAGAGATCATCTGTGGAAGAACAAAAAAATTAATTCAAGCATATAGAGAAGAATTCAAGAACATTTGAATATTTTAATTATTTTTCTATACATTCATTCTAGCACGAAAAAGTCATATATGACTAGGACTTACATTCACTAGACTGCTTGATAAATATGCAATATCCTCGAAATGTTGATTTCCAAATTTGTACAATTAACTTAGGGGCCTAATAATAATTGAAGGATAACACAGGTCCTCAAATACATCCCTTATATTTTTTTAGCTTTTGATGTCTTACTAAGGTTCAGGAGAAGGAGATCAAATTTTCAAATATCTGCAAGACATTTCATAAAAGAAAGCAAGGCTTTCAAAGCCCTAATGCATACGTTCATCAAATCATGTAGTTCCTTCATGATAATTGCTAGAGACATATCTTAATTTTTTTGATTTAGTGTGCATTGATATTTTTGGAAGATTGCACTAACGGTTCGAGGGAGCACTCTCGATTCACTCTAATTTTTTGTGTTTCATTTGCCTTCTTGTTTGAAACATTTATGCCCTAACTTTTTCTTATGATTGTCTTTATATTCACGATGAATCGAATATTATTCTTAGACCCCCTATCTTATCATTTATTGTTAAATCAAATTATATTTTCAATCAAGTCTAATTTTATTGTTTAGATATGATTAGAATATTTTGCATAGTTTTGGGTTAATGTAGTGCATGTTGATGTAAAATCATTTTCTCATTAATTTTTTTTGGTGAACCTATGCTCTCCGACATCCCTTAGGGTTAAATATAAATTTCATTGTGATAGATCTAATTTTTCGTGGGGTTGTGTCATTCTATTAAAAATATTAACCTCAACTCATGTGTTACATTCAAACCCTAGATTATTTTGCTTGCATATTTTTCAAATCCTATGATTTTGGCATGTTATGCATGTTTTCATCTTATGCCACCTAAAGTAATTATATTTAACAACCCATATATATATGAGGAGTGTTAATTGCAACCCTAATGATTTTTTTTGAAATTCCTTTGATTAATCCTAAGACTTTATTAAAGAATAAAATCAATTTTCTAAATGATGTTTGTGATCCTTCTATTATTATATATCCCATTAAAAATGATGTTGATATGTTTTTGAATGATAATGGTGTAAATGAATCCTATTTTTATTTTAATTATTATCGTTACCACCAAGATGAAAGCAAATGGATCTAGAAAGACCTATAGACTTTAGGAACACATTATGGTTCACCCTAAGTAGATAGCAAATTTGATGTATCTATTGAAAGATTTCTAATGCCAAACCCTAGGTCAAGAGGCAAAAAATGAGCCTACAATATAAGATATACCCTACAAGGTGAATAATGGATATTTAAATGCTAATAATGTAGATCAAACACTTAGGGGATCACCTTCCATGCCCAGTAATGTAGTCATTCTCTAACTTTCATATGAAACCATTCCATCTCTGACTTCTATTATTTTCACTCTTGTTAATGCTTCTCTTGCTTCTCAAAACCATTTGCTTAGTTACCCAATTCCATGTAATGTTCACAATGCTTCTCAACTTACTTCTTTGTACAATGCTTTTATTCAAACTTATTCCACTGCCATCTCTCTTCCAAATATTGAAATGAATACTATGATGCATGCATTGCATGATCTCCAAAGTCAAATTAAAATATTATCTCAAGGGTCTAAGAAGCCAAGTAATAAGGTTTCATAATTAAATGATAATTTTCTTAACCCCTTGGCTTATGAAGTGCTTGTTTACCCTTGATAATGTGATTTGTATCCCTAAAGTCTGAACTATTCAATGGAAAAGAAGACTAATCTGACCATATTCAATCATTTTATGCCTCTTTTTTATATTTTTCTCATAATAAATTTTTTGTTGACTAACCCATTCCAAGAAGTTTAAAGGATTATGCACATGATTGGTTTTATGTTTTTCTAAGTGGTATAAAATATGTTTGCACCATGACATTACTTACACATTTGGGATACACACCTAACAATTTACATCCTTTGACCAAGGTGGTCAAAGCATTTGATGAGACCTCACAATATGTTCTTAAAGAGATTGAATTACTTTTATAGGTTATCCAAACACATGGGGTCACTACCTTCTTAGTTATACCATACATGGGAGTATTTAATATGCTATTAAGATGACCTTGGATACATAAACTTCATGCATAACCTTCCATAGTGCATGGGTGTATTAAATGCATTCATTCCAGCATAGTAGTCACAATTCTCAAAATTTCATATGAACATCCACATGAATAATTTTTTTTTTTATTCCAATGTAGCTAATTATCAAACTTGTTATGGTTAATCCTCCATGAAATGGTAAGAAACAAGAAATCCCATTTCCTAGGTAACCTATATTTGAGAGAGTGTTGCATCAAATATACATAGTGGATTCCAAAGAATCCTCATGTACTACCATGAAACATACTCAATTATCAAGAGCAACTAAACATGTCTCTATTATTACTACTTTGAATACACCACTGAGCTTAAAATGATGGGTTCCATGAACTATTAATCCTTCTATTACCTCTTCAAAACCATAGAGTCCTATGACACATACATAGAGCATTAAAGAGCCTACAATGCCAGATATTACAACTATACATGCTACTTAACAATACCACTAGCCTGTTATGCCATATACAATGTTCAAAGCACTTCTAGATGATCATCCCTTAGATGGGATAAATGGATAATTTTTTGGTTCTTAATACCATGCAACTTTAAAATGTGTTTGTATTTAGACTTGGATCTAGGAATACCTTTTTGAGGAATATTAGATATGTATGCCTTTATGACAATGTCTAAAGAAAGTGTTAATTGATTTTTTAATAATTTCCAAGATGGGTATAACTTCAGGATTGATTTGTATTTATATTTGACTCTTTTATATTTCCCATTATGACTGACCCATAAAACATGCCTAGACTAATCTAATGGAGATTTTCAAATTTTCAAATAAGTTATTAAGTATTCCTAAACACTATTGATAGAGGTAGACATGTCTATGTAATATATCATAACTGTTCCATTGTTGTCATTATTATCTTAGGAAATCAATGGTCAAAGATATGGAGATAATTTTTTTTGTACTCTGGAAGCTTCTTGTATAGACTAAGATGATCCTGAATATGTTTATCTAGTAAATTGGGTAGGCCAAAATGATAGGTGGGTAGATAGATAAGAGAAAGTGTGCACAAGATTCAAATTTTTACACAAACTCCATGTATGTCAAAATATGAAAATGTTAATATTACATTTAAATTACTAAAAACCAAATTTAGGTGTTTATATTTTCCAAACAAAATTATTAAAAATTTATCCATATGGTATTAGAAAAATTTGCATATAACAAAATTAAAAATATATATATTAAAATTACTAACATATATAACATACATAAACAATTACAAAAATAATAACCAAAGTATAGATTTTAAATTAATAAAATATAGTACATACATTTTTTGCACATCCTCACACAAGGTTGAATGCATTATCGTGGTATTTCAAACTACCATGGTCATTGTAGTTAAGCTCCTCCATATGTTGGTGTAACCTAATCTTTGTAAAATAAATTGGCCATTCTTTATGAAGATCATTAGGAAGAGAGATATATGGATTACATGTATTGTATTCTTCTACTTTCATTTTGAATTCAATTTTTATTCTCAAAAATATTTAATTAAAAAACATTGAGAGATATGTACAATAAATTGGCCATTCTTTATGAAGATCATTAGGAAGAGAGATATATGGATTACATGTATTGTATTTTTCTACTTTCATTTTGAATTCAATTTTTATTCTCAAAAATATTTAATTAAAAAACATTGAGAGATATCAATTTCAAGGTGATTATATTGGATTTTTTACATACCATACTCATTAATGACATCATTATTTTCTTCATAATTTTCCACTAATTGATGACATATAGCCTCAATCTAGCTTCACCACTGCATCCAGTTTGAAAAAAATATTTTAAGAGTTAAAAGACGGGGTCCAAATTCTACTATATGCCCAATATATCACAATTTTTCTATCACCTTCTCCAAGCAAGAAGAAAACTCTCGTACGACGATTGAATAGATGAAAAAAAAAAAAATCAACCAATTTTATTGACATATCACACTATAACACTCCAACAGTGCCGACTACCATTTTAGGCTATTCATATCAACATAAATAATACAAATATGTTAAATATATTTATCTAAAAAATGTCGAGATGTATCAATCTCAAGGTGCCTATCCTAAATTTGTCACTTAACACACTGATTGATGACTCCATTACCTTTTTTGTGAATTTTTAATTATCGAGTGAGAGATCGCCTCAATCTATCTCCACCACTACATCGCTCAAAAAAATATGTTCAAAGAAAAATGAGCTCTAAACTCCACTACATGCCTAAAATATAATAGTTTTCTGATTACCTTCTCTAAGAAAGAATAAAAATGTCCACCTAAAAATAAATTTGACATTAAATTTAAGATCGTTTATTTTAATGCTGAAGACATTTATCTCTATTGGGACACCAACTCCTTAGATTCATTTCATATAAGAAAAAAAAAAAAAGAATAACCACTTTTCCAAACCATGGGTGAAGACCGAAAGACAACTGAAAATAGTGGAAAAAATGGTAGATGATTTTGATTTTACGCCCCTGGTTTTTATCATCCATAACGTATAAAGTGAAATCCAATGCCACGCCCAGATCACAATGTAGAAGGAATCCCATTCCTCATCAAATATCTATTAACTTTCCAAGAGGAAAGGGGTTTGAGTAAGCATTCATTCATGGAAGTTGTTCTGAGCTGTTGATATAGTCTTTCATCAATACAGTTCCCGATAGAAGAGGGGCAAGCTTAACTAACACACGTAAACTCGGGTGCATGTTGGCTCGCCCCCCAACGTAGGTGACTAGATAAAGTCACTCACCGTCGACTACAACTGGTTCCAAACCGTAACATAAATATTTAAACCTCGAATCACATGAAACCGTAACCCGTAAACTATAACATAAAAATTAAACCATAGCTTAAACATGTCACAAACAACAAACCATAAACTGCAAACATCAACCGCTAGTGCATCAAGCCGTAAACCATGACTGTAACCATAAATGAGGTAGACGAGAATTAAATATCAATTTTCCCTCCCAAACCGGCACCAATTCCCCTGTTTCATTTGTGTTTAGCTCACAGTGCACTAGGAACGAACCAAATCGCACACAGGGATAGGAACCATGCCACATTGTTCACCTCCATCCACTGGCAGTTTGTTTTTCAGAAATTCTCGCTCCTTTATGGAAGTAATTTTCTAAATTATTTAATATAAGAGACAACATATATCACTTTCATTTCTATAAGAGACTATGTTATGCCATTGTTGCTATGTTATATTCTCCTCTTTTCAGTCTATCATGTTACTGTTGTTTCTAAATTTTTACTATCCTTATGGAATTGAAAATGGAAGAGGACTTTTTAATGAAATCATTTCCCCCCTCCATCTTCTCTATATGTCAAACCATTCACTTGCATGGAGGGCTTTCATGGTTCAAAAATCCATTTGTTTGATGAGACTTTATTGAAGGCGTTAATTTCTGCTTTGGGCCTTAATTTCCTTCCAATTACTCAAGTTAAACAGATATTTTCACAATATGAAGCATCAAACTTCTCTTTTACCAAGAGATGATATGTCCACTGTAGTAAATAATTAAGAAAATCTCTGTTTCATATCTGTTTTACCAAAATTCTCACTTCAAACCGATATATGTTGTCCACTATCATCACAAGAAATCCCAATACTAATCCAGACCAAAACCACGTCCCCATTTTGAAAACTTGGACCAAAGTAGCAGGTGAGGATTTTAATTAAATAAACGCTTCATTGTTAGATTTTAATGAAATAAATGCTTCATTGTTAGTTAGATATATTTTTGGTTACCTACAAGCCAAAAGGACAACATTGGAAACCACATATTTCCATCCTAGAGATTTAGCATGTGCAATCATCACAAAGAAGCCCTTAATCTTTGTATAACGCTTATGACGCCCTTAATCTTTGAATGACGCTGACTAGTCAATCCGAGCATTACCGTATAAAGAGAGATTTACCCGTTTTAAAAAGTGGGAGAAACATAGGTTGTAAGGAATAGCATCCTCAAAAGAATTATAATCAAAATGACTTATATTTGATGAAACTTGATATTGGAAAAATGACAAAATAGAGCTGCTCATTTATTTTCAAAATAGCCCTGATTTTCTTGTCTCTGTCTTTTCAATATCCCTATTAACATACATTTATCTCACTTTTATATGTAAGCCTCAGTTGTGCAACAAACATTATAGAAGTTGAGTGGATTTGAATGGACACCTTATTTTTATGTTCATAGGTATAACCTACAATGACGGTGAGGTGTGTCCGTTAGATGTTAATAATTAATATTTGATTTTTTTATTTTTATTTTAAATTTAATTTTTATATTTTTGTTTGGATAAATTAATTGAAAAATTGTAATATCTTGGGCATACGATGAAAATTAGGAAAAAATCGTTCTTATTAAATGAATAAGTCTTATATGGTTTGCTTGCTTCGGTAGCCTAGTTTTATAAAGGGTAAGATCTGCATCAATGGGTATAACGCATCTTAGCATCCCAAGAGACCTTGCACATTCATCTTCTAGTTTCAAAATTAGTAGCAATGGAGACTTCAAGACTTAGAGTCAAGATCTATGTTGCATGCTATTCCTCCTCAGAGAAGCTTCATAATATTTCAGCATCAAAGTATTTTCAAGAATCTTCAAATTCACAATACAAAACATCTACCTATTTCATAATGGATTTGAAAGAGCAATGCACACAAAGCACAACGAAGGAAGATTGGTGATGCTGCAATGAAGAAAGAATGAAGTTCATCCATTCAAAATTCGGGGAAGGAAATGGATTAAATTTTAAAATTTAGTTATTGTTGTATTTTTTATTTAGTATTTTCATTCTAAATAACCCATTTGGACAACATTTTGAAGAGCTTTTTCTTCTTTCAAAGTACAAATCCTAGTTTTGGCAGAAAAGTTACCTTTAAAATGTACATAGGACCTTATTTAACTTAACTAACCCTAATTAACTACTAAAAGCCTCATTTAAGGTAAGGTGCTCTTTTACATTCAATGTGTATTAAGACCCCTTATGGCTTAGGATCAGAGCATTAACATTGTAAAATAAAAGATTCATGAATTAACATACCTCTTTGAGTTGCATTGGAACATACGTGGGCCTCTATACAAAAGACATTGTGATGATAATTGAAATAAAGTCTTTAGAAAATAATACATTTGACATAAAAAAAACCTTGAGTGAAAATTTGATCCACTATTAATTCCAATACTCATTTAACTAAAATTGTTGAGGAGATTAGGAATAAATCAAGGGAATATTAGAAGCATGAGTTTTTAATGAGTTATGATACACTGTCATGGATAGGTTTCTCAATGAAGAGAAGCTAATCCACACAACCTAAGTTCCTCACACACACAAATATGTGATTGCAATAACGCAAGATTTTTTTTATTACTTATCAAAATAGGGTGCATAAAGTTTTTAAAGTAAGAGACACAACTCAATTATAATGGCATTTCACTTAGAAATATTAGATTACATTAATTCAACTATCGACCTTTATGCAAGTCACATGATCTCTTTCTCTTTGTAGGCTTGTCTCTTCCCTAGACTCTCTTTCACTATAAAAATTGGTAGTCTCCTTTTTCTTGACTCCTTCACTATTGAATTATCCCCTTGGTCTCCTATTTATATATTAGAGAGCTCATTGGGGCTAAAGTTATAGCCACACTGCTCTCTCATATGCAACAACCACAACGAAAAGCTATCCCAACCCTACATTTACCAATGAAACATTACAATTTCTACAATAAGATGTTACTCTACACAGATCCTTTCAAAAGGATATCTTCTAACACCAATGTGGAACTAAGTAGAAATACATGCATTGGGGTATGCTAGACATATATAAAGAAAAAAACATTTTATAAATCAATTGATATTTATATATATATATATATATATATATATATATATATATATATATATATATATATATATATATATATATATATATATATATAATTTTATTGGAAAATCCCTTTTTGCTTTAAATGGGTAGAATTCATAGAGTATTCTTTAGAATTCATAACGCCAATGATTTCAAAGTCAACCATTTATTCTCCATTAATGATTCACAGAGTTTTCATTAAACTTCGTATACATGTCTTCATTGCAAGGATATATGTTTGTCATGGTGAATGTGCATTGTATAACATAGTTTCAATACTCAAAATGGGTTAAATGGAATAGTACATGCAAAACAAAGTATATGAATATCATATACAAGAAATGAAGCTATGAGGGTATTGTCATATTTATTGATTTTGATGCGTATGACAAACCATTGCATGCATATAATTAAATTAGTTTAAATTATCATATTTTGATGTTTTCTATAATTCATTGTTCATAGTTGTAGTATGTTTGAATAACACATGCATTTATTGGTTACTACCCAATGGAAAGTAAGAGCTATTTATATTAAATGCATGTTATGCAATCCTGAAAATGAAGTCATAAGGAAATATGGTAGGTTGTTATCCGATGAAGTTTCTTTACATTATGCTTGTTACCTTGATTTAATATATAGGATTGGTTTATGTTTATATTTTCACGATGAAAGAGGTGTGTTAATGGAGGTTGATTTTCAAGATGTTGTTATAGAGACAAAAGGGGAGAGATTGGTTTCTGGACTTATTTGAAGTAAACTACATAAGGATGCCACTTTCTTGTGTAGGTGTTTTAAGGATATTCACATCTATTGTGAAAATGAATCTATTGAATAAGGAGCATCAATGGAGGAACAAAATGAAATAAGGGAAATGAGTATGGATGCATTGTACATTCTTGATTTATAAGATGTGTCTGTAGAATAATATTTTGATACTGTATCTAACTTTAGAGTGCATGACATCATCACTAAGGTACTTGTAGAATAATATTTTGATACTGTGTTCAATTTTGGAGTGCACAACATTACTTTTGAGGTGTTTATATAATAATATTATGATAATTTTGAACAATATATGCTTTTGACTAGAGCTCCAACTGGTTTAGGACATAATTGGGGACCCATATACCCAAGTGATCATATATCACAAGTACCAACATTATCAACAATGACCACAATCAGCCTAAGAATACTAATGAACAACCATAACTGGCCCGAGAATACCATCAATAGCCATAACCAATTCCATAATACCAATGATCGACCATAATCAACCTCTAAAACCACAGTAAGATTTGAACTTGGGTGGTGATTGTAGTAACCAAGTCACTTTACCAATTCACCCACATCTCATTGATAATGTAGCCATAGAATCTTACCATTTCATTTGAAAAGTCATTTCTTGATCATAATATAAAATTTTATACATCGCAAGGTGGATTGGTTAGTTCTCTAGCTAACCACAACTATTTACTTATAAATTATTGGTGGATAAAAATATGCAAGGACAATAGCTTCCATAGGAACTTCAAAATTAAGAGACTTGAAAATATTTCATGGGTCAAGGCTTTGCAGATCCTAGATTGTCATGTCACCTTCCACAACGACAATCCTAGTAAAACTTGGGTTCAAATTATAAAAGATGAGTCTTTGCATTATCATGTCTATATTGCAAGGCCATCCATGTCAATGTGCAATTTCCCATTTTCTCTCCAAGGCTACACTTGTAAACATGCAATTAAAGTAGAACTAATGAAAAAGAGAAGAAGAAAGGTAGTTGTACATGTAGGGGATGGTGTTCATGAGATCATCAACAATATTGATTTAGAGTACAATGTAAAGTTTCTTTATGATTCTAATTTTTATGTTTACAATTTTGTGAGGACTCTCAATAATGTAATACATTTTCATTAAACAATGCTTAAAAATAGAGTTGGAATTGAAATTGAGGGCAAAGTAGGTATTGATTTGTGAGGATCAAATCCTATAATCAATGGTGAATCAACAAATTTGGTAGGTGCCATTGAAAACCAGTTGAGGGAGGTTGATAATGTAAGACATGACTCTACTCATACTCATCTGCTTTTCTAATTTTTAGCATTTTTAACATGATGCATTTCATATTATGAATAGATATCTGCTAGTGTTGAATTTGATGAGGTCCAAGCCCTAATATGTGGAGCATGAGATATTTTTGAGAAATGTGTCACAACAAATCGCACCATAGAAGAATTTTCATCCTTCAAAAACAACATGGCAAATGTTTACAAAAAGGTGTAGATTAGGGCAATATCAAGCACAAAACACCCACTAGCTCATCCATTCCAACAAGTGCACAATAAACATGGAGCTTTCGTTCATAGAGAGAGACTTCATAAAAAATATGAAGAGATGAAGACAACACAAAATGGCACAAGAGAAAACACTTTTGTTGAACCCACCTCATAAGAATAAAAAATGAGAAGTCTAGAATGAGGATCTAAATAGGGAATAAAAGTAAGATAGGGATAGATATAATGGAGATAATGAAACTTGATTTAATCCCTTTATAAGTTTTAGTATTCATGTATAAGTTGTATTTTAGGTGAAGAAGATAGGGAGGTAATGTAAGAAATGAAATATTGTATTCAAGTATAAGTTGTGTGAATAATTCCATATAATAAAAATAATACCAAAGTTTAATCTTAAAATCATTACATTCCATAAACATATTATGATATTTTGTAAAATCATTTTTCATACATATAAAGCAATGGAGTTGGAATTTTATCTTATTTAAAAAATTTATTTCCATTAAAAAAAAAAATTGAATAATCAATTCAATTCCTGCAATAATTCAACATGAATAGCCATAATGAGGATTTTTTTTTTATATGGAAATAATTAATATCCATGATGTATCCTTGCATTGGTTGATTTGGTCATATGGTAGAAACCTAAGTTATATTACACATTCAAAACACACCAAGCTACTTTTAAATAATTAGTGGTGTGATATTGCAAATAATTTTTCCTATATAAAAAACATGTGTCTATTGGACACACTAGCTTGTCTCCTAAAGAAAATACATACAAAAGACTTCAAACTACTTTTCTAAAGAAAAAATGCTAGTAAAAGCCTCATTTATCCAATGTCATTGATTTTGTAATTTGATTTTATTCTACATCTCTATTAACCTACTTTAGTCATTTATAGATATTATCAGTATTAAAGATGATGCTTCAACAATGTATGATGTTGAAGAGATAAGATTCTTTGAAATATTGTAACAAAAATATGATTATTTTTTAAATGCTAATTTATCTAACTGCTAACATCACAAGTTTTGGTATTTTCCTGCCTTCTATGAAATAATTATAAGCACTTTTATTTGGGAATCAAGCCTCCATTAATATCATCTTGAGTATATTACCTTCTTAAGTGCTTATAATGTTCCTGTACATTGGTTTTATTTGATAACATTTTTCCACTTCTTATTAAAGCATAGATGTCATTAAAGATCTTTTTTCATTATTTATGGTCATTGAAATATTATTGATAGTAGTAGTTTGAACTTTTTGTAAAAAAACACTTTATTTTTTTAATTGCATGGCAGGTGTCTTCCATATTATAGGTGGAACTAGAGAGTGTAACACAAACATGGCAAGAATTGTAGAAATTAGAGAAGAATTATACAAACACATATGTAAAAAGGCATCTATCATGGATGAACTCACTTTGGCATGAGATATGATGAGATGAAACTCATATACACTGGGTAATTACATAAGTTGGAGGGGGATGACATAAATAATGAATTTCATCTATCCTAATGGTTTGAGATGGTGTAATGTACTTTTACATTACAACATAGGGTTTCCATCATACTACATTCCATTTTCTAGTGAAGGGTTCTTGGCATTAATATAAAGTCATGTTTCAAACTTATTCATGGAGTGGCCATATGAGTGGCTAGAGTTAGACGTGGTTTTTCCAAATCTTTGGAATACCCATGGCACCATCCCACCATACGTAAGGTTGTTCAAGGAAATATACTTACTAAAAAAGATATCAAATTATCCTAATGTCTATGTACACCCCAATCAAATGCTAAATGTGTTCATCGTAGCAAAGATCCATTTTAGAGTACATTTCAAAATCTTCAACATTATAAGTAACCATTGTGAGGTAGCTAGAATTTATCCAATCTAGCCATTTATAGTGTTGTGGAAGAGTTACACAGTTTCCCACAACATCAAGTTTCCACTCTTCTAACTAGGCCAAAGGATTTTGAGAACTAAACCTATTTACTTCTTCACAGCCAATAAAAGCACTAACAAGGATGATGACTGAAATCCATTGAGTGAAAATGTTGATTTGAACAATGAATAGTGGTGGACATAACTTTGTTTGTTTTTGGTTCACATGTTTTTGTTTACATTTAAAATTATGATACACTTTAGACATCCTTTACAGACGTTGAATACACATAAATTACTAAAAATTATTATATATTTATATTATTGTTGTTATTTTATTCTATCACGTGGTCCTTCAATTGATCCTTTATTTTTTCATGCACTTCCTTTCTTTTGAATAATTAATTTCCTCTAAGCTGGTTTCACATATAAATAAGAGTAGAAAGGAAATTTCCATTGACTATTGAATGAATTTGTGAAGGCTTGATAATCTTGGCTTTGATGGAAAATATTTGTTGGTTTGTGAATTGATGCTAATAATGATGGACATTCTTCATGAAATCTTCTTAAATAAGTGTGAAACTTTGATAAGACTGTCACTTGGACCTTGACTGAGACACTTTATATAACATATTATTGTCTTAAATCAAACAATTCACTAAGCTTATAAATGAATTAAGAGTAATGATATGCGGCTTATAGAGGTTGTTTAGATTGGTTTTAAACATTAGTTAGGCCACTTTATGACAAATAAATTCAACTCAATCTGATCTTTATTTTTAGGACTGCTATAAGACTATGTGTGACCAACTATGTCTTCAAAAAAATGTATTTAGCTCTTGACTCTCCTTAATAGAATTTTTTGAGTGACCTTCTCAATGAATATAGATTACTTATATTGGTGAAAAAACATTATTTATATTTTGGTCTCTCAAAATAGTAGGTCTGAATAGGCATAATTCTACTTCCTAAACTAGTCTTGAGTCATTACAAGTAACAAATGGTTTTATACACCTTCTTCAAGAGTGATAAAATGGTAATATAATATGGATAACCATTCATACAAGGTTTTGAATCAATAAAAATTCAAATCTCTTCTTTTTTAACCTTAAACCTTTGTTTAGGCCTATTAGACTCGATCTACCTCTTAAAGAGACTAATATGAAATTGAAGATGAAAACTCAATATTGCCTTATTGACATATTATAGAGTAAGGAAAAAAAATGTATATACCTTTTATTTAGATATAATCTCAATTTCCACTGAAAAACTTGAAAACACCCTTTTTAACTACACTGTTGAAACAAACACCTATAAAAACATAGTACTCAATAACAATATCCATGTTCATGGCATGACCATGGAACCTCATGTCGAGGACAAAAAAGTGGAAGTTGATGAGAAATGAATGAAATTATATGCATATGTCTCCTCCCATGAAGACACCTATATTTGAACTTGTCAAGGTTAGAAAGGTTAATGAAAAGCAAGAATAACACACTAACACAAAGAATAAACCCATTGGTTTGATAAATAATATGTGAAAATAAAACCTCATGTCTCATAATGCTTTGGATGGTCTCACCTCATCTCCATATAAATAACTCATCATTTCCACCATAATCACTTGATAAAACAATTACCTAAATGTCTCATGTTTACTCTATGTCATTCCTCTACAAATGAGCAATAAGGAATATTTGATCAACATTAGTGAAAATAGAAGTATAATAATAATTCATTTGGACATAGTCATGTTCAATTTACATATTCGAGGCATCTTGTTATGAGAAATTTATATTTGTGGGGTTTGACAAAAAACCCTTTTAGATTTTCATCAATGGTACTCCCTCAGAATAATGTGATTGTCATCACCAAAATGGGTTTGAGGGTCATCTCTTAGAATTTTGGGTAGTAATTTTTGAAAAATATATAATTTAATATTCTAAAACTAAAATTAGCTTAAATTTTACTTCATGCAAACCATTAAACAAATTTTAGTCTAACCTGACATCTACTATTGCTTTTACCTTGCCCTTTCTCCACCCATTGTCTTTCTTATTCCATTTATCTATAGTAGGTTCTCTACCTTATGCATGATTTCCTTCTCCAATGTAAGTTTTCACTTGTCTTGTATATTGATAATATTCAAGGCTATCTCACTGAGATCACATGATTGGGAGACATTCTCCCTCACCATCCATGATCTTTGCAACTTATGTGTTGTCCCCGAAAAATGCCACTCATTTTTGGGACAACCTACAGACCAAAACATTTCTCTCTCCCCTTCTCAAATTTATTTTGAGCTTTCAAATTCCTCATTTCTAAGCTTTTTCCATGAAGGGGATTCACAGGTTCGGCAGATTAAAAAAACTTCTGCAGGCAAGTTTAGTCAAAAGAACAAACTTCTAACACCTAGTCGTTTCTAGGATTGGTTCAGCGCCTTGGTTCAATCAAAGGATTTCAATCATAAAATGAAGGAATTAGGCTTGAACCATTAAACTTTGAACCACTTTGGTTCAAAGGTTCAATGGGTTCAATGACCAAGTTGGTTCAACGCGCTTGGTGCAAAAGAACAAAGGGCTTAGCCAAATAACGAAGAATGAACCGTTGAACCAAAGTTGGTTCAATCGGTTAATTCAATCGAAAGGGTCTGTCGGCAAGCATAAAAAAAAAAGGATGAACCAACGAACTAATTGAACCTTGAACCGAAAGAGTTCAAAGTTCAATGGTTCATGGGTTCAAAGGTTCAAAGGCAGCCTCTGTCAAAGAGAGAAGCATCAAACAGGTGGTTCAACGGATGGTTCAACCAAGAATCATGAAAGTGATTGAACCAAGAAGCGATGGAACAAAAGAGATAGAATGAACTGATGAACCAACGAACCAATGTACTTTTAGCAAGTTCAAAGGTTTAAGGTTCAACATGGTTCAAGCGGCTAGCGACTATTGACAGCCCCGCAGATGCCAAATTTAAAGTAAGGGAATATCCGTTGAAATTCAAATAAAACACAATACTCAAAGGAAGAACCAAGTGACAAGCTGGAAAGATAGCCTGATAACTCAAATCACAAGAAGAGGCAAAGCTAGAAAAGACAAAAGCAAAAAGAAGGAAAAGCCTGAAATGTCTGTGCAGGAGTGATTTCCAGTAGGTGAAATAGTGGATCGAGTAGACTTTTGAGCGCACCAAACCAAGGACGTGGTATATTTTCTTCCATGAAGTAAAGACAAGTGGATAGATGCACAAATGTCAGAGGGAATAGACCAAATGATCTAGACTCGGGAGAAGACATATGGGATGAAATAGTTAAGACAATTGCCCTGTTTTTGACACAGTCCTTTGACAAACCTAAAAAATGCCTTCAAGGAATTGAATGCACGGCATGGGCCATTCTATGAAAAAAAAGTGCCCAAGTCTTTCTTGGGGATCTATATATTGTAATCTCTCATTTGTTGTAAGGGAGACTTCTCATTTTTAAAAGAACAAAACTCTGCCCATTTTGAAAGAAAAAGACTGAGACTTTGAGCTCAGGTTGTAATTTCATTTTCCTGGTTATTTGAATGAGAAAGCAAGTTTTTCCAGACTTTGTGCTGTTCTGACTTGTGTCATCTGAAGGTGTCCTTATCCATTTAATTTGGTGCACAGAATTAGTGAAGTAATAAAGAAGTGTCCTGAAACCAACTGTGGAAAGACTTTGTGCTTTCACCATTGATTTCAGTATGTGTTTTCCTTTCCTTTTTGTGTTGAGGATTCTGGGGCAACTTTGTGCCCCCATTATCCTCTGTGATATACTCTTTGGGCAGTTGAGGTGGAGACTTTGTGCTCTATTTCATCCTGCTGTTACTACGCCCTTTTTGTTACTAGTTATTTCACTATCAGAAAGAAACTCCTGTTGTTTCCTATAAGGACACTTCTAAAAGAAGAGAAGTGCCTTCAACGTTTATAGCCAGGATTTTCTCCTTTGTCTATGTGCATCATCTCTAAAAGAAGATAGATGGATGGTCTGTCTCACCCATGTTTCTTATTTTTTGCTTATTTATCTTGTATATAGCTCCGCATATTTAACAGGGAACCTCCCCTTGATGAGAGGAGAGATTTGTCCCCTTGTGATGTAGTAAACCTGCACATATGGATGACCAATCTCCCTATGCTATGGTGATAGGAACTATTTTGAATGCCAGTTAGCTGTGTTAGGTTGTGGAGCTAAAAGCTTCACTGATGTAAACAGAGGAGGAGGTTGTAGAGAAGTTGCTAAGTGTCACAGACACTGGTGTCGGTCAGGCCAACCGACATCGACAGGATTAGACAAGAGGAACGATCGACGTCGGTCAGGGATCAGTCGGCATCGGTCACCTCTAGCCAGACAGGGACTGACGTTGGTCACCTGTGTGGTTTAAAACTACAAGTTTTATGGGTAGTTAGTTAACGAACCAAGTGTTTGCATGTTAAGAGCCAAATTTAGACTAGAAGCTGCAGATCTAATTATTGTAATTAGGTGTCTAATTATTGTTTGCATGAGATCTATTTAAGAGACTCATGGGCTGTATTGTAAAGTGTTCTAGTTTGAGTTGAGCAAAGTTATCTCCTTCTGTGTGTGAGGTGAGCAAGGGTGTTCCTCCTAGTTCCACAGCAGTGCCAAGTGTGGGTGCTGGTTTTGGAGAATCATAAGGGTTCTTCAGGTGTGTAGGATCTTGGTCAGTAGGTGTGCATGGCTAAATTAGGATATCTGCATGGTAAGTAAGATCATTGATCTACAGGTGTATGTGTGTGCATGATCCAGGTTTGTAGGTGTCCAAAACCAGATTGATTTGCAGCTGTGCAAGATTAGGGAGGACAGCAACACAACAGGGAGCAAGATCAGGTGGGATCTACTTGGAGTATAGTGTGTACTCAAAAAGAGATCAAAGAGGAAGGCAAGGAAGATCCTTCCATAAGTAAGATCATTTGAGTTGTAGGTTGTTGCAGGTTCAGGGGAGATCTACTTGAAGTACGATTGTGTACTTGTGGAGTGCGTGGAGCATAGGTGTACTGGCAGTAGTGGATACTGACTGGTTGGAGGTGAACACCAACTCTGTGTTTGAGTTGTGTGTTGGGACCGTAAGAGAGATAGCTTTGAGGGAAGATTTACTGTTTATGCCCTAGAGGTGTGGGAGCCCTAGAGGTGTGTAAGGAAGAAGAACTGTGGCAATCTTCTTTGTTGTATTTCTTTCTGGAAGAGTGTTAATACAAGTTGTGTATTGTCTCTCATATTCTGTGTTATTTCTGAATTCTAGTTACTTGTGATTTTGGTTTAATTTCGCATATTAAGTTGCTTGGTAATCAATTGTGTGCTTCCGTTATTTCCCAACAAGCTGGTCAACAAAATATTCACCCAACACTATGTATCTTGCTAAAGCTTTGGTTTTGTAAGAGTTTAGATATTGGCCTATGTTTCATTTGTCTTTTTGTGTATGATCTTTCACTCATCTTATTTTACCCACTTTTGGCATGCTCTAGGGGCCTCTTTGGAATGGGATGTTGACCATGAACGGTGAGTGTTAAGTTAGTATAGTAACCAAAAAGGATGGCCACCATCATCAAAAAATGTGTTGCATGATTGTAACAAGCAAGAGTGAAAATTTCACTTTGTAATACCCATATCTAAAATCCTATATTTGCTAGCAAACTATGATTTAACAAAGAAACCAATTTAGGTTACAAGCATAAATCTACAAACTAAAGAAAAGATCCTCCAAGACAAGAAAATGTTATTACAAGTTTTGATTCATCCTCCACATCAGATTAATGCATATGCAAGCTAATCACTACCATCATCATCATCAACATCATCATTGGCATCCTCATCAAGCTTCTCTAACTCCACCTCATCCTACTGCAATGGGTGAGATATATATGTTAATCCAAACATATGTGGAACAATAAACATGTATGACCATGATGAAGGAAAGAAGAATAAGCACAACCGATACTCACATTTGTGGGGATGAATTTATAATGCATGTAATTATTTCCCTCCTCATTGTTGCTCTGCTCTACCTTCTCTAACAAAGATATAGAAAAACAACATAGAAAATCATAAGGTGTGTGAAAAGTGCTCTATTACTAAGTATTATAGGAATGCAAAAATAAACATCTATTAATAAAATAAACATATAATTTAAAGTACAACCGATGGTTCTCATACATGTCAGGACACAAATTAATTATGCAGATCATGAAAACCCTCATTGGCTTGGCTCCACTCTACCCCCTCCCTCTACAATATTAAACATGACATAAAAAATCAAAAAGTGGATGCAAAGCTAGAAAATATTGAGTATAATACAAATGCAAACAAAATATTAAATTTTGCCTAGCCAATATAGGGAGAATCATGAAAAATAATTATGTTTTCCCCTCATCTGCGTCAATATTTAGAAAATAATCAAATGCCCTCCTAGACTCCAATATGGGATATTGGCAGCCACGGAGTGGTTATCCCCACCCAGTGGGAATCCCACCCCCACTAGTGGATGCACCATCTAAAACCCTCTTAGGATCTCCAATGAGTGGATGGGAACATCTAAACTCAGGGCATGCCCATAATGAGGACTGACTGCTAATTTCTTTCTCCTAAAATAATTGATGTAACAACTAATAGCTTCAACAAATAAAAATTGAAATAAATAATTCACCATCAAGGGTAATAGATAAAATTACATATAATTCATTTGACCTCATCATATATCTCATGCAAGAACTCATTTCCTTCTAGATCATTAATCATATACCTAGACCATTCAACATTTATAGTATTAGTTTCTAACATACAATAATTTTCAGACATGTTAGCTTGAATTATGGTTTACAACATTGAACGTAGTCTATGAGTTTCACATAAATTCAAACTATTGGTCGCCAAGACACTAAAATGTGCTTCCCCCTTCAATATCATTGGGTAATAGTTATTTTACATATCATGATGTTATTTCAAACATAATATATTTTATTATCCTAAATATTATACCTTGATAATCATTGCAGTTTGCCACTAATATGAAATGCAAGTACTTAGCACACCTTACATGAATTCACTTTGGAGCAGATTAACATGTGAGTTATAAGAGTGGTTGTAACTAGTACAAACCTATAGGTATAATATTTTATCTGATAAATATTATTTCAATGGGACTTTAAACATGACCCCCACCCTCCACAAGCAAGACATACTTGAAAATTAATATTTAGAAATATACCCTTGAAAAATGTGATTGAGAGGTTCATTAAACTATGAGCAAACGGAGTCAAGAGACATCAGAATTAAATTATTAAAACCAATATGCATGAAGATGAGGTGCAAGTAGAAAATTTAAGAGCATATACATGAATAGAAATATCTTCATAAATACCATTCCAAATTATTATCACCAAGATATTAGGTTGATCTTTGATTACCCACTTACATACTCCTTGTTGCCCTTTTGTTGTTGAATAGATGAATCCCCAAATGTGTTGGCATATGGGGAAGAGCAGTAAAAAATTATCACTAAAAAAAATAGTTGTAGCTTGGCCAGATTTGCATGCTACTTATCTCCATTTAACTTTGCCACGATATTATGAGTTTAATTATTTATATTAAACCTACATTGTATACTAGAGAAATCCTAAAGTTTTGTAACCTACTAGAATTTAAAGTATCTATGGATGAGTAGATTGGAACCTAAAGGTCTTACATAACTTAATGATTATAGTTTCATAATGATAATACTAGAATCTTAGTTAAAAAATAGATTTGAACAACTCATGATGATTGTAGTTTCTTAGAAATATTTATAAAATTGTATTGGGTCCTATTAAAATTTTTCTATTGGTTACATGACCCTTGATTGCATTATTGCTTACAACATTATCTCTTACGTCTAAATAAGAAATCTATGAAAATTGATGATCACTCCATGCAATTACTAATATTGGTAGGGGAAGGTTGTCGGGATTATTGGCACATTTTTGTCAAATAACTCGTAGGCCTCTCTACACAAAAAAAGAAGTGGAATATATGAGTCAAATATTCTACAATATGTAATCTCAATAAAATAAAATAATAGACAAACATTGTTCTTCATGAGCTAAACAACATTAGAATAATAATACTTTAAATACACACTATACTATACTAGATTATTTATGTCCTTTAAAAAAAGAGAGGTGATTCCAAAAAGAAAAGTGTTAGAGTATGTTATTTCTCATGCTTTCTAGAATCTAGTTAGGTATTTCATCCTTTTACTAGTTTTATCCTATGTGAGGATTTATCCCACATTGGTTAGTTAGGCTAGTCTCTTGTTTTGCCATGCCTACTTATACAAGGGTTCTCCTTTGTACTTTCAAGCTTTTCTAAATAATATATGATTTGCCTTTTGATTTCATATCGTATCTGTAGCCTTTATGATGTTCTTGTTGTGAATTCTTTAGATTCATGGGTTCTTGGAATGCTTTGTCATTCATAACATGGTACTAGAGCCTTGAAAGATTTCAACCATCCAGTTGAAAGTTTTTAAATAATTCTATAAATTGCATCTTATAATTCCTATTGCACTAATCTGCCTTGACCACTAGTCCATCTACCTTGATATTTCTTGGTGTTAGAAGGAGGCATCTATGTATGCTTATATGGAGATCCTATTATTTGACTCATGCATTGGATTTCTTTTTCTTCTTGTTTGCAGACCATCATAAGGGCGTTGGAAGAATTATTGGCATCATTTGTTGTGTGGGATACATTGATCTCCCAAAAGTATGCAAGGAGATCCCCAAGCATCATTCCTCTTATCTGCGTTGATCTTTGGAAGAATTATTGGACGATGTATTATTTTTCCAATTGTCATTCCTCTTATTTGTTGCATTGAGGAAATATAGAATGAGATCCCTTTGGCTTTCCTTTTCTCTATACTGGTGTTTTTAGATCTATGTTGGAGCATTGAATTGAGGGTCTATAGGGGAGGTGAGAGAGGTCTGCGAAGGGTCAACATTGATTTTTTAGGAGAAGCATGATGCTCAGAGGGTCTACATAGAGATTAATGAGGACTACATTTAGAATGTTTGTGACCAGTGTTGGAAGCATCTTTTGAGATTTGAAAAGTTGTGTTGAAGGATATGCTACTATGTTGGAGTGGAGAAGATTCATGTACTATTGTGTTATTTTTTTTCATTTGTATGCCTATGTTCCAAGACACCTATGTTACAAATTGAGGCATCCTTTTTGTCATCCTTCCTTTTTTTTGAGTGGCCAAGATATGAAAGATCTATGTGTGGCATTGGTACTTATAGGTAGGTGTTGGAGTTTATAGATCTCCTAGATGCCTTCCTCAAACCCTACATTATCTCCCCTTCTTTTGGTTTGCATGGAGGTGACATTGGAATTTGAAGAGCATTTTTCTTTTCTGTTTGGTGTCCTATCTCTCTACTCATACCAACATCCTTGGCAGCCAATAGGTGAATGATAATATTAATCCACCCTTTTTCCTCTTAAAAAATAGTTATTCATTCATTATTTTTTTATTAAGCTGTATTTTATTTCTTAAGAAGAAGTCAGTTTTGATTATAAGCTCATAAGGGTCACCTAGTTGGGTTTTTTTTTTGGGATTAAGAATATCTATGGAATAATTCTAGTTCTAACAAGTGCTTGGAAGGCTAGGTTCTTTTCTAATTTGGTCGCAAAAATC
The DNA here is from genome assembly GCA_037957365.1 of Torreya grandis. Taxonomy (NCBI): domain Eukaryota; kingdom Viridiplantae; phylum Streptophyta; class Pinopsida; order Cupressales; family Taxaceae; genus Torreya; species Torreya grandis. The sequence goes on from JARHVA010001099.1 coordinate 3,644,222, forward strand.
AGCTTGTAGTGTATTTTTTATTAAATTTAACACATTTACAAGATTTTGTAAAGCCTATGTCTTTTGAACCCTGACTCAAATTTGAGTTCAATTTTATCAAAAGTGTATGGTTTTCAATTATCTATCTATTGCTATCATAAATTCATAAAAAATCACTACTTTTATAAAGTGCCAAAATTTGGGGGGCAGGGGTGGGCAAGGGCGAAGGGGAGGCAGTGGCAAGGGCTAAATACAATATTTTAGGGGTTTGTCTGGGTGTCAATTTATGCACCATTTTGCATTCTTTTTTTTCCTTGGTGATTCACTAGCATGGCTTCTACTTATGGTTTATATCAATGTGAGCCTTTGACTTCACATAATTACCATACATGGAGAACTAGAATATAAAAAATCATTAAACACAAAGGATTATGGTCCTTAATGAATAAAACTCAACGACCATTCATAAGAGAATATGGAAAATTTTATCACCGATATAAATTTGATGAGTGTATGGGTTTGATAGGGACTTATGTGTGTGATAGTCTATTGTTTCATTTAGATGGATGTGATACTCCATTCAAAATATGGACTAAACTAAAGGGTTTATTTGGGAAAGTAGATCACATGAGAGCCATGCAAATTGAAGTGGAGCTCACTTCACTTAATCTTGAATATTTTACCTCTATTGTAGACTGTCTCACTAATTTTAAGAGCTTATTGAATCAATTGATGGGGAGTAGATGAGATAAGAAGGATGAAGAGTGTGTGTACCTAATTCTATCCAAGTTGAAGTGTCCATTCCAAATCTTTGCTTCTACATTTTTCTCTAGCATGGATGCCTTAAGTTTCGCATTAAAATTATCTCACCTTGAGTCTTCCACCTCTCAACAAGTAATAACATCACATCCTAACTATAAGGGTAAATCAAAGAGTAAGTCCAAAAACACTCCTCCATTTCAAAGTGAATCTAAGAACAAAAATACCACATCTAAATTAAAATCATCTTCCAAATCCAATAATAATTATAGCCTTTCATGCTTCTATTGTGGGGGGACTGGTCATGAAGAATCTAGGTGTTTTAGGAGAATGAAAGCCCTAGGATTTCATCTAAAAACACAAGTTTTCCATCTCCAGTCCATCTCCATCCCATGAGAATGGCAAAGAACTTAAATTCGTTGGGAGATCTTAGTCACCTATTTCAGATAGTTGGGTTATAGATTATGATGTTTCTCACCATCTAACTTATTCTAAGGAGTCTTTTGTATCTCTTGGTTTGAATTCTACATCCAACATTGATGTTAGAGATTCTTCCTTTTATTTATATTAAGGGAAAGGGTGACATACATCTTGATGGTGGATGTATTATTGATGCACTATATGCTCCTAACATCACCACCAATCTACTTTCAGTTTATCAGATTTGCCATTCTAATTAGGGTAAAACAATGACTTTCACTTCACAAGGGGTTGAAGGTCAAAATTTGTTAGAGCCTCATACACTTATTACACAAGGTGTTGTTGATCGTCATTCTCTACTCTATTACTTTGAGATTTTTGACGATACTCCCCCTCTAGGGATGTTTTTGGTTTCTCATGCAGATTCTAAGAGTAGGATTTCACATGAGAGATTTAGACATCTTAATTATAGATACTTGATGGAGTTGAACACTCATGGTATGGTAGATGGTATTCCTAATATTTCATGTCTTGATGAAGTTTGCCATGGTTATGCATTAGGAAAAAACACTAAGTTTCATTTCCTAAGGGTATGTCCTAAAGAGATTCTTCACCACTTGAGCTTGTGCATAGTGATTTGATGGTCTTTTCTACTCATTTCAATGGAGCTAAGTATGCACTTACTTTTATTGATAATTTATTGAGGCGTACTTGGGTTTATTTTATCAAGTATAAGAGTCATGTTTTTGCACACTTAAAAGTCTTTAAGGCTTTTGTCGATAAATAATCTTCTAGTTGAATCAAGAAGCTTCCTATTGATAATGGGGGGGGGGAGTACTTCAGTCGAGAGTTTTATGATTTATGGTATCTCATGGTATTGTTCACCACATTTTTTTTCACATACTCCACAACATAATGGTTTAGCAAAATGAAAGAACCAAACTTTGAAGGAGATGGATAACTACATGATGCATTCATGGGATTATCTATTGGACAAAGATGTTAATTACGTGAACTACATTCATAACTACACACCACATAAAGCACTTGAGCATTTGAATCTATAGGAGGCTTAGTCTGGAACCAAGCTTGATGTTTCATTTTTCAGAGTCTTTGGGATCCATGCTTGGGTGTTTGTATAAAATAAGAAAAGGAAAGAATTGGATAAGAAGAGCAAACCCTTGATATTTGTAGGGTATTATGAGGACATGATAGCTTATCATCTTTTGGATCTTGATACTCGTGATGTTCTTTTTGATCACATGTATAATTTGATGAGCATTTCACTTCTCATGGTTCTTCATCTTCTTCCACGCCTTCTTCTTCTTTTGTTTATTCCTCACCTCCACTTAAGGATTCATTATTTAAGGATCCAGTTCAAGAGGCCTCTAAGGAGGTTAAATATTTTGATGATCCTATTCCCACTAATGTTGTCACTATGCCATTGTGCGCTCATACTACAATTTCTAAAGCAATACCTTTTATAAAAAAATCTTCTAACCACTAGACATCATCATGCACATTGTATATGTACTAGACTTTTATGTCAGGCATTCTCTAGGGATCCACAATATTTTTTTCAAGCTCATGGGATACAAGAGTGGGATGAATGTGATGATAGATGAGTATTCTTCTTTGATGAAGAATCATACTTAGGATTTGGTATCTCTTCCTAAGGGAATAAAGTTGGTTGGGTGCAAGTGGGTATACCGTACCAAGTATGCAGCTGATGGGTCCATTGATAAGTATAAGGATCATCTTTTTGCAAATAGGTTCCCTTAATTAGAAGTTATTGATTACTTTGAGACTTTTTCTCTTATTGCCAAGATGGATTCTATTCTCCTTATACTGTATCTTATTGCATCACAGGGTTGGCTAGTGTATCAGATGGTCATTAAGAGTGCCTTCTCAAATGGAGATTTGTAAAAGTAAATATATATGGAGAAACCTGTTGGGGTTGTTAATGATTATTATCTTGTTTGTCAACTTAGGAGGTTTCTTTAAGGTCTCAAACAGGTCCCTGGGGCTTGGCATGAGAAGATGGATTATTTTCTTCTCTCTACTGGCTTTGTTCATTGTTACTCTGATCCCATAGTGTATATCTAGAATATTTGAGAGGAAATTGTTATATTGGTATTGTATATTGACGATATGATTCTCATAGGCAACTCCTCTTCTTAGATTTAGACTATTCAGTAAGGACTTTCAACACAACTTGATATGATAGATCTCAGTATTTTTTACTTTTTCCTTGGTTTGAAGATTTCATAGTAAAATTCAAGGATTCATTTGAGTCACCATAAGTACACCCTTTATCTTCTTCAAAATTTTGGCATGGTTGATTGTAATCCAAGTCCTCCTTTCCATTTTGGAGTCACTCTCACTTCTACCTGCACTACTCCTCTTTGTGATCCTACATTATACAAGCAGATGGTTGGGAGACTTATGTATTTGACCCATACTCACCCTGACATTTCATTTATATTTGTGATTGTATCTATATTTTTACATGTTCCTCATGACAATCATTGGCAAGTTGATAAGAGGATTTTATAATATCTCTGAGGCACTACCCATTTTGGATTACACTACACTAGGGGTTATACTCATTTGATTGGGTACACTAATTCTGATTGGGTAGGTTCTCTTGATGATAGGCATTTCAATTTTGGATACATATTTTATCTTGGTTATTCACATATTATGAGTGTATAAGAAGCAACATGATATTACACTTCATCTAAAGATGTTGAGTATAGGGTAACAATTATAATGACTTAGTAGGTTCTTTGACTTCATCAATTATTGACAGAGTTTGGTTTCATTCAGGATTCACCTATTGTTATTTGGTGTGATAACCAAAGTGAAATTCACATATATCATAACCCAGTTGAGCACTAGTGTACCAAGGACATTGAGGTAAATATGCAATTCATTCATCAACACATTCAGGATGGAGTTCTTAGCTTGGAGTACATTCCAACTCAACAACATGTTGCTATCATCTTCACAAAACCTTTTGCATCACCTTGTTTTCTTGAGTTACATGGCATGTTTGGGGTTTTATAAGTTGTCCTTGGGGGGTGTTTATGAGGACATCTTCCTTATTCATTTTATGGATATATATCGTACATGAGTACCTTATCAGGCTTAGTTTTAGGGACTCATATTATGGATATGCCACTTTGTTTTTGGCTATTGTCAGCCCCTAACTTCACTTGAAGGGGGTGTTAGAGTGTATTATTTCTCAAGATTCCTAGGTTCTAGCTAGGTATTTCATCTTTTTACTAGTTTTTTCCTATGCGAGTATTTATCCCACATGAGTTAGTTAGGATAGTCTCTTGTTTTACCTTTCTTACTTATGAAAGGGTTCTCCTTTGTACTTGCATGCTTTTATAAATAATATATGATTTGCATTTTGATTGCATATCATATTTTAAGCCTTTGTGATGTTCTTGTTATGAATTCTTTAGATTCGTGACTTCTTGGAATGGTTTCTCATTCCTAACAGAAATGCCATATCTAATCTGGGCCACCTTTGACAAAGAAGTGATGTAAGCATCCCCTAGAGAGAATCTAATTTTTTTTAACATTTATGCCATTAACCTTGCAGTGCCACAATTATAAACCACATAAAACATAAGAGGGAATAAAAAATGGCCTATGTAATGGAGTTAAAATGGAATTAAAATTTCATATATTTACACATATCTTTATTAGCATTGAACAGGGGAAGGCTGCAAGGGTTTTTGATGCATTTTTGTCAAACAACTCATAAGCCTTTCCACACAAAATGAGAAGTAGAATCTCCATAAAAATGATTAACACTAAATTGGTAAACGCCATGCATAATTCCTCCTTTGACTGCACTGGGTGAGATTTATCCTTTTTCTCCACTTGGGGCGTAATAGAGAACAAAAATGAATAATGTGGTATGTGGAACTCATATGGGTACCTATAAAATCATGTTCACAAGATGCCCACTACCATCTATGGCTAATCATGCCACCCACTCAAAATCCCATTATTATCTTAAATTTCAAATGATTGATCTTAACCAGAAATCATGACATTTTGATTTCTACTGGTTTAGCATACGGTTTATGGTCATGATAACAGTTTACATAATTGATAAAAAGTTTCATGTTCGAACCTCAACCACACTCTGAAAACTAAATAAGAGCATCTATGTGAATAAATATGGCAACCTTTAGATATTTTCATCTTGTAAATGAACTCACATATGAGTGTTGGCCCCAAATTTTGGCTAAGTGTTGTCCATTTGTGGCATGGGACTGGTATGGTGTAGAAGGATTATGGCGCATATCTTGATAGGCATAGAAACACCATGGCACCAAACCTAAAGTGCATGATAGGATAACAACATGGAAGTACTAGTGTGAGAGGATAATAATGCAAAATTAATAGTGCTAGAGGACCCAGTCAAAGGAGAATGAGTCATGAGAAATTAAGGACATAAGATTCAGAACAGAAGCAAATGACTAGGGGAACACATGGGAAGTGAGAGTAGTTAAAGTAATGATTCATATGGGTCACCTAGACCCTATTCATAGGAATTTCTTCACAAAACCACAAAGAGAGGAACACATGACAATAAATATCTAACATAGAACAAGGATATAAGGGGTGTCGAGGCCTAGGTTTCTCAGAAGGACTAGTTGATTGAGCACCAAGAATATCAGTCTGTTGAGAGTTTGTTGGTGAATTATTCTTGCCATTAATAATTGTAAACACTTGTTTATGGAAAAAAATATATAAATAACCCTACTATAAAGTAATATAGTGATATATTTTTACCTCTTTGATGCTTAAGTGGAATATATGAAGTAGTTAGTTTTATCAAGCTTCTTGTGTTCATGATGAATGGTGTTATGTAAGTTAAGCATAATCATTAGACTACATATGAATTCTAACTTATCTTTTCTTTTATAAGTAACTAATGATAATATTCAATGATAATGTTTCACGTAGTGATAGTAATCGAACTTAGAACTCAAAAGATTAAGGTAGTCTATCTATGCATTTATATAATCTCCATTTAATTTATATAAAGAGAATAATATGAACAAGTTATTAACCCTATGCAACAAAACCTATGGAACTAGTCTTTCACTACACACTTTTGGTGAGAATGCGAGGCCTAAATCTTGCGTTAAATGGGTAGTGCGCTAGCTCATTGGGCTAGACTTCAGCATCGAAGCTATATTTACCAAAAAACTCCCAATATTTTGGTTTCACTACTAGGACATGAAGAAATTACTACATAGTCATGGAATATGTTTGAGCATATCACTCTTGATAGTATCAAATAATGGATTATCGAAGTTGAAAATAATTTTACTGTTCCATACCTTGAACCAGGCATTTCTGCATGGGAGTGGGTAGAGAATAATATCTATAGTACATTGTATGAAAACTTCTTTGATGAGGTTCTATCTCATCTTCACACTTGGCTATTGATGTATGCTTAAGGATGATAAAAAAATCTTGGAAGAAGATAGTCCTAGACACTAAAATGATAAGGAGCTTTAACATGACTCGGTACTTTCTAGATGCGAGTAGTCAACTTTTGGTGGAAAAGAGTTATACAAATATACATTTTGGAGTATGATGTAACTACCTATTCATGTCTTGAAGAAGCCAAGTTATAGTTCTTTTGATAACTGTGTGGTTGTTATATAAGGCTTTTCACTTTCAAAATCAAGAAGTTATTTTTTGATCTTGGACATGAAACTATACCAATGGAGAGATAAATAATCTTGTGCATGAGATACACATTTGGAAGGGGAGAAGAGGAGTTGGTAGAATATTTTGGGTTCAAAATGGTACCCAGTCAGCATGCATTAAGGAAATAAAAGTATTATGAAGCTCGATAGGGGATTATAGGAGTTATTAGTATCAGAAGAGACTGGGAGAACTCAAGGAATGTTGTTAGGATCTGTAGGTAATCAGAAACACAAAAGGACCGCATTACTTTTGAGCCACATCTTATGCTACTACTATCATATGAAGGAGAAACTAACTGGATGACATTAACTGAAAAACCACATCTCAACCAACCTAGATCCCCAACCATAGTGCATTCTCATGTTCTTGAGTTAGATGAAGTATACATACACAACTAGGATATAGATAGTTTAGAATCAAAGACTTAACCAGTAAGAGATACTCGAGTTGAGCCCTTTGATGCTCATTTAGACTTACCACTTTCTTTCCCTCTTCAAGGGAATCATATGGTTCAATTTGGAATGCTTGGTGGACTAGGCCTATAAGGACAAAGTATATGCCCCAATTTGAGTAATCAACTAGCCACCACACCCCATATCATGAGTACTACTATTGGAGGCACCATAGGTGGACTAAGTGGTGGCACAGGAGGTAGTGAACTTCCTTCTCAAGGGACCAGGGCTGGAGGTTCCCAATAACCACCTATTAAAGCACCTCAACTGACTATGGTATACTAAAAAATGACAATTCAACTTATAGAATATATGGGCATGGAGAATGTAGTTGAGCATGTTCACAAATGCAAACTGATTTGGAGGGCATGAGGCATCACCTCTTTTGAGTGTAAGGCCACACAATTTGCAACTAAAATTTTGACCCTAAATAAGAGACTTAAAAATATGATCAACTTAAAACAACCTTCCTTTAGGAGTTTGACATTCCTGAATTTGAAAAACAAAGCATAGCTATGCTGAAGGACATAAAACAAGGACTTACTAAGAGTGTGCATGAGTATGATGTAAGGTCCAAGAAATATCTATCTAAAATTTCATTTGAAATTAATGATGCTCATCATGCACAATGGTTTTTGGGAGGATTATTAGTACCCTTTCAACAAACGTTGTCTCAATGAACCTTCACTAGCCCATGCGAGGCTTCAGAAGTAGCTCTCTATGCTAAGGTGGTCGAAAGAATTGGTAAGAGGATCAATCTTTTTATCAAATCCCAAATAAATTCAATGACATCATAATTGGAAAAGATGATATATAATAATATACATGATACATGTAGTGGTGTTTGGTGCACAAACTATGAATCTAAAGGGCATACATAAAGCAATTTCCCACACAAGAACATTCACATGATACTTAAATAGACATGTGAAATATATCATGAGGAACTTGATGTATGATCTTGTCCTCTTATGCAATGAGATATGCACACTAAGGTGTTTGACTATTACAAAATTTGTGATGCCTATATTCATGATGCTAACGACTACCATTTGATTAGTGACATCCATGAAGCATGAGCACGTAGTACATGCCAAACATCCATAGCAAATAATTAGGAAAATGGTGGCTACCATGGATGAGGAAGAGGCTGAGGATGATGAGGTGGTCATTTACCAAAGGGATTACCCAGACTACCCTATGTACACTTTCTATAAAAAGGACCACCAGCTAGAGGAGTGTCTCGGCTTATACACGGATATCACCAAGGAGAGAAATGAAAAGGGTACTGGTATGATTAAATTTGATAAAACATATTGGGAAACATGCACAAGCATCCCTATAATTCAATAGGTAAACATTACCACTCACAGTGGGGGACGAACCTAGTTTATCTCTAATCCCATTGAGAAAGTGCAACATGAAGAACCACAAGCAAGAAAGTATCATGATACCCAAAAATAGAAGGATGTCCTCTAAGATAAGATGGAATTGGTACAAGAAATTCAAGGAGAGATTCAGTTCCTAAAGATTACAGAAGTAATGCAATGCGCTACTGTGCAAAGGGAAGCTGAGCCTCAACATGTGGTGCATGATGAATTTTAGGATATGTGCATGTGCATGCTAGATAAGAATATTGTACCAAAAATAAAAGTTTGGCTTAAAAATCAAGAATGAGTACCAAATGAGGTTCACCCTCAAGTCCCTAGGTAGAGTGAGGATCATCACCTAAATCATGCTTACTGACAAAACACTCCTAGTTCCTCTACTCCTATAGAAGATAAAGAAATACTGGTTAATGTTGCCATCAATGGATGGGTGATCCAGGACATACTAGTAGACACTAATAAAGAATAAAATGTTCTCACTAAGGATGCATGGTTCAAAATGGCTATCCAGTATTACAGCCGTTACCATATGTCTTGTTTATAGAAAACAAGACTCGCATGTTACCTACCAGGGTCCTCAAGAACATAATAGTTGACATACTTGGCATGCCTTTCAAGGAAGATTTTAAGGTTCTTGAACTAGATGAAGCTGATGATTACCCAAATCTACTGGGAATACCTTGGTGTTATGATAACAATGTATACTTGAGCTTCAAAAATCACTATATTAATTTTGAGAACACTAATCAACATTTTTATATACCACTAGATCAAGCACAAGGACCGCCTTACATAAAACCCATCAATGTCGATAAAGACATAAACCAAATATACAATATCACTACCAGAAGTGATGAGCAATGTGATCCCACCCAAGATGGTATTCTTCAATGGAAAGATACCTAATCTATTTTAGATAGTTACAAGCAATACTTGTAACTACTAGGCCCATGGTGACTATGATCTCATTGGGAGGATGTGTAACACCGTCAACAATCGTGAGAACATACCATGCCAACTTCCTAAATGTCACAAGTTTGTTACCTTACTAGGATAGAAATGAGAGGGCCACTGGTAGAAGCACTATTGGAAATACTCAATGAAGATCCATGATTACATGGATAAATGGAGGTACATGATTTTGTCTAGTGACTCAAAGTTTTTTATGACATTGAAAATGAACAGATGAGGTCATTAGATAACCTCTTTGATGGCACTACCACAAGGTAGTGGCGCATCCATAAGGAATAAATTCTTTAATAGGATCAAGTATGTTCTAACCTATATCACTAATTCCATTACAATAATAAGGTCAAGAGAATAATTAGTTATAGTGGTGTATAAGCACCTAAACCTCACATCAATGCTTGTGAGACAATATGTAGAAATGAGGAATCATACTTGCCAGAGTACTTAAGGGTGCATACATTTTATGAAACTTTATGCACATGGGCATGAGCCTGGTATATTCATGAAGAGAAACACATGGACACCCAATTTTGGCAACTACTAAAGGAGAGCATGAAATTGGTACTCTCCTATTCATCACCAAGGATTGACTTATGCCTCACTCTCCAAGTCATGCATGAAGTAGTTGTAAGAGACATAAGTCCCCTTAAAGATCACCTTTGTAGTATCCATTATGACCCTAAGGAAGCCCTACATTTATTTAATGAACCCTTGACACAACTTTTTTTCCATGCTAGAAACAGTTCTTCAACAGGACTAATGAGAGGAAATTTGCATGGGAAAGCAAAAGTGTGTCTTTCAAGTAGAAGAAGGTGAAGGGTCCAATCCTCTTGAACATCTGTCAAATAATTTGGATGTTCAAATTAAATATGCAACATCTATAGTATGTGATACCAAAATATTGATGAAAAACACTGTTAATCCAGGCCCATTCAGACTGTTCAATGAGACATCAACATGGAGCAAGAACTGAAGATGGCTACTATAGGTAACTATTGGAATAAAACTAAGATTTCAAAAATATTTGAGTTGCTAAAGGATTATCAAGATGCATTCCCAATAAAGTATAGTGAAATTAAGGGAGTCCACCCAACCTTGGGGGAGATGCATATCAAGCTAGTTGACGGTGCTTGATCAGTTAAAAAATGACCATATTGAATGAATCCCAATCTTTGGGCACATGTAAAAGAGGAAATTGACAACATGATATGTGCCAAAGTAATCAATCCCATCAATAAATCTGAATGGGTCAGTCCCATGGTGATTAGTATCAAGAAGGATGGATGTATCCATATTTGTTTGGACTATTGGGTGCTTAGTGCATCTTGTGTAACTGATCCCTTCCAAACACCATTCATGGAAGAGATCCTTGAAGGTGTTGCTAGATGTGAGGTATATAGCCTCACAGATGGATTCTCAGGGTACCATCAGGTCCAAATAGCTGAAGAAGATTAACCAAAGACAACATTTGCCACTGAATGGGGATGTTTTGCATATATTGTCATGCCTTTCAGGTTAAAGAATACCCCAACAGTGTTTTCATGGATAAAAGTTGAAGCCTCTAAGGACTTCATCCATAACTTCCTTCAAGTTTATTTGGACGATTGAATAGTTTATGGTTTGGTCAAGGACCATTGTTCTAACTTGAGGCTTATGATTGATCATTGTCGGGTCTTACAAATATCATTGAACTTAAAGAAGTGCCTATTTGCTACACCTTTTGGTGTGATTTTAGGACATATTATTTAGAAAGAAGGAATTTTAGTATACCTAATGAAGACATCTATTATTCTTTGCCTCCCAATGTCCAATACTCAGTATGAGGTCCATACCTTTTTGGGATATACTAGTTACTATATAAATTTCATCCATGGATATGCAAAGATTATCGTGCCCTTATAAAAACTTATAAAACATAATGAGCATTTCATATGGACTTGATCTTGTAAAGAGGATTTTGAAACACTAAAGGAAAAGTTGGTTACTACTTCAATCCTTCAGTTTCTTGATTATACTAGACCTTTCCATGTCCATGTTGATGCATCTAGCATGACCATTGGTGAAATCCTTGAAAAACTAGGTAAAGGTCACCTAGATCATGCAATATACTTTGCCAATAGGAATCTTACATCAACTAAAAGAAAGTATACCACTATGGAGTGTGAAACATTATCGATGGTCTACACTTTGCAAAATTTTAGACAGTACCTATTAGACACTCTTTTTATTTTCCATACAGATCATAAAGCTTTGATTTACCTTTTAAATAAACCCACACTACATGGACAAATATTTTGCTGGATCATGTGGTTCTGAGAGTTTCAATTTTACATCATGATTAAACCTAGAAAAACAAAATTTGGGCCTGACACCTGTCCTAGATTGAGAATGGAGAACCACCACATGCCATCGAAGATGATCTTCTTGACATACATCTCTTCCACATTACTCAGGTACCTAAAGAGTTGGAAGATATTGAAGCATTTTTGACCATTGGCTCTATGCCTGATTGTCTCACCTTGTAGGCCAAAAAGTAACTTGCAGTCTGTGTCACACCCTTTCATCTTATAGGAGGTGATATTTATAAAACAGATCATGATGAAGTTATTCAAAATTGTGTAATGAAACATGAGTGACTTGAGGTACTCCATAAAGTTCATGAGGTTATTGCAGCTGGACACTATGTTGGAGAGGCTACTATGTGAAAGGTTTTGCTAGATGGATTATGGTGGCTCACTCTTTTCCAAGATGCTAAAATATATATTGGAAAATGTGACATATGTCAACACATAGGGAAACCTATTTGAAGGGATGTTATGCCTCTATGACATATTCCTTCTTAGGAACCCTTTGAGAAGTGCGCTATTGAATTTATTAGCACTATCACTCCAATAGGATGATGAGCAAGTTCTTGATACATCATTATAATGACTAACTACCTTTTGTGCTGAGTTGAAGCTACACTGATAAAGGATTTGACCATTACTACTTATGCACAGTTCATTTAGGAGAATATTATAATTTGGTTTAGATGTCCCCTAAGTTTCACTAGTGATTGCAAAACCCAATTTTTGAATGAAATAATTCACATCTTATTCGCTATGTTCAAGATCACATACCACAAAATAACACCATATCATTTTTAAGATAATAGAATTGCTGAGGCTTTCAACAAGATCCTAGGTACCACATTGACAAAGATCTGTAATGTTGGCTGAAATGATTGGGATGATAGGGTGTCTATAGTACTATGAGCTTACTGAACAACCTACAAGTGCCTAAACAAAAGCACGCCATTCAACTTGGTGTATGGCAAAGATGTAATCCTACTAGTTGAGTTTTTGGTACCATCTCTCCATATAGTGCATGTAGGATAATTGGATGATGAATCATCCTTGAAAGCATGCCTAGATGCATTGTTAAAAATTGATGAAACCTGGTTCCTAGTTCATTGGAGTTAGGATGTGGAAAATCACAAGCATAAACCATGGCATGATCCCCATATAAATAAAAAACATTTTCTCTAGGAATGACGGTCTTGTTATATGACTCTAAGTTCATGCACCACCCTTGAAATCTTTGCATCAATTGGGATGGTCCTTTTATATTTCATAGCATTCGACCTATTAGATCATGTTGGTTATAAATGATGGCTAGCCAATTCTTTCTTGGGCACTATAATAGAAGCCAACTCCAGCCATATTTCACTTCTAAATAGCTGAAGTATTGTAATCAATAAGGCTTATGCCATTAGTTTATGATTTCCTAATTTTAATAAAAGTATTGCCTTTGTTGTACATAACTTTTCTTTATGTCATTTCCTTTCAAAGTTTTGGTTATCTTTTCATGGAGGACTATGACTCATTTTAGTGTGGGGTAAGAATTCATGTTTAGTAAGTAAAGTGAATAAGTTACTTTGGTGTGTAGGGTTACATAGGCATGCAAGGTACATGGGTGCGTAAGGTTCTTAGGAAAGGTAAGGAAATGTTGGCCAATTTTGGCCTACATACCAATATTTTTCCTAGATAGACAAGTTGAGTAGAGTTCTAGAGATTTGATTGATTAAAAGAATGGTTTGCACAAGCTTTGAAGGACCAAACCATCACAAGACATCACGCAGATATGGATTCGTCAACATGTTTATGCTTTTTATAAGTTCACTTAGAAATATTCTCAACCTAAAAGAAATAGATGGACATGAAGTCTTTCATGCCCTGATCATTCTCCACAAAATTTGTGTCTTGATGAGCTTGTTATCTCAAGATATAAAGCTCCAAAGTTGAACAAAAAATCTAGGATGGGCATGCAAACTTCATGTTTAAGCCTCATAAACTGGCCATTGGAATTCAAATGCTCAAAAATTAATTGTCAACATTCAATCATACCATGAAGATCCAACGATGAGTGAGGAGGATAGTGTCAATAGGTCCCAAAGATCTAAAAAAGCATGTTTAATCATGCATCAAAGATCAATGATGAGTTTCAAATCAAAAGACATAAGATCTTAAAATTAAATGCATCAGTGACAAGTGGCATGATCTTAGGATCAAAATCTAGTTCTAATGACATGTGGATGAGCTCAAATTAGTAGGTCTAGGTAGATATATGGATTGTGCTTACTCGTACAAAATAGATCTAACAATGAGGTCAAGGTCAAAAGCTCAATGAATCTTACAAATAAGAAAGATGTTACCAAGTGTCATGAACATGGGAGCTATCAGGTAAATCAATGAATGAATTCAAGCCATGTAAAAGTAGATCAATGGTCCACATTCAATTCAGCAGAACAAAGATCTAATGGTGAACGAGAAAGCAAATAAATGATCTATGTTTGATTTGGAATAATTAAATCCAATGATGCATGTTTGATTGCAAGGATCAAGATCAATAATTTATATTAAATGTTGAACTTAAGGAGATTCCCAATGGAGGCCGATGAAGTAGTTTTAGACCCAGGAAAGAAGATACAAAGGAGTTGAGGTCAAATACGATTTAGGTTAAACCAATAACAAATGTTTCAAATGGAATTTAGGCACAAAAAAGTGTTAAAGGTGCAAAAGATAATTAAGGCACATATGCTAAGAAGCCTAAGAATAGGGTATTCTAGCCATAAGTTTGAAGACTCAAAAGAGATAATTGTCTTCCACCTCACAAAAATCACAAGACACAACTATCATCTACTTCGAAGGAAAGCATGAGACAAGATGTGCCATTAATGAGAAAAGATTAGTTATGACAAGGAATGAGACAATAACATGATGTGACAATGTCATTAAGATCATTAATTACAAAAGGTAAGGATCAAAGCATGATGACTGTTAATGATCTAAATTAATAACATGAAGTGATGGGTGATGGGTAAATATTAATGATAGAGAAGCCCCCCTTTGATCGTATAAATAAGCAAGCTAAACTCTTTTTACACTTTACCTTTGTGATTGCTTTAAGATTACTAGAGCTGAGTCAAGTTAATCCAGAGCCGAGCAAAGTGAATTCATTTCCACAAAAGCCTACATAGGGCATTGCAAAGTTAAAGATAGGTATTACAAGTCTAGCTTCATGAGATACACATAAGGTAGTACCAAAAGTTGTAGGTCCACCATTAAAGGGTGCTCAAGCTAAAAAATTTGAAGTAGTCATTCGCAACCACATATTATTTTGGAAATGTTGATGGTCATGCATTAACCTTCATCCTTGAAGGGTGATACAACCTAATAAAAAGGCTAAAAGGATTGAACCCTTGCCAAAAATACCAGAGGAAGAGGAGGTGAGTGAAGGAGACTAGTTCCTATTAGGGAAAAAACACCAGAAGAATAAATTTAATGCATGGAGGAAGAAAAAAAAAGTATGTTTCACAAAGCAAAAAAGGCTCAATCATCCTTAAATATCAAATATCAATTCTCCCATCTCTATTGATTGAAGAAATACAATATCTAGAATCAGTTTTGTGCATGGAGAACTAGCTCTCCAAGGTTTCCACTTACACCATCTTTGACTAAAACCATCATCAACCTAGGAACAAGGTTGAGCTCCAAAATGACTATCAGTTTGAGACCAAGAATATCATGAACCAAGTGGTGTTTGACCTTATGATATTCAACTAGCTTGGCTCTACAAGGTTGTTCTAGCTCTTCAATTTACCATACTTTTGTAAACCCTCATAGATAGTTTAGTTCTTTCTTTTGCACATCCATGAGGACTACATTTAATTAATTGAGCAAAGTATGAAGATCATGCCTGAGAGGATTAGCAAGTTCACAGGATTGTAGTGCTTAGGGTTGAGTGTGATTGATGACTTAACAAACATTGAGGAGGTCCAAAAGACCACCACAATGCTCATGTACTAAAAGTAAGGCCATGCCATGAATATCAATAAACTATAGGATCCAACCCTCTGGATTATGATGTAGATCATCATTACTAAGATTAGTGGGACTGATCAATGGAAAGAGGTCAACATGGCGCATCTCTATTTTTCCCACCAAATCTCATAGGGGCTAAAGTACAATTGGGCTATGTGCTTCACCAAGAATATTATTGAAGATGCAGAGAGGACCCATTAGATGCCTAAGTACAAGTTCCCATGGGGGGTATTCCTCTTATTAATGCTTTTCGATGAGATTGGCATGTCATAATATAGCTCAAGAGTGCTGAGATGGGTATACCCTCCCACACACAAGTCCCTTGTTGAACACTACAAGAAATTCACATCACCCCCTCATACAAGATCAAGATGAGGTATTGGTTTGATAAAATGAAGGCAAAATTTAGCAAAGAGTGGTGTATCTTGAAGGACTTTCCCCCTTTGGCTACTAAGCAAGTACAGTTTGCTATGAAGCAACACTTTTCCCTGGCATGCATTAGATTAAACCCTTCTAGAGAGCTCTCTGCATGGCTCAAGTTACCATATGCCTTCTCACGTGATACTTCATAGACTCCATGAACTAGATTTATGATGCATATCCCATTATCTTAGAGGCTGAGAGAATAGACTTGGAGATTCACACCCTCCATAAATTATTTGTTTATCCAGGCAAGAATGCTTATATGGAGATGAGGGAGATGAACTTAACTAACATAAAGGTTAGGTAAACCATGGTGGGAGAATAAATTCATAACTTTTTCTACATGTTTCAACCCTAAAAGGATTTGAAGGGTAGGGACCCTAAGGAAAAACGTTAATCATTGCCACCCTTGAAGAAGAAGAAGTGGCCAAATATTAGTGCCATCACAAGTGGATGACATGCACCGTAGAATAAGTAAAAGATGGCCCAGGACCCTCCACCATGTCCATCTCCTCCACACCCATATCTACCTCACCCTTCTCCATCTCCACCTCACTCTTCTCCACCTCCTCTCCCTTTTCCATCTCCACCCCGTACCTCCCCATCTTCATTGTGCCCTTCACCACTGCACCCTTCTTCTCCCTAGCATTCTCCTCCACTTTCATCTCCACCTTGTCCACCTCCACCTCTACCTTCTCCTCCAACTCTACCCTCTCCCCCTAAATTAACTAAACCACCATATCCCCCAAGGGATTCTACTTTAGGGACTGCACACGATCTATCCCCAAGGCTAGTGACCATATAGGAAGTCCATATTATGCAATTGGAAGCTTTAGAATTCAATTCTGAGAAGACCCCCTCTCTAGTATAGGAGGAAAAGGCATCCTATGATGACTCGTTGCTTGATGCTAAACCACTCTATGGAAAAGAGGAGGATAGTGAGGAAGAAGAAATGAGTCAGATGGCCACTAGTATGCATGAAGAGGCTAAACTAGAATATGATCCCAATGAAGGGAAGTGACTGGGTGGGACCATAGAAGAGTCAAATGATGATGCAATTGGAAATGCACATGAGAGATATCAATTTAGCATCCTTGACAAGATGTTGTATCTTTAGCCACACTTCATTTCCAATGAGGTAACCTTGGAAATAAGGAAATAAGTGTCCTTCTTGTTAGATATGTACAACAAAGATTTTGAGTTTGAACTCCCCCAAGACATCATTTCCTTGGGACCAGATGCTCTAGCGCTGCCAAAACCACTATGGGTGGATCCTCATAAGATCTACCCTCTTTTGGAAAGTGCAACCCTTTTGAAGCTATCCATGAAGGTCATGCTCAAAAATATTTTGGCATATTTTGATGTGTACACTACTGAGAGGAAACACACCAAAATTATGAGCATGTATAATAAGGAGGTTGTAGAGAAACAAGCGCTCGCCAAGGAAGTGGCAACTTTATAGTAGCATATTCACGAGGCCATAAAGACAAAAGTAAGGGCCTTGAACCTTTGCAATACTATTTTGAAATAAGAACTAGTGCTAGAAGATGGTGTACCTCTTGATGAAGATGCCATAGGAAAGCTAGAGACCTTGGTGGACCTTTTACTCAAATGCTGCAAGGAGAAACCCACATTGAAAGATAAGGGATTGGAGTTGGCAGATCAGTTTACCATGATAGTTGAAGTTTTAAAGCATGCCCTAGAAAGGGTTGGGGAGGTTATCCCCATTTTGGATGGCATTTTTTCAAGGATGGCACACCCAAATAAAGTCTTAGAGGCTTCACTCCAAGCTGAAGAAGCTTAGAGGTAGTAGTTGGTTGATGTTGCACTCTTGATAAGGGATCACATAGAGCACACCAAGGTGTTCAAGGATGTGGAGATGATGGAATATAAAATAAACACACATCCCTAATTCCTGAATGCAAGTTTTGTGTCCCTCCAAGGATAGTTGACAAAGAGGTCTCCACACTTGAAGACATTTAGAAGGATGTTACCACATCCTTGGATGAACTAGTTAAGAAGGCCAGTGAGACCTCCAACCAACTCAAGGAGATGAAGAAATTGAAGGGGGCCATAGAAGAAATAGTTGCTAAGGTTGTCGAGGCATTGTCACATTGGGATAATGTGAAGAAGGATCTTGAGCATATAGGACTCAAGTTTTTTATAGAGGCCACTAACACAAATTAGTTTGGGTCAAAATAAGAGCATAGTGTGGGGTGACGTTAGCCCCAAATTTTGGCTAAGTTTTTTCCATTTGTGGTGTAGGATCGACATAACATGGAAGGACCATGGCATAAAAGGACCATAGTGTATAGCTTGATAAGCGAAGAAGCAACATGACACAAAACCTACAAGGTATGAGAAGACAATGGGATGGAAGTACCAACATGAGAGGACAACAACATGGAAGTACCATTGTGATAGGACCCAGTCAAAGGAGAATGAGTCATGAGGAACCTAAGGACATAGGACTCAAAACATAAACAAAAGACTAGGGGAGAGAGTGGGAAGCGAGATCATTTAAAGGAATGATTCATATGGGTCACCTAGACCTTATTCATATGAAGTTTTTCACTAGCACGCAAGGATAGGAACACATGGTAGCAAAGATCTAACAGAGAGCAAGGATATAGGGGCATAGAGGCTCGGGTCTTTAGGAAGGACTAGTTGATTGAGAACCAAAAATCTTAGTCTATTGAGAGTTTGTTGGTGAATTATTTTTGCCATTAATGATTGTAATAATTTGGTTAGGGAAAAACAAGTATAAATACCCCTGTTTTAAAGTACTGTGGTGATGGATTTTTACATCTTTGATGCTTAAGTGAAATATATGAAGTAGCTGGTTTTACCTAACTTCTTATGTTCATGATGAATGGTGTTGTGTAAGTTAAGCATAATGATTAGACTTTTTATGAATTCTACCTTATATTTTCTTTTCTAAGTAACTGATGATAATATTCTGCATAGTGATATTAATCAAACTTAGAACTCAAAGGATCAAGGTAGTCTATCTATGTGTTTATATAATCTTTGTTTAATTTGCATAAAGAGAAAAATATGAACAAGTTATTAACATAGCGCAACAAAACCTATGAGGACTGGTCTTTCACTACACATTTTGGGTGAGTGTGCAAGACCTAAACCTTATGTGAAAGGGCCAACATGCTAGCTTGTTGGGTAAGACTTCAGTGTTAGAGCTGTATTTACCAAAGAAATCCCAATAATGAGGAAAAAGAGTGCAAGACCACACATTGAAGGGTTATCATAGAAGTTACATGGGACTCCCTCCTTTGTTTCACACTTGTACTTGTTATCTTTGGTGCCTCTACTGTCATTTTCCTTACTTTGCCTATATAGGAGGATGAAATACATAATATTTTGCTACCAAGGCTTTCATTGAAAGAAGAGTTATTCACCAGTTATCGAAAAGAAATTAGCTTAGATTAGATCAGTAAATATTTAGCTCTTGCTTACATTTTCTTGGGATGTTTTTCCAAAAAAATGGGTTGGCATCAAAATACTTCTACGCATAGAGTTGAAGGGTTCTGATAGTTTACTTATCATTTTTTACATAATTGAATATCTTGATTTCTTTATTTTAGTCTAGTGTAGCTAGTCATACATTTAGAAAGACAATCTCTACTTATTTTTTCTCTGTCTTGATGGTAGGCTCATCAAAAGCGATCTCCCTATTTAAATAATGAGGAAATAATTTTGTTTTGGGTAATATGTTGCTTCAGTAAACTGCATATGAGATACACGTGACTAACCTTAGTTTCACATTTTGATGTGCAAAACATCACATCAAGGTCTAAAAGCATCGCATATGAGCTATGTCTGAGTGATCTTTTTTGTTTATGTTTTTGGTCTCACAAATGTTTTTGAATTGGATGATTCAAAGAAAAGCTACAAAACTATTTCAGGGGTTAAATAACTTTTTTTAATTGCCCAACAGTGAATGGAGAAGTTGCATAAGGAACCTTCTCCATTTTCTCCTTGCTTATAGACAAGGTCATCCTTCCCCCCATCCCTCGCCCCCATCCATTGTTTGAAAGGGAAGTAACCTGCAAAACAAAAAAACATAATCAATTGAGGTAGGCATGATCATAGATAAGAATGAAGAAACCTAAATCAGAAATTTAAATTAGTAAAAGATTGCAACAAGTATCAATGACTTGGTATGGAGGAAAAGAAGAAAATGAGAAAAATTAAAAAAGCATAGATTCTGACAATCTAAGCACTGTGGGACACAATTGGGAAAGAAAAAGTTTATGGAATAAATTCTCCCAATTGAAAGGCCGACTATGTTGTTGTCTCTTGTGTATAGGATTTTTTTTAATAAAAATAAAACCATTACACCAATCATAAAACTATGTTATGACATGTCATCAAATTGTTCACATAAATTTGAAACATGTGTGGCCTCCCTTAATCTCTCCATCATTTCATTTATAAGTTTTATAAAGTAATGATAAATATAATATTACTATAATATAATCGAATATTATAAATTAATACTGTATTATAATATTAATATAGTGTACATAATATATCAATTATATAAATATATTATATTTTAATATTTTTATATAAAATAAATAATAATTTAATATTATAATATCTATTAATATTATAATATAATATAATATTATTATTTTTATATATTATATTATTATTATATATCCTTAAAATATATATTATATAATGTAATATATATATATATTATATAATTAATGTTTTTTATATATAAAACATTGTAATATATTATATAATAACACACACACATAAAAGAGGGATTTTGTCAAGCGAACGAGTGTAAATTGACGGTGTGATGTCGTTGATGAAGAATCATTTTTATTGACTATTTTCTATTTGATTACAGAAACAATCCACCTCCAATGTGTGAATTTAATCAACAATGCAATGATACTAATGTGGGGGAAATACATTGAGGTTATGGAGTTTATCTTGTTACTTTTGTTGTGGTTGAAGTGAGTACTGAAAGTTTTGTAAAGTGCATGCCACATGGGTGCATAAGGGGCATCATCCGTGATATAATGTGAATGGCGTGGTAGAGGAGTCATTGGTTGAGAGAATTGGTCGAAGGTGGCTGAGAAAGTTGTAGGTTTAAGTCTCAAGCACTAAAGGGTGCCCATATCCTAAGAATATACTCTATAAATGAAAAGAAAAAACTTACACATTCCTTCCGGCGTTCCTTGCACTCTCATACCTGTGTTTGTACTCCCACCACTCATACAGGGTCATTCTGTTGCCGCCTTTGATTTTAGATCGTTGTTTTTGGGATTCTTTTGCAGTCCTCATAGAAACATTGTGGCTATATTTGGGTAAACTTTATATTTTGTTTGGTGATTTGAGGAGGCTTGAGCTGTGTAAATTTTTTTTAGTTGACGGAAGAGGATTGAAACCCTAGATCTGATTAATTCTAGTTGGCAGAATGTCGTCGTCCTCTGCATAGCTTCGGTTGATGTCCGACTTGAAATCCATTATAAATGAGCCTCTTGAGGTATGTTCTTGCAAATTTCTCTAAAACGGTCTTTTTTTCCCTTTTCAAAAAGCCCCTGAAAGTTGAAAATTGTTTGAACACAAAGCCTATGCAACTATCAGACTTCATGTGCCTTTTTTTTTTTTTTGTGGGTGTTTAACTAACATTTAAAATTGTGATTTATTCTCCTTTAATATATTATGATGGAACACTTTGCATGGACATGATTCAAGATAACTTGTCGCCTTGCCACAATGTTGGTACAATATTGACATCAATTCATGTAAGGTCTTAAACTTATTTTAATCTCTTAGCAGTGCTAATTGTTTATTTACATTGTCTCCATAAATTTTGCTAGCTATTTTGTTTTACAAGCTCTGCTTATGGATCCAAACCCTGCAAGCCCTGAAAATCCAGAAGCTGCCCAATTGTACTAGACTGATATTCAAGCTTACAACATGTACTATTTTTACTTTGGAAGATGATTGTTTTACTTAGCTATGCATCATTGGTTTTAATCCTAGCTATTAATTATTGTAATCTATTTATTTATAGCCACATGTACTATTTTGATTTTTTGTTGAAGAATTGGTTTGTTTTGAAACTAAAGTTGTAAAAATTAATTACACCATTTCTCTGTTTATCTGTGATTATATGAGAGTGCAATGATGTGCTAGAAAATCTATTAAATCTACATGAAGACTGATAAGAGTTAGTGGATGACACCATATATGTTGAAATGTTGTACTGTGCTAAAAAAACAAGTTGTAGTGAACAATGTGAAGGTATCTATTATTGCCTTATTAATGTGCACAATTATTCTTACAATAGTAACTCAGTTATTGTTGCATTTATTTCGCCAGAACTATTTAGTTGTACCAACATGCTTGATCCTCAATGCGTTAGAAATTGAAAAATAATTTTGTTTGTATCTTTTGTCTGTTAGTTTCTTCTTCTTGCTCCATTGTTTGGTATTTGATTATGCAACATAGAACATTTTCTTGTATGAAAATAATAATGAAAATGATTGATTTTTGTGACAATTCTAGGGGCATTGGTTACAGTAAGCAATGCCTAATTCATTGTTTGTATCCTCCATCTGTCTATTAATTTCTTCTTCTTGATTCATTGTTTGGTATCTGACTATGTAACATAGAACATTTTCTTGTATGAAAATAATAATAAAAATAATTGATTTATGTGATAATTCTACGAACATCGGTTGCAGTAAGCAATGTCTAATTCATTATTTGTGAGTTAATCATATAATTGTAGGGATCTTGTTTGAAAATTACGCATTGCTATCATTATATCATACTTCAGATCGCTGTACTATGGAACTAAATTTTTATCACTGATAATCCCTGAAAAAACTGTGATAAAAGTTGTCTCTTGTATGCTATTGTACAAATAAGTAGGAGACTAATTTTTTTATCACTCTCAATCTGCACAAAAAACTAATTTAAGGCATATATATGGAAATGCCAAAGCTGATCTGAAATTTCTTCAACTTTACAGGTTCTCCGGTCATATTTCATGGCATTCTCGGTTTGGAGACAATTTATAGGTGAAGATACGAGGAATGCTTTTTACATTTTACTTGTTTTTCTTCAGTTTTTGACAATCTATTTTTGTAATATTGTAAAATCTGTCGATCTTTCTTCAATCTATAACGAAAATTGTTAAGTCAGGTTTCTTTTTAAATTATAGTAAACTTTTTAATTTGTCCCAATATTCCGATTAGTTGAAAAGAGGCTTTTATTTGTAAATTCGATTGGAATTTTGTAAACGCAATTCATCGAAACTGAGGGTTAATAAACCGTACAGGTGGGGGTATTTTAATTTTTTCTTTTCGCTTCCTAGGTTGAAATCTCGTCCCTATTCATTTACTTTAATGCGCAGGCAAATTCAAATTATATGCTGATAGATATATATGGCTGAAATTGCTCTTGACGAGCCCGATACCCAATGGATGCCATTTCTCCACCACTGTGCGATCAAATGATGCAACTTTTGTAAGAAAGCACACCTATTAGCCGCTCAGCAAGAATCAAAGTTTCTAATAGTCCGTCTATATTTAATGTTGTACATACATCTATGAATCTACATTATTCTATTGTTTAGATAATTTAAACATTAGAGTGAATATTAAAATAGTGTAAATCTCCAATATATAAATTTATATCAGTTATTTAAGCTAAGTTAAACAAAATATATAAATTAGAAAGTAATTTTCATTACACAAATCCACACTATTATATGCTCGAGAGATTTGCATCATATAGTGTTTGCCTAAACTTAACAGTTGCTAATCAAGAGTTATACCATATAGAAACATTTTTTATCATTAAAATACAATCAATTTTTTAAAAATTTAATTGTCTTTTAACTTTGGTGCGATAATGTAAAACATAATAAATGTTAAAAGCTTTGCACAAAATATATAGTGCATGTATAGATAAAGGCAATTTCATGTAGTTTAAAGAGCATTTAAAGCTGATGTTTTATTTGCAAGCTATAAACAGTAGTGGATATTTACATTTAAATATAATTCTCATATATTTTTTGTTAGCGAATTGGATCATATTCCATCACTTGTTTGACACATTTACACCTCATCCTCAAAACTTGTATCGTATTATGGAGTGCAAATGCATCCCATATATTTGGTAAGAATAGAAGTTATTCTGCAATAAAAGCAATCATCGCCACTCATTGTCACCGCTCAGTTAACTTGTGCTAAATGGCTTGGGATACATGTTCCATGTCCTTCATGAAGAAATGCTTTTAAATTAGAAGTGATGTAATAATTTAAAATTAATTTCACCACAATCACGATCCAAATTGCAAATGCTCCAACATTTTGTGATTATTTTTCTCAACCATTTGTTGGGGTGATCAAACACTAGTGTGATGTGCTTGATGAAAAAATGTTCCAATAATATACTTAAGCATGATCTGTGCCAACAATCATCAACATTCCAATCCCAAACCTTCATGCAAAATATGTCATCCATA
Source organism: Torreya grandis (assembly GCA_037957365.1). Classification (NCBI taxonomy): domain Eukaryota; kingdom Viridiplantae; phylum Streptophyta; class Pinopsida; order Cupressales; family Taxaceae; genus Torreya; species Torreya grandis. The sequence continues at coordinate 3,669,243 of JARHVA010001099.1, forward strand.
TTTCGTGATAGATTGCATTTGTGTTTGTTGGGATTCAATGAATTTAAGGCAACTGTTGAATTTAAATGACTTGCATCCATCAAATAGGGGTATAAAGCTTCTAAGGTGGCAAGTTATTTGATTGAATGTTTACTATTGTAAAGGGTCGACGAGGACAACATGACATTGATTTGATTGTGAGAAGGCTCCATATTTGATGTGTGACTCAATTTAGCACTGTAATGCCAATGATATGGAGACAAGACACTGAGGTTTCAAAGTCTATATTGTAACTTATGTTCGTCTATGTTGCCAATATATTGACACCTAGAGAAATTATGATAAGGCCATACAAAACTTACAAGTGGTGAAAGATTTCAAAGTGCGCTGGGTGGTGATGATGAGGGGCAATGACAACATATTTCATGTGATATCATAAACTAGAAGGCCCATACCATCCACATTCTATAATGATATTAAAGTGGGGGTAATACATTGAAGTTTTGGAGTTAATCTTGTTGCTTTTGTTGTGGTTGAAGTGAGTACCGAACCTTTTACAAAGGTCATGCCACATAGGTGTATAAGGGGGCATCTTTCATGATACAGTGTGACTGTCATGGTAGAGGAGTCACCAGTTGAGAGAAAAAGTGGTTGATTGGTGATCGGTCTCTGGTGGTAGGGAGGGCTGACCTAGTAAGTTTTATTTGCAAGCATTAGGGGTTGTCCACATTGTACACTTAAATGGTGAATTTACTCCAAATATGAAAAGAAAACACTTACCCAAAAAAAACTTGAATATTAAACACACACACACACACACAGAAAATGAAATTAAGAAAAAAATACCGAGATTGTAGAAATAATGAAGGTGAGCCATACATCTTTGTACTAAGAATCACAATGGCTTCATAGTAATGCATCAATACCCAAATGCCACATCATAAACAATTGTTGAGCTAGTTGCACAACACCTATTGATTTCCGTACCATGACACACATTGCAATTTATGGTGGGCACTAGGTGTCCTGGATAGCCTTGCCTCTGCAAAGACTCTCATTGATCATGATGGTCTAAGTCTCAAACATAGATCAAACATAGAGGCACAATGTATCTTTTAATCAATGGTAACCCAAACTTGCAAGGAAGCATGCAGTTATCCACATATCTCACCAAACTGTATGTTACTAAACAATCCCTTCCAATATTACTTAAACCTTTAAACCAACTACTAATTATTAACATCTAACACTATTACAACAAAAAAATGGTTTTTTAATATTTATGATGTAATATCTTTTCCTATAAAAAAATCCGACTCAAAACAATAAAAACTATTGACTACAACTCATGACCTAGAAGTACCATTGTTCAACAAATAATATGTAGAAACCCCTGTTCTCACTTTCTCTGAAACTGCTTGTTTTTTCTTGTTTTGGATGTTTTTGGTTTTTTTGTGTTTTTGCATAAACATATAAAGAGGCGATTCTAGGAAGAATTGCTGAATAAATTCATATAAAATAATGCAAATCTAGAAATGATAGAATCTAGGAAATTAATTATTGTCAATAAGTTTATTGATCTTCTGTGACAATTACAACTAATATTTGATAACATGCAAAATCAAAAGTAACATTTTTTTATGAAACCTAGTTATGGCAGCCATCTGAAGAATTCAGGAAAATGGTGCAGCTTTGTCATCAAGCTACTTCTCCCTCTGTTTGATGCTTGGAAAATGATCCCAAGGTGTAGGCACCTTAAGGAATGGTGGCAGATGACCCAAGAAGCAGGTGATTTGCCCTAGATGAATAAATGCACCCTTTCTGTGAAGGTACAACCCTACTGTACAAAAGTATGGCCCTATGACAACAACCAACCAATAAAAAGTATGCCTCTGTTTGATGTACTAGAACCTCAGGAAATAGGCGCCTCTATTAGAGAAACTCTTCCAGGTGAAACCAAGCTGAAAATCTTGATTGATGCAATCTCTGATGAAGTTTTGTGATAACCTCTGAATGAAGCTACCTCTCTAAAAGCAATAAATCAGCTGGTATTTCACAGCCTCTAAACTGCAACACTGAAGATGGCTCGTTCTCCAATGCTAAATAAAAACTGAAACCCTTGGTTCTGTTCTCAGAAAAAAAGACTTAGCAAATTTTTGATTTCAAAACATAATGAGCTCCCTTCCCAATGAAAACCCTTATATCCTTCCCAAGTGCGATTTTCCCCAATTTGGCTTCATTTAAAAATAATTTGAACTTTTCCCTTTTTATTTCAATAGTCTTCAATGCACCTTTTAATTATAAATTATAATTAAAAAGTGGCCCCTCTCAATGTTGGTCTCCCCCTTCAATATCACTTAAGTTATAATATTAATAATATTATAATTTTATATCATAACCTACTGATAATAAATATTTAATTTGACAATTAAAATATTAATATCTCCCTCAAAAATTGTCTGATGCATAAATTGTCTGAAGCTAGTGAATAAGTGATTGATTTCACACATGACCAAACCATATTGCTAAAAATAACAGGGGTGCTCCGCTAAGTGACCAATACTGCTAAAAATAGCAGGTCAGGCAAATGGTGTCTGAATGACCCCAAATGAAAGCCAACTAGCAATGTCTGACGATCGAAGCCAAGCCAAGCTCCAATCAAGACCCTCTATCCATCCTATTAGCCTACGAGGGTCACATAATAGGCTAATCATAAGCTCTGAGATATGTCAACTGGAAGGGGACATGACAGTGCACCCCTCTTGAAATTGCTTGTCCCCAAGCAATCTCAACTCCGGATGTTGCAGAGTATCCTCGCTCTCCCATGTAGCGTCCTCCACTGGCAAGTCTCTCCATTTCACCAAATATTCCTTGATGGTCCTCCTACGCAATTGTCTCTCTCTGTACTCTAGGATAGACTCAGGTACTAAAATCAACTTTCCCTCATCATCTAAAGGAGGCAAAACTGCTGAAGGTACCACATGGTGTCCCAATGCCTTTTTGAGGTGTGACACATGAAAAACATTGTGGACCTTGCTTTCCACCAGAAGGTCTAGCTCATAAGCCACCTCTCCAACATGCCTCAAGATATTGAAGGGACCATAATAACGTGGCTTAGGCTTCTCTGAACCACTCTTCCTAAGAGTAGACTGCCGGTAGGGCTACAACATGATGTAAACCATGTCTCCCACCTCAAAAGACCTCTCTATCCTCTTTTGATCTGTGTATTGCTTCTGTTGATTCTGTGCTTTAGAAATATTCTCTTTGAGAGCCCTCATAATGTATTGACTCTCCTACAATAAATCTCCAGTGCTTGACACTCTACTATCACTCAGTAGCAAATCTAGAAAGCTAAGCGCCTCATAACCATACAACGCCATGAAAGGGGGCATCTGAATGGTCATGTGGAAGGTAGTATTGTAGCAATACTCGCACAAATATATCCATTTGACCCAAGCCTTTTGTTGCCTTGCAATATAATTTTTGAGGTATCCTTCCACCCATTTATTCACTATCTCCGTCTAACCATCGGTCTGCAAGTGGTAACTGGTGCTCAGTGTAAGCTTGGTTCCACAAAGTTTGAACACTTCCTGCCAGAAGTGACTCAAGAAGTGACTATCCCTGTCTCTCACTATGCTTCGAGGCAACCCATGTAATCTGAAAACCTCGAGGAAGAAGACTTCTGCTACCTGTGTAGTTGTGTAAGTGGTGGTGATCGAAAAGAAGTGGGCATACTTCATCAGCCGATCCACAACTACATATATACAATCATGTCCTTGGGCTTTGGGCAAGCCCATGATAAAGTCCATTGATAGGCATTCCCACTTCTTATCAGGAATCAGAAGTGGCTACAACAATCCTGTTGGATACGTGTTCTCCTACTTGTTCTGCTGACAAACATGGCACTCATGCACATAATGAAGAACATATACCTTAAGTCCTTTCCATGTAAAACTTTCCCGTATCTATCTATATGTCTTAAAAAACTTGGGATGTCTTGCTATGGGCACATCATGAAAGGCTCGCATAATAATGTTCTTCATCTCAGATCCTGGGATCAAGAAAATCTTGTTCTTGTAAATGATCAAGTCATTCACAAGCGTGTACCTGGTATCAACAATCAACCCCTCAACAATACTGGATGCCCAAGTATCCTTGGCATACTCTGCCACAATCAAATGCCTCCAATCCTTGGCAATATAAACCATAGAGTTCAAATAAGGCCTGCGTGAGAGGGCATCAGCCACTACATTTTGGGTGCCCTTGATGTAGGAGATATCGAAGTCATATGCCTGTAACTTACTCACCCACTTCTGCTGACGATCATTCAAGTCTTGCTGCCCGAGGAAATGCCTCAAATTGTTGTGGTCAGTTTTAATACAAAACTTACTTCCCACGAGATACTGTCTAAATTTGGCCAAGGCATGCATTATGGCCAACATGTCCTTATCATAAATACTGGAGAACCTCTCTGGCCCTCTGAGTTTTCATCTCTCATAAACAATAGGGTGCTTGTCCTGCATAAGCATTGCTCCAATGCCCTCACTAGAAGCATCACACTGAAGCTCAAAAGGCTTAAAAAAATTTGGTAGTGCCAACACTGGACACGTAGTCATCAGCTCCTTGAACCTCATGAAACACTCCTGTGCCTCAGGAGTCCAACATAATGCACCTTCTTCAACAAATCCATCATAGGTGCTACATGTCATGAATAACCATTCACAAATTTGTGATAAAAACCACACAAGCCAAGAAATCCTCGCAGCTATGTAAGGTCCACCGGAGTAGGCCAGTCTACGATAGCACGAATCTTCTCAAGATCCATCTGCACTCCCTCTGCACTAATGATATGGCCTAAGTAGAGAAATTCAATCATTCCCAAATCAAACTTAGACTCCTTAGCGTGCAAAGACTCCCTCTCCAAAATGTTGAGTGCTATATCCAAATGAGCCAAATACTCCTGCAAAGTCCTGTTGTAAATTAGAATGTCATCAAAGAAGACAAGTACATATCTCCTCAACTGAGAGTGAAAAGACCCTATTCATGGTAGACTGGAATGTCGCTGGAGCATTGGTTAGCCCAAATGGCATAACCACAAACTCAAAGTGTCCACAATGACAATGAAATGCGGTCTTCTCAATGTCCTGCTCACGAACTCTAATTTGATGATATCCCAATCTCAAGTCTATCTTCGAGAAGTAATAGGCATTATGAAGCTCATCAATAAGCTCATCTATTCAGGGTATGGAGTACCTATTTTTGATAGTCCTCTTATTCAGGACTTTGTAATCTATGCACATGCGTAGGGTGTCATCCTTCTTCTTCACTAAGACAACTGAAGAAGCGAATGGTGATTTTCTCAGTCAAATGTGACCCATAGCAATCAGCTCCCTGATTCTCTTCTCTATCTCATCCTTAAGCCACTTAGGATGCCTATACGGAGTAATCATGATGGGCTTAGCGCCCTCCTCAAGCTCTATAATGTGCTCAATACCCCTGTCTGGAGGTCTCCCTGGTGGAATATCACTGAAAACCTTTTCATGCTTAACTCTCAACTACTGAATGTCAGGATGATACTCGGCCTTATGTTGTCCCTCCTGAATAGGTGTCAATGTGAACTCCACAGCCCACTCTACCATGTCATGATGCATGAGTCTCTCCATTTGATGGAAGGAAATAGTCTTGACATTACTGTCTCGAATGGCCTTCAGGATATGTGTCTTCCCGTCCACATCAAACTGAATCTCCATGTCTTTGAGATGAAGAGTGACTTCCTTAAGGGAATGAAGCCACTTCATGCCCAAAACTAAATCAATATCTCCCATGTTCACCACATAATAATCAGCCTTGAACTCATAGTTATTCAAGCGCAAGGGGAGATCCTTAATCATACGGTCACACTTGAGAGTGTAACCATCAGCCACCTTAACCCGAATGCCCTCAAACTCTTTGATTACCAACCCACACCTCTCCAAAAATATGGCAACAATAAAATTATGGGTGGCACCTATGTCTAAAAGGGTGATAACCTTTTGCCCAGCTAAAACTCCACGAAGGCTAAAAGATCCCTTCTGCTGTATGCTAGACAACCGTGCCTCCTGGAGTTGGATCTCTGACTCTACCTCCACCTTAGGCTCTGTAGCCTCTGACTCTGACTCCTTTGAACTCTCCTGCTATCCAAAATTTTTAGAATATGAATTCTCATAAAAGGCCCACACAACTCTATTTTCCTTACCCTTAGGCCACAGAGGACAGTCATAGTTAGCATCATAGGGACCCTTACAGTAGAAACATAATTTTTTTTCCTCAAATCATTTAATGTTTCTTTGTCAAAGGGTGCTAGAGTTTTATCCTTAGAATCATTTTTAAAATCAGTCCTCTCTAATTTTTTATAAAATGATTTGTTATCCTTGTTAGGGATCTAGGAAGCACAATTGATTACTTTTCTATAAGTAATTAAACATGGAATTATACCAGAATGATTAAGTAACTAGAAACTTGAAACAGCACAGAATTTGAGAAACATTACACAATCTTATATTAAATACTCTTCAGAAGAAAATACAATAAAGAAGATGCCACTTCTTCTTCCACCTCTAAGGCTTGCCACACCTCAAGGACTTCTTCCCTCTCTCTCTTGCTCAACCACAACCAACTCAACAACCTGAGTTGTTAACCCTCCTTGATAGCTTCAACTGATCTCCTTGACCTTACACCTTGCAAATCTCCTTGACCTTGCTTTCTTGCTTCAATGCTTTACTTTCCTTAATTACAATACATGCCCCATGGGTCTCTTAAATAGGATCCCATGCATACAATAATTAGACCTCTAACTACAATAATTAGAAACACAGACTCAAGACTTAAATTAGTCTTCAACATGCAAACATCTTCAGACCTCTTAAATTAGATGAGTCTAATTTTGGAAACGTGTTCTGTAAATACATGCAAGAGCATGCACACACACAGGTGATCGATGTCAGTTGCTGTCAGTCTGCTACTGATCGACATCGGCCGATCCCTGGTCCCTGCCTGATCGATGTCAGCAATACTGTCGACACTAGTTACTAGTTGCACTCAGTAACTCCCTGATTAGCACCCTGGTGAAGCTTTTAGCTCCACAACTTAAAAATCTCCCACTTGGAGATAAATAGCTGCACCTGTACAGCATCCTCTACTAACCATCTCAGGCACCCCCATCTTCAAGCTCAATTTTGAAGACCAACCACCACACATCCTGTGATGTTATACCTGTCACCAAGTCCCCTGCCACATCTGAACTTTCTGACAACTCCCACTACTTAGGAAAACTTAGGTCTATACCAAACCTTATTTGATTTTGAACATCTGTTCTAAGCTCAGCTTGAACTGTCCAGCCCTTTTGGTGTGTCTACCGATTCTGCATCCTGCATTTTGAACCTTACCAACACCTTCTTCATATCAGCTCCCACTTGAGACAAAACCAACCTGTGATCTTCCATGTCTCTGAACATACTTATGCCAAGGAATCTTGCTACTTCCAGATTCTTCATGACACCCTATCTGAACTAACTTTACCCTTAGTTCAGTAACTTCATGTATATGTAACCCTGCAACAAGCACACAAAATAGTAACATAATAACGTAGCTAATATTATCTAACCTGGTAAAGAGAAATACAATGGTCAAACCTACATTGTCCTGCAGCCTACTCAAGACCATATGCACTGGCCTTCCGTCTCACGTATCCATCCACTCTCTTCTCTAACCTGGGAATCCATTCCTATGCCAAGCTCCCACTACTTCTGGATTCTACCTGTATTGCCTCTTCATATCTTCTTGGTTCTTGACCATCAGCAAGCAACAAATAAAATAAAGAAGGTGAACAATGAATATGAGGTTCACTTACCCTTTTAGTCCTCCATATGGGCGTTTGAGACTTCTTGACAGCTTGTTGTCTGCCCAACATCCATTCTAGTGACCGATCTCGGCCATCTCTCAGCCCGCACCCGACTGACATCAGTTTTATGCGACTGACTATCTACCGACGTCGATTCCCCTTGATCAATGCTGGTGTTTCTCTGTCTAGAGGCACCGACGTCGGGCTTCACCCAGCCGACGTCGGTCCTCTGACTGACGTCGGTCTCTTTGTTTTTCTTGTGAGTAATGACTTCTATCCGCGAGCTCATCTTGGATCAAAACCCTGTCCATCCTGCCCTACTCATAATTATTCAGCCCCTGTGACTGATCTCTACCCATCATCTCCTCCATAAACACCAAGGCTTCCCTATTCGTGTCAAAAGCATCAAATTTCCTTTTTTTGCACTGAACTCGATCTATGCCCTTCAAATTTGAACTCATACCTTTTGACTCAAGAACATGCATCTCATTCTTATTCATGTGACCAAGCCTATTAGGCCACATCTCTGAATCTACAGCTGAAGTAGATAAACCAGAAGGAGAATTAGAAGTACAAGTAGATAGGTAAAGCGTACCTACCTTCTTACCTCTTGCTACAACAAGTGCACCCTTGAAAACCTTCTAAGAATCTGTTGTGAGGGTTACTGTGCATCCCTCATCACCCAACTTTCCCAAAAAAACCAAACTCTGCTTCAGGACTGGGACATGCATAACCTCCTTCAACACCCATGTGTTGCTTGTCTGCAATTCCAGCTGCACTTTCCCTTTACCAACCATTTGACAAGGCATACCATCCCCTAGATAAAGCACTCCAAAGTCTCCCTGGACATACTCATAGAACAAATCTCTATTTGGGGATGCATGAAAAGAAGAATCGGAATCTAAAACCCATGATTCTATCTTACTATCCAAAGAAAGTATGAGAGCATCCTGTGCCAAAATACCTGCATCTTTTGCTTCTTCATTACCTTTATGTTGATTTTCTTTATCTTTTAACCAACAATCTTTCTTTGTGTGTCCTTTCTTTCCACAATACCAACAGGTGATACCTCTAGATTCAGATCTCCTTCCCATCTGTGACTTTGATTTCCCTTGCTCAACCTTCTCTCTTTGCCTTCCTCTGCTTTCAGCACTTAGAGCATTCCCTGATGATTCACTTGTGCTTTTCCTGCGAGCATCTTCATTCAAGATTACACTAACTACATCATCAACTTTTAAGATTTTAGAAGCAGACGCAGTATTACTTACTGCCATTACCAAACTCTTTCAACTTTCATGTAATGAGCACAAGATTAAGAGAGCCTTTATTTCATCATCAAAAATAATATTGACTGAACTTAATTGGTTTACCAAACCATGTAAATCACTAAGATGGGTATACACCGATCCACCTTCCTGCATTTGCAAAGTAAATAGCTGCTTCATAAGAAATACCTTATTTGATGCAAAGGGCTTTTCATATAGATTTGCCAAAGATTCTATCAAGTCTTTCGTTGTCTTACACTGTGATAAGTTGGAAATCATAGATGATGCAAGGATCAACCTTATGGATTCTAGATCCTTCCGATCAAGAACGTTCCATTCTTCATCCTTCATGTCTATGGGCTTGCATGCAACCCCACCCAATGATAAGTACAAATCTTTTTGATACAGATAATCTTCTATCTGCATCCTCCAATGTTGATAATTCTTGCCGTTAAACTTCTCCATTCCTAGCTTACTCTCTTCTGCCATTGCTGAACTCCCACTCAATCAAAAAACCCTTAAGAATGACCTGTAATCAAATAATAACTAGCTCCCTGCAACCTTAGCTCTGATACCAACTATTAGGGATCTAGGAAGCACAATTGATTACTTTTCTATAAGCAATTAAACACAGAATTATACCAGAATGATTAAGTAACTAGAAACTTGAAACAGCATAGAATTTGAGAGACAATACACAATCTTGTATTAAATACTCTTCAGAAGAAAATACAATAAAGAAAATGCCACTTCTTCTTCCACCTCTAAGGCTTGCCACACCTCAACGACTTCTTCCCTCTCTCTCTTGCTCAACCACAACCAACTCAACAACCTGAGTTGTTAACCCTCCTTGATAGCTTCAGTTGATCTCCTTGACCTTACACCTTACAGATCTCCTTGACCTTGCTTTCTTGCTTCAATGCTTTACTTGCCTTAATTACAATACATGCCCCATGGGTCTCTTAAATAGGATCCCATGCATACAATAATTAGACCTCTAACTACAATAATTAGAAACACAGACTCAAGACTTAAATTAGTCTTCAACATGCAAACATCTTCAGACCTCTTAAATTAGACGAGTCTAATTTTGGAAACGCATTCTAAAAATACATGCAAGAGCATGCACACACACAGGTGATCGACGTCGGTTGCTGTCAGTTTGCTACTGACTGACGTTGGCTGATCCCTGGTCCCTGCCTGACCGATGTCGACAATACTGCCGATGTCGGTTACTGGTTGCACTCAATAACTGCCTGATTAACACCCTAGTGAAGCTTTTAGCTCCACAACTTAACAATCCTTACTAGAAGACGCTCCTTTGGACTGAAATCTATTTTTTGGGACTGCATGTTCCATACTTCTTGCTTTTTTTATAGCTTCCTGTAAAGAGATAGGATCAAATGCCGTTATCCAACCTCTCAGTGGTTCGGATAGGCCCTCAATGAAAAGAACTATCAATCTACGCTCTGAAATGTTTGGCAGCATGACTACCAATCGCTGAAATTCACCAATGAAAGACTCCAAGTTGTCTGTTTGTTTCAGTTGTGCCAAATCTTGAAAGTAAAACTCTGGATCTTTCTTGTCAAATCTTTCAACCAACCTATCCATGAAGTCCTAGTACTCTGTCACCTAATTATGCTGAAGTGTTACCATACCATGGTACCACCAATCATGTGCTACTCCCTCCAAATGCAAAGTGGCATATTTGATAGCTTTAATCTCTGTCATTGGCCTCAGTGCCAAAAATGTGTCAAGCTTATGAATCCAAGCTTGAGCTGTCATCTTACCACTACCATCAAAAGTAGTTAAAGAAAGCTTGCCTGTAGCCTTCTTTAGCTCACTGTTTTGACCTCTAGGCCGCCTATCCTGTCTAAGTGACCTGTAATGCTCTCTCCTCTGATTTACAAAATGTTCAAAGGACATCCTCTCCTGAACCTGAGGAGCTAATAATTTCCATTCATCATTTGCAGCCATGAGTGCATCTGTAAATATGGGGTCTCCTGCCGCCTTCTCTGCCGGAGCTTCTTCTGGTTCCTCCTGAACAAATGTAGGGCTTGTAGGCCTATCAGCTATTTTGAAATGGGTCCGCTGTGGTCTCTGATTAACTATAACACTCATGTTATCCCCTTGTTCCCCATTCTGTCTAACAGGTGGGTTCATCCTTTCTACCATAGTAGTAAGTGCCTGTAATGCCTGTGCCATCTGTTGTTGTCCTATAACCATAGCACGAAAGAAGTCTCTAGTAGCTTGATCATCATTATTCTTGTTGCCTCTGGGTGGGCTACTCTCATGCCTGTCACCCATGATGACCGGCTGTGGTTCTAAACCCTGTTCACCTTTAAGTAAGGCTCTCTTGCGTGTGTAATACCTGTGTGAACCAACCTCCTCTAGTGGCATGTAATAATTAAACCCTTAGAATGGCAGGATTTAGCTCTGATACCACTATAGAAACTCCTATTCTCACTTTCTCTGAACCTGCTTGTTTTTTCTTGTTTTAGATGTTTTTGGTTTTTTTGTGTTTTTGCATAAACATATAAAGAGGCGATTCTAGGAAGAATTGCTGAATAAATTCATATAAAATAATGCAAATCCAGAAAAATAGAATCTAGGAAATTAATTATTGCCAATAGGTTTATTGATCTTCTGTGACAATTACAACTAATATATGATAACATGCAAAATCAAAAGTAACAATTTTTTATGAAACCTAATTATGGCAGCCAGCTGAAGAATTCATGAAAATGGTATAGCTTTGTCATCAAGCTACTTCTCCCTCCGTCTGATGCTTGGAAAATGATCCCAAGGTGTAGGCGCCTCAAGGAATGGTGGCAGATGACCTAAGAAGCAGATGATTTGCCCTGGATGAATAAATGCGTCCTTTTTGTGAAGGTACAACCCTGCTATATAGAAGTATGGCCCTATGACAGTAGCCAACCAATAAAAATTACGCCCCTGCTTGATGTACTAGAACCTCAGGAAATAGGCGCCTCTATAAGAGAAACTCTTCCGAATGAATCCAAGCTAAAAATCCTGATTGATGCAATCTCTGATGAAGTTCTGTGATAACCTATGAATGAAGCTACCTCTCTAAAAGCAATAAATCAGTTGGTATTTCATAGCGTCTGAACTGCAACACTGAAGATGGCTCGTTCTCCAATGCTAAATGAAAACCGAAACCCTTGGCTCCGTTCTCAGAAGAAAAGACTTAGCAAATTTTTGATTTCAAAACATAATGAGCTCCCTTCCCAATGAAAACCCTTATATCCTTCCCAAGTGCGATTTTCCCCAATTTGGCTTCATTTAAAAAGAATTCAAACTTTTCCCTTTTTATTTCAATAGTCTTCAATGCACCTTTTAATTTAAATTATAATTAAAAAGTAGCCCCTCTCAATGCTGGTTGCCCCCTTCAATATCACTTAAGTTATAATATTAATAATATTATAACTTTATATCATAAGCTCCCGATAATTAATATTTAATTTGACAATTAAAATATTAATATCTCCCTCAAAAATTGTCTGATGCATGAATCGTCTGAAGCTGGTGAATAAGTGATTGATTTCGCACATGACCAAACCATACTGCTAAAAATAGCAGGGGTGCTCCGCTGAGTGACCAATACTTCTAAAAATAACAGGTCAGGCAAATGGTGTCCGAATGACTCCGAACGAAAGCCAACTGGAAATGTCTGACGATCGAAGCCAAGCCAAGCTCCAATCAAAACACTCTATCCATCCTATTAGCCTACGAGGGTCGCATAATAGACTAATCATAAGCTCTGAGATATATCAACTAGAAAGAGACATGACATAATACAACTACATGACATAATACAACAATCTAACAGATTCAAAAGCGAGGAGGTACAAATCAATTTGATTTACATAAAGTTAAAAGTCAAGTCATGCCCATATGAGCGTCATTTTCCACCCACCATGTAGAAGACAAATTTGAGAATGCTAGTTGGACGTAACTCATACACAGAAGAACAACTAATTCAACCTGACTAGGTCTCTTTCAGACAAATAATATTTTGAGATTCAGACATTCATTTTCTAAACATTGAATGACTTTAACGACTTTCACCATTTATAAAACCAAACGACATGACAGAGGTAATTACTCTCAACAGCTTTAATTTCAGAGCTCTTTTCTTTTTCTGATTGCGAGTTATCATATCTTATATTTTCTCATTAAGAATGAATTCAGAGGGTGGCAAACCTGTCATAAAATGCCTCTTATGGCTCTCTATTATAGTTGCCATGGTCAGTGCATCCGACCCAGATCCTCTACAAGATTTCTGCGTTGCCGATCTGTTTGCAGGTAAGTTTTATTGCCTCTGTTACTTTTTTGGATTGAAGGATAAAATAACTTTCCTTTACAGTTTTTTTTAAGTATTTGAGTATGCACGATAATTTTTATTAATTTATTTAATATTAAATATTCTGTCAATTATTTTCGACAAATGATAACATAGAAATCGAATAGAGAACGATTCTATGAAACATGTAAAATCTATTAAAAAAATTAAATTACACAATGATTTATACAAAAAATCTAGAGTTTTAAGGCCATTTAACTGAGGATATAAAGTATAAACAAAATTTCTTACACAATTGTAATTTGTATGTTATTCTTTGTTTAGTGAGAAAACCCTTTTGGCTACCAAAGTGTATAAACTTTCTTGCTTCGCCTTGCTTTCTGGTTGCCTCTGCTGCCGGTGAGCTTGGCCGGATAAATTTTACAAAAATTACCGCAGACATGAATCGAAACATTGACTTTTTGTCCACACAAACAGGTGTGTATTAGGGAAGGGATAATTGAAAACCATGCATAAAAGTATTTATATAGAGAATATAAAACTTCCAATTTATTATATATGTAGTTTGTAATTTATATATTAAATTATTTATGTATGTGTACAAATTTTTATTAGAGAATGAAATATTAAATTATTAAAATATAAAATAAAGAATTTGAATATTATTAAGTTATTATTTTAACATACACCAATTTAATATGAGAGATTTAGTTTTTATTTTTCAAATAATTTTTTGAAAAACATTTTAATTATAAATAAATTGTATCACATTATAATATTTTATAATAAATCTTAGCTTGTCCATGCCTTATTTATAATATACATAAAAATTCTAGGGACATGTATTTATGAGTCTATGCAACTTAACAAACATAAAAAATTGGATTGTTTTTTAGTAATTTATAAATTAAGTTTACTGGATGTATATTCCCTATTTTAATTACAAGTATTTGTCATCAACTATTGAGGAAGAGTAAAGTGTGCAATTTAGAGGTATATTTGATCACATAAAATATATAATTATAAAAAGTATTTTTTTCCTTTAATAAATTATAATTTTTTTCATTTTTTTAAGGATTGATGATGGTTTTTATTAGAGTATAGATTGATGTAGAATATAATCAAGGGTCAAATATCCATGTAATTTATTAACTATTTAAATACTATGTATATGATGTAAACTATATATCACTAAGAGTGATCATTATTGGTCTTGAGGATAATCAATAGTTATTAAGAGTTCTGAGAGTACAATCAATAGTGAACATTATCAGTCTCGAGAATAATCGACCATCATTAATAGTCCCTAGAGTACAGCCAACCTCACATACCTTTCTAAATATTTAATCTTAGATGAAATTTGGGACAACTATATTAAACAACTCACCCATATTTCATTGACAATAATTTACTCATATTACTAATTTCTTTTTAAAAATTTACATTATATAAAAAATATTATTTAAAATAATTAAATTTAAAAATATTAAATATAAAAAATTTAAAATAAACTATTACGTACAAATTAAACTATATATTTAATATACATCTATATATTATAATTTAATTAATTAATTCATTTAATTTATTATCATATTTTTAAAAAAAAAATTAAATTATTAAAATGACATTTAATCATTTTTATTTAAACGATTAGTGATATTTTATTTTACATATTTATTTTCAACTATTGGTTCATACAAAGACCAGGTCCTGTCCTTTACAATGGTTAACAATTTTTATTTTTATTTTTTGAATTTTGGGTATGATCTATCACTCAAAACCCGTCAGTTAAACTATTACACATAAAAAGTATGGTCGCTAGTTATCTGATTACTGATAAAATCACAATTTCTCATTAAGAGATTCTCTAGTGCTTCATTTAATATTTGATGTATTGTGCAGGGGCTGGGAAAGTGAATGGATTTGTATGCAAGGATCCCAAGACAGTAAAAGCCTCTGATTTCTTGTTTAAAGGGCTGAACAAACCAGGCTCAACCAATAATACATTTAGCAGCAAAGTTACAGCAGGAAATGTGCAGAACTTTCCAGGGCTAAACACCTTAGGAATTTCAATGAACAGAGTAGACTTTGCCCCTGGGGGCATAAACCCACCTCATATTCACCCTCGTTCAACAGAGATTGTATATCTAATGAAGGGCACCATTATTGCTGCTTTTGTCACCACAGACAATGTTTTGTTTTCTCAGAAGTTGGAGAAGGGAGATGTGTTTGTGATACCAAGGGGGTTAGTGCATTTTCAGCAGAATATAGGGTCTTCCAAAGCTGTGGCAATCACTGCTTTTAATAGCCAGATGCCTGGGGCTCAGATTCTTCCTTTAACACTTTTTGGGTCTAGCCCTGCAATCTCAGAGGGTGTTTTGGCTAAGGCTTTTCAGATCAGCAATGAGCAAGTGAAAGAAATCAGTTCTAAATTTGCTCCATCATAGGCGATTGAATGGTTACTTCATTGCATATTTATTGAAAAGAATGTGATGTGAACTCACAGCTGGTTTTAATTAGGTTCAATCGGATTGATTTATTCATTTATTTTGGCGGTGGTGTGTTCCACCGACCTTAGGCAAATGGATTTACTAGGGACTTTACGTCTTCAAACAATTTGGCAACCGCCAAGCATATGATCTTGTGGCTGCAACTCTTAGGTTAAATGGATTATAATCTTTCTTCTATCCATGATGTAATAGTTTGGAGGTTTTTATAGGCCTAATGGTTCGTTCATATGATTCTTTCTTCTTTGTGATTATTAAAAGTTTGTTTAATACTTAATTTTCATTTGAAGTAGTTATTAGTTGTAGAGTTTTATTATTTTAAGGTATTTGTATATTTATAAATTATTGTATTAAAAAAATTTTGATGTTTTTTATGGTTGTGGTTTTTTTTCTTTTTTTTTTTTGAATTTTTTACATAGGTTTTGTCTCTTGTGTTTTGGACTCTCGATTTGTCCTTTTCTTTTTCATTGTATGTCGATTCACATGTGAATAGGGTGCTAGTTTGAAATTTATTTTTTTAAGTAAATGCACAAGTGCATATAGGACATGAATGGATACATAAGGAATTGAAATAACTATCCAGTGATTATTTGTAGAAAAACAAATACAATTAATTCAAACATATAGAGAAGAATTAAAAAATATATAAAGATTTTATTTATTTTGTAATACATTCATTCTAACATGAAAAGTTATGTAAGACTAACGCTTACATTCACTACACTACTTGATAAACATGTATTATCCTCAATGTGTTGATTCCAAAATTTGTACAAACATCTTAGGAGCTTAATAATAATTAAGGGTGAATATAAGGCCTCAAATAAATCCCTCATATATCTCTAATCTTTAATGTCTTACTAGAGTTTAATAGAAGGATATCAATTTCCCAAATATTTGCATGGAATTTCATAAAAGAAAATGAGGTTTTCAAAGCCATGGAAAAAACACACAAGTTCATCAAATTAGATTTTTCATGCCCAACAATTGCTAGAGTTTTAACTTAAATTTTTCAAAAGTCTACACTAAGGTTTTTGGAAGATTGGATTGACAACTCAAGGGAGCACTCTCGATTCACACTAATTTTTTTTATGTTTTGTTTGCCTCTTTGTTTAATGCTATTTTGCACTATCTTTTTCTTATGATTGTCTTTAGACTAGCAATGAATTGAATATTATTCTTAGAGCCCATATCTTCTCATTTATTGTTACATCAAATTATATTTTTAAGCAAGTCTTAGGATATTTTACACAGTTTTGGGTTAATGTATTGCATGTTGATGTGAAATGATTTTCTCATAAATTTTTTTTTGGTAAATATGTTCTCTCTTGCACCCCTTAGGGTTAAATCATGCTTTAATAATGATATATCTGATTTTTATAAGGCTTGTGTCATTCCATTAAAAATAATATCTTTAACTTGTGTATTACACTCAAACCCTAGATTATTTTGCTTACATATTATTCAAATCTTAATATTTTTGCATGTTATGTATGTTTTCATCTTATGCCACCTAAAGTAATTATATTTAAGAACCAAATAATATAAAAGGATTGCTAATTGCAACCCTAATGATTTTTTTGAAATTTATTTGATTAATCCTACGACTTTATTGAAGAGTAAAAAGGTTTCTCTAAATGATGTTATTGTTCTTTTTATTATTATATATCCTATTGCAAATGATGTTGAGGTGCTATTAAATGATATTAGTGTAGATGAATTATAATTTGATTTTACTTATGATAGTTATCACCAAGATTAAACCAAAAGGGTAGAAAGACTTATAGAGTTTAAGAACACATTATGGCTTACCTTATGTAGATATAAAAGTTTATGTATCCATCAAAATATTTCTAATGGCAAACCCTAAGTCAATAGGCTAAAAATGGGCGTACAATATAAGATATACCTTATAAGGTGAACAATGGATATTTAAATGCTAATAATGTAGATTAAACACTTACAAGATCACCTTCCATGTCTAGCAATGTAATCATTTTTCAACATTCATATGAAACCATTCCACTTCTCACTTCTATTGCTTTCTCTATTTTTGATACTTATCTTACTTCTAAAAACTATTTGCTCGGTTCCCCAATTCCGTAATGTTCACAATGATTCTCAACTTAATTCTTTTTACAATAATTCTATTCTAACTTATTTCACTATCATCTCTCTTCCAAATCTTGAAGTGATGACTATGATGCATGCATTGTGTGATCTCCAAAGTTAAATTGAAATATTATCTCAAGGGTATAAGAAGACAAGTAATAAGGTTGCTTAATCCAATGATTTATTCTTAATCCCTTGGCTTATGGAGTGCTTGTTTACCCTTGCTAATAGGATTTGTAACCCCAAAGTTTGAACTATTCAATGGAAAAAAGGCTCTTCTGACAATAGTAGATCATTTTATGCCTCTTTTCTATCTTTTTTCTCATAATTAAAAAAATGTTAGCTAACCCATTTCCAAGAATTTTAAATGATTATGCACTTCATTGGTTTTATGTTTTTCCAAGTGGTTTTATGCATGCTTTCACAACATTAATTGATGATTTTCAAGCTCATTTTTCATCAACATTAATATGAAAATTACATTTACATAAATTTTAATCGAATTAAACAAGGACTCAATGAAAATTTTAATGAGCATGTGCTTATATTTAAGATGATGGTTAACAAAATGACTCACCAATTACCATATAGTGAACTTCTAATTATATTTACTCAAAGCTTTATTTTACCCATTAAAGACATAATAGTTGTCAACACTTATGAATATTTCGACAAACATTTTAATATGATTTAAAACTTTGAGATAAAGATTTTATAGGCCATATGGTCTAATGCCCCAACCTATAATGGATCTAAGTTTTAAGATAAAACAACCTTCAAGGTGAAAAGTAATGACAATGATTTTCAACCTAATATTGAGGCAAAATATAGTAAATGACGTGGAACAACCATCTATCAAATTAGTGTTATAATGTTGACCCCTAGTTTTGGAAAAGTATGAGAAAGCACTTGTTTTTGTGGAACACTCAAAGGGCATAAGGGATACACATATTTTAAAGGAATAACACATTAACTCAAGGATTGAAAGGCACATGAAGTTTATGCCAAACACCAATATTAAGGAAGTCTAGTAGAGTGCCAATGGGCTCAACAATATGTGAGGAAGCACTTACATAGATGTGTCAAGAAACGTTAGATTGTTCAAATAAAAATGGCTTATTAAGTCCTAACATACGCCACTGATGGTGATCTATATGACAAAAAACACAAAAAATAATGAAAGGGAAGAAAGTTGCACGAACCATGGAGCCCAAAAGAAGGAGAATTGGTCAGAGAAGTTGAAAGAGTTATTTATGGATGCAAACATTAAAACAATCCATTGAATTGAATGGTATTACTGAATCTAGCATGGTGTGGCATGAATCTATGAGTATTTTTGGTAAAAAATATTAAATGTAAGTAAACTACACCAATAATATTTAAAAAAATGTCATGAATTTCTTTGGGTCACACATTTATAATTGTAATTACAAGGTGGTGCCTTGGGTCTATAAAATCCCACCTTGCCTCAAAAATTAGGTTGTTGACATTGTTGTTGATGAGATCATTATTGATGCCTTCATTATTACACTATTATTTATATTTTTGATGTCATCATCATATCATATTATATTTAATTATAGAAGTTAATAAGTATTGAACACTCTTGAAAAACTTATCACCAATGAATAGAGAAAAAAACAAACATTTATGATTGCCCTCATATGTTGTGTTGATTAGTCGAACTAAATTTAGTGTTTTTATCTAGTAATTTAGATTTAGTGTAATTATTTCTTAGTGTTGAAACTTCAAAGTTTTGGATCAGGATATGTTACAAAAAGAGATAACAATGTTTTGAATTACCATCTTCAAAACTAACATAACAACACTTACCACATACAAAACTCACTTATGTGATATGTTGATGGAGTGACTATTAGTGTTAGGGTAAAAAAAAGTGGCACAAATTAAATGTTAGGCACATAAGAAATGTAAGTTGCAAAAGATGATGTGTAAATATCATTCACTATATTTCATTGGGGATTATTGAGAAATGTTTAGATGAGATGGAGTCATCCTAGCCTATGGAAGCTATCACCTAAACAGTGGGTAAAAGAATATTAGTATTATCCTATGTATAAAGTATTTTTATTTGAGTTACATGGACATATCCATACATGGTTGGTCAGATATGATATCAAAGTAAGAAAAAAGGAATAAAGTATCCTTGGATAGAAGCACAGATTGAGCTATTAAAATATACTAATACCATTTACACCAAATCAATATATGTGTGGTGGATAGGCACATTAAATAAATATCTACTAGAATTCATAATATCTAAATATTCTTGCCTAGAGGAAGCAAAAAAATGTTCTTGCCTGAGCCTAGATGTTCCTAAATAATGTCGTTACCTTGAAAATTAAAAAAATATTGGTATATTATGGTATTGAGAATCTACCCATGGAATGATGAACTCCATTATTCATGGGATGAGTGAATGGTAGAAGGATGGGAAAGGTTCACGTGATAAGTTTGTGAAGGGTGCAGGTCTAAAGAATTTAAGCATAGAGAGCCTAGATGCTCATGAACTCAGGAGGTGAAAATATGATGAAGAATGGAAAAGAGTAATTTCCACCATGGAACCTAGAAACAGATGGATTTGAGTCAGGGAGATGTTGTGAGGACATGTGAAAAATTGGGAAGGGCATGAGGGTGTCTATCATGATGAGAAGATGTGCTCCAATGAGGAAGAAGAACATGTCAATGAACATATTGAAATTCTATAGGACAAATTAAATCACTTAGGACTTGATGAGCATGCAAAAATGATCAAATAGTAGAAGAGGTGCCCATCCATGATCTACATGAAACATTAGCTCATGCATTCTAAACATAAATGAAAGGAAAAAAAGTAAATCATGTGGATTTGTCTCAAATGATGAATCCAAGAGACAAGTGATAGTGAAGAGTATATTACTATAAGTAATATTATATAAACATATATTAATAAATAATAATACTAGTTATGTATTCTAAGAGCCCAAGTATGTCAGGCATGCCGCACACTGGGGATTATAATCAACCCAAACAAGGGAGTAACAACACATCAAGAGTAATAATGGTTATAGGATATAGTAGTAACTAACTTGGGCACCGATATGGTTGCAACACAATCTAGTGTAAGTGTTAGTGGAACATCACCTTCATTAGGAGGAAATGTATGTAGCATAGGTAAAGGTAGCAAGAATTCAAGCACATAAGTAACAACTAGTGCACCAATCATAAAAATTTAAATCTAAAAAAATTACATTTATGTGATTTCTTTGAGTTTTACAGATTATAGAGGAGTGGAAAATGTTGCATAGCATGTCCATAAATGTGAGCTCATATGGCATGCTAATGACATTTTCATGCCATATCAAAAGTCAAGCCGATTTGTGACCATATTGATATGTCATGCACACATATGGTATCATGTATTTGAACAAAAATAAACTATTGTAGACTATTATCAACTCAAGGAAGCATTTTTAAGGAATCTGATATCATTGAGTTTGAGCAACAAAACATATCTGCATAAAAATAAATAATCAAGATCTAATAGAGTGTCCATGCATATGATGGAAGGTTTGATACCTTAATATATAATCTCTCATATGATATCCACCCCATTTAGTATGCACAATGATGTGTTTTAGGGTTTTTATACCTTTATAGTATTTATGGTCTATGAAAACATTCATATAGCCAAGAGAGGCTCTTTAAGCAACATTGAGTGTTGAGGCAATTAGTAGTTTGGATATAGGGATAAACATCTTTATGGAGGCACATATCATTTGAATATCCTCATAGTTACAAAATTTGACATTCAATAGCACAAATGACACTCGTAGTAGTTTATGGTGTACAAACTATGAGGTGGAAGGCCATAAAAAAAGCTTTCAAATGTTAATGTCAAGGGACTACTAAAGTCATGTGAAATATGCCATTAAGATCATCATGTATGTAACTTCCCATTTCTATGGAGGTAAACATAGATAATGGTCTCCTTATACTATAAACTATGTGAAACCTCTACCCAAAATATTGAATATTATTGAGTAATTGATGAAATTAAAGAAGTGTATATGAGAGGAACATAATAGAAAGATATAGGGATTTAAAATCAAGAATACATTAAATATGGTGATTAGCACCCATACAAAGGAATAGGAGGTGGATGATTATATCCCATATGCACCTAAAATAATTGTGGATTTCCAAACCACTACCAGAGTGATTGTCCAAAGATGACAACTTGTGGGTAATATTGAGGAGAGAAGAAGCTAACTATCCACATGTTAAGAAGCAAGAAATGAAAGGGTGGGTATTTTCCATTGAATAAATGTTTGAGAAATGGGAGAAAGAGTATGTCAATCCTGAGCCAATCAGTTCTCCCTCTCCTATTCCTATGACCATTCTCACTCAAGAGCATGAAGATATCCCATCTTGGATCTTCTCCCATGACTTTAACTGTTTCATACCCTCTCTTTTGAAACCACCCTCTCCCACACCCATTCAGGAAAAAGAGAATGTAACCAAGTCTTGCACATTCCCCTTATGGAAATCAATCAAGGAGGGCACAAAGAAGGAAAGGGAGGTGTTAGTTAAGGCAGTCCAAGAACTAGTCCTGATAGAGGAAGGGTTATTTGTGCCAAAAATGAATTAAACAACCATAGCTCATCTCATTGAGCTTGGTGTACAAGAGTTCTAAGACTCTCTCTCCTCAGTTCAAGAGCCACTTAAAAGAGCATTCAAAGTACCTAGTTAGAAGGATACCCTCCTAAGTTTCAAGCAAGGTGAACGTATTCACCCTCTCACCATCTCCCTTATAAAAGAGGAGCCTATTTTATAAAGGATAGAGGAAGCACTTGTAGTCATAGGTGAGACTAAAAAAGACAAAGCCAGTGTATATAATGAGGAGATCATAATATGTAGCCTAATTCATAAGGAGGAGCATGTTTCATATTCCAGGTTGCATGAGCCTATTGAGAAGTAATAGGATAACCTTCATGAACCTAATGTGGAGGCTAGGATCAACTCAAAAAAATTTAAAGATCAATGGCAGCATTTGTGCTCAAATTTATTGAGTGAAATGGAGCAACTTAATGTTACAAACTTGTCTGAAGAGGACAATCTATAATCTGAACATGGGGCAGACCTTGAATGGACTATTGAAGGTCCATTCTACATAGATGAAGAAGAGGATTAGGACTAGATGCCTAAGGTTTGTCCACTTCAAGTTGAGGTGTCAATTAAAGATAGCCCTAATATGTTAGAGCTAGAGGATATCATATTAGACTTTGAGCAAGAAAAATATGATGTTATAGACCTGGGATGATTAAATCAACCCTCATTTTTAGTTTAAGAGTAATATGAAATCTTGATTGAAGTTGATGAAAGGGACATCTCGAATGCTTGGGTGATTCAATTTGATAAACATACCAGTAAAGAGCGTAAAGAGTTATGACAATGATTCAATGCCATAACCAAAGAATTTGAATGGGCCAAGGGACATGTCCTTCTAGAAAGCCATGAACATGCTATTCTAAACATAAATAGTCCTACTTTACACAAGGATAAGGTGGAAGAATATGGCCTTTTTGGACCATCAATCAAACCAGGTGTAGTTAGTTCCCAAGAGCCTGAATGAAGTCTTCATGCAAGACTAGATATCAAAATCACGTAAGTGCTCTTGCAGTCCAACATGAACTGGGTTTGGAAGACTTGGACCAATCTGTATACATTGGAGACATGTTCATGTTTACAAATCTTCCACAAGTCATATTTTTGCCACATGGAAAGTTATCATCTCTAGCCAAGGAAGGAAGAATGCACTATTTTCCTTTAGCAGGCTCTCAAAAGAACAAGTTTCCAGCATTCAGTCATTTTTAGGATTGGTTCGATGCCAAGGTTCAACCAAAGCGTCCGTCGACAAGCTTCTAGGCAAGAGGCGAACTATTAAACCATTGAACCTTGAACCATCTTGGTTCAATGAGTTCGATGGGTTCAAAAGGTTCAACGTCATCAGCAGGAGTTAAGCACATTTGTCAAAATTTGAAGTTCAACCACTTCAAGGTTCAACAGCTACAAAACCAGTTCAGAGAGTGCAGGGTCGGTTCACTTCTCCAGTTTAATCAAATGGTTCGTCATTCGGTTCAAGTCTTTATTTGAACCATTGAACCAAAAAAAAGGTTCAACATTGGGTTCAAAGCAAAGGTTCAACGTCAAGGTTCAATGTGTGGTTCAACGTTGGGTTCAACGAAAAGGTTCAACGTTGGGTTCAACGAAAAAGTTCAACGTCAAGGTTCAACGTGTGGTTCAAAGCCTTGGTTCAATGTTGGGTTCAACAAAAAGGTTTAACGTTGGGTTCAACGAAAAAGTTCAACGAAAAGGTTCAACATTGGGTTCAACAAAAAAGTTCAACGTCAAGGTTCAACGTGTGGTTCAAAGCCTTGGTTCAACGTTGGGTTCAACGAAAAGGTTCAACATTGGGTTCAATGAAAAGGTTCAACATTGGAATCAAAGAAAAGGTCCAACTTTGGGTTCAACGTAAATGGTTCAACACTTCAAGGTTCACCGTTTAGTTCAACACTTCAAGAGTTCAATTGGTTCAATGTCTTGGTTCAATGAAAAGGTTCAACATCAAGGTTCAACGTGTGGTTCAAAGCCTTGGTTCAACGAAAAGGTTCAACGTTGGGTTCAATGAAAAAGTTCAACGTCAAGGTTCAACGTGTGGTTCAAAGCCTTGGTTCAACGTTGGGTTCAACGAAAAGGTTCAACGATGGGTTCAACGAAAAAGTTCAACGAAAAGGTTCAACATTGGGTTCAAAGAAAAGGTTCAACATCGGGTTCAATGCAAATGATTCAATGCTTCAAGGTTCAATGTTTAGTTCAATGCTTTAAGAGTTCAATTGGTTCAACGTCAAATGGTTCAAATGCCAAAGAGTTTGATTGGTTCAATATGTTAATCAGCTTTGAATCATTGAACCAAAATTTGGTTCAACGTTTGGTTCAAAGCCTTGGTTCAATGTCTTGGTTCAACATAAAGGTTCAATGTCTTGGTTCAAGGCTGGGTTGAGCACAAGTTCAAAGCCAAGTTCAATGACCACTTGAACCTTTGAACCGTTGAACCAAAATTTGGTTCAATGATGGGTTCAAGGAGTGGTCCAATCACTTGGTCGGCAAAGACAGCCGAAGGATGTAAAGACAGCCGTGAGGACACCTTGCCACGTGGACTGTTGACTTGGACTGCCACATGGACTATTGACTTGGACTGACACGAAGACCCTACTGAAGGACACGTAGACTGCCTAAGGGTGTTTCAAAGAGCAAAGGTAATTTGAAATAAAGTGAAGGCAAAGATAATTCCTTTAGACTTTTTGTTCGAAGGAATTCCTTCAGACAAAAAGTCTGAAGGAATTTGGAAGGTCAAACGTAAAAGAAGACCTGAGTTTTTTAAAACTGCCAGCAACACAAGCAAACAGGCCACAATAATAAAAGTCGATGAGGAATTCGGAAGCTAGCAGACCCGCGAGAAGAAAGCGTTTCAAAGATAAATCCTGAAGACAAAGGTCAAGTGGGCAAAAGGCAAAAAGGTAAAAGCTAGGTTAAAGACAGCAAAAATCCAAGGGAGCAGACAAAACCATTGAAATTTGAAGAAAACTTGCGCAAAATAAAGGAAGCCGTAGGAATAACACTCATATATATTGAGCCCGTAATGGTACCTCGCAATTCAAAGGTTTCTCTACAGATGAAGAATGAGCGTGTTCTGTTGGGGAATCACTAGAACAACAAACAGTTCTGATTCCACTTGTCAGGATCTTGCTCATCAATAAGAGAGCACAATATGATTACCTTGTATAAGTAACTAAACACGAAATTATACCATATTGAACAAGTAACTAGAATTCACACATAGCACAAAATATGAGAGACAATACACACACTTGTATTAATACTCGTACAAAAAGAAAATACAATAAAGAAGATGCCACTTCTTCTCCACACCTCTCAAAGGATTCCCACACCTCAAGTGTACAGCTATTCTCAATCAAGAGTCCACTCTCCTACCAAAATGGTCCCAACAACCAACTCACACACAGAATTGGTGTTCACCTCCTACTGAACAGTAATAACCCTGCCAGTACACAAGTACTCAAAGTACTTCAAGTTGATCTCCCATGAGCTTGCAACAACCTGCAAATCAATTATCTTACACTTGGAAGGAACTTCTTTGCCTTCCTCTCTTTTGCAATCATTACAATACATGCCAATGGGTCTATAAATAGCTCCTATGCTAAACAATAACTTAGACTTCTAATTACAATAATTAGACACGCAGCTAAGACCAAAAATAGTCTTTACATGCAAACACTCGGTTCAAGTATCTAACTGTTCATGCAACAAACAGTTCTGGAACTGCCACAGGCGACCAACGTCGGTCCCTATCTGCCTGGAGGTTGCCGATGTTGGGCGACTCCTACCGATGTCGATTACCTTCAGCTCACAACTGCCGATGTCAGTTGGCTTCTGCACCATACTCTATTGACGTCGGTTTTCTTGGAACTCAGCAACCTCCTATGTTTGCATTGGTTGAAGCTTTTAGCTCCACAACCTAACATGTTCTTGGGCCATCATGGGAACGTGAATAGGGTCAATGACAGAATTGCCAGGCAAATCTGAAGCAAATGCCATTTCCATATTAATGTGAGTGACCAATACAAAGAAACTACAGAGAAGACTAAGTCCGCGAGAAAAAACAAGACAGATGCGAAGCCAATAAAGCCAAATGAAAGAAAGCCAAGGCAAAGCTAAACAAAAGAGCCAACCCAGACTTTTTCAAAGGCAAATCCGACAAGGGGAAATAATAAAGGAAAAAAAGCCTGCAGAGATATTTCTGAGTAAAACATGACAGTGCCGGTGACGTCCCGCAGGCTGTCAAATTTAGGCCGCGGGAAGTAACCATTGGGATTAAAGCAAAATAGCAGAAAATCCAAAAATAGACTGAAGACGACTGTGCAAAGGAGTAGAAAATAGACAATTTGATGAATGAGTGAACATGGAGTCTTGCCAAAAATAGACACGCCCAAAATTAGAAGATTTATATGCAATACTGGAGCTATTTTCGAATAAACGGTCTAAGTTCAGTTGACTAATCATTAAGATCCTGTTCAGCTCCAGTCTTGGCATGCATCTAAAGGTCTAAATCTAGCTTCAACTCGACTTCCATTTTCTAACAAGGAGTTGACTGTTCCAGATTTGGAGTTAACTAATCCAATCAAATGCCACATCTAAAATTAGAAGATTTCCATGCAAGGATGAGTGCGTTTCATCAAACAAGAAAATTCATGCAAGGACAGGAAAAATATATTTTATTAAGTTAACCAAAGTGAATTTTTCTCTTAAAGATTATATGGCTATCTTTGGACTATTGTAATTTGCTATATAATGGCTTTCAACCTTGTTAAAAAATAATCCAATCTCTCTTGGTTAGACCAGACTCTGCCATTAAGAGTTGTGTAAACTTTTTGATCAATAAGTAGGAGTGTACTTTCAGATTTCAAGCTTAGCATAGTGTATATTTTCCAACAATTTGCATAAATGGTAGAGTTTTCTCCCTTCCCAAATTTTGTTCGTACCTAGTTGCTATATTGTCCTTGTGCAGGTCATGTTGAAGTTTTCTTTATTGTATTTTGCTGAAACTGTAAGTGGATGTTAGGCTGCTGCAAAGTGTCTTTTATCAAACCTCTCTCCACCATTTCCCTCAGGTTTTAGTTATTGGACTGAACCTCTGCATGAAATACTTATGCACAAGTGATTAATTTGAAGTCTAAGGTCTTCCTTCTCTGTTTTTCACTCAGTGTTCAAGGTTCTGAGCCGAATAGGATCATAGTTCTGGTGTATCACCCCCTTTTAGGTAGGATTTCCCTTTAAGTTTCTCCTTCTCCCTTTTCCATGGCAGTCAGCAGCGTAGAGTAGGAATCCTAATTGATACATCATACAAGAACCAACCTTCTCTGGAGGTTCTCCTCACTGTTGAGGCACCCACCCTCGTGAGGAGATCCCATTGTTTCAGCTGGATAAAGCACTGGCTATTTTCATGCATGTCTTCGAATCAGGGCATAGCTCTAGGTTGACAACAATTTTTGGCACACCCGGTGGGACTATAAAAAAGAGTTCATAGCATCATTTAGACAATCAGTTTATGCCAAAAATTACTACAAGATCAGCAAGCAAAGGTATTCCTTTTTAATTTTTGACTTGTAAAGGAGCAAGATCTAGAAGGACAAGACCATATCCTCTAAGGAGAGAATATTTAGCTCCCCCTCACCCTATTGTGCTCAACACTAAAATTCCCATCATGCAAATCGCCAATAGGAATCAGGTATTTGCTCCATTTAACGGAGGAAGCCCATTAAATTTAGCACATTTAAATGATATCCCTATATCTGCCCTCAAAAGTATTCCATACTTCTCAGGGGAAGATCAAACAACCCCTGTTGAGCATATACAGGATATTGATAATCTTTGTTCAGTTCATAACATAATTGAAGATAATGTCGCCATTAGATTATTAGTTGCTTCCTTCAAAGGGAAAGCATTACAATGGTATAGAACCCTTCCACTTAGATATATCTCTACTTGGGATGAATTAGGCGTTGTTTTGGTCAAACAGTTTGAGGACAAGTCTGACTACCTATCTTTGGTTGAGCAATTAACAGCCATACAGAGAGCCCCTCATGAGTTCATGTTTGATTTCAATCTCAGATTCCAAAAGACATGGCACAGGATACCGGTCCTAATTAGACCATCACCAGAGTATGCTTTTTTATATTTTTTGAAAGCTCTGAATTTTGATATCAATGTGATGATACAGTCAATGGGCGGTACTACCTTGCCAAATGCCTATGACATGGCAATAAGAGCTGAGAATAGTTTGATTCAGGTAGGAAAGCTTGCTCCAAGACTGCCAATGCATATATTTTCAGAGATAGGTTCAGCATCAGCCCTTCATGTCCCTCAAGTTCCATCTTGTTGACCAAATTTTGCCTGCAGGTAAAATTTTGGTCCCCTTCCTCCCTTTCTGTTCATGCCAGTTATATTTCAGGTTGTTCAGGTTCAGCATTCTCTATTTCAAGGCAATTGGTCCAAGTCAAAATCTCTTTTAAAAGGGTCAGGCGTGTTTAAAAGCTTAACATCATGGCCCGGCAGCCGTCCAAATAGTCCAGGTAACCCGCCAATGACAAAAGAAAAGGGAAAGGCCGCAAAGCAGCCAACATGGACCTGATGACACTTTAGTAGGAACCCGATGACGGCCGCGAGACTGCCAAATTTAAAGGAACCAAATAGCCATTGGCCTTCAAAGAGATAGCTATTTGCTTTCAAAGCGAAGGAAGAACTAAGTATTGCCAAGGAGTCCAGAATGCAGCAACCTGTCGACAGTTCATTCCTGGGAGGCCGAGCGAGCCAAATAGAGACAAATTTGACAAAAGACAAGAGGACGTGCACAGAATAAGCAAATAGTAAGTCCAAGCAATGCCAGTTTGAAGAGGCGACTCTAGTAGGTGGAACAGTTCCTTCGAATTGACCACAAGAGGATGCAACAGCTGAGAAATGTAACCGGTTTCCTCATTTTTCATTTAATGAGTGGACAAACCGCATTTTGCCATTAAAAATGTAGACTTCAAAGCAAAATAGAGGACATGGCTCATTAATATTTTGAGCGACCTATTTCTTTTCATGAACAACCATTTGTAAAAAGAGAGCCAAATGAGCCTCTTGGACTTTCTATATATTTTGATACTTGTCTTTTTTGTAAACATCTTTTTGCAATTTTGGTAAGGCGCAGCCTTGCTGAAATTTCTATCTGAATCTATAAAGACTATTTTTACCTCTTCTTGGTCAGATTTTCTATGTGTGTCTGAGTGTTTGCATTGTGTCCAGTCATTGTCTTTAATGCTCTCACAGTTCCAGCACCAACACGCCAGTTATCCACAAGGTGCCATTGTCTACAGGTGACAGGAGGAGAGTTCCATTTTGGAGATACAGAACAGAGGAAGTCATTTACAGTATGTATTTCACAGCATCTTGGTGAGTCTTTGTTCCTGTATTTTCATAAGAACCTCCCTGCCATTTTCTTGTAGCCTGGTTTCCTTGCTGAGTCTGAGTGTATGTCTATAGTTCTTGTTCGATTCTGAGAGTAGGTGTGAGAAGATCACTTTTATTTGGTGTATCACCTCCTTAGAGTAGGCTGTTTGTTTTCTTGCACTTTCTTCCCTTTTCATCCCCCTCCAAGTTTATATAGCTATATATATATATTATATATATATATATATATATATATATATATATATTTAGCACTCGCTAAAACAAACAAGATACATCAAAGGGAACTAGACCATACCTAGAGACTCTCCTCTCCTGCTTCATCATCCCACAAGCGAGAGAGGAGTTTCCATGTTGCGGGGAGAAGGCAGGAACCTGTTTGCCTGCCACCGGGTGCAATCTCCAGCGTCAACAGTTTTGGCACGCCCGGTGGGACACCATTTTATAATGCAGTAAGTCTTCAAGATTGATTCTGGTCCTGTCGTAGCCTTTTCAATATTTCCTAGCATCTGGTGACTCCAATGGTAAGAACTTCATTTTCCATGTTAAGACCAGTGTCTTAAATTTTCTATGCCTAAAGTCACCACTAGGTCTGCTTCAAAAAGGATTCCTTTTGAATTCATTGAACTGCCTTTTAATTCTGCTAAAAGATTAAGGTTTAGGAAGACTCATCCTTATCCAACAAGTCATCCTCCTAGACTTGTTAAAAGAGATACAGTTACAACAGAGCCTCAGTTACGCCCCATCCCAGCTATGGCTTTGCCATTTGCAGCCTTTCATGGAGAGAGCCCCTTGAACCTCCCACAGTATGACCCAATTCCAGGGGCAGCTCTAAAAAATGTACCTTCCTTCGATGGATTGGGACCCATTACAGTCACTGAGCACATCAGAAACATTTCTAACCTTTGCAATATTCATAATATCACAGAGGAGAATGTCGCAGTCAGATTGCTTGCTCTGTCTCTTAAGGGCAAGGCTCTTGACTGGTACGGGACCTTGCCTGTGAATTCAACCCATTCCTGGAATGAGCTCGATATTTAGCTAACAGATCATTTTGGGGAAAAATGTGATGACCTCTCTCTTGCTGAGTAGTTGACGACCATTCAAAGGGCCCCGCATGAGTATATGCAGGACTTTAACACAAGGTTTCAGAAGACCTGGCAGAGGATTCCCATCCTGGTAAGACCGACTCCCAGTTATGCTTTTTTATACTACTTGAAAGCATTAAACAGTGACGTTGCAGTCATGATACAATCCATGGGAGGGCATATATTGCCTACTGCTTATGACATAGCCATAGCAATAGAGAACTATTTAATACAGGCTGGGAAAATAGCTCCTAGACCCCACATGCCAATTTTCCCAGAAGTGCCACCTCCAATTCAGGCCCCTGCTCCCACATTGGCTCCTCTACCTGCCATCGAAAAACTAGTTGCTGCCCCATCAAATGAATTTCAGGAGGTTAAGAGTATGTTGCAGGCCGTGACCAATGAACTCGTTGCCATTAAAAGGCAGCAGCAAGCTCAAGGCAATAGACCAAATCAAGGTTACTAGAATTATGGTCAAGCCCCTAGACCCCCTTTCCAGAATTATAATCAGGGTCAGGGGAAGCTCACTACAACCAAGCCTTTTCAAAATTACAACACTGGTCTCTCTTCCTCATCTAAGGCCATGGTGCCTATGTAGAATAATCTTGTACAAGAGCAGCCTAGCTGTTCGACCATGGGATATGGTCAAGAACAGGTTGTGCATACAAATGAGATGGTGAATTATTTCCAAAATATTGAGAATCAGGCTACTACTTTTTCCCAGTTCTTTGAGGCTCCAGCTCAACCCAGCACAAGTAGCAATCAGGCCTAGCCAAATTCTACTTTTATGAATTACCAAGAGGGTGAGTTTTGTGCAATCAACCATGGGGGCACCATAAGCAATCAGGCTGATTGTGTTGCAGCCAATACAAGATTTAAGAGGAGAGTAGTGGAAGAGGTACAAGCTACCACTCAGGTAGCAGCTGCACCTCCTCCATCACACTCATTTCAAAGGGCCCCAATTTCCAAGCAGCCGTTTGCACCTTCTGTGCCTCAGCCTACAGCTCCAGTTGGGACCAACCCAAAAGAAAACGTGAAGGGAAGCAGTCCCCAAGTCAACATAGTGGACCAGATGAAGAAGTTGCATGTGAGCATCTCTTTATGGGACTCATTGTCTCTTCCTAGATAGAAAGATGTACTGAAGGAAGAATTGCATAAGCTGGATCAGCAAGCTATTCCAGCAAACATGGATAATGTCTTGATGACAAATGGACATTCTGCCCCCCCAGAGCAGGTAAAAAAGAAGAGAAGACTCCCCCTTTCTACGTATCTTTGATCATTGGGGACTTCTTGCTGCACAACTACATAATTGATAGCGGGGCCAACACCTCAGTGATGCCCAAGTGCATTGCTGATAAGATGGGACTAAAGTATGAAGAAATGAAAAAGGGAGTCCTGCAGCTAGATGGGACACCTGCAAAAATAGTTGGAATTTTGAAGGGTCTAGATTTGACATTGCATGCTTGCCCAACCTTCTCAATTCCCCAGGATATTGTAGTAGTGAATGTTCCTCCATTTTTTGCAATGTGCCTGTCTAGGGACTTCACGTCCAAAATAGGTGG
Organism: Torreya grandis; assembly: GCA_037957365.1. Taxonomy (NCBI): domain Eukaryota; kingdom Viridiplantae; phylum Streptophyta; class Pinopsida; order Cupressales; family Taxaceae; genus Torreya; species Torreya grandis. Next base: position 3,702,052 of record JARHVA010001099.1, read on the forward strand.
CTATCTAGCAGCAAATTGGTCATATCTAGTTTTCAGAACCAAGTATGGGACCAAGGTGAAAATTGAGTCTGAGCCACTCTATAATGACCATTTAGAATCATATACTCCCAAGCCAGTGAATGTCAATTACATAATCATCAACCTAGAAGAGTCCCAGACAGACCAAGCTCCATCCTCTGCTCTTGAAGGAATCACAGACCTACTCTTGGATGAGTGGGGAAATGATAACTTCGAACATGATCCATACAAGTTTATAGAGGAGCCAGACCTTGGATTCTATTGCATGCACGAAGAGGGCTCCTTCATGCCCAATTTGATGAAGGCAGAACAAGCAGACCTTGGCCTATGGCAGCTGTATTTTGACAGATCCAGAAGTAAGCTAGGCACTAGTGGTGGGGCAATGCTGGTTTCCCCTTCCAAGGAAAGGTACTTTTCAGCTTTCCATTTCCAGTTCTCTTGCACCAGCAATGTTGCAGAATATGAGTCCTTGATCCATGGGCTGGAATGTGCAAGAAGAGGGATTAAAGAGTTGCAGGTCTTGGGGGACAACGAGCTAATTGTGAATCAGGTGAAGGGCCGAAATCTAACAAAGAACTCCTTGCTGAAGTCTTGCAAGCATAAGGTCTGGAACTTGAAAAATTTTCCTTTCGATCCAAGAGGGAGGCAAATTTTCTTGATCTGGGTAGCTGGTCCTAAGTTTTGACAGAGCTCTTGCTGGTTTTCAAAGTTATCATTCGACTCTATGCCCAATGGATTGCAAGGCAACTAGTCTCTAAGCATAGCAGACATGCTTCCCCAGGGAGTCACCAATTTGTTGACCAAATTTTGCTTGCAGGTAAAATTTTGGTCCCCTTCCTCCCTTGTTGTTCATGCCAGTTATATTGCAGGTTGTTTAGGTTCAGCATTCTCTATTTCAAGGCAATTGGTCCAAGTCAAAAGCTCTTTTCAAAGGGTCAGGTGCGTTTAAAAGCTTAACATCATGGCCCGACAGCCATCCAAACAGTCCACGTAACCCGCCAATGATAAAAGAAAAGGGAAAGGCCGCAAAGTAGCCAACATGGACCCGATGACACTTTAGCAGGAATCCAATGACGACTGCGAGACCGTCAAATTTAAAGGAGCCAAATAGCCGTTGGCATTCAAAGAGATAGCTATTTGCTTTCAAAGCAAAGGAAGAACTAACTATTGTTGAGGAGTCCAGAATGCAGCAACCTGTCGATAGCTCATTCTTGGGAGGCCGAGCGAGCCAGATAGAGACAAATTCGACAAAAGACAAGAGGATGCGCATGAAATAAGCAAATAGTAAGTCCAAGCAGTGCCAGTTTGAAGAGGCGACTCCAGTAGGTGGAACAGTTCCTTCGAATTAACCACAAGAGGACGCAGCAGCTGAGAAATGTAACTGGTTTCCTTATTTTTCATTTAATGGGTGGATAAACCGCGTTTTGCCATTAAAAATGCAAACTTCAAAGCAGAATATAGGACATGGCTCATTAATATTTTGAGCGACCTGTTTCTTTTCATGAATAGCCATTTGTAAAAAGAGTGCCAAATGAGCCTCTTGGACTTTCTATATATTTTGATACTTGTCTTTTTTGTAAACATCTTTTTGCAATTTTGGTAAGGCACAGCCCTGCTAAAATTTCTACCTGAATCTATAAAGACTATTTTTACCTCTTCTTGGTCGGATTTTCTATGTGTCTGAGTGTGTGCATTGTGTCCAGTCATTGTCTTTAATGCTCTCATAGTTCCAACACCAACACGCCAATTATCCACAAGGTGCCATTGTCTGCAGGTGATAGGAGGAGAGTTCCATTTTGGAGATACAGAACAGAGGAAGTCATTTACAGTATGTATTCCATAGCATCTTGGTGAGTCTTTGTTCCTGTATTTTCATAAGAACCTCCCTGCCATTTTCTTGTAGCCTGGTTTCCCTGCTGAGTCTGAGTGTATGTCTGTAGTTCTTGTTCGATTCTGAGAGTAGGTGCGAGAAGATCACTTTTATTTGGTGTATCACCTCCTTCGAGTAGGTTGTTCTTTTTCTTGCACTTTCTTCCCTTTTCATCCCCCCCAAGTTTATATATATATATATATATATATATATATATATATATATATATATATATATATATATATATATATATATATATATATATATATATATACACCTGTATTTAGCACTCACTAAAACAAACAAGATACATCAAAGGGAACTAGCCCATACCTAGAGACTCTCCTCTCCTGCTTCGCCGTCCCACAGGCAAGAGAGGAGTTTCCATGTTGCGGGGAGAAGGCAGGAACCTATTTTCCTACCATCGGGTGCAATCTCCAGTGTCAACACATCCTTAGCTCCAATTCCAGCACTTGAGCGTCCAATTGCAGCCTCTACTAGTCAGTCTAGTGAGATAGGAGAGCTAAAAACTCTGTTACAGTCTTTCGGAAATGAAATAGTATAGCTTAAGAGGCAGCAATTCCAGTCAAATAGGCCTTATCAACAACAAAATCAGAATAGCTATCAACCTTTCAAGGATCAAAGATCTTCTTATCAGGGTTTTAGAGAGAACCGACTACCCTATCAAATGCAAGGGGCTATAACTCCAGCAAAGCCATATGTCGTTGTTGATCCAAGTGCTCCTTCTACTTCAAAGGCCATTGTTCCAACTTCGTCTCAGAACAATTTAGTGCAGGATTCAGGTTGGCAGCCTTCAAATCCAAATAATTTTCAAAATCAGGATTTAACTCAAACAAATAGTGCCATGCCACAAATGACACAAGAGGAGTTCTCTTTTCATGAAAGCCAATATCAAGATACGGGCCTAACATCACAAGGAACGATCCAAGGGCAGCATGATGTTGTTAATGTAAATTGGCAGGTAGAGGATCACATTGCTTTTTCTCAAGATATTAGGACTAATACTTCAAATGATCAGGTTACAGCTCTAACTCATCAAGGAAATAAAAGAAGAGCTGTTGAAGAAGCTCCAGCAGTGGCAAGTACATATAATGCTTCTAGTACTATTGCTCAAGGGGCAAAAGGACAGCTTGCTGCCTCCACAGTCACAAAAAATTAGAATACAGAGGTTGGCAAAGTACAACAAATACCTCTTGTTCATGAGCAGCAAGTGACACAAAGGGTTCAATCAAAAGTAAGTCCTTCCCAGTTCAACATTGTAGACCAAATGAAAAGATATAACATCAATATTAGCATGTGGGATACTCTGTCAATTCCAGGCCAAAAGGATAGCCTCATTCAAGAACTCTCTGCTCTTGAATTGTCTCCAAAATTAGTAGACAAAGGAGGTACTATTTTAACAAACTCAGATCTGCCAACTAAGCAATAGGTACAACAAGGAGATAATATACCAAAGGCAGACAAAACTAAGGTAAAAGTAAAAAAGACTCCCCCTTTTTATCTTTCCTTGATAGTAGGAGACACCTTAGTTCATAATTGCATGGTGAACAGTAGAGCCAGCAGTACCGTCATGCCTAAACAGATTGCAGATAAGCTCGGCCTTGTCTATGAGCGAAATACTAAAGGAGTACTACAATTGGATGGTTCACCAGCAAAGACAGTAGGGATTATTAAAGGTTTGAAACTAACACTACATGCCTGTCCTAATGTGACTATTCAGCAGGACATTGTAGTAGTAGATCTACCCCCTTACTTCGCCATGTGCCTTTCAAGAGATTTCACCTCAAAGATTGTGGGATACCTATCAGCGGATTGGACATACCTACTGTTCAGAACCAGATCTGGCACAAAGGTAACCATTCATTCAGAGCCTATTGCGTGTTTTCACATGGAACCTTATATGCCAAGTGCGGTCGATTCAAATTGTATTATTTCAGATGAAGTAGTACAAACTAGTGAGGTAGAAAAAGACTCACCTTTGGATGGAGTTCCAGACTTATTTCTTGATGAGTGGGCCTCTACTTTGCATGAGTATGATCCATACAAGCTGATTGAAGAAGAAGATCTTGGTGTATATTGCATTCATGAGAACAATGCGTAAATCTCAGCCATGGCCAAAGAAGGCGAGTCTAGTGAAGGCTTGTGGCAGTTGTACTTCGATGGATCAAGAAATAAGCATGGGACAGGAGCTGGAATAATGTTAATTTCTCCTATGAAACAAAGGTATTTCCCATCCATTAAATTTCAGTTTGGATGTTCAAATAATGTTGCTGAATATGAAGCACTAGTCCATGGTTTGCAATGGGCTAGGAAGATCAAAGTAAGTTGTCTACAAGTGTTTGGAGATAGTGAGCTGGTGGTTCACCAGGTAAGGGGCTTAAATGTATGCAAGAACATGCTGCTTAAATCTTATAGACACAGGGTATGGGATTTACTTGAAGATTTCCAGGCTTTTAATATTAAGGCCATACCAAGAGACAGAAATAAACACGCTGATAGGTTGGTTGCTGTTGGGGCACAATTTGACATTCTAGCTAATGTTAAAAGTGATGCTTCTCAGTCACATATAAGGATAGTCGTAAGGCCTTCTGTCCTAGATAACTAGGAAAATTGGCAGGTATTTGAAAGTGACGATCAAATTATGAGGTTTTTACAGGAGGAAGCTGAGTTTTCTCCAAAAAATCAAGGGAAACGCTTGCAACAGTATGGTGACCAGATTGTATAGCTGAAAACCAATAAACTACCCAAGGGGCTGGTTACCATTGAAAACATTTTTAGTGAAGACAATGAGCTAAGGAAAGAGAAACCAGCTTTGTCTACAAAAGAGGAGCACTACGCCAATGTGGAGATTGCGGCTGGTAAGATATTGAAATTGGGCAAGGTATGCACTCCACTACAGCAGAAAGCTTTTGTTGAATTATGCCAAAATTTTGCTGACATATTCGCATGGCAGTATAGCGATCTCAAAGGGTTTGATCCAAGCTTGGCTCAACACACTATTGAGCTAGAAGACGAAACTAAGCCAATATGACAAAGACAAAGGCCAATTAATCCAAAACTTGAGCCTTTAATGAAGGCTGAGCTTCACAAGATTATAGAGTCTGCTATTATATTTCCAATCAAGCACTCAACTTGGGTGGCGAACCTTGTTCCAGTATGGAAAAAGAACGGTGAGATTCGGTTATGTGTTGATCTTCGTGACTTAAATAGGGCCTCGCTTAAAGACCACTATCCATTGCCATCAATGGAGCAAATCTTACAGCTTGTTTCAGGTTCAAAGAGGTTTTCCTTGTTAGATGGGTACAGCGACTATAATCAGATTTTGGTCAAAGAAGAAGACCAGTTCAAGACGGCTTTCACAACTAAGTGGGGAATGTTCGCGTACAAAAAGATGCCGTTTGGTTTGTCCAATGCTGGGGTAACCTTTCAGAGAGCCATGGATATGGCCTTCCAAGGCCTTCTTAACAAATTCATGCTTGTCTGTTTAGATGACATCACAGTATTCTCAAAGGACGCAGAAGATCATGTAGTGCACCTCCATCATGTTTTCGAAAGGTGTAGACAGTTTGGGATATCTCTAAATCCCAAAAAGTGTGTATTTTTTAGTTCATGAAGGCAAGCTGCTTGGACATGTTGTTTCTAAGCATGGTTTAAATATAGATTCTGAGAGGATTCAATCTATTCTGGCACTCTCCTTGCCTAAAATCAAGAAGGCTTTGCAAAGCTTCTTTGGAAAAATCAATTTCATAAGGAGGTATATTTCGGATTTTGCTACTATAGCTAGGCCACTTACAGCCATGTTAAAGAAAAATTAGAGCTTTAGCTAGGCCAAGGAAGGAATAATGGGATTTGAAGATGTTAAGAAAGCCATAGCAAGTGCCCCCACGCTCTTGAATCCAGATTTCAAGAAAGACTTCATTTTGTATACGTATACTAACGTGGACACCATTTCAGGTATTCTTATGCAACAGAACCATGAAAACTTGGAGCAGCCAATAGCCTTCTACAGCCAAGGCCTGCAGGAGTATGAGACAAGGTACTCTTTTGTTGAAAAACACGTCCTTGTAATCATAAGATCTCTGAAGAAATTTAGGCACTTACTGTCTAACAATAAGATACTTCTAATGGTTGCTCATCCAAGCATCAAGGAATTCCCTCTGAACAGGGACATGAATGAGAAAAGGGCAAAGGGCAACCAAAGTGATGGAATATGATATAGAAATTAAGATCACAAAATTGGTTAGGGGCAAAGGGCTTTGTGAACATCTAGCTCAGGACTTGCAAGAAACCAATGAAGTTGTTTTAGTATCAAATGATGTAGAAGTCGCTACTGTACAAGCATCACCTTCCAGCTGGTTCTACAATCTGGTAAATTATCTACAGGAAGGTCATTACCCTTCCCACCTAAGTGCCTCAAGAAGAAGGTATTTCAGACTGCAATCAATTCGATTTTTGCTTGTTGACGGTGTCTTATTCAAGAAAGATATCAACGGAATGTTACTAAGGTGTGTAGAACCAGGCCATACTCAAAGGTTGCTGGAAGAGTTCCATGGTGGATTTGGTGGAGGACACTTTTCTGCCAAAACTACAGCACTTAAGATCATGAGAGGGGGGTACTTTTGGCCTACTATATTTGGTGATTGCCATGCATGGGTAAGGAAGTGCAAACAATGTGCTATGTTTGTAGGAAAAATTAAACTAGCAGCGCTGCCCCTACAGCCAATTACAGTGGATTAGCCATTTGTTCAGTGGGGATTATACTTTATTGGTCTCATCAATCCTCCTTCAAGTTCAGGGCATAAATGGATTTTAACAGCTACAAAATACTTCACACATTGGACAGAAGCAGTCGCATTAAAGGAGGCAAACGAAACTAGCGTCCTTGATTTCTATGAAAGTTTGGTCACTAGGTTTGGAGTCCCTTCAACGATTATCTCTGACAATGCAATGGCTTTGTGGGATCTAGGATCAGCCAGTGGGCAGTCCAACACGGAATCTATCTCAGCACCTCATCAAATTACTATCCACAAGGAAATGGCCTTGCTGAGTCTACAAATAAAAACCTATTGAGGATCATATGAAGGACAATTGAAGACAATCAGAGATCTTGGTACCTCAAGCTGAAGTCAGCACTATGGGCTGACAGGATTACCTAAAAAAGGTCAATAGCTAACTCTCCCTACAAGCTGGTCTATGGTAGAGAAGCAAGGTTACCGATCTCTCTTGAGTTTCCCACCTTAGAATTAATGCATCAACTTGAACTGTTAGAAAATGAGCCTATGGAGATCAGGTATGCAGAACTTATGGAGCTAGAAGAGACAAGGAATCAAGCCATGCTAGCCATGGAAAGTCATCAGGCACAAGAAAAAAGGACATTTGAGAAAGGAGCTTCCTCACGAAGCTTCAATGAAGGAGATTTGGTCCTTAAGTGGGATGAGGACCGGGCCAAACCAGGAAGGCACACCAAGTTTGATTCACTTAGGAGTGGCCCATACACAATCTCCAACTGCAAATCCCACAACGCTTTCCAACTTGCTAAGATGGATGGCGAAGAGCTTCCAATCCCAGTCAATGGGATACATCTACAACATTGCTATTAAAGAGCAAAGTTCCATGTACATATTTAATTATTCTTTACTTCCCTCTAAGTGCTGTAAAAGCACAGTAGTTTGCTTCAATTTTGTTCAATAAGTGCTTGTTTGCACATTTTCTTTAGTTAGTTTTTCACTTTCGTGTGTTTTCCTTCTTATTTTGAAGGAAGAGGTTATTTCAACAATGATCAGAGCAGTTTTTCAATCAGAGATCAGATTCACCATCTGGGATTTTTATAGCGTTTATACATGACTGGGTCCTCAAGCATAGTAGGCATGTTTCCCAGCTGAATCGCCAGAATGTTGACAAATCTTCCACAAGTCAGATTTTTGCCACATGGAAAGTTATCGTCTCTACCCAAGGAAGGAAGAATGCACTTTTTACCTTTAGCAGGCTCTCAAAAAAACAAGTTTCCAGCATTCAGTCATTTTCAGGATTGGTTCGATGCCAAGGTTCAACCAAAGCGTCCGTCGACAAGCTTCTAGGCAAGAGGCGAACCATTGAACCATTGAACCTTGAACCATCTTGGTTCAACGGGTTCGATGGGTTCAAAAGGTTCAACGTCATCAACAGGAGTTAAGCGCATTTGTCAAAATTTGAAGTTCAACCGCTTCAAGGTTCAACAGCTGCAAAACCAGTTCAGAGAGTGCAGGGTTGGTTCACTTCTCCGGTTTAATCAAATGGTTCGTCATTCGGTTCAAGGCTTTATTTGAACCATTGAACCAAAAGAAAGGTTCAACGTTGGGTTCAAAGCAAAGGTTCAACGTGTGGTTCAAAGCCTTGGTTCAACGAAAAGGTTCAACGTTGGGTTCAACGAAAAAGTTCAACGTCAAGGTTCAATGTGTGGTTCAAAGCCTTGGTTCAACGTTGGGTTCAACGAAAAGGTTCAACGTTGGGTTCAACGAAAAAGTTCAATGAAAAGGTTCAACGTTGAGTTCAATGAAAAAGTTTAACGTCAAGGTTCAATGTGTGGTTCAAAGCCTTGGTTCAACGAAAAGGTTCAACGTTGGGTTCAAAGAAAAGGTTCAACGTTGGGTTCAACGTAAATGGTTCAACGCTTCAAGGTTCAATGTTTAGTTCAACGCTTCAATAGTTCAATTGGTTCAATGAAAAGGTTCAACGTGTGGTTCAAAGCCTTGGTTCAACGTTGGGTTCAACAAAAAAGTTCAACGTGTGGTTCAAAGCCTTGGTTCAATGTTGGGTTCAACGAAAAGGTTCAACGTTGGGTTCAACGAAAAGGTTCAACATTGGGTTCAAAGAAAAAGGTCAACGTTGGGTTCAACGTAAACGGTTCAATGCTTCAAGGTTCAACATTTAGTTCAACACTTCAAGAGTTCAATTGGTTCAACGTCAAATGATTCAAATGCCAAAGAGTTTGATTGGTTCAATATATTAATCGACTTTGAACCATTGAACCAAAATTTGGTTCAAAGCCTTGGTTCAATGTCTTGGTTCAACATAAAAAGTTCAACGTCTTGGTACAAAGCTGGGTTGAGCACAAGTTCAAAGCCAAGTTCAATGACCGCTTGAACCTTTGAACCGTTGAACCAAAATTTGGTTCAACGGTGGGTTCAAGGAGCGGTCCAATCACTTGGTCGGCAAAGACAGCCGAAGGATGTAAAGACAGCCGTGAGGACACCTTGCCACGTGGACTATTGACTTGGACTGACACGTGGACTGTTGACTTGGACTGACACGAAGACCCTGCTGAAGGACACGTGGACTGCTTAAGGGCATTTCAAAGAGCAAAGGTAATTCGGAATAAAGCGAAGGCAAAGATAATTCCTTCGGACTTTTTGTCCGAAGGAATTCCTTCGGACAAAAAGTCCGAAGGAATTCGGAAGGTCAAACGTAAAAGAAGACCTGGGTTTTTCAAAACTGCCAGCAACACAAGCAAACAGGCCGCAACAATAAAAGCCGAGGAGGAATTCGGAAGCCGGCAGACCCGCGGGAAGAAAGCGTTTCAATGACAAAGCCCGAAGACAAAGGTCAAGTGGGCGAAAGGCAAAAAGGTAAAAGCTAGGTTAAAGATAGCAGAAATCCAAGGGAGCAGACAAAACTGTTGAAATTCGAAGAAAACTTGTGCAAAATAAAGGAAGCCGCAGGAATAACACTCGTATATATTGAGCCCGTAATGGTACCTCGCAATTCAAAGGTTTCTCTACAGCTGAAGAATGAGCGTGTTCCTGGGCCATCATAGGAACGTGAATAGGGTCAACGATAGAATTGTCGAGCAAATCCGAAGCGAATGCCATTTCCATATTACTGTGATTGACCAATACAAAGAAACTACAGAGAAGACTAAGTCCGAAGGAAAAAACAAGACAGATGTGAAGCCGATAAAGCCAAATATAAGAAAGCCAAGGCAAAGCTAAACAAAAGAGCCAACCCAGACTTTTTCAAAGGCAAAGCTGACAAGGGAAAATAATAAAGGAAAAAAGCCTACGGAGATATTTCTGAGTAAAACGTTACAGTGCCGGTGACGTCCCGCAGGCCGTCAAATTTAGGCGCTGGAAGTAACCGTTGGGATTAAAGCAAAATAGCAGAAAATCCAAAAATACACTGAAGCCGACTGTGCAAAGGAGTAGAAAATAGACAATTCGATGAATGAGTGAACATGGAGACCTGCCAAAAATAGACACGCCCAGAATTAGAAGATTCATATGCAACGCTGGAGCTATTTTCGAATAAACGGTCTAAGTTCAGTTGACTAATCATTAAGATCCTGTTCAGCTCCAGTCTTGGCATGCATCCGAAGGTCTAAATTTGTCTTCAACTGGACTTCCATGTTCTAACAAGGAGTTGATTGTTCCAGATTTGGAGTTAACTAATCCAATCAAACGCCACATCCAAAATTAGAAGATTTCCATGCAAGGATGAGTGCGTTTCATCAAACAAGAAAATTCATGCAAGGACAGGGAAAATATATTTTATTAAGTTAACCAAAGTGAATTTTTCTTTTAAAGATTATACGGCTATCTTTGGCCTATTGTAATTTGCTATATAATGGCTTTCAGCCTTGTTAAAAAATAATCCAATCTCTCTTGGTTAGATCAGACTCTGCAATTAAGAGTTGTGTAACCTTTTTGATCAATAAGTAGGAGTGTACTTTCAGATTTCAAGCTTGGCATAGTGTATATTTTCCAGCAATTTGCATAAGTGGTAGAGTTTTCTCCCTTCCCAAATTCTGTTTGTACCTAGTTGCTATATTGTCCTTGTGCAGGTCATGTTGAAGTGTTCTTTATTGTCTTCTGCTGAAACTGTAAGTGGATGTTAGGCGGCTGCAAAGTGTCTTTTATCAGACATCTCTCCACCATTTCGCTCAAGTTTTAGTTATTGGACCGAACCTCTGCATGAAATACTTATTCACAAGTGATTAATTTGAAGTCTAAGGTCTTCCTTCTCTGTTGTTCGCTCAGTGTTCAAGGTTCTGAGCTAAGTAGGATCATAGTTCTGGTGTATCACCCCCTTTTAGGTAGGATTTCCCTTTAAGTTTCTCCTTCTCCCTTTTCCATGGTAGTCAACAGCGTAGAGTAGGAATCCTAATTGATACATCATACAGGAACCAGCCTTCTCTGGAGGTTCTCCTCACTGTTGAGGCACCCACCCTCATGAGGAGATCCCATTGTTTCAGTCGGATAGAGGACTGGCCGTTTTTGTGCACGTCTTCGAATCAGGGCGCAGCTCCAGGTTGACAATAGTTCATTCCACTCCACCCACTGGGGAACACATCAAAAGGATTGGATATCAAACTTCTTGGTTCACCAATTCTAGTACCTCCAAAGCTAGGCATTTTTTACCTTAGTTTGTTACAAGTGGATGATACTTTAGTTTTCCTTTTGATCCATGAGGACTAGTCTTGAAAGTGTCTTGTATATATTAGATTATTTTTTTATGCTTTTATTTAAGTTCCTTTGTGCACAGTTTGGTCTAGTAGGTTAGTTGTTCTCTCTTTCCTACAAATGTTTATGTGTATTTACCTTGTTGTTTTGTTTTTGGTCCTTGTTGTTTCAAGAGGAAGTTATAGAAAGGGTCAGCCATGTATTAGATTTTAGACAAACTCAATTGTAGAGACTTTTGACTCCATGCCCAATGGACTAGACAAGGCAACATGGTTTGGGTTCTCTTGCATAGACATGCATGCAACCCTTGTGAGTCATCAAAGTTGTTGGCCAATTTTTTGGCTGACGTACCAAGCTTTTGCTTGGTTTAAAAATATGAGCATAGTTCATGTGAATCAGTGGATCAAAATGGGATTTCAAAGGGGTTCGAGATTTCAAGGATCAAGCATGAGTCTAGAGAAATATATAGTTCTTGGAAAAGCTAAGTACAAGTCCCTTTTGGGGCCAAGTCTTTGGGTTAAAATTTAATTGTTTCAAGATTTTATTTTGATGAAGTGTTCTTTCTTTTGGGCAGTTTCTTTTGGGATCTTATTGTGCTAAGCTAATTTTTTTGGACTTTCTTTTGGCTAAGTGTTGATTTCTTTCAGATAAATTGTTTGAGGGAAAGTTTATGAAGGATCTTATTCTTTCAGAAAAAATGTCCTAAAAAAAATATGGGGACCTTCTTATTTCAGAGAAATTATTCCACAACAATTTTCACAAAGACCTATTTCTTTCAGGAAAATTGTCCAAACACTTTTTCCAAAGCGTGTTTTGTCAAGTAAAGTGGCCAAAACACTTTTCACGAAGGGTCTTTTCTCAAGAAAGTGTCCCAAACCATTTCCTAGAAGGTTCATTTCTTTCAGGGAAGAGGTCCAAGCAAAAGTCCTAAAAGGTCATTTTTCAAGGAAGTGACCCAAAGCATAATTTTCAAAGGATAAGTCCTCAACAAAGTGGTCCAAAAAAAAAGTCCCGAAGGGCACTTTTTCAAGCAAAGTATCCTATACTTTTCTCAAAAGGTCTCTTTTGCAACAAAGTGTCCCAAACACTTTCTTTGAACGGTACTTTTATTCACTAAAAGGTCTAGATCAATTCTCCCAAAGTGTCTTTTTCTTTCGAGAAAGTGATTGAGATAAAATATCTGAAGGACAATTTTCAAAGTTCCAAATCACATTTTCAAAGGGCAAAGGGGGTTATTAAAAAAGGTTTAGACCCTATGGGATGCCAAGAGTGCTTGGAATGACTTAGAAGTGCATAATATCCATTTGGTTCTTTATTGCATGGATCGAGACTTTTGGGGCTATTGACAGAAATTTCAAGCAGGTAGTTTATCGACACTATTTCTCACATGTATGAGCAAGTCAAGAAGAATCGGTCATATGGGTTTGTTCAATTTTGTGTCAAGTTTATATACGTCAAGTTTTAGGTCCTTTACCATAGTGCATCAAAAGATATTAAGTTCCAAAGTTGGCTCCTTAATCACATTTTGCATGTTTTCCCATACTTAGCCATTTTCAAATAAATTCAAATAGAGCCAAGTGAGCATCTTGACAAGGCCATATCTTGCATATATGGTAGTTTCATGGGAAAATTATCACAAGGGTTTGTTCATCTTGGTCCCTAGATGCTACTCGCTATGTTTTTGGTCATCTATCGAAGTGTAGCAGGAGTTATGCAGGTTCGAAGTTGGCTCCTCAAATAGAATTTGCCAAGTTTCCCATTTTTGAGCCAGGATGTCATGCAGGATCATATGGACCAGGTAACTTGAGCATTTAATATCTTCACTTGAGAAGCCCTTGGGATTAGTGAATCAAAAGGGTTTGTCCCTCTTTGCATCAAGAACATCTCCTAAAAGTTTGGTGCCTCCATGATTCTTATGTTTCAAGATATAAATCTAAAAAGTTATTAAAAAATGGACCTACAACATAAGATGTTCATGCCAATGTCAAAATAAAGATTAGGAAAAAATCTATTTATGCTTAAATTTAATAGTCTATGGGACATTAGTTATGTTCTGTGGGATGCCAAATGATGGTCGGTGGGACATTAACTTTAAAGATAGACAAGACAAATCTTATTGAGCTTAAAATTGATGGTCACGCAAATGTCATTTGATAGGAGTAAGGACTTCAATTTTAAGATCATGAACTAGTATTTGGATTTCAAATAGCGGGTCCTAGTTGATCAACAATTCACATTTGATTGAGCTTTCAGATTTAACGATGAACGATGGTCAAAGAGTCCGTAAATCTCAATGGCAAATGTGAGCATGAAAAGTGTCAAAGATGCATTCAACTGGTAGAGAATCGATGGTTCTCAGGCATTCATACAGATTGAAATTGATAAAGCAATATGGTTAATGTGTCAATGAGCCAATTCAGATTTTGACAACCAATTAAAGTAAAGGTGAGCCCAGGGTTTTAGACAAGGGTTGAGAATCCAGTTTTGACCATGGAAAGTAAGGTTTTACAGGGTCTTCCTGATGCCTTTGAAAGTTCATTCAAATGCCATAAAGTGGTTTAACTAATGTAGTCAAGTATGAGGAATATATGGGACCACCTTTGGAGCTAAATATTGATCTCTAGTTTGATAAGTTGCAACATGCATGGTTCTTTCTTATGACTGGTTTGCCATTTCTAAAGAAGGATCCGTGTACAATGGAATTTTGGCTCCTACAGAGATAAAATGGGTCTTTTGGGACCTAATGGAGTCCATAAGGTGCTATATGGTCTATAGGTCTGTAACTATAGGAAAACCATTATCCTTAGATTGGTTTTCCATCTGTAGGTGGGACCTATGATTCAAATATGGAAATGGAATAGATATGTGATAAATGCATGGGTGCCCATCATTAACAAAGTAGGTACTCTTCCGCTCAAGGCATGGCACGATTTTCAGAATCAGGATTCAAGGATTTGATCCTCATGAGCACATCAAGTAGACTCAGAGTCCCAATGTGGTAAACTAATAGTGGAAGAAGTAGTTAAGGGCATTAATTATGCTCAAATAGACTTAGTCATCATGGAATAAACCCTTGTCTCTAGTAGGACACTCTCAGCCAATGAGAAGAGCTCGAGGACTAGTGGAATAATAAGAGATCCATTGTTGATCAAGGCACGTAAATGAAAAATAATCAAGTGCTGCCACCTCACTCCTTGACCTTAAGGACTTTCCTCCACTCTCCAATGCATTATTGCATATCTCTTTCTCTCTGTCTACTATATATAGAAGCTTTTGAGCCAACAAATGGATCCTCTTTGTATTTTCTCTACTCCCTCTCTTAGGCATGACCAAAACTCTGCCTAGATGGAGCTTGTAACCTCTTGATATGAATACAGGACTATGTTTTAGATTTCATTATTCTGGTATAGTGTGTACATGTCAGATTTACATATGTGGTAGAAGTTTCTCCCTCGTTAAATTATGATCTCACCTAGCTACTAGTTCATTTGGTTATGCAAGTCATGTTTAGTGTTCTACATCTCTTGATTGAAGCCAACATGGGGATACCATGACTAGTCAGTGTCTTACTTTAGACCTCCCCCTTCATTTCCCTTAGCTTAGATCATTTGGTGAACTTCTTCATGAAACACTGATGTATGACAGATATTTGGGATCCTGGGTTTGGTCTTTTACTTGTTTCATTAGTGTTCTAAGAGTTAAGCAAGATGGATCAACCATAAATTAGGTGCATCACCATTATTAGCTTAGGTCTCTCTCTCTCTCTCTCTCTCTCACACACACACACACACACACACACACACACACACACACACACACACACACACGCGCGCGCGCGCGCGCGCGCGCGCACGCACACGCACACGCACACGCACACGCACACGCACAAGCACAAGCACACGCACACGCACACGCACACGCACACGCACACACACACGCACACGCACATGGACACACACACACGCATAGGCGCACATGCACATGCACGCGCGCGCGGGGGCACACACACACACACACACACACACACACAGAGGATACCCACAACCTAGGGTCATTCCAATGTTGGACTAGAGTTTGAGTAACGAGGCTTGAATAATCTTCTTGCTTAGCTAGGGTGCAATTTTAGTCCCTAATATGATTTAAAATGCTCCAAACTCTATTTTATGCCCAAGATGTCACAATTTTTTGATTGCCTTTTCCAAGCATGAAGAAAACTCATGTATGACAATTGAATAGAAAAAAATTAAATTGAACAATTTTTATCGACATCTCATATAATGACACACCACCAACACCGACTACCATTTTAAGCTACACTTATCGACATAAATAATACAAATATGTTAAACATATCTATCTAAACATTGTCGAGATGTATCAATCTGGAGATGCCTATCTTGAATTTGTCACATAACACATTGATTAATGACTCTATTATCTTCTTTGTGAATTTCATATTAATCTATGAAAGATCGCCTCAATCTATTTCCACCACTACATCAAGTTCAGAAAATCATTTTCAAAGAAAAAATGGACTCCAAACTCCATTGTATATTTAAAATATCATAATTTTTTGATCTATTTCTCTTTAAAAAATAAAAATATCCACTAAAAATAAAATTGATATTAAATTTCAGATTAATTATTTGTGTTAACATCTAACATTATTACAACAAAATAACAAAATAACTTATTGATATTTATGGTCCAATCTGTTTACCTGTAAAGAATCCGGCTCAAGACAATAAAATCTGCTGACTACACCTCATGATCAACAAAAACTTTGTCCATAATAATACAATTTAATGTATAATATTTTAAAATATCACAACCGAGCATATCCAAAAAGGGAAGAGGTGCAAATCAATTTGATTTACATAAACTTAAAAGTCAAGTCATCCCATATCAGCGTCATTTCCCACCCACCCATATAAAAGGAAAAATTTGAGAATGCGAGTTAGACGTAACTCACACACATAAAAACGACTAATTCAACCTCACTTGCTCTCTTTCACACTAAAATAATATTTTGATTTTCAGACATTCATTTTCTAAACATTGAATGACTTTAACGACTCTCACCATTTTCATTTCAGAGCCTCTTTTTTTTATATTTTTTCGTGAGAATGAATTCAGAGGTTGGCAAAACTGTGATAAAGTTATTGCCGATCTGTCTATAGGTAAAGCTTATTGCCCTTAGTTATTTTTTTGGATTGATGGGAAAAGTTTTTTTTTTTTTTTTTCATTCAATTATACTCGAATGAAAAAATATATATATTTGACTTATAAATTATATATTAAATAATTTATTTATATACACTAATATTTATCAAAGAAATGAAAACCAAAAGATTATATAATTAAAAATTAATTTTTTTTATTAAATTAAAAAATTAATTTAATTGTTTAAATGATTTGAAAACCATGTACAAAAATATTTATATATAAAAAATATATATTTGGTTTGAGTTTTTTTAAAAACTTCTAATTTATTACATATATTTTTTATTATTTATATGTTAAATTATTTATTTATGTGTTCAAATTTTTATTAGAGAATGGAGCATTAAATTGTTAAAAAATAAAATAAAAAACTTGAATAGTGTGAAGTTATTATCTTCAACATACTCCAATTTAATATGAGAGATCTCATTTTTATTTTTGACATAATTTTTTGAAAAACATTTTAATCATAAATAAATTGTATCAATTTATTATAGAATTGTATAATAAATTAAGACATTTTTTATTTTTACAATATTATAAGAGAATCTTAATTTGTCGGTATCTAAATTATATCATTAAAAAATAAAAAATAAAACAAATTATTCCAAAGACACATGTATTTACAAGTGTATGCAAACCCAACATAAAAAAAAATGGATTGTTTTTTTATTACCTTATAAATTAAATTTATTGGATGTACATACTCATTTTAATTACTAATTATTTATCATCAATTATTAAAGAAGAGGAGAGTGAATCAAAATAATTGTGCATTTTAAATTAAGAGGTATATGTGAACGGTTTTTGGTTTAATTGGTGAAGTTGTATGGCTGATAAAAAACTTTGGGATCAATTCTTATTGCTAGCAAAATCTGACACGCGAAAAGGGATGAAGCCAGGATCGTGCCCCGAATGACTTAGCTAAAGATCACTTCGTAAAACGTGATTCATCAAAAAAATTAAAATTAAAAAATATATATGATTACATAAGATATATAATTATAAAAAGTTTTTAATTTTAAAATTATGATTTTTTCATTTTTATAACCAATTTTTTATTTTTTCAAATTTTGAGTATGACCTATCAATCAAAACCTGGCAGTTAAATCATTACACCTAAGAAGTGTGGTCGCTAGTTATCTGATTATTGATATAAATCATAATTTCTCATTAAGAGATTCTCTAGCGCTCCATTTAATATTTGGTTTATTGTGCAGGGGTTGTGAAAATGAATGGATTTGTATGCAAGGATCCCAAAACAGTAAAAGCCTTAGTTTTCTTGTTTAAAGGGCTGAGCAAACCAGGCTCAACCAATAACACATTTAGCAGCAAGGTCACAGCAGGAAATGGGCAGAGCTTTCCAGGGCTAAACACAGGACTTTCAATGAACAGAGTAGACTTTGCCCCTGGGGGCATAAACCCACCTCATATTCACCCTCGTTTAACAGAGATTGTATATCTCATGAAGGGCACCATTATTGCTGCTTTTGTCACCACAGACAATGTTTTGTTTTCTCAGAAGCTGGAGAAGGGAGATGTGTTTGTGATACCAAGGGGGTTACTGCATTTTCAACAGATGATAGGGTCTTCCAAAGCTGTGGCAATCACTGCTTTTAATAGTCAGATTCCTGGGGCTCAGATTCTTCCTTTAACACTTTTTGGGTCTAGCCCTGCAATCTCAGAGGATGTTTTGGCTAAGGCTTTTCAGCTCAGCAATGAGCAAGTGAAGGAAATTAGTTCTAAATTTGCTCCATCATAGGCGATTCAATGGTTACTTCATTGCATATTTATTGAAAAGAATGTGATGTGAACTCACAGCTGGTTTTAAGAATGTGATGCAATGAGCACGTGAAAGAAATCACTTATAAATTTGCTCCATCATAGCCGATTCAATGGCTACTTAATTGAATATATCAATAAAAAACATGTGATGTGAACTCACAACTGGTTTTAATTAAGTTCGACCGGATTGATTTATTCATTTATTTTGGCGGTGGTGTGTGTTCAACCTAAGTTGGGCAAAGGGATTTATTAAGGATTTTATGGCTTCAAAACATTTTGGCAAGTGCCAAGCATGTGATTTTGTGGCTGCAACTCTTTGGTTAAATGGATTATAGTTTGGAGGGCGTTTTTTTTTTTTTTTTTTTAAATTAATAGTTTGGAGGTTTTTATATGCCCAATGGTTCTTTTTTATGATTATTATTTCTTTGTGATCATTGGAAATTTGTTTAATATTTATTTTTTGTTTGAAGTAGTTATTAGTTGAAAAGTCGTATTATTTTAAGGTATTTATATGTTTATGGATTAGTATATTGTCCTAATTTTTTTTTTATGTTTTTAATGTTTTTTTTAAAAAAACCTTTTTCTAAAATTTTATATAATTTTGCCTCTCATGTCTTGGGTTTTTGATTTGTCTCTTTTTTCTCTTATTGTATGTCAGACTCACACGTGAATACGGTTCTAGTTTGAAATTAAAAAAATTATAAATACACAGGTGCACTAGTGTATATAGAACATGAATGGATACAAAAGGAATTGAAATAACTTATCTAGAGATTATTTGTGGAAGAATAAGTGCAGTTAATTCAAATATATAGAGAAGAATTCAAAAAAAAAAAAAAGATTTTACAGATTTTGTAATACATTCATTCTAGCATGAAAGGTCATATAGGACTAAGGCTTACATTCACTCCATAATGTTGATTCCAAAATTTGTACAAACATATTAGGAGCTTAATAATAATTGAAAGTGAACACAAGGCCTCAAATATATCCGTCATATTTTTCTAGTCTTTGACGTCTTACTAGGGTTTAGTAGAAGGATATCAATTTTCCAAATATTTGTGTGGAATTTCATAAAAGAAAATGAGGTTTTCAGAGCCGTTCAAAAAGCACATAAGTTCATCAAATTAGATTTTCATGCATGACAATCGCTAGAGCTCTAACTTAAATTTTTCAAAAGTCTGCACTGACATTTTTCAAAGATTGCATTGACGGCTCAAGGGAGCACTCTTGATTCCTCTATTTTTTTATGTTTTGTTTGCCTCCTTATCTGGAGCTATTTTGGGCTATCTTTTGCTTATGATTGTCTTTAGATTCATGTTGAATTGAATATTATTCTTAGAACCCCTATCTTGTCATTTATTGTTACATCAAATTATATTTTTAAGCAAGTCTATGGATATTTTACATATTTTTGGGTTAATGTATTTCATGTTGATGTAAAACCATTTTCTCATTAATTATTTTTTTAGTAAGCGTATTCTCCCCTGCACCCTTAGGGTTAACACATGATTTCATTGTGATAGATTTGATTTTTTTAAGGCTTGTGTCATTCCATTAAAAATAATATCTTTAACTTATGTGTTACATTCAAACCCTAGATTATTTTGCTTGCATATTTTTCCAATCCTAATATATGTTTACATGTTATATATGTTTTCATCTTATACCACCTAAAATAATTAAATTTAAGAGCCCAATTATATAAGAGGAATGCTAATTACAACCCTCATGATTTTTTTGAAATTCCTTTGATTAATCCTACGACTTTCTTCAAGCATAAAATGGCTTATCTAAATGATGTTATTGTTCCTTCTATTATTATATATCCTATTGCAAATGATTTCAAGATGATGTTGAATGATATTGGTGTAAATGAATTCTAATTTGATTTTAATTATGATAGTTACCACCAGGATGAAACCAAAAAGGTAGAAAGACTTATAGATTTTAGGAACACATTATGGTTTACCCTACATAGATAGTAAAGTTGTATCTATTGAAAGATTTATAATGCCAAACCCTAAGTCAAGAGGCTAAAACTAGGCCTACAATATAAGATATACCTTATAAGGTGAATAAGGGATATTTTAATGCTAATAATGTAGATTAAACACTTAAGCGATCAACTTCCATGCCTAGTAATGTAGTCATTTTCCAACATTCATATGAAACCATTCCACCTCTCACTTCTATTGCTTTATCTATTTTTAATACTTCTCTTTCTTATAAAAGTTATTTGCTCGGTTCCCCAATTCCAACTAATGTTCACAATCCTTCTCAACTTAATTATTTGTAAAATGCTTCTATTCCAACTTATTCCAATACCATCTGTCTTCCAAATATTGAAGGGACTACTATGATGCATTCATTGTGTGATATTCAAAGTCAAATTGAAATATTATCTCAATGATCTAAGAAGCCAAGTAATAAAGTGGCTTAATCCAATGATTTATTCTTAACCCCTTGGATTATGGAGTGCTTACTTACCCTTGCTAATAGGATTTGTATCCCCAAAGTTTGAACTATTCAATGGAAAAGAAGACTCTAATAACCATAAAAGATAATTTTATGCCTCTTTCTATCTTTTTCTCACAATAATTTTTTTTTTTTAACTAACCCATTTCCAAGAAGTTTAAACGATTATGCACTTGATTGGTTTTATGTTTTTCTAAGTGGTTTTATGCATTCTTTGAAAATATTGGTTGATGGTTTTCGAGCTCATTTTTTAATCAACATTAGTATGAAAATCACATTTACATAAATTGATCAAATTAAACAAGGAATCAAATTTTTTTTTTAGTGAGTATGCACTTAGATTCAAGATGATGGTTATAAAAATGACTCACAAATTACCCTATAGTGAACTTCTAATTCTATTTACTCAAAGCTTTCTTTTACCCATTAAAGACATCATAGTCTTCAATACTTATCAATATTTTGACAAATATTTTCATGTGATTTAAAACTTTGAAATCAAGATTTTATGGGCCATATGGTCCAATGCCCCAAGCTCTAATGGATCTAAGTTCTAAGAGAAAACAACCTTCAAGGTGAAAAGTAATGACAATGATTTTCAACCTAAGATTGAGGAAAAATATAGTAAATGATGTGGAACAATCTTCTAACAAACTAGTGTTATAATGTTGGCCCCTAATTTTGGAAAAGTATGAGAAAACACTTTTATTTATGGAACACTCAAAGGGTAGAAAAGATACACATATTTTAAAGGAATAACATATAAATTAATGGATTTCAAGGCACATGAAGTTTAGGCCAAACAACAATATTGAGGAAGACTATCAAAGTGTCAATGGGATCAATAATGTGTAAGGAAGTGCTTGCATATATGTACCAAGAAACCCAAGAACATTAAAAGCAAAATGGCCTATTAAGTCCTAGCATGTGCCACTGAGGTGATATATTCAACGAAAAACTCAAAACATAGGGAAAGGGAAGGAAGTTGCATGAACCAAAGATCCTAAAAGAAGGATCATTGGTTTGAGAAGCTAAAAGAGTGACTATTTAGGGATGTGAACATTAAGACAATTAGTGGAATTGAATGGTATTAGTAAATCTAGCATGGTAAGGCATGAATCTGTGAGTATTTTTGGACAAAAATATTAAATGTAAATAAACAATACCACTATTATTAGAATTTTTTTGTTATTTTTTTGGGGTCACACATTTAATAATTTAATCATAAGGTGGCAGTCTAGGTTTATAAAATCCCACCTTGCCTCATAAATTAGGTTGTTGACATTGTTATTGTTGAGATCATTGTTGATGCCTTCATTATTACACTATTATTTATATTGTTGATGTCATTATCATATTAGATTGTACTTAATTATAAAAGTTATTAAGTATCGAGCACTCTTAAAAAATTGATCACCAATGAATAGAGAAAAAAATCATTTATAGTTTCTCTTGTATATTGTGTTGATTAGTTGAATTATTTTCTATGTTTTTGTTTAGTAATTTAAATCTATCACAATTATTTATTAGTGTTAAAACTTCAAAAATTTTGTTTGGGCCATGTTAAAAGAGCTAATATCTTCGCAACTAACACAAAAACACCTAGGATTCTCTGTTTGTGCTTTAGGTGAGGATACAAAACTCACTTATTTGATATGTTGATGTATTGAGTATTAGTGTCAGGGTAAGAGAAAGTGACACAAATTAAATGTTAGGTGCACAGTAAATTTACCCAACATTTTATTTTCATTTCCAAGACCTTGTTAAACAAGTTGTACAAGATGATGTGTGAATATCATTACTAGATTTAATTGGAGATTATTGAGAGATGTCTAGATGAGATGGAGTGCACTTTTATGAAGAATCATCCTAGCCCATGCAAACTATCAACTAAATAGTGGGTAATAAAATATTTGTATCATCCTATGTATGAAGTATTTTTATTTGAGCTACATGGACATATCCATACATCGTTAACCACATATGATATAAAAGTAATAAAAACGGAATAAAGTATGCTTAGATATAAGCGTAGATTGAGCTATTAAAATACACTAATACCATTCAGACCAAATCAATATATGTGTAGTGGAGAGCCACATTAAATAGTTATCTACTATAATTCACAATCTCCAAATATTATTACCCAAAGCAAGTAAAAAAAAGTTTTTGCATGAGCTTAAAGGTTCCTAAATAGTGTAGATACCCTTAAAAATTAAGAAACTAATGGTATAGTATGGTATTGAGATTATACCCATGGAATGATGAACTCCATCATTCATGGGTTGAGCAAATGATAGAAGGATGGGTAAGGTTCACATGACAAGTTTGTGAAGGGTGCAAAACTAGAGACCTTAAACATAGAAAGCCTAGATGATAATGAACTTAGGAGGTGAAAATATGATGAAGAATGGAAAAGAGTAATTTACACCATGGACCTTAGAAAGAAATGGATTTGAGTAATGGAGATGTTGTGAGGTCCCATGAAAAATGGGAAGGGCATGAAGATGACTATCATGATGATAAGATGTGCTCTAATGAGGAAGAAGATGCCAATGAGCATAATGAAATTCTATAGGATATGAATACAACCACTTGGGACTCGATGAGCATGCAAAAATTATCAATAGTAAAAGAGGTGTCCATCCACGATCTACGTGAAACACTAGTTCATGCCTTCTAATCAAAGATGAAAGGAAACAAAGTAAATCATGTGGTTTTGTCTCAACTAACTAAATCTAAGAGATAAGTCATATCGAATATTATATTATTGTAAGTAAGATTATACAAACATTTATTAATCAATAATAATACCAACAATATGTTCTAAGAGCCCAAGTTTGTTAAGCATGTTTCACATGGGGGATTGTAATCAACCCAAACAAAGGAGCAATAATACAATAGGAGGAACAACAAATATAGGTGTAATCACCTAAAAATGACACTTAAGTGACAAGAGTGTTACTTGAGACCACCCATCCCTAACTTATCCCTAGACCTATCTTAGGGCCTATTTAGACACTTATACTGCCTTTATCTGGGCTACACACATCTGTAAACATCCCTAAAGTAGTCATAGACCCTCACTTTGACACCCTAACACTTAGTGCCTCAGGTTCTGCCACCTAGACACTAGCATTATAATTTAGACAATAGTGCCCCATGGTGCTATTGTCCTAGTTTTAGTGCTATTGTCCTTTTCCCTCCTTTGATTACCAACAAATATATTTTCAAATGAATAACCATGTAGGGTCAACCTAGACCTATTTTAAGACCCACACAAGCACCTGAACAAAATATATACATGAATTTTAGCCCTTTATCCACTAGATAGAAATGAGATGAAAATTACACAAAAAAATTTAGAACAAGTTGTGCACAATCAAGGATATCAATCCTTATCCTATCCTACTTCTGAATACAACCATCTACAACATTATTAAGCTTAGATTACTTAGGTTTACATTCTCAAGCATATTCAAAGAACTCAAGAGAACATTCATACAAGTTTCACTTGCACTTACACCAATAGTTTGGTGGGGAGAACTACATCAGACTTGATCCCTCTTTAGAGTATTGGTATGTAGGTGAATCTCATCAGAATAGGGTGTTGAGGATGTCCAATCTACCCTACTAACATACACACTTTACTACTTGTGCCAATTAGATTCCCTAAGAACATGGAGGTTTAGGGATTGCATATACAATTATTCAAAATAGGTCATCTACAAAGATCCATAACTCATGCACCCAAGAACAAACATGGTAGACCCATACACAAGTGCATCTAGAAGCTCAGAGTAATTATGCATAGAGGACACTAGTGCCAAGATAGGGAAACAAGTGACACACGATGCTATTGTCTATGAAGGTTTTTGACACTTGGATCCTAATCATGACACTCAAATTAGTCTCTAATTCAGTTTGAAGCCTCCAAATCTCCTTTTTTGGTTTATTTCTAGCTAATTACTTGGGTTCATTATTTATTGCTACTTTTAGAAAGGTCAACTTAGGTCGATTTTATTACAAATAAACTGATATATTTATACCCTAACTTAATATACTTAAGCCTTTAACAACAAAGGATTTACATTTACTAATTTCTACAAAATTAAATCATTTGGTGAATTTGACTTACTTCAAATATTGCTCAAACCCTAACCCTAGATCACCATAGGGTTTATGTTTCTAGCCTTCTAATACCCACACTCAAATTTTATATCCTTGTATGTTATGATTTGTATTTCATATAATCATGATAAAAATGATTGATGAAGTTTATCACTTTTTAATACAAATTTTTATATCTTCCTTTGCATGCTTCTTTCCTTTCATTTGGAATGAATTCAAAGATGACATATAACACATATGTACATGATACTTTATATTAGTTAAAATGTATGCATTATTTCATTTTATATATAACATGTTATTTTTATATTATATAGAATTCAATTAAGAAACAAATCCTTACATACATAGAAGATCTATTACATAAGCTAACAACTAGGTTTCCATTTTAGATGTCATATCTTACGGACAAGAAAGAATCTCCTTCTCGTCCTCATCTCCATGAGGGTGATATCTACTTTACCTCTAACCAGGTCCATGATATCACTCCTCCATGAGATGAATCATCTTAAACTATTATTACTAATGCCCATACTCAGCCTATCCATGCCTATACCTCTTCTCTATAGGGCATGTGTCTACATGTTCAATAAAAAAAAAATAGGGTTTACACTTGTGAGACTCTAAGGGATCAAATTATTACAATATTGGAAAATCAGGTTATAAGACAAAATCCTCTAAGGCACATTGGTGTTAATCATGTATATGCATCTTCACCTAGTCAGTTTGTGGCAAGCAATATTATATATCAAAACAATAAATCACAATAAAATGCATCTATAACAAGTGATTTGAAAATTACTCAAGATAAAAATAATATAAAAGATGGGAATCAAGATACTCTCCCCCCATTTAAAAAATGTTAGGTGTGGAGCTTGATTATCTTCCAAGATTAGAGGTTAAAAATATGATGTTATTTCAGTCAGGTTTTGGATTCCATTCTTTGTATCTATGATGGCATAGTGGGTTTCAAGGGTGGGATGACCCCCTCCCCACCAACAAGGGGCCCAGGGGTTGCATGCCCAGTAGGGGTTCCAGGGAAGTGCCCTTGAAGCAAAATTTTTATTAAAATTACCTTGTAAAATCATAATTTTGTAGTCAATTGGGCTATTGATTAAAGGTTTCTAGATTTGATGGTAGGGGTTATGTTTAAGTTTTTCTCATCCTAAAATGTATTGTTACTTGGTTGAGATTATTGGGTGAATATTTTGTCACTAGCTAATTGATGGGAAAAATAGGTGTTTCCACCACAACATAGGGAGATTTATAAGCCAAATGTGTAGGTCGAACACATCAAAAGGGGAAAAATCTCTCCTCTCATCAAGGGGAGGTTCCCTATAAATATGAGGTACTATATACTATATTAAAATACTATAAATAAGATGAAAATAACACTCAGGGTAAGATAACACCATCCATCTCTCTTTTTTCAGAGATGATGTTCACAGACATAGGAGAATTTTGGTGAAAATATTGAAGGCACTTCTCTTCTTTTAGAAGTGGTCTACAACAAACAACAAGAATTCTTTCTAGTAGGTAACTGATAAGTTAATGTAATAGGGCACAAAAACACAGTAGGATGAAGTATAGCACAAAGTCTCCACCTCAATTTCCAAAGAGTGAAATATACAAAGGATAATGGGGGCACAAATTCATCCCAAGATCCTTTACATAGAAATAGAAAAACAAACAAGCTAAAAACAATTGTGGTAGCACATAGTCTCTCCACAGTCGGCTTCAGGACACCTTCCTGATTACTTCCACTAGTTCTGCTTGTTAAATTAAATGGACAAGAATGCTTCTAGGAAACAAACATAAGAACAATTTCCTAAATAACACAAGCTATTCCATCATAAAGTCTAAAAGGTCACTTGTTTTCTCATTCAAATAAAGAAATATGATTAACAATCTGAGCTCAAAGTCTCAGGAAATGCCTTTTAGTTTGGGCAGAATTTTGCTTCTATAACAGAGAGATATCCTTTGCATAAAATAAGAGATTACATTATATATCACTCCAAGAAAGACTTGGGTGCTTTGTTTCATGGAATGGCCCAAGTTGCATTTAATGCCTTGAATGCATTTTCAGTTTTGTGAAGGGGCCATGCTGGAATAGGTCATCGGCCTTGACTTTGGTGTATAAAAACATCTCAAATGTCTTTTTTTGAAGTATGGGCCACCTGGTCCTCTTCCTAATATGCGTACATCTATCCATTTTGCCTTTACTTGTTGGAGAAAAATCAGCTGCATCCTTGAGTGCTTGCACTCTATGATGTCCACCTGGTGGACTCTTCCACCTACTGGAATAACTCCCCTATAGATATTTCATTATTTCCTATAGCTTTTTCTCTTTCCTATTTCAATTTGAGCTCTCAGGCCATCTTTTTACCTTCAATAGGCTCTTTCAGCTTCTTTTCAACTGGTCACTGAGTTTATTCTTCAGGTTCTGTGCCATATTTACAAATAAACAGGCATTTTATTACCCTAAATTTGACGTCCATGGGCGTGTCATGGTCACTTAGTCACTTGAACTACTTTGAACCTTGAACCTTTGAACCTTTGAGGTGCATCGATTTAATGGTTCAATGGTTCGGGCGGTCTTATTGGCTCTTTGGTTCAATTGCTTCTTTGGTTTAGTCACTTCTTTGGTTCAATCGCTTTCTTTCCTCTTCGATTGAACCATCTCTTTGAACTTGTCTCTAGAATATTCTGCTTCCTCCCTTCGCTCGAAGCTTCCTTGAACCTTTGAACCTTTTAACTTTGAACCATTTTGGTTCAAAGTTCAACAGTTCATTCTCTTTCTCTGAAACCTTTGGTCCTTCAAATTTTCTAGATCCTTTTCTTTTCTATTGAACTCGTTGAACCTTTGAAATTTGAACTCTTTTGGTTCAAGGTTCAATGGTTCAATCTTTCTTCTTTGAATTCTTCTTTTCGTTAAGTCCTTTGAAGCCATTAAACTTTCTGAAGCGGTTAAACTTTGAACTTGCCAAAGCACTTAACTCTTTAAGTCTGCCGATGTCATTGAACCGTTGAACCCATTGAACTTTTGAACCTTTGAAGGCGAGGTTCAATAGTTCAATGGTTCAATCTTTTGTTTGAAGCCTGCTGATAAGTCTTTTGATTGAACTTCAACATTGAACCAGCCTTAAAATGCCTAAGTGTTAGGAACTTGTTTCTTTGTGAGAGCTCGCCTGTTGAAGTTGTTGAACCTGTGAGTCCCTTAGCTGAAAAAGCTTGAATAATTGAAGATTTGGAGTGCTCAGAACATTTTTTGAGAAGGGAAGAGATAATTTTGGCTTGCAGGACCAAAATAGTTATGTTGTCTCCAAAAATGAGTAACGGATTTTGGGAACAACAGCTGGCTCCAATTGGGGAACTTCCATCGATTGTAAAAATAATCAAAGGGAGTAAAGTCTAGAATCTCCAATGCCTTTAAGTATGCCATTGAGCTACGAAGTCATGCTACCCAAAATAAAAGGTGCCAAAAAGAAATGAAAATGAGCAACACAAAACAAGCTAAAGACTATACAAAAATTATACATATGTACAAATGATCTTATCTAATACTTCAAGAATTGAAGTGCTTTAGATGCTGCCCATTATGAGGCAAACAAAGGGCATGCCATCTTGATACTTTAGTAAGAAACTTTTTTCACCATTGAGCTGATGAATAGCAAATGGTCCTCTCTATAGGGAATCAAATTTCCCATGCATTTCCTTTAGTTCTCTTCTCTTGTCCCATAACAAGACTTGGTCTCCAATCTGGAAATCATGGGTTTTTGCTTTCTGGTCAAAGAGCTCCTTCACCAAACTTTGATGCACAGTGATTCGGTACACCACCATAGTTCGTTGTTCATCTAGCTCAGTCAGGCACATGATCCTTTTGTCGATGGAGCTTTTATATGTCTGATTTTTTACCGCCTTTGCCAATTTTAATGCTGACAATTATAGGGTGATTGGTATCTCAACATTGAGACCATACAAAAGTTAGAATGGCGACATACCTATCACCCTCTTGGGTATAATTTTGTCTATCCATAAAGCATTAACCAATGCTTTATGCCATGTTCATTGGTTGTCATCCACCAGCTTCTTGATGATGGTCACCAGCTTCTTGTTGCTCAATTTTTCTTGGCCATTCCCTTGTGTAAAATAATCAGAGGAGTGGGAGAGGGTAATCCCATAATAAAAATAGAACTGAGTAATCTCATGGGAAGAGAAATAGGCTGCATTGTCTATCATAATCTTGGTTGGGAACCCGAACCTGGAAATGATGTTTTCCTTGAGTAAATTACATACTACTTCTGAAGTAGCATGCTTGGATGGAATAGCTTCCACCTATTTGGTGAAGTAATCTATGGCTGTGAGGACATAATCATGTCCAACACTTGTAGATGGGTTTACAGCACTAATGAAATTGATTCCCCATTGCTGAAATGGCTCTTCTATTACCACTGGCTTAAGAGGCAAAGCAACTAACTTGGGTCTTCCAACGAACTGTTGACATAGTTCACATCTTCATACCCATTTGTATGCATCTTGAAATAGAGTAGTCCAGTAATACCTAGCTCATAAAATCTTATGGGCAGTTACAAGCACAAAAAAATGTCCTCCACAGGGTAGATTATGGAAGGACTCCAAAAGTTGGCTCTACTGCTCTTTATCCACACAACAAAGGAACACTCCATCGAGGTTCCTCTTATATAAGCCGTTGTCCAATAAGCTAAATTGGAAACTTTTAACTTGACAGTCCTCTTTTCTTTATGAGACAGGTGAGCATGACACTCACCATAAGTAAGGAAATGAGCAATACTCGAATACAACTCATTCGTGGTGGAGACAAAGAGGATTGTTGGCATGTCTTCAATTTTTGCTTCTTCATGCCCTATTTCTTTTGGTCTATTATTAGAAATCAATTAGCAGAGACCCCTTCCCTGCATAAGCTTCATTGGTTTGATAACAAGATCAAAATCCTAGATTTTAGCAACCCAATTGCCCCTTTTGGTTCCAAACTCCTGCTGAGTTAATATGGATTTGACTATGCTATCAAAAACCAGGGCAATAATGTGTGAATTCAGGATGTAAAAATGGAAGTGCTTTACTACATTTACCACTGCATAAGCATGTTTCTTTAGATATGAATATTTCAATTCTTGAGCTTTGAGAGGACAACTCATGAAAGATATGGGAGATTTCACACCTTCTTTGTTATGTTGAACCAGAATTGCTGAAAGTGTGAGCTCAAAAACATAACTGTACATTGTGAAATCTTTGGTATAATCTAGACAAACTAGAATTGGGGCATGGGCAATAGCTGTCTTGATGTCTTGAATGCCAATTTACCTTCTTCAGTCCAGTTGAAAGTGGCCTTTCCCTTCATCATGTTCACAATGTGGTGAGTCTTCTCAGTGAACTCAAGAATGAACCTTCATAAAAAATTCACCTTTTTGAAGAAAGAGTGAACTGCAGTCTTACTTGTGGGTAGAGTAAGGTCCTGAATGGATTTGACTCTTTCTGAGTCAATCTTTATGCCTTCTCGAGATACAATGTGTCTGGAAAGTTTTCCTTTTGTTACCCTAAAAATAGACTTCTTGGGATTTAGAGAAATGCCATTATGGCAACATCATTCTAGCACTTGTTGTAAATGGTGCACATGATCAGGATGATGCTTAGAAAAGACTATTAAATCATCAAGGTATAACACAATGAACTTACCTATTTCATCTTTAAAAGCAAGGTCCATTGCTCTCTACAAAGTGGCACCAACATTTATCAGGCCAAATAGCATTCTTCGATACTCAAAGGTGCCCCAAGGCATGATGAAGGCAGTCTTATGTTGGTCTGCTTCACTAACTTCCACTTGATTGTACTTTGAGAAACTGTCTAGCATTGATAACATCTCTGAACCAGTCACTATTTGAAGGACTTGATCCATGATGGGAATAGAGTATAATCCTTTAAGGAGGATTGATTTAAATTCTTAAAACCTATATAGAGGCAAATTTTGACATTCTTTTTTCTCACAAGAACTATATTTACAATCCATGTGGAATGATAGATTTGGAAAATTATTCTAGCGTTCAACATTTTTTATATTTTAGACATAATAGTACCTGATATCTTTAGATTATACCGCTAAGATTTTTACTTGTAAGGCACCGAATCACTCTTGAGCAGAATTTCATGGCAAATTTCTTTAGATCATCATAGGAGTACGTTAAAAAATTCATGTAATGGTGAAGCAGGGCAATAAATTTGAGCTTCTCCTCAGGGGCGCAACACTTCCCAATGTTAACCATCTTGGGATTTTCCTTAGTACCCAAATTTATTTGATCAAACTCCTGGGAGGAGCTTGAATCCATTTGTTGTTATTTGATGAACCTGTCATGCTTGTCAAATAGTTTCTCAAGGAAAATCAATCCTTTTGGAATTTTATTCCCTTTTAGTTGTAGGAATTCTTCACCTACATCTGAACTTGTTTCATGGGCTGATTCAAGTTTCTGAGGCTCACTGCCTTCAAAGTGAAGCTATTCAAAGCTGTCTTTTTGTTCTAGAAAGGTGATGATTTAGTTGTCACCATTGAACACTTGCCAATGATTGGCATTGTCAGGCACACTTGGTCGAAAGACTAGTTTGATAGTGTACCTATCTCCCTTAAAATCTTGGTGAGAAACTAAGAGAGTCACCAAAATAGCTAATGCATCAGCTCGGTCATTGAATTCCCTGGGTACTATAGAGATATTGAAAGCACCAAAGCTTTCAATTTGATCCCAAACTAGATTGTGATAATGGTACAATCTCTCATTTTTGGTTTGGTACAGGTTTCTGACCTGGCAAACCACCCGCTCAACATCTCCTTTGGCATGAAAGAGTTTGATGCCCCTTTCTTGAGGGGCCTTTAATCTGAGCAGCAATGATTCATATTCAGCAGTATTGTTGGTGTTGCTGAACTACAATTTATAAGAATATGGGAAAATATCTCCTTAAGGAGATATCAACACAATCCCAACTCCTGAGCTGGTAGAAGAACAACTACCATCAAATTTGAGAATCCACACATTATCAAAAACTGACCTTTCCTTATATTTTTCTTCATTTGGAGAGGAGAGCTAGTAGAAGAATAGTTACCATCAAATTCGAGAATCCACACATTATTAGAAGCTGACCTTTCCTTAGATTTTTCTTTGTTTGGAGAGGAGGATTCCTCTGGGCTTAAATTGTGCTTTATTAAGTCTTCTGCTATTTTGTCTGAACCAATTTTTAGATTGTCATCTTCAAAAGTTTTATTAGTTAGGATAGAAACATCCTCTATAGTCAAGAAGTAATTACCCATGCCTAAAGACTCAAACAGAATTTGAGCTTTAGGCGCTGATGTCTGAGTGACAATGTATTTTGCCTCCTTCTCAAGGAGCAATCTTTGCATGATGCCTTTGATCAGGATCCTCAGTTCAGACAGGTCCATAATTAACTTGCCACCAACATCCTTGCAAAAATTTTTCCCAAGAAGAATGATGTATGAGTCTAAAACATCAGCCACTAGGACTGTCATCTTAATTCTCTTGTCCGAGAAGTCACAAATCCAAATTGGGCATCATTGATTTGTCCTAGCAGTGGCGCTTATTTGATCTTCATGGAGAAATATCTCCCAAAGGTCTTAGTTAGTGTGAGTCCAAGAGATTCTACCACTTTGGTGGGCATGATATTGTCAGACACACCTGAGTCTATGATATAATTGTTCAACTGGTGTCCATTTATCAGTAGGGAGACATAAAATAGTTCTGTCCTCCCAGGAATAGCAAGATGAGTAATGACAAGGTTATTCTGGGTGGATGTGGGAGTTACCTTTGGAACAACTGGTCCTATAGGGATGGTTTTATTCTT
Organism: Torreya grandis; assembly: GCA_037957365.1. Classification (NCBI taxonomy): domain Eukaryota; kingdom Viridiplantae; phylum Streptophyta; class Pinopsida; order Cupressales; family Taxaceae; genus Torreya; species Torreya grandis. The sequence continues at coordinate 3,734,890 of JARHVA010001099.1, forward strand.
TACACACTGAGCCAACTAATCCAACTACTCAGGGTTGGATTGTAGGAATTCAAATTCAGACATTTGAATTTTGGTTTTCTTGACATGGTCGATTATATCAAATGTCTGAAACGAATTAGGAACAAGGGAAGGCAATTCATCCTTTTGGTTTTTAAGAGGGGTGTACTGATCTGTGAAATTGAAGTTGAAGGCGTACTTGAGGTATTTACTTTTTTAGAGATCACCGGGTCCTTTGATTGAAAAGGCAGAGTGGTTCCACGCTTAGCAATTGAAATTGTTGGTTGAGATCGCTCCTTTATTTTTTCCTTATCAGTTTGTTGGGCTGATTGGTTCTGAGATCAGGTGAATATAATGTATGATCTATCAAATGCTTCACCTTTACTTCTGGGTTTATCCTAGTAATTCAAGAAATCAATGTTGGAGTCACCAGCTAATTTTTCTTCTCCCTCTGTGAAGAGATTAGCATCATCTTCTAGGTTCAACTGAGGTTGAAAGGAGAAATTATATTCTATTTCAATATATCTAACTGCTGAATTGGTTGGAGGTGCTTCAATGGCAAGTTTCACCTATGAGGGAGGAAGATGATTTGGCTACCCTTGATCTCTGGCAGCATTGCCTTGGTATGACTAATTTAGAAAAGTCCTCCTTGGTATATCTCAGTAAGAAGGAAGAGTAGACATTCCTTGCACCATTTGCTTCCTAAGAGCTAGCAACTCATTTTTCAACTTTTACACCATAGGATTAGTGGTACTTGTAGATGGATATTCAAAGGATGAAAAAGATTTACATCTGTTAGGATCTATCCTTATCTTCCCTACCAATATGAGATCATCTTCCACCTTAGTAGCCAAATCTTGCACTGCAGCAAGGTCTATGTGACCAACACATCTCAAAAAGAAATTCACTTTAGGAAGTTGAGGTTTGATGAAGAAACATTTTAGATTCTCAGCTGTTGGTTGAGCAATTGTAGGAATCCTATTCCTCAGCTTGTCGAACTTGGCTATGAAATCTCTCATTGGTTCACGAGGCTCCTTCTTCATTTGTGTGAGCTGGGCTAGTAGGGCATGTGCATCTTCTATAGGCTTGAACCTAGCTTCTAATTTGGCTTTGCGGGTGTTCTAGTCAGTCACAGTCTGGGCCTGCATATGATAGAACTAGTATGCAACAATGCCTTGCAATGTTTTCACAAATAGCCTGACTACTACGCCCTCATACTCCACACCTATCATGCCATAGGCTATGCTGAAGGCTACAATATGTTCATCAGGGTGAACTCTCCCATCGCCATAGAATTTAGAGAAATTCTTCCTTGAACTGCAAGGTAGCTCATGTAGAGGTAAAGCTATATTGAGTGGACCAAAAGAGTTACCCCAAGGGCCTTAAACTGCCATGATTTGACTACTGAAGGGAGAGACAACAAATGTCTGAGGGGTATGTATTGACAAAGCTCTGATAACAGTAGAAATGGATGCTTTGCCTAGTAATGAAGACCTGACTTTTGTAGGAGGAAAACTCTTGGTTCATTGAAGGTGAGATGGTGAAGGGAAAAGATCAAAATCACTTTGTTGTGCCAACTCAAATACAGGGTCAATAATACCTTTATATCTCTGGCTTCGTGTATACTATGGATTTGCCATATTGTAAAGTAAAAATAGAAAAGAACTGGCACTGCTTCAAATTGAAGTTTGAGGCTTCAAACTATGTGTTCTTCCCCAGTGGAGTCTCCAAAAACTATTGCACAAAGTTGGGAGGAAAATTAACAATGGGAAAGAACTGGAACTGTTTCAATTTGAAGCTTGAGGCTTCAAACTACACGTTCTTCTCTAGTAGAGTCACCAAAAATTATTGGGTGAATATTTTGTCACCAGCTAACTGATGGGAAAAATAGGTGTTTCCACCATAGCATAGGGAGATTTATCAGCTAAATGTGCAGGTCGACCACATAAAAAGGGGACAAATCTCTCATCTCATCAAGGGGAGGTTCCCTATAAATATGATGTACTATATACTATATTGAAATACTATAAATAAGCTAAAAATAACACTCAGAGTAGGATAACACCATCCATCTCTCTTTTTTTAGAGATGATGTTCACAAAGGTAGGAGAATTTTGGTGAAAACACTGAAGGCACTTATCTTATTTCAAAAGTGGTCTATAACAAATAGTAAGAATTCTTTCTGGTAGGTAACTGATAAGTAAATGTAACAAGGCACAGAAACATAGTAGGATGAAGTGTAGCACAAAGTCTCCACCTCAATTGCCAAAGAGTGAAATATACAAAGGATAATGGGGGCACAAAGTCATTCCAAGATCCTTTACATAGAAATAGAAAAAGAAACATGCTAAAGACAATTATGGTAGCACAAAGACTCTCCACAGTCAGCTTCAGGACACCTTCCTGATTACTTCCACTAGTTCTGCTTGTTAAATTAAATGGACAAGAATGCTTCTAGGAAATAGACATAAGAACAATTTCCTAAATAACACAAGATATTCCAACAAAAATTCTGAAAGGTCACTTGTTTTCTCATTCAAATAAAGAAATATGATTAACAATTTGAGTTCAAGGTCTTAAAAAATGCCTTTCAGTTTGGGCAGAGTTTTACTTTTATAACAGAGATATCTCCTTTGCATAAAATAAGAGATTAAAATATATAGCGCTCCAAGAAAGACTTGGGTGCTTTGTTTCATGGAATGGCCCATGCTGCATTCAATACCTTGAATGCATTTTTAGTTATGTGAAGGGGCCATGTTGTCCATTTCACCTTTTCTCGATAGAGAAAAACTAGCTGCATCCTTGAGCGCTCGCGCTCTCTGACGTCCACTTGGTGGACTGTTCCACCTACTGGAATAACTCCCTTGTATATATTTTAGTATCTCCTATAGCTTTCCCTCTTTCCTATTGCAACTTGAGCTCTTAGGCCATCTTCTTACCTTTAGTAGGCTCTTTCAGCTTCTTCTTTAGCTGGTCACTGAGTTTGTTCTTCAAGTTTCATGCAATATTTGAAAATAAATGAGCATTTTAGTACCCTAAATTTGACTTCCATGAGGGCATCATGGTCACTTAGTCGCTTGAACTAATTTTAACCTTGAACCTTTGAACCTTTGAGGTGCATTGGTTCAATAGTTTAATGGTTCAGGTAGTCTTATCGACTCCTTGGTTCAATCGCTTTCTTTCCTCTTCGGTTGAACCATCTCTTCAAACTTGTCTCTGGAATCTTCCGCTTCTTGCCTTCACTCAAAGCTTCCTTGAACCTTTGAACCAAAGTTTAATGGTTCATTCTCTTTCTTTGAATCCTTTGGTCCTTCGAAGTTTCTGGATCCTTTTCTTTTTTGTTGAACTCGTTGAATCTTTGAATTTTAAACTCTTTTGGTTCAAGGTTCAATGGTTCAACGGTTCAATCTTTCTTCTTCAAAGTCTTCTTTTCGTTAAGTCCTTTGAAGCCATTGAACTTTGAACTTATCGAAGTGCTTAACTCTTTAAGTCTACCGATGTCATTGAACATTTGAACCCGTTGAACCTTTGAACCTTTGGAGGCAGGGTTCAATGGTTCAATGGTTCAATCTTTTTTTTGAAGCCCGTCGATAAGTCTTTTGATTGAACTTCGGTGTTGAACCAACCTTGAAATGCCTAAGTGTTGGGAACTTGTTTCTTTGTGAGAGCTCACCTGTTGAAGTTGTTGAACCTATTGAACCTACGAGTCCCTTAGCTGAAAAAGCTTGAATAATTGAAGAATTAGAGCGCTTAGAATATTTTTTGAGAAGGGAAGAGATAATTTTGGCCTGCAGGACCAAAATAGTTGATATGTTGTCCCCAAAAATGAGTGACAAATTTTGGGAACAACAGAGATAAAATATGAAATAGATTACACATAGAGAGGAGGTAGAAAGAGGTAGAGAGGTGTAACAAGGTTTGTTACATGATTTGTTTCTCCCTTGTATTTTTGAAAATAATATATTGGACAAGTTTGGTGGATGTAACCCATCTTGGGTGAACCACGTTAAATCTGAAGTCTCCTATTTTGTGCATGTTTATGATTGTTTTTTGTATGTTTGATTGACTCATTTCATAGTTTCTCTTGTATGTGATTTGGGGATGGATCTATGTTTTATTTTATCTTAATAAGTGGTATAACAACAAAGGTTTTGTTTGCATAATTTTAAATCATAGGAAGAAAAATATTTGACCTCAAGTGGGAACTATGGAAGATGAAAATAAATCTAAGGTGGAGAAGTTAAATGGATAAAACTTTGGATTGTGGAAGATACAGATAGAGGATTACCTTTACTAGAAGGACCTATATTTGCTATTGGGAGGGAAAGCCAAGAAGCCATCAATAATGTCAGATGAAGCTTGGGAACTATTGGATCGTAAAGCCCTTGGAACCATACAATTGTGCCTTACATCTTCTATAACATTCAACATATCACAATAAAAAAAAAATAGAAGGTCTTATAAGCGTATTAGGCAAGTTATATGAAAAAACCTCTACCTCATAAAATATTTTTGATGAAAAAACTATTCAATATGAAAATGGTTTAGTACCAAATCATTTATAAGAGTTTAACATGGTTACTAGTCAGTTACATTCCATAAATATTAACTTTGATGATCAATTTAGGGCTCTTCTTTTTCTTTGTTCCTTGCTTGAAACCTAAAATATCTTGGTAATGGTATAAGCAACTATGTGTCTAATAATGCTAAACTAAAGTTTGAAAATGTGGTGGGTGTTTTTGTAAGCAAATAAATGCGAAGGAAAAGTACATGTGAAAAATCCATATCTAGAAATATATTGATAGTGGAGAATAGAGGAAGGAAAAAGAATAGACGAAGAGGAAACCATGGAAAATCAAAAGGGGGTGCAAGATCTAAATCAAGAGGCAAGATGGAATGTTGGATCTGTGGCAAGCCAGGACACACAAAGAAAGAGTGCTAGTTTTGAAAAGATAAATTGGGTAAGGACCAACATGAAGGTAACAGAGAAGCAAATGTAGTACGTGATGTACTACAAGATGCTCTTATACTTTCTTTGGATAATATTACTGAATCTTGGGTTTTATATTTAGGTTCTTCTTTTCATGTGATCCCTCATAGAAATTATTTTATAGATTATGTTCAATGTAATTATGGGAATGTTTAACTTGGTGATGATGAACCCTGTAGTATTATTGGAAAAGGAAGTGTTTAGGTTAAATTAAAGAATGGAAACACTTGGGTGCTAAAGGATGTCAAGGATGTTCCAAGCTTGAGGAGAAATCTGATCTCTACAGGGCAGTTAGGTAGTGAGGGTTGTATGGTCACATTTACAGCTGAATCATGGAAGGTTACAAAGGGTTCTATGGTGGTTACAAAAAGTAAGAAAGTATGCACTTTATATTTGTCTATAGATAATGTTAATTCATCTTGTGCTATAGTTTCTATAGGTAAAGATGCAAATTTGTGGCATTACAGACTTGGCCACACGAGTGAAAAGGGAATGAAGACCCTACATGCAAAAGATAAGCTATCAGGTCTGAAAGAGTTAGATCTAGAATTTTGTGAGCATTGTGTATATGAGAACTAAAAACATGTGAGGTTTCTCAATTTTGGACTAGTCAGGAAGGAGCAAAAGTTAGAGATTGTGCATACGGATGTATGGGGACCAGCTCAAGTATCTTCACTTGGTGGTTCAAATTATTACATTACATTTATTAATGATGAAACTAGGAAGGTTTGGGTACACTGTTAAAAATGATTTCTGATGTTTTTGATACATTCAAGAAATGGAAAGCTTTAGTTGAAGATGAAATAGGTTTAAAATTGAAATGTCTTTGATTAAATAATGGACGTGAGTATTATAGTAATACTTTTAACAATTACCATTAATAAAGTGAAATTCATAGACAAAAAATAGTTCTAGGAACACCACAATAGAATGGTGTGTTAGAAAGAATGAACATGACTATTATGGAGCATGCCAGATACATGAGATTACATATAGGTTTGCCTTTACAATTTTGGGTAGATGTTGTAATTACATCAATTTATCTGATAAATAGAGGACCATCGAGTGCTTCGGATGCTGGAATCCTAGAGGAGGAATGGACTAGAAAGAAGGTAGATTATTCTTTTCTAAGAGTTTTTGGTTGTGAGGCATTTTCTTATATTGACAAAGATCATAGGAATAAGTTAGAAGCTAAGTCTTAGAAATGCATATTTATTGGTTATGGAACTGATGACAATGGATTCCGATTGTGGAATCTAGAAGATAAGAAAATAATCAAGAGTAGAGATGTATTCCATGAAAAAGTTATGTAAAGGGACCGGTTGTAGGAAAAGAAACAAGAAGAATCCAAATATATAATATTAGAAGACATTACATAAAAACATGTCCTAGAGATCCCTGATCAAAATGTGCAACATAAACAAGTACCTCAAAACCCTGTTAGAAAATCTACAAGAGTAAGTAGACCATCTAATCATTGTTCTCCTTCTTTATATTATTTATTACTTACTAATGGTGGTGAGATATAAAGCTATGAAGAAGTAGTGCAGATTGATGCCAAGGATAAGTGGGAACAAGTTATGGATGAGGAGTATGATGCTCTAAAGGAAAACTAGACATGGTATTTGGTGGAGCTTCCCAAAGGAAAGAAGACATTGTATAATAAGTGGGTATATAGGATAAAGGAGGAGAACGAAGGTTAAAAAATTCAAGGGTAGAATGGTGGTTAAAGGTTTTGCATAAAAGAAAGGTATAGACTTTGATAAAATATTTTCTCTAGTAGTTAAACTAACTTCTATAAGATTTGTTTTAAGTTTAGTAGTAGTAGAAGATTTGAAATTTGAACAATTAGATGTGAAGACTGCATTCCTTCATGGTGACTTGGAGGAGGAAATAGATATTTATCAGCCACATGGATATGAAGTCAAAGGTAAGGAGAAAATGGTGTGTAGGTTCAAGAAGAGTTTGTATGGCCTAAAACAAGCTCCAAGATAGTGGTATTTAAAATTTTATAGTTTTATGATAGAATAAGTTTATTTTAGATGCCATTCAGACCATTGTGTATATTTCAAAAGTTTTGAAAATGGTAGCTACATTATTTTTCTTTTATATGTAGATGATATGCTTGTAGTTGGTTCCAACATCGCACGTGAATAGGGTTCTAGTTTGAAATTAATTTTTTTTATAAATACACAGGTGCACTAGTACATATAATGAATGGATGCATAAGGAATTGACATAACCTATCAAGGTATTATTTGTATAAGAACAAATGTAATTAATTCAAACATATAGAGAAGAATTAAAAGTTATCTAAAGATTTTAATTATTTTGTAATACATTCATTCTAACATGAAAATTCATATATGACTAAGGCTTACATTCACTACATTGATTGATAAATATGTATTGTCCTTATAGTGTTGATTCCAAAATTTGTATGAACATCTTAAAATCTTAATAATAATTGAAGGTGAACATAAGGCCTCAAATAAATCCCTCATATATTTATAGTCTTTGATGTCTTACTAGGGTTTAGTAGAAGGTTATCAATTTTTCAAATATTTGCGTGGAATTTCATAAAAGAAAATGAGGTTTTCAAAGCCATGGAAAAAACACACAAATTCATCAAATTAGATTTTTCATGCATGACAATTGCTAGAGTTGTAACTTAAATTTTTCAAAAGTCTACATTGATGTTTTTGGAAGATTGGATTGACGGCTGAAGGGAACACTCTCGATTCACTCTAATTTTTTAATGTTTTATTTGCCTCCTTGTTTAAATCTATTTTGAACTATTTTGCACTACCTTTTTCTTATGATTGTCTTTATATTCGTGATAAATTGAATATTATTCTTAGAACCCCTATCTTGTCATTTATTGTCACATCAAATTATAGTTTTAAGCAAGTTTTAGGATATTATTCTCATTAATTTTTTTTTGTAAACATGTTCTCTCTTTCACCCCTTAAGGTTATTCATAATTTAATAATGATAGATCTGATTTTTATAGGGCTTGTGTCATTCCATTAAAAACAATATCTTTAACTTGTGCATTACATTTAAACCCTAGATTATTTTGCTTGCATATTATTCAAATCTTAATATTTTTGCATGTTATGTATGTTTTCATCTTATGCCACCTAAAGTAATTATATTTAAGAGACCAATTATATAAGAGGAGTGCTAATTTCAACCCCAATGATTTTTTTGAAATCTCTTTGATTAATCCTAGGACTTTCTTGAAGAGTAAAAAGGATTGTCTAAATGATGTTATTGTTCTTTTTATTATTATATATCCTATTGCAAATGATGTTGAGATGATATTAAATGATATTGGTGTAAATGAATTGTAATTTTATTTTACTTATGATAACTATCACTAAGATTAAACCAAAAGGGTAAAAAGACTTATAGAGTTTAGGAACACATTATGGCTTACCCTACGTAGATAGAAAAGTTTATGTATCTATCAAAAGATTTATAATGGAAAACCCTATGTTAAGAGGCTATAAATGGGATTAAAATATAAGATATAACTTATAAGGTGACCAATGGATATTTAAATGCTAATAATGTAGATTAAACACTTACATGATCACCTTCCATGTCTAGCAATGTAGTCATTTTTCAACATTCACATGAAACCATTCCACTTCTCACTTCTATTGCTTTCTCTATTTTTAATAATTATCTTACTTCTAAAAACTATTTTCTCGGTTCTCCAATTCCCTAATGTTCACAATTATTCTCAACTTATTTATTTTTACAATAATTCTATTCTAATTTATTCCACTATCATCTCTCTTCCAAATCTTGATGTGGCTGTTATGATGCATGCATTGTGTGATCTCTAAAGTTAAAATTTAAATATTATCTCAAGGGTCTAAGAAGAAAAGTAATAAGTTTGATTAATCCAATTATTTATTATTAATCCCTTGGCTTATGGAGTGCTTGTTTACCCTTGCTAATAGGATTTGTAACCCCAAAGTTTGAACTATTCAATGGAAAAAAGGCTCTTCTGACCATAGTAGATCATTTCTTTTCTATCTTTTTCTCATAATTAAAAAAATGTTAGCTAACTCATTTCCAATAAGTTTAAATGATTATGCACTTCATTGGTTTTATGTTTTTCCAAGTGGTTCTATGTGTGCTTTCACAACATAAATTGATGGATTTGAAGCTCATTTTTCATCAACATTAGTATGAAAATTACATTTACATAAATTTTAATCAAATTAAACAAGGACTCGATAATTTTTTTAATTAGTATGTGTTTATATTCAAGATTATGGATTAAAAAATGTCTCATCAATTACCATATAGTGAACTTCTAGTTATGTTTACTCAAATTTTTCTTTTACCCATCAAAGATGTAATAGTCTTCAACACTTATGAATATTTTAACAAACATTTTAATGTGATTTAAAACATTGAGATAAATATTTTATAGGTCATATGATCCAATGCCCCAACCTATAATGGATCTAAGTTTTAAGATAAAACAACCTTCAAGGTGAAAAGTAATGACAATGATTTTTAACCTAATATTGAGGCAAAATATAGTAAATGACATGGAACAACCGTCTATAAAATTAGTGTTATAATGTTGACCCCTAGTTTTGGAAAATAATGAAAAAGAACTTGGTTTTTTGGAACACTCAAAGGGCATAAGGGATACACATATTTTAAGGGAATAACACATAAATTCAAGGATTGAAAGGCACATGAAGTTTATGTCAAACACCAATATTGAGGAAGTCCAGTAGAGTGCCATTGGGCTCAACAATGTGTGAGGAATTACTTACATAGATGTATCAAGAAACGTAATAAACTTAAATTTTAGGCACAAATTAAATGTTAGGCACATAAGAAACTTACGCAACATTTTTTTTCATTTCCAAGACCCTATTGAGCAAGCTACAAAAGATGATGTGCAAATATCATTTACTAGGTTACATTAGAGATTATTGAGAAATGTTTAGATAAGATGGAGTCATCCTAGCCTATGGAAGCTATCACCCAAATAGTGGGTAAAATAATATTAGTATTATCCTATGTATGAAGTTTTTTTATTTGAGATACGTGGACATATCCATACATGGTTGGTCACATATGATATTAAAGTAAGAAAAAGGGAATAAAGTATCCTTGGATAGAAGTGCAGATTGAGCTATTAAAATATACTAATACCATTTATACCAGATCAATATATGTGTGGTGGATAGTCACATTAAATAAATATTTACTAGAATTCATAGTATCTAAACATTATTGCCTAAAGGAAGAAAAAAAATGTTCTTGCCTGAGCCTAGATGTTCCTAAATAGTGTAGTTACCTTAAATATTAAAAAAATAATGGTATATTATGGTATTGAGAAACTACCCATAATTATGAAATCCATCGTTCATGGGCTTAGTGAATGGTAAAAGGATGGGAAAGGTTCACGTGATAATTTTGTGAAGGGTGCATAACCAAAGACTTTAAGCATAGAGAGCCTAGATGCTCGTGATTTCAGGAAGTAGAAATATAATGAAGAATGGAAAAGAGTAATTTCCACCATGGAACCTAGAAAGAGAAGGATTTGAGTCAGGGAGATGTTGTGAGGACATGTGAAAACTGGGAAGTTCATGAAGGTGTCTATCACGATGAGAAGATGTGATCCAATGAGGAAGAAACATGTGCCAATGAGCATATTGAAATTCTATAGGACATAGCTAAAATCACTTAGGACTCAATGAACATGAAAAAATGTTCAAATACTAGAAGAGGTGTCCATCCATGATCTAAATGAAAAACTAGCTCATGCATTCTAAACATAAATGAAAGGAAACAAAGTAAATAATGTGGATTTGTCTCAAATAGATGAATCAAAGAGACAAGTGATAACAAATTGTATATTACTATAAGTAAGAGTATATAACCATTTATTAACCAATAATAATACCAGTAATGTATTCTAAGAGCCCAAGTATGTTGGGCATGACACACACTAGGGATTATAATCAACCCAAACAAGGGAGTAACAATACATCAATATTAACAATGGTTATAGGATATAGTAGAAACTAACTTGGGCACCAATCTAGCTACAGTAAAATCTAGTGTAAGTGTTGGTGGAACATCACCTTCATTAGGAGGAAATACATGTAGCACAAGAACACAAGTAACAACTAGTGCACCAATCATAAAAATTTAAATCCTAAAAAAACCATTTATGTGATTTATTTGAGTTTTATAGATTACAAAAGAGTGGAAAATGTTACAAAGCATGTCCATAAATGTTAGCTCATATGGCATGCCAATGACATTATCATGCTATATCAAAAGTCAAGCCTATTTGTGACCACATTGATATATCATGCACACACGTGGTATCATGAATTTGATAAAAAATAAGCTATTATAGACTATTATCAACTCAAGGAAGCATTTTTAAGGAATCTGATATCATCGAGTTTGATCAACAAAATGTATTTGCATAAAAATAAATAATCAAGATCTAATATAGAGTGTCTATGCATATGATGTAATGTTTGATACTTTGATATATAAGCTCTAATATGATATCCACCCCATTTAGAGTGTACAATGACTTTATGGTCTATGAAAACATTCATAGAGCCAAGGGAGGCTATTGAAGAAACATTGAGTGTTGAGGTAATTAGTAGTTTGGATATAGGGATCAACCTCTTTATGGAGACACATATCATTTGAATATTCTCCTAGTTACAAAATTTGACTTTCAATAGCACAAATGACACTCATAGTAGTTTATGGTGTACAAACTATGAGGTGGAAGGCCATAAAAAATGTTTTCAAAGGTGTAATGTCAAGGGACTACTCAAGTCATGTGAAATATGCCATTAAGATCATCATGTGTACAACTTCCCATTGCTATGGAGGGAAACATAGATAATGGTCTCCTTATATTGTAAAATATTTGAAACCTCTACCCAAAATATTGAATATTATCGAGTAATTGATGAAATTAAAGAAGTATGTAGGAGACGAGCATAACAAAAATCTATAGGGATTTAAAATCAAGAATAAAATATATATGGTGATTAACACCTATACAAAGGAAGAGGAGGTGGAGGATTATATCCCATATGCACCTATTATAATTGTGGCTTTCCAAACCACTACCAGAGCGATTTTCCAAAGATGCTAACTTGTGGGTAATATTGAGGAGAGAAGAAGTTAACTATCCACACGTTGAGAAGCAAGAAATGAAAGGGTAGGTATTATAAATTGAAGAAGTGTTTGAGCAATGGGAGAAAGAGTATGTCAAGCCTAAGCCAATAAATTTGCCCTTTCCTACCCCTATGCCCATTCTCACTCAAGAGCATGAAGATATCCCATCTTGGATATTCTCCCATGACCCTAATTGTTTCATACCCTCTCTTGTGAAACCACCCTTTCCCACACCCATTCAGGAAAAAGAGAAGGTGACCAAGTCTTGCACATTCCCCTCATGGAAATAAATCAAGGAAGGCACAAAGAAAGAAAGAGAGGTGTTAGTTGAGGTATTCCAAGAACTAGTCCTGGTAGAGGAAGGGTTAGTTGTGCCAAAAATGAATTAAACAACCATAGCTTAGCTCAATGAACTTGGTGTACAAGAGTTATGAGACTCTGTCTCCTTAGTTCAAGAGCCACTTAAAAGAGCATTCAAGGTACCTAGTTGGAAGGATACCTTCCTAAGTTGAAGCAAGGTGAACTTATTCACCATCCCACCATCTCCCTTATAAAAGAGGAGCATGTTCTACAAAGGATAGAGGAGGTGCTTGAAGTCATAAGTGAGACTAAAGAAGACAAATCAAGTGTCTATGATGAGGAGATCATAATAGGCAGCCTAATTCATAAGGAGGAGCATGTTTCATCTTTCAGGTTGCAAAAACCTATTGAGAAGCAAGATAATAACTTTCATGAACCTAGTGTGGAGGTTAGGATCAACTCAAACAATTTAGAAGATCAATGGCAGCATTTGTGCTCATATTTATTGAGTGAAATGAAGTAGTTTAATGTTGAAAACTTTCCTAAAGAGGACAATATATAATCTAAACATGGGGCAAACCTTGAATCAACTATTGAAGGTCCATTCTACATAGATGAAGAAGAGGATTAGGACCCGATACCTGAGGTTTGTCCACTTCAATTCGAGGTGTTAATCAAGGATAGCCCTAATATGTTGGAGCTAGAGGAAAGCAAATTAGACTTTGAGCGAGAAAAATAAGATGTTATAGACCTAGGATGGTTAAATCAACCCTCATTTGTAGTTGAAGACTATTATGAAATCTTCAGTGAAGTTGATGAAGGGGACATCTTGAGTTCTTTGGTGATTTAATTTGATAAACATACCAGTAAAGAGCCTAAAGATTTATGACAATGGTTTAATGCCATAACCAAAGAATTTGAATGGGCCAAGGGACATGTCCTTCTTCTATAAAGCCATGAATATGTTGCTCTAAGCATGAATAGTCCTAGTTTCAATAAGGACAAGGTGAAAGAATATGGTATTTTTGGACCATCAATCGAACCAAGTGCATTTGGCTCCCAAGAGCCTGAATGAAGTCTTCATGCAAGACTTTCTCAAGATTAGAGATCAAATTCAAGCAAGTGCTCCTGCAGTCCAACATGAACCAGGTTTGGATGACTTGGACCAATATGTCTACATTGGAGACATGTTCATTTGACTCCACCACTAGGGAACACATCAAAAAAATTAGACATCAAACTTCCTGGTTCACCAATTCTGGTACCTACAAAGCTAGGTATTTTTCACCTTAATTTGTTATAAGTGGATGATACTATAAGTTTTCCTTTTGATCAAGGAGGAATAGTTTTGAAAGGGTCTTGTATATATTAGATTAGTTTTTATGATTTTATTTAAGTGCCTTTGTGCACAGTTTGTTCTAGTAGGTTAGTTGTTCTCTCTTTCTTGCAAATGTCTGCATGCATTTACCTTTGTTATTTTATTTTTGGTCCTTGTTGTTTCAAGAGGAAGTTCTAGAAAGCGTCAACCATGTATAATATTTTGGACCAGCTTAGCTGCAGAGACTTATGACTCCATGCCCAATGGACTAGATAAGGAAAAATAGTCTGGGTTCTCTTGTATAGACAGGCATGTAACCCTTGCGAGTCACCAAAATTGTTGGCTAATTTTTTGGCCCACATACCAAGCTTCTTCTTAGTTTAAAAAGATGAGCAGAGTTCATGTGAAGCAATGGATCAAAATGGTGTTTCAAATGGGTTCAACCTTTCAAGGATGAACAATGAGTCTAGAGGAATATACATGCCTTGGAAAACCTAAGTACAAGCCTCTTTTGGGGCCAAGTCTTTGCGTTAAGATTTAATTGTTTTGGGATTTTATTTTGACTAAGTGTTCTTTCTTTCAGGCAGTTTCTTTTGGGATCTTATTTTACTAAGCTAATTTATTTCAAACTTTCTTTTGGCTAAGTTTTGAATTCTTTTGGACAAATTATCCAAGGCAAAGTTTTTGAAGGGTCTTATTCTTTCAGAAATAATGTCCAAAACAAAAGATGAGGACCTTTCTATTTTAGAGAAATTATTCCACAATAATTTTTCCAAAGACCCATTTCTTTCAAGAAAATTATCCAAACACTTTTTCTGATGGGTATATTGTCAAGTAACGTGGCCAAAACAATTTTCTCAAAGGGTCTTTTCTCAGGAAAGTGTCCAAAACAATTTCCTTGAAGGGTCATTTCTTTCAGGGAAGAGGTCCAAGTAAGAGTCCTGAAAGGTCATTTTTTCAAGAAAGTGGTCCAAAGCAGAATTTCCAAAGGATAAGTCTTCAATAAAGTGGTCCAAAGCAAAAGTCTCGAAGGGCACTTTTTCAAGCAAAGTGTCCTATACTTTTCCTGAAAGGTCTCTTTTATAGAAAAGTGTCCCAAACACTTTCTTCAAAGGCTACTTTTCTTCACCAAAAGGTCCAAATCAATTCTCTCAAAGGGTCTTTTTCTTTTGGGAAAGTGACCAAGAAAAAATATCTGAAGGACACTTTTCAAAGTTCTAAAGGGCATTTTCAAAGGGAAAAAGGGGTTATTCAAAAAGGCTAAGACCCAATGGGATGCCAAGAGTGCTTGTAATGACTTATAAGTGCATAACATCCATTTAGTTCTTTATTGCATTGATATAGACTTTTGGGGCTAGTGACAAAAATTCCAAGTAGGTAGTTTATCGATGCTATATCTCACATGCATGAGTGAGTCAAGAAGAATGGGTCATATGGGTTTGTTCACTTTTGTGTCAAGTTTATATGTGTCAAGTTTTAGGTCCTCTGCTAAAGTGCATCAAAAGATATTAAGGTCCAAAGTTGGCTCCTTAGTCACATTTTGCATGTTTTCCCATACTTTGCCATTTTCAAAGAAATTTAAATAGAGTCAAGTGAGCATCTTGACAAGGCCATATCTCACACATATGGTAGTTGCAAGGGAAAATAGTCACATGGGTTTGTTCATCTTGGTCCCTATTTGCTACGCACTAAGTTTTTGGTCATCTATTAAAGTGCAGTAGGAGTTATGCAAGTTTGAAGTTGGCTCCTCAAACATAATTTTCCAAGTTTCCATACTTAGCCATTTTTGAGCCAAGATGTCATGCAAGATCATATGGACCGAGAAAATTGAGCATTTAATATCTTCACTTAGGAAGCCGCTAGGACCAGTGGATCACATGGGTTTGTCCCTCTTTGCATCAAGAACATCTCCTAAAATTTTGGTGCCTCCATGATTCTCACGCTTCAAGATATAAATTTGAAAAGTTAGTAAAAATAGACTTACAACATAAGACGTTCATGCTAATGTCAAAATAAATCTTGGAAAAAATCTATTTGTGGTTAAATTTAATAGTCTATGAGACGTTAGTTATGTTCTATGGGATGCCAAATGATGGTCAGTGGGACATCAACTTTAAATATAGATAAAAACAAATCCTATAGAGCTTAAAATTGATGATTACGTGAACATCATTTGACAGGAGCAAGGACATCAATTTTAAGATTATGAACTAGTTTTTAGATTTCAAACAAGAGGTCTTGGTTGATCAATGATTCCTATTTGATTAAGATTTTAAATCTAACGATGAGCAGTGGTCAGAGAGTCAGCAAATGTCAAGGGTGAATGTGTGCATGATAAGTGTCAAAAATGCATTCAAGTGGTAGAGAATCGATGGTTCGCAGGAATTTAGATAAATTGAAATCGATGGAGTGATATGGTAAATGTGTCAACGAGCCAAGTAAAATTTTGACAACCAATTAGAGCAAAGGGGAGCGTAGGGTTTCTGACAAGGGTTGAGAATCCATTTTTGACCATGGAAAGTAAGGTTTTGTAGGGTCTTCCCAATGCCTTCGAAGCTCGTTTAAATGCCATAGAGTGGTCTAACTAATGTAGTTAACTATGATTAATATATGGGACCACCATTGGAGCTAAATATTGATCTCTGGTTTGATAAGTTATAGTTTGCAAGGTTCTTTCTTACAACTGGTTCACCATTTCTAAAGAAGGATCCATTTACAATGGACTTTTCGCTCCTACAGAGATAAAATGTGTCTTTTTGGACTCAATGGAGTGTAGAAGGTTCTATATGGTCTATAAGTCTATAACTATAGGAAAACCAATGTCCTTAGATTATTTTTCCATCTATAGGTGGGACCTATGATCCAAATATGGAAATGGAACATATATGTGATAAATTCATGAGTACCCATCATCAACAAAGCAGGTACTCCATCGCTCAAGGCATGACATGATTGTAAGAATCATGATTCAAGGATTTGATCCTCATGAGTACATCAAGTGGACTTAAAGTCCCAATGTGGTGAATTGATAGTGGAAGAAGCAGTTAACGACATTAATTATGCTCAAACAGACTTAGTCATCATGGAACAAACCCTTGTCTCTATTAGGACACTCTTAGCCAATGAGAAGAGCTCAGGGACTAGTGGAACAATAGGAGATCCATTGTTGATCAAGGCACACAAACAAAAAGTAATCAAGTGTTGCCACCTCACTCCTTGACCTCGAGGACTTTCCTCCACTCTCCAATGCATTGTTCCATATCTGTTTCTGCTATCTATAGAGGCTTTTGAGCCAAAAAACATATCTTCTCTATATTTTCTCTACTCTCTCTCTTGGGCATGATCAAAACTCTACTAAGATGGAGCTTGTAAGCTCTTGATATGAATACAATACTATGTTTTAGATTTCATTGTTGTGGTATAGTGTGTACATGTCAAATTTATGTATGTGGTAGAAGTTTCTCCCTCATTAAATTATGATCTCACCTAGTTATTAGTTCATCTGGTTTTGCAGGTCATGTTTAGTGTCCTACATCTCTTGATTGAAGCCTGCATGTGGATACCATGACTGGTTAGTGTCTTACTTTAGACCTCTCCCTTCATTTCCCTCAGCGTAGATCATTTGGTGAACCTCTTCATGAAGCACTGAGGTATGACAGATATTTGGGATCTTAGGTTTGGTCTTTTACTTGTTTCATTAGTGTTCTAAGAGTCAAGCAGGATGGGTCAACCCTAAATTAGGTGCATCACTATTATTAGCTTAGGTTTTCATTTCATGCTCTCTCTCTCTCTCTTCCTTGGTCATTAGTAGGTTTTAGTAATGGAAACGAGCTCAAAAGATGCATTAGAGGAGCTAGAGTGGTTAAAAATCTTAGAGGTTTGACCCCTTTATAGGATACCCACAATGTGGGGTCATTTCAATGTTGGATTAGAGTTTGAGTAAGGAGGCCTAAACAATCTCCTTGCTCAGCTAGGGTGCAATTTTAGTCCCTAATAGGATTAAAAATGCTCCAAACTCTATTGTATGCCCAAGATATCACAATGTTTTGATTACCTTCTCCAAGCAAGAAGAAAATTCATGTATGACAATTGAATAGAAAAAAATTAAACTCAACATTTATTATTGACATCTCATATTATGACACACCACCAATGCCGACCACCATTTTATGCTACACCTATCAACATAAATAATACAAATATGTTAAACATATCTATTTAAAAAAATTCTAGATGTATCAATCTAGAAATGCCTATCTTGAATTTGTTATATAACACATTGATTAACGACTCCATTATTTTCTTTGTGAATTTCATATTACCCTGTGAAAGATCACCTCAATCTATTTCCACGACTACATCAGGTTCATAAAAATACTTTCCAAAAAAAAATGGACTCCAAACTCCATTGTATATTTAAGATATCATGATTTTTGATCTCTTTCTCTTTAAAAAAATAAAGATATTCACTAAAAATAAAATCAACATTAAATTTAAAATTAATTATTTTTGTTAACATCTAACACTATCACAACAAAATAAAAAAATAACTTATTGATATTTATGGTCCAATCTCTTTCCCTGTAAAAAATCTGGGTCAAGACAATAAAATCTGCTGACTACACCTCATGATTAATAAAAACATTGTCCATAATAATACAATTTAATGTATAATATTTTAAAATATCACAACCGAGCATATCCAAAAAGGAAGGAGGTACAAATCAATTTGATTTACATGAAGTTAAAAGTCAAGTCATCCCATATCAGCATCAATTTGATTTACACGTAACTCACACACATAAAAACGACTAATTCAACCAGACTTTCAGACATTCATTTTCTAAACATTGAATGACTTTAACAACCCTCACCATTTATATTTAATGAATTAATAATATTTTATTTTACACATATATTCTCTAACTATTGGTCCATACAAAAACCAGGGCATGTCCTTTACAATGGTTAACAAATTTTTATTTTTTGTCTTTAAAATATTATTTAATGTAGAGCTTAATATTATTGATATTCAGGAATATATATATATATATATATACAGGTAATTGATTAAATTAATTATCTTATTATAATTGGAATCAATAATTAATTGATCTATCTTTTTGTTAAAAAGATAATTAACTTTGTTTTAATTTATTTCTAAGAAGATTAAACTATCCTAAAAATACTAACCTAATAGCTAAGTCCAATCTAGCGATTATGCATGGACTACATTAAAAATTAAAAGTGTAGTTATCATTTTATATATGAATTAAGTATCCTTATTTAATGATTAATTCAGTCTTAAAAACAAAGATACACATGAACAATTTTGAAAGTAAAGGGATGCTCAAGTTAAGTGTTGGTCATTGATCTTAAGTTGAAATGATAAAAATAAAATACATAATTTTGCATGAATGATGGACTGAAGTAAACAAGGGCATGAAAAATGTAATTTTAATAAGAATATTATTAGAAGACACAAGTGAGGGGAGGGTATAGAATATATAGGTGGTGATAGAGTGAAGGAGGAAAAAGAGAGATCAGGAAAGGAAATAAGAAATTCTGGTTTGAAATTACTATCAAGTTGGAAGCATTTGAAAGGTCAGTTATGTTATTATTATTCTTTTATTTATTAATTTTTTTGAATGATTTAATCTTGAGGGTTGAGATATAAATTTGATTTTTTGTATTGAGAATATAAGCTTAGCCTTATGGATAGATTGGCCATCCATAGAACTAAGCTCTTATTATATAAACCCTATGATTTATAAACCAGATACATCTAAAGAAGAAGAAGCCATATGATATATAATGGTTCTTGTATTTAAGAGCTAGATATGAATCTAGAAGAATAGTTATGTAATATATACTTCTAAAAGAACCTTTGGAAATTGTCTATATAGAGGTAGCTCCCAATAAAAATACATATACAACTGAATTGGTAATGGATCAATTTTACACACACACACACACACACACACACACACATCTATGTATGTATGTATATGTATATTAATATATTTGAGACAAAATAGCATAGGATGTTTTGGATGGATTAAAAAGGAATTCTGTGTATATCAATTTTCTAACACAAAAAGATATACATAATCATTTGAGAAAACAAATAGATATACTCTATAATTGAATTGAATGAAAATGAAATTTGAATGATCAAATCAGATAACACTATAATTACATAAATTAAATAATAGAATAGAATTAAACTAAGTCTTTCCTATTACAAATTTGTATACACATATGTATATATGCCCTATATAATACCGTTGAATGGGACATTGAAACCCACTTAACCATATGAGTGGAGTGGATTGGATTGGATGGGATGGCACTAGTTAAACTTCTAAATACCGTTGCACCATTCCACAACAAACAAACAATAGCCTCCTAACCAAATACAACATGCTTCAACTTTATCTTTTAAATATATTTACTTATAGTTTTTTAAAAATTTTTATAGGTGTTGGTGACCCCTCAAACATAAACATCAATGCCATTGAAAAAATTAATCCCCAACAAACATAACTAATCTCATCATATCTTAATTTGTTAATTAGCAATAAATAAGACACTTACCCACCATGGGGAGGCAGGCAACAGGCAGTTTCGGTTTTGTTTCTTTAAACATGCCATTCAAATAGCCGTTGGTTGGGTTTCTATGATTGTTATCAAAATTCCGCCAAACTTGTCGTTTCTCCAAATCCCAACAGACTTTCCCTTCGTTTGGGCGGAAATTTGGCCGAACCGCTTTCTGGTTCTGGTTTGAATTTTAAATTTCTTAATGAGTTTTTATAGGCCATATTTCTCACAAGAGCTTAGAGTTTAGGGACCTATCAATCAAAACCTGGCAGTTAAACCATTACACCTAAAAATTCTGGTCGCTAGTTATCTGATTATTGATATAAATCATAATTTCTCATTAAGAGATTCTCTAGCGCTCCATTTAATATTTAGTGTATTGTGGAGGGGCTGTGAAAGTGAATGGATTTGTATGCAAGGATTTTTGGGTATGTTTTTTATTTTTTTAAAATTTTATATAATTGTCTCTCGTGTCTTAGGTTTTTGATTTGTTTCTTTTCTCTTTTATTGTATGTCAAACTCACATGCGAATATGGTTTTAGTTTGAAATTAAAAAAAATATATAGGTGTATTAGTGTATATAGAACATGAATGGATACAAAAGAAATTGAAATAACCTATCTAGAAATTATTTGTGGAAGAATAAATGCAGTTAATTCAAATATATAGAGAAAAATTTAAAAAAAAATTAAAGATTTTATGGATTTTGTACTACATTCATTCCAGCACGAAAAGTCATATAAGACTAAGGCTTACATTCACTCTATAGTGTTGATTCTAAAATTAGTACAACCATCTTAGGAGCTTAATAATAATCGAAAGTGAACACTAGGCCTCAAATATATCTGTCATATTTTTCTAGTCTTTGATGTCTTACTAGGATTTAGTAGAAGGATATCAATTTTCCCAATATTTGCATGGAATTTCATAAACGAAAATGAGGTTTTCAAAGCCGTTCAAAAAGCACATAAGTTCATCAAATTAGATTTTTCATGCATGACAATTGCTAGAGCTCTAATTTAAAATTTTCAAAAGTCTACACTGACATTTTTCAAAGATTGCATTGACAGCTCAAGGGAGCACTCTTAATTCACTCTATTTTTTTAATGTTTTGTTTGCCTCCTTATCTAGAGCTATTTGCGCTATATTTTTCTTATGATTGTTTTTAGATTCATGATGAATTGAATATTATTCTTAAAACCCCTATTTTGTCATTTATTGTTACATCAAATTATATTTTTAAGCAAGTCTATGGATATTTTACATATTTTTGGGTTAATGTATTTCATGTTGATGTAAAACCATTTTCTCATTAATTTGGTTTTTAGTAAGCATGTTCTCTCTTGCATGCTTAGGGTTAAAAAATGATTTCATTGTGATAGATCTGATTTTTCTAAGGCTTGTCTCATTCCATTAAAAATAATATCTTTAACTTGTGTGTTGTTACATTCAAACTCTAGATTATTTTGCTTGCATATTTTTCCAATCTTAATATTTTTTTACATGTTATATATGTTTTCATCTTATACCACCTAAAATAATTATATTTAAGATCCTAATTATATAAGAGGAGTGCTAATTACAACCCTCATGATTTTTTTAAAATTCCTTTGATTAATCCTACGACTTTCTTGAAGCATAAAATGGCTTATCTAAATGATGTTATTGTTCCTTCTATTATTACATATCCTATTGCAAATGATTTCAAGATGATGTTGAATGATATTGGTGTAAGTGAATTCTAATTTGATTTTAATTGTGGTAGTTACCACCAAGATGAAACCAAAAGGGTAGAAAACTTATAGTTTTTTGGAACACATTATGGTTTATCCTACATAGATAGCAAAGTTGTTGTATCTATCAAAAAATTTCTAATACCAAACCTTAAGTCGAGAGGCTAAAAATAGGCCTACAATATAAGATATACCATATAAGGTGAATAATTGATATTTTAATGCTAATAATGTATATTACACACTTAGGAGATCAACTTCCATGCCTAATAATGTAGTCATTTTCCAACATTTACATGAAAGCATTCCACCTCTCACTTCTATTGCTTTCTCTATTTTTAATACTTCTCTTGCTTATAAAAATTATTTGCTCAGTTCCCCAATTCCAGCTAATGTTCACAATGCTTCTCAACTTAATTTTTTTTACAATGCTTCTATTCCAGCTTATTCCACTACCATCTCTCTTCAAAATATTGAAGGGACTACTATGATGCATGCATTGTGTGATCTCCAAAGTCAAATTAAAATATTATCTCAATGATCTAAGAAGCCAAGTAATGAAGTGGCTTAATCCAACGATTTATTCTTAACCCCTTGGATTATGGAGTGTTTACTTACCCTTGCTAATAGGATTTGTATCCCCAAAGTTTGAACTATTCAATGAAAAAGAAGACTCTTCTGACGATAAAAGATAATTTTATGCCTCTTTCTATCTCTTTCTCACAATAAAAAAATTGTTAACTAACCCGTTTCTAAGAAGTTTAAATGATTATGCACTTGATTGGTTTTATGTTTTTCTAAGTGGTTTTAAGCATTCTTTGAAAACAATAATTGATGGTTTTCAAGCTCATTTTTTAATCAACATTAGTATGAAAATCACATTTACTTAAATTGATCAAATTAAACAAGGACTCAATAAATTTTTTAGTGAGTATGTGCTTAGATTCAAGATGATGGTTATAAAAATAACTCACCAATTAACCTATATGAACTTCTAATTCTATTTACTCAAAGCTTTCTTTTACTCATTAAAGACATAATAGTCTTCAACACTTACGAATATTTTGACAAACATTTTCATGTGATTTAAAACTTTGAAATCAAGATTTTATGGGCCATATGGTCCAATGCCCCAAGCTCTAATGGATCTAAGTTCTAAGATTAAAAATAACTTCAAGGTGAAAAGTAATGACAATGATTTTCAACCTAAGATTGAGGGAAAATATAGTAAATGATGTGGAACAACCTTCTAACACACTAGTGTTATAATGTTGACCCCTAGTTTTGGGAAAGTATGAGAAAACACTTGTTTTTATGGAAAACTCAAAGGGTATAAAGGATACATGTATTTTAAAGGAAGAACACATAAATTAATTGATTGCAAGGC
This sequence comes from Torreya grandis, assembly GCA_037957365.1. Lineage (NCBI taxonomy): Eukaryota > Viridiplantae > Streptophyta > Pinopsida > Cupressales > Taxaceae > Torreya > Torreya grandis. The sequence goes on from JARHVA010001099.1 coordinate 3,758,412, forward strand.
ACATGAAGTTTAGGCCAAACACCAATATTCAGGAAGATTAGCAGAGTGTCAATGGGATCAATAATGTGCGAGGAAGTGCTTGCATATATGTACCAAGAAACCCAAGAGCATTAAAAGCAAAATGGCCTATTAAGTCCTAGCATGCGCCACTGAGGTGGTCTATTCAATGAAAAACACAAAACACAATGAAAGGGAAGGAATTTTCATGAACCACAGATCTTAAAAGAAGGATCATTGGCTTGAGAAGCTGAAAGAGTAACTATTCAGGGATGTGAACATTAAGAAAATTAGTTTAATTGAATGGTATTAGTGAATCTATCATGGTATGGCATGAATCTATGAGTATTTTTGGATAAAAATATTAAACGTAAATAAACAATACCACTATTATTAGATTATTTTTGTGATTTCTTTTGGGTCACACATTTAATAATTGTAATCACAAGGTGGTGGATTGGGTTTATAAAATCCCATCTTGCCTCATAAATTAGGTTGTTGACATTGTTATTGTTGAGATCATTGTTGATGCCTTGATTATTACAATATTTTTTATATTATCGATGCCATTATCATATTAGATTGTATTTCATTATAAAATTTATTAAGTATTGAGCACTATTGAAAAATTGATCACCAATGAATAGAGAAAAAAATCATTTATAATTGATCTCATATGTTGTGTTGATTAGTTGAATTGTTTTTTATGTTTTTGTTTAGTAATTTAAATTCAACACCATTATTTATTAGTGTTAAAACTTCAAATTTTTGGTTCGGGCCATGTTAAAAAAGCTAATAATTTTTTGAAATTTTATCTTCGCAACTAACACAACACTTAGGATTCCCTCTTTGTGCTTTAGGTGAGGTTAAAAAAACTCACTTATGTGATATGTCGATGTATTGAGTATTAGTTTTAGGGTAAGAGAAACTGACACAAATTAAATTTTAGGTGCATAATAAATTTACCCAACATTTTGTTTTCATTTCCCAGACGCTATTGAATAAGTTTCAAAAGATGATGTGTGAATAACATTACTAGATTTAATTGGAGATTATTGAGAGATGTCTAGATGAGATGGAGTTCACTTTTATGAAGAATCATCCTAGCCCATGCAAGCTATCAACTAAATAGTGGATAATAAAATATTTGTATCATCCTATGTATGAAGCATTTTTATTTGAGCTACACGGACATATCCATACATGGTTGGCCACATATGATATCAAAGTAAGAAAAAGGGAATAAATTATGCTTGGATATAAGTGTAGATTGAGCTATTAAAATACACTAATACCATTCAGACCAAATCAATATATGTGTAGTGGATAGGCACATTAAATAGTTATCTACTATAGTTCACAATCTCTAAATATTCTTGCCCAGAGGAAGCAAAGAAAAAGTTTTTGCATGAGCTTAGAGGTTCCTAAATAGTGTAGTTACCCTTGAAAATTAAGAAACTAATGGTATAGTATGGTATTGAGAATCTACCCATGGAATGATGAACTTCATCATTCATGGGCTTAGCAAATGATAAAAGGATGGGCAAGGTTCACATGAAAAGTTTTTGAAGGGTGCATAACTAGAGACCGTAAACATAGAAAGCCTAGATGCTCATGAATTCAGGAGGTGAAAATATGATGAAGAATGGAAAAGAGTAATTTACACCATAGACCTTAGAAAGAGATGGATTTTAGTAAGGGAGATGTTGGGAAGACCCGTGAAAAATGGGAAGGGCATGAAGATGACTATCATGATGGGAAGATGTGCTCTAATGAGGAAGAAGATGCTAATTTGCATAATAAAATTCTATAGGATATGGATACAACCACTTGGGACTTGAAGAGCTTACAAAAATTATCAACAGTAAAAGAGGTGTCCATCCATGATCTATGTGAATCACTAGTTCATGCCTTCTAATCAAAGATGAAAGGAAACAAAGTAAATCATGTGGATTTGTCTTAAATAGCTAAATCTAAGAGATAAGTCGTATCGAATAGTATATTATTGTAAGTAAGATTATACAAACTTTTATTAATCAATAATAATACCAACAATGTGTTCTAAGAGCCCAAGTATGTTGAGCATGTTACACATGGGGGATTTTAATCAACCCAAACAAGGGAGTAATATTATAATAGGATGAATAATGACTATAGGTGCAATCACCTAAAAATTACACTTGAGTGACAAGAGTGGTACTTGAGACCACCCATCCCTAATTTATCCCTAGACCTATCTTTGGGCCCATTTATACACTTATATAGCCTTCATGTAGGCCACACACATCCCTAAACATCCCTAAAGTACTCATAGACCCTCATGTTGACATCCTAGCCCTTAGTGCCTGATGTTGTGCCTCCTAGACATTAGAACCATAATTTAGACAATAGTGGCCCATGGCACTAGTGTCCTAGTTTTATTGCTATTGTCCTTTTCTCTCCTTTGATTACCAACAAATATATTTTCAAATGAATAACCATGTAGGGTCAGCCTAGACCTATTTTAAGATCCATACAAGCACTAGAACAAAATATATACAAGAATTTTAGCCCTTTAACCACTAGATAGAAATGAGATGAAAATTACACAAACTCAGAACAAGTTGTGCACAATCAAGGTTATCAATCCTTATCATGTCCTACTTCTGCATATAACCATCCACAATATTATTAACCTCATATTACTCAATTTTCCATTATCAAGCACATTTAAAGCACTCAAGACAACATTCATACTAGTTTCACTTGCACCAATAGTTAGGTGGGGAGAAATACATTAGACTTGATCCCTCTTCAGAGTATTGGTATGTGGGCAACTCTCATCATAATGGGGTGTTGAGAATATCTAATCTAACCCACTAACATACACACTTTACTACTTGTGCCAAGGAGATTCCATAGGAACATGAATGTTTAAATTTTGCATATAAAATTAGTCAAAATAGGTCATCTAAAAAGATTCATAACTCATACACCCAAAAACAAGCTTGGCAGACCCAGACACAAGTGCATCTAAAAGCTCAGAGTAATTATGCACAGAGGACACTAGTGCTAAAATATGGAAACTAGTACCACATGATGTTACTATCTATGAAGGTTTTTGACACTTGGATCCTATTCCTGACACTCAGATTAGTCTCTATCTCATTTTGAAGCCTTTAAATCTCCTATTTTAGTTAATTTCTAGCGAAGTACTTATTTGCATTATTTATTCCTATGTTTAGAAAGGTCAAACTAGGTCAATTCCATTACAAATCAGTGAATATATTTATTGTATATTTCTACCCTAACTTACTATACTCAAACCTTTAACAACATAGGATTTACATTTACTAATTCCTAAAAAATTAAATCATTTGGTGAATCTGACTTACTTCAAATATTTATCAAACCCTAACCCTAGATAACCCTAAGGCTTATGTTTCTAGCCTTTTAACACCCACATTCAAATTTTATATCGCTGTATTTTATGATTTGTATTTCATATAATCATGATGATAATGATTGATGAAGTTTATCACTTTTTAATACAAATATTTATATCTTTCTTTGCATTCTTGTTTCCTTTCATTTGGAATGAATTCAAAGATGACATTAAACACATATGTACATGATGATTTATATCAGTTAAAATCTGTGAAATATTTCATTCTATACATAAGATGTTATTTTTATATTATGTGGAATTAAATTAAGAAACATATCCTTACATACATAGAAGATCTATTACATAAGCTAACAACTAGGTTTAAATTTTCAATGTCATATCTTATGGAAAAAAAGAATTTTCTTCTCCTCATCTCCATGAGCGTGATAACTACTTTACCTCTAACCAATTCCATTATATCAATCCTCCAGGGGATGAATCATATTACACTATTTTTACTAATGCACATACTCATCCTATATATGCCTACACCTCTTCTCTATAGGGCATGTGTCTACATGTTCAATAAAAAACAACTAGGGTTTGAACTTGTGAGACTCTAAGGGATCATTTATTATCAGTATGATTAGGTTAATTTAAAAATTAAAAACTCAAAATCAAATATTATAATATTATAAAATTAGGTTACAAGTCAAAATCCTCTAAGGCACATTGGTGTCAATCATGTATATGCATGTTCACCTAGTCAATTTGTGGCAAACAATATTATATATCAAAACAATAAATCATAATAAAATGCATCTATAACTAGTGATTTGAAAAGTACTTAAGATAAAAATAATACAAAATATGGGAATCGAGACACTCTCCCCCCATTTAAAAATTGTTAGGTGTGGAGATTGATTGTCTTCCAAGATCAGAGGTTAAAAATTTGATGTTATTTTAGCCAATTTTTGGATCCCATTATTTATATCCATGATGGCACAGGGGGTTTCAAGGGGGGGATGACCCCTTCGAAGGGGGGTCTGAGGACCACATGCCCTAGTGGGGGTTTGGGGGCAGTTCCCTTGAAGCAAAAGTTTCATTAAAATTGCCTTGTAAAATTGTAATTTTGTAGTCAATCTGGGTTATTGCTTAAAGGTTTCTAGATTTGATGGTAGAGGTTATGTTTAGGTTTTTTTCACCCTAAAATGTATTTTTACATGACTGAGATAAAAAATAAAATAGATTGCACACAAAGAGGAGGCAACAAGAGTTAGAGAGGTGTAATAGGGTTTATTGTAGGATTTGTTTCTCCCTTGTATTACTGAAAATAGTGTACTGGACAAGTTTGGTGGATGTATCCCATCTTGGGTGAACCACATTAAATTTGGGGTCTTCTATTTTGTTCATGTTTATGATTATTTTTTGTATGTTTGATTTCTTCATTTCATAGTTTCTCTTGTATATTATTTGGGGATAGATCTGTGTTTTATTTTATCTTAATAAGTGGTATCAAAGCAAAGGTTTTATTTTCATAATTTTAAATCATAGGAAGAAAAGGGTTTGACCTCGAGTGGGAGTTATGGCAGATGAAAATAAATCTAAGGTGGATAAGTTCAATGGATAAAAAATTGGATTGTGGAAGATGCAGATGGAGGATTACCTTTACTAGAAGGACCTCTATTTGCCATTGGGAGGGCGAGCCAAGCAACCATCGACAATGTTAGATGAAGCTTAGGAACTATTGGATTAAAAAGCCCTTGGAACCATACGGTTGTGCCTTGAATCTTATATAGCATTCAACATATCATAAGAAAAAATAATAGGTTTTATGTATTAGGCAATTTATATGAAAAACCCTCTACCTCAAATAAAATATTTTTGATGAAAAAATTATATAATATGAAAATCTCTGAAAATGGTTTAGTACCAGATCATTTAAAGGAGTTTAACATGGTTACTAGTTAGTTACATTACATAAATATTGACTTTGATGATAAATATAGGGCTCTTCTTATTATTTGTTCCTTGCCTAAAAGCTATAATAGCTTGGTAATGGTAGTAAGCAAATATGTGTCTAATAATGCTAAACTAAAGTTTGAAGATGTGGTGGCTGTTATGCTAAGTGAGGAAATGGGAAGGAAAAGCATAGATGAAACATCCATATCTATAAATATATTGATAGTGGAGAATATAGGAAGGTAAAAGAATAGAGGAAGATGAAACTATGGAAAATCAAAGGGAGTACAAGATCTAAATCAAGAGGCAAGATGGAATGTTGGATCTATGGCAAGCCATGACACACAAAGAAAGAGTGTTGGTTTCAAAAAGATAAATCAGGTAAAGACCAACAAGAAGGTAATAAAGAAGCAAATGCAGCAAGTGATGTACTACAAGATGCTCTTATACTTTCTTTGGATAATATTGTTGAATATTGGGTTTTATATTTAGCTACTTCTTTTCATACAACCCCTCATAGACATTATTTTTTAGATTACATTCAAGGTAATGATGGGAATGTTTAACTTGGTGATGATGAACCCTATAGTATTATTGAAAAAGGAAGTGTTTAGGTTAAAACACTTGGTTACTAAAGGATGTTAGGCATGTTCCAAACTTAAGGAGAAATCTAATCTCTGCAGGGCAGCTGGGGAGTAAGGGTTGTATGGTCACATTTACAGCTGAATCATGGAAGGTTACAAAGGGTTCTATGGCAGTTGCAAAAGGTAAGAATGTAGGCACTTTATATTTGTCTACAGGTAATGTTAATTCATCTTGTGCTTTAGCTACTAAAATTAAAGATGTAGCTTTGTGGCATTATAGATTTGGACACATGAGTGAAAAGGGAATGAAGACCCTACATGCAAAAGATAAACTACTAGGTCTAAAAGAATTAGATCTGGACTTTTGTGAGCACTGTGTATATGGGAAATAAAAATGTGTGAGGTTTCTCATTGTTAGACTAGTAAGGAAGGAGAAGAAGTTAGAGCTTGTGCATATGAATGTATGGGGACCAAATTAGGTATCTTTACTTGGTGGTTTAAATTATTGTGTTACATTTATTAATGATGCAACTAGGAAGGTTTGGGTATACTTTATAAAAAAGAATTATAATGTTTTTGATACATTCAAGAAGTGGAAAGCTTTAGTTGAAAATGAAACAGGTTTAAAATTAAAATGTCTTTGATCAGATAATAGAGGTGAGTATTGTAGTAACACTTTTAAAGATTACTATTTAGAAAGTGAAATTTGTAGACAAAAAATACTTCCAAGAACACCACAAAAAAAATGGTGTGTTAGAAAGAATGAACATGACTCTGGAGCGTGCTAGATGCATGAGATTGCATGTAAGTTTTCCTTTACAATTTTGGGTAGATGCTCTAATTACATCAATTTATCTAATAAATAAAGGACCTTCGAGTGCTTTGGATGGTGGAATCCTAGAAGAGGCATGGACTGGAAAGAAGGTAGATTATTCTTTTCTAAAGAGTTTTTGGTTGTGTGGTATTTTATTATATTGACAAAGATCATAGGAATAAGTTAGAAGCTAAGTCTCAAAAATGCACATTTATTGGTTATGGAACTGATGACTATGGATTCTAGTTGTGGAATCTAGAAGATAAAAAAATAATTGGAAGTAGAGATGTGTTCAATGAAAAAGTTATGTACAAAGACCAGTTGCAGGAAAAGAAGCAAGAAAAATCCAAAAGGGAATATACAATATTATAAGGCATTATAGAAAAACATGTCCTAGAGGTTCTTGATCAAAATTTACAATAGGAACAAGTACCTCAAATCCCTGTTAGAATATCTGCAAGATTAAGTATACCACCTGATCACTTTTCTCCTTTATATTATTTATTACTTACTAAAGGTGGTGAGCTAGAAAGCTATGAAGAAGTAGTGCATATTGATTCCAGGGATAACTGGGAACAAGCTATGGATGAGGAGTATGATGCTTTAATAAAAAAACTAGATATGGGGTTTGGTGGATCTTCCCAAAGGAAAGAAGACATTGTAGAATAAATGGGTATGCATGATAAAGGAGGAGAAAGACGGTAAAAAATATTCAATGCCAGAATGGTGGTTAAATGTTTTACACAAAAGAAGGTATAGACTTTGATGAAATATTTTATCTAGTAGTTAAAATGACTTCTATAAGAGTTGTTTTAAGTTTGGTAGTAGTAGAATATTTGCACTTTGAATAGTTAGATGTGAAGACTGCATTCCTTCATGGTGACTTGGAGGAGGAAATATATATGGAGCAGCCACATGGATACAAAGTCAAAGGTAAGTAGAAAATGGTGTGTAGGTTGAAGAAGAGTTTGTATGGCCTAAAACAAGCTCCAAGATAGTGGTATTTGAAATTTGATAGTTTTATGATAGGATATGGTTATTGTAGATATCATTCAGACCATTGTGTATATTTTAAAAGTTTTGGAAATGGTAGCTTCATTATTTTACTTTTATATGTAGATGATATGCTTGTAGTTGGTTCTAACATGCACAATATTAACTTACTCAAGAAATAGGTAAGTAATAGCTTTTCTATGAAGGATCTAGGAAAAACTAAATAGATCATTGGCATGAGGATAACTAGAGATAGAAAGAATAGGAAGATGAAATTATCACAGGGAGAGTACATCAGAAAAGTGTTGAAAATATTTAGTATGCAAGATGCAAAATCAGTTAGGACACCTTTGGCTGCACACTTTAAATTAACAAAGGAATAATGTCCTAAAATATAAGAAGAAAATAACTTAATGTCTAAAATTCCATACTCATAAGCAATTGGTAGTTTGATGTATGCAATGGTGTGTACGAGGCTGTACATTGCACATGTAGTGGGAGTAGTGAGTAGTTTCATGAGTGATCTAAGATAGGAACATTGGAAGGTAGTAAAATGGATCCTTAGTTACTTAAGAGGGACCATAGATACAATGTTAAGCTATGGTGGATCAGATGTGATATTATAGAGATATGTTGACTCAGATATGGCAAGTGACTTGGATGGTAGAAGAATCACTACAGGGTATGTGTTTACATTAAGTGGTACATTAGTTAGTTGGGTATCATGATTAAAAAAGGTTGTGGCACTTTCAACCGTAGAGGTTGAGTATGTTTCTACTACAAAAGCAACCAAGGAAATAATTTGGTTATAGAGGTTGATGGAAGAATTAGGACATAGTCAAGAAATACGTACTCTATATAGTGACAGTCAGAGTGCAATCCATCTAGCCACTTAGATTTTTACTCTAGAACAAAACATATTCAGTTGTGGTATCATTTCATTCATTCAGTTATAGAGGAAGAGAAACTAAAATTAGAGAAGATACATACCATTAAAAATCATGTGGATATGATGACCAAGGTGGTTACAAGAGAGAAGTTAAAGATTTGTTCAGCTCCAATTGGTCTTCATGGATGATAATTAAATGAATGAAATTGCCTAGGTCTAGATAGTACAATAGATGCATTAATGGTGGAGTTACTACAATCAGTCTCCAAGTGGGAGATTGTTAGGTGTGGAGCTTGATTGTCTTTCATTATCAGAGGTTAAAAATCTATATTATTTTAGCCAGGTTTTGGATCCTATTATTTTTATCCATGATGGCACATGGGGTTACAAGAGGGAAAACCCCCTCGTGGGTTTTAAGGGGGATGAACCCCCCTGATGAGATGTCTGAGGGTTACATGCCCTAGTGGGGGGTCGGGGGCATTGCCCTTGAAGTGAAAATTTTATTAAATTTTCCTTCTAAAATTATAATTTCATAGTCAATCTGGGCCATTGATTAAAGTTTTCCATATCTAATGGTAGAAGTTATGTTTAGGTTTTTTTCAACTTAAAATGTATTGTTACATGGCTGAGATAAAAGATGAAATAGATTGCACATAGAGAGGAGGTAGAAAGAGGTAGAGAGGTGTAACAAGGTTTGTTACATGATTTTTTTGTCCTTTGTATTGTTGAAAATAATATGCTAGACAAGTTTGGTAGATGTAGCCCATCTTGGGTGAACCACGTTAAATCTCGTGTATCATATTTTATGCATGTTTATAATTATTTTCTATATGTTTGATTGGTTCATTTCACAGTTTCTCTTGTATGTGATTTGGGGATATATTTGTGTTTTATTTTATCCTAGCAAAAAAGAAAATCTTATTATTAATAAGGATTAGATTTTACAGAGTTACATAGATAAACTTTAGGAACAACCCCATGATCATGCATAGATTTTGAAATCCATAATGGAAATAAATAAAAAATCAAATAATGGTCAATCTTCTACTCCCCCAGATTAAAAATTTTTACACCTACTTTGGGGGAAACTTAGCTTGTAAAACAACCTATTTTAAATCAACAACCTTAAGTAGCAACTACACCTTTTATAGCTAGTTCTTCTTATCTATATGTATGATCCCTTATACATGAGATTCATTCTCTATAGGCTAAGGTATTAAATCTTGAGCAAGGAGCTACTAGGCCATCACATGACTTGGATTCTCATGTTCTTTTGCATATACCTTTGGCACATCATATAGCGTTAAGTCCTTTGTCATCCATATTTATGGTACCTAAGCTTAATTTGTATGATGGTAAGGGTGAGCCAGAGCACCATCTACAAGCTTTTCATGCAACAAGTTTGGACTACATGTCCAATGATTAGATCCTTACTAAGTTTTTCCCATGATGTCTAAAGGACTATGCCTTATAGTGAATCTACGATCTTTTGAATTAGTCTATCACCACATTTAATCCATTAGTAGATATTTTTTTATCACACTTTTAGATTAACATCAGTGATAAGATCTCATATGCTCAAGTATCACAACTGAAGCACAAATATAATGAGCCTATTGTAGAATATGTCTTGAAATATAAAATTCTATTAGCAAAGATGAATATCCCCATGGTAGACAAAGAGATCAAAGAAATAATCAAATAAATATTAATACTAGCATTGCGTAAAGCTATCTTGTTCAAAAAGTTTCCAACCTTCATAGATTTATGCTACACAGTGAAAGAAAAGGAAGTCAAACTTCTTTCTACGAGAAAATTAAATACACAACTAGATCAAAGTCAAATAATAAGAGTTATAATAACCCTACATATAAAGTAAAGGACACCAAAAATAAGAGTGATCCAAAGGCCATAGTTAACACAGCTTCAGAGCCATCTCCTCACCTATTTTTATTAGCTCCTCCATGGAGATTTTTCACCAACATTATAGAATCATCAACACATGTTTTAAAACAACTCTTGGAATGCAATGTCATATCTCTCCCTCTCATAAAATAGGTTGATATGACATAGCCTCTTCTAAATAACTATGATTGCAATGCATTCTATGATTATCATAGGGCACCAGGCCATAATATAAATAGATGCATCAGTTTGAAACATAAGATACATGATTTGATAGAGGCCAACATCATTGATGTGGGCACACCAACAAAGGCACCTAAAGTTCAACAAATGGCAACTAAGGCATTGCAAATATTTTTGAATCCATTTCTAAAACATACAACTAATAAGATAGGAATCACTTCAGGTGTTCACTATATGTATCAAGAACATCCACCACCTACATCATATTACACTACTACAGAGGATGCACACCCACTACACAATATCATTGGTGTGTATCATACTATAGTACCATCTATACCACAAATACTAGTTATAGTTTTAATCATAGTTGATATTAGTACACCACATAGTTTAGTATAGCCACCAGTGTAGGTGAGGTCTACTCCTACAATGTTACCACATACGCATACTCTCCTATGGAGACCATTATTAGAGAGACCCCTACATTAGAGATAAGTTGTAGATTCTAGAGGATCTCCCTCAACCCCTTTCCTTATGGGATAAGTGTTATTGATTTCTCAGGGTTCTCAACATAGGGTACCTATGCTATCTTCAACATCTTCTATCAGATGGGTCCCTAAGACCCATATAATTAGCAAGACACCCTAGTCAATTTCATAGATTCCTATCACCACTTAATATTTAGTTCCAGCTATATATCAATTAGTAAAGAAGGTTCTAGGACTTCAGTTACCTTTTCATACAACATGCACGATTACCATCTCTTTATTTGGCACAACCCACATTAATAGTGAATCTCACATGAGACTTGTAATTTAGTATGTTCCTCCCTTATTTTACATAGTCTCATTCACTTTTTCTCCTTGTATATAGTTTCATTTTCATGTTACTTGCACATAGATTATATTTAGAAAATACAAAAATAATATAATATGTCAAAATACAAAAATAATCAAATATTTACTCAAAAAATAGAAAAATTTAGATTTTAGGCATTTTCATGTTTACACTTATTATATTTTTTAGACACATCATATGCTATCTATATCAGTATAGTTAGTTCTTATCATACACATATCCTTCACTTGTTCTCATCGAGTGTTTGTAGATATTTACAAGACCTAGGTCCACTACATGGATCCATATTTTCTACTATCTACCCATTGCAGGCATATACACAAATACATAGTTTTCTTATTTGATACATCCTCCCATTTGGGGGCATCTTATACACATTTTTGATTTCCAGGTTACATATTTCTAAACTCTACATCACATATTTAACATTAGTATATCATGATATTGATCATTCTACACCTACTCATATTTTTTATCGACTACAACTACTCTCGAATCAGATTATATACATTTTTCTCTTATATAAATTTATACCACATGCTTATTAATACTTTAATTTCTAGCTCTCCTAGTTTAGACTTGATTATGATTTTATGATTCTTCTATTTAAGGGTTGGCTTACCAGTCAGGCCTGACTGAGTAAGGATACATTTCAAAATGAAAACATGGGTAATGAGAGTTTATGAACATTGTGAAGTCTCTCAATAGGGTAAAATTGACATATTATAAGGTCCTTAGATCAATATCATTGAAAAAAAACCCTTCCAAGTACAACACACAGTCCATAATAAGAAACACTGCATATAACTTGTCTTAAGTTTTGATCCTTTTGGGAGGTCCAATGGAATGGTCAAGGGCAAAAAATTGGTACAAAACCTATTTATGACTCAAGAAATTATAGAAAACCTTCACTTTATCTGAGTGAATAGGGGAAGTGTCCTATGTTTTATCTTAGACAGAGGGCACTCCCTTGGTGCATGAAACTTGCAGTCTTGGAAAAGATGGGTAAGAAGAGTAAACCGTAAGATATAGGGAAATTTATGGAAGGTTTATGGAGTTAAAACACATATATAAAATCATTTCAAATCAATAACATAAGGAATAATCTCTTTCAAGTGTCTTATAACTCCAAGGTTACAGTCAGCTTGTTAGGCAGGGTTTTGGTCTAGTGCCCAAATGAAAGGTCATTTTCATTTATAGATGTATATGGGTATCCTAGCTTGTTGAATGATGTTTTTGGGATAATTATAGATGTGTTAAAGATTATTTAATTCAAACAATTCCAATCTAATTGCCTAGAACACAAGGGTTGTAGGTAGGCCTATTGAGCATTCTTAGGCCTAAAGCCAAATGGAGAACCATTTTCACTTATATCATGAGATAAGATTTATAAAATATTATAGCATATTCATAAGGTAATTATAGGCATGTTTAATCTTCCATATTTTAGATAAAACATCAATAATCCATTTTTAGGCTCAGAGACAATATTAGGCCTATGGAAATGAGGAATCAAGTTTGACAAGACAATTTTGGATGCTCACGTCTCCTTTGAGACTATGCATGGGGATATATGAAGTTAAAGGATGTTTATTAAGGTCTTTAAATATGAATTTGTGGAATTAGTTTGAAAATCCAACATCCAATCTTCATGAACAAACCTTAAGAGTGAAAACAAGCCTAAAACCGTTACAAAGACCCAATTGGATAAGTGAGGATGGGAAGATGATAAAATGGAATATTTTGACTATAAAAATTATTGGATATTTTATAATACTCTCTTAGGATCCTCCCAACCCTTTTGAGTTGTACAAAATTATATAGATATGGTACAAAACAAAGTGCTTTTGATTATTTTGTGTGTTTTTCAAGTTTTAGAAGGAGTATGAAGATGAAATCAAGTTTGAGAGGAATATATAGACTTTTAATAACTCAATATATTCATTTAATAATTTTAAAAAACTCCTAAGTGTCCAAACAATAGCTTTTATCTCAGCTATTCAAAACTGCCATAATGACCAAGCTAGTGAGAAGGGTGGAAAACTTCAAGTGAGATGATTTTAAGGTGTGTTTGATGCCTATAAGGCCATGGAGGGTCTTTAAAATTTCATCCAATCCATCCTATGTATTTTCATGTAAAATTTACTGATTCTTTTTTGGAGGCCAAGTGTGCAGGGTGCATGAAAGAAGAGTTATTTAACTATAGATGGTGATAGCTCATTTTAGGAAGGTTCTAGATGACTCTGACCACATGGAGAGGTATGTATGAAATCCTTACCATTAATTCCAATCATTATACCTATCCATAATTAGTTTTGGGATGTTTATACCTATGTGGATGATGAAGGCAGGTTTCTAAGCCAAACAAGGAGTTTTATGCCACTTTTCATAAGTTTCATGCCTTGTATGGCCACTTGTTTCTTCTGACCTTGCATGGTTCATACCACATCTTCTTCTCATGCACAAGTAACTTATTTTCTCATATTGACAAGTGTCATTGTGACCCTTGGACTTTTCTCTTCTCATACCTCTCTCAAGTTCTATAAGAACTAGCTATTTTGGCCATTGTAACTTATGCTCCACCTGAGTATGGCAAATCCTTGCTCATTTGCATACCATTTGATAAATAAGACTACTTATTTTTACCTCTTCCATAAATTTTCATAGTGTGTTTACTTGGATGATTGATTTTTCTTAGTGATAAATCTTGTTTCATTCTCTCACCTATTTGCAGTTGGAAAGCTTCTTCTTGCAGTGCATGTGAAGTGTTCTAAGAAGTGTCATGGTTGAGTGAGTTAGTATATTCACTAGTGACATTAAAGGCCTCTTTTTTAGTCCTTCCACCCTAAAAACTCATCCATAAACTCATAATGTAATATTGATGTGAGAAGATTCATATTGGAGAAGTGTATGTTTGGTTAGTCTCTTGGTTTCATGTGTAACATGCAACTAGTTAGAAGTCGTCAACTTATTTTGTGTATCACCTCCCTTAGGATAGTTTGCTTTCAATTTTATCTCTCCCTTCCCCCCCCCAAAGTTTATGTGTAATAGTGATCCAAATTGGTACATCAAGGGATCTAGCCCTATCTAGAGATTCACCTCATTCATAGGCTACCCACAAGCCTAAAGGAGTTTCAATTGTGCCACTTGGATGAGGAGAGATGAGACATATCCTCCAAGGGTGAATATCCAAGTGAAAACAATGCAATCAGACTAAAATTTTTAGCACATAGGCATAGAATACAAAAATTAATTTCAAGAAAACACAATGGGAAATAGTGACATAGATATCAATTTTAGTTACATAGAAATTAGAATAGTTAGACATTAGAACCCAAATTGGGCCACTAGTGCCACATGGTTATACTTTTCAAGATATGGTGCTCCAATAGCCTCAATTTAAAATAAATCCAAATTGGCTAGAAAAGTACAATAGGTATAGTCTAGATTTGCATGGGTTTAGATAGAGATTACTAATTTTGGCTCAATTTAGGTTAGATTCATATCAATTTGCTTATATTAGGGGTATGATGTAGGAAATGATCATTCCCATTTTAGTTTAGATGCTTAGATACAAATTATTACAACTCAATCTAGAATCCATATACTCAAATATCAAATTTGGGGTCATGTACATAACACATTATTTCTGTATGATCACTTATACATCAGTTGATACTACATTACACACATCAAACACCATGTTCTAGGTTATACACTAGATTCATGCCTTAATCCATTTATAGTGGTTGGCATTCTTGAGTGGCCTAGAGCTATCTAATATTCTTGAGTGGCTACAAAGCTGACATACAAAGTTACACATCTCTAGTTACATCGTGTAGTTTCAGTTTTAGATGCATCAATTACACATGGATAGGAAATGATGGATTCATAGTCTACTTGAGTTCATAAACTACCCACACATGGGGATTGATAAATCCATAAACTCAATCTAAGTTATTCATCTATTGATCACTATCTACATGCACACACAAAATTTATCACTAGGTTTATGCATTTGTTTGCATACCTATTGAGGGGTATTCATTCCATTCCTCTCTCTTATATGTTTACTTAGTTTTGTCTTTTGATTTTGATATCTCTTAAGTAAGGATTGATCTATGCATGTTTCATTTGCAGGACATGTAATGGATCATGTTTCACATACTTAGATCTAGGTTCATGGGCTTTGCCTCTTAGATAAGTCTAGGTGCGCTTTCTTTTCCTTTATATTAATAATTTTTTTTTGTTGCATTTCTAGAATAAAGGTTGGGGGGAATGTAATCACCTAAAAATGACATATGAGTGCTTAAAATGTTACTTGAAGCCACCCATCCCTAACTTAAACTTAGACCTATCTTAGGGCCTATTTAGACACTTATCCAACCTTCATGCAAGCCACACACATCCCTAAACATCCCTAAAGTAGTCCTAGACCCTCACTTTGACATCCTAACCCTTAGTGTCTTAGGTTTTGCCACTCAGACATTAGTGGCATAATTTGGATAGTAGTGTCCCATGGTGTTAGTGTCCTAGTTTTGGTGTCATTATCCTTTTCCCTCTTTTTTTTACCAATAGATATCTTTTCAAATGAGAAACCACCTAGGGTCATCCTAACCTATTTTACGACATGCAAAAGCACTAGAATTATATATATACATGACTTTTATCCCCTTATCCACTAGATGGAAATCATATGAAAATTACACAAACAAACTCAAAATAAGTTGTGAATAATCAATATTATCAATCCCTATTATGACTTACTTTTATATACAACCATCTACACCATTCCTAAACTTGAATTACCTAGGTTTCTAGTCTCAATAACATTCAAAGCAATCAAGCCATAATTCATACTAGTTTACTTGCACTTGCACCATCACTTAGGTGGGGAGAACTAGATCGAGCTTGATCCCTCTTCAGAGTAATGGTATGTAGGCAAGTCTCATCATAATGGGGTGTTGAGGATGTCTAGCCTACCCCACTAACAAACACACTTTACTAATTGTGCCAATAAGATGCCCTAACAACATGAAGGTTTAGGGTTTGCATATAAAATTAGTCAAAACAAGTCATCTATAGATATCTAGAAATTATGCACACAAGAACAGGCTTGGTAGACCCAGACACAGATGCATAGAGAATTTCATAATAGTTATGCATAGAGGACACTAGCACCAAAATAGGGACACTATCACCACATGGTGTTACTATCCAATTAGGGTACTACTCTTCATGAAGGGTTTTAACACTTGGATCCTATCTGTGACACATAAATCAATGTTTGTCTCATTTTTCAACCTCTAGATCTCTCATTTGAATTTATTTGTAGCTAATTACTTGTTTGCATTATTTATTGCTATTTTTGGAAAGATCAAACTAGGTCAATTTTATTACAAATTAGTGACTATATTTATTACATATTTCTATCTTGATTTACTATACTCAGACCTTTAAAAACATAGAATTTACATCTACTAAGTCCTAAAAAGGTAAATCAATAGAATATAATAGAAACTAACTTGGGCATCAATCTGGGTGCAACACAACCTAGTGTAGGTGTTGACAGAACATCACCTCCATTGGGAGGAAATATATGTAGCACATGTAAAGGTAGTTAGAATTAAAGCGCATAAGTAACAACTAGTGCATCAATCATAAATTTTTAAATCTTAAAATAATCCATTTATGAGGTATCTTTGAGTTTTATAGAATACAAATAAGTGGAAAATGCTATAGAGCATGACCATAAATGTGAGCTCATATGGCATGTCAATAACATTATCACATCATACCAAAAGGAAAGCTGATTTGTGACCACATCGATATATCATGCACACATGTGGTATCATAAATTTGACAAAAAAAAAATCTATTATAGACTATTATCAACTCAAGAAAGCATTTTTAAAGGAATTTGACTAGATAATGATGGTAAAGGACTATGAAAAAGTATTTCAAGGAATGGACTTGAAGAAGCTCATGTATATACATGCACAAACCTCTATAACATGTCTCACACACACACACACACACACACACACACACACACACACACACACACACACACACACACACACACACACACACACACACACACACACACACACACACACATACATACACATATATATATACATACATATATATGTATGTATATATGTATATGTGTGTGTGTGTGTGTGTGTGTGTGTGTGTGTGTGTGTGTGTGTGTGTGTGTGTGTGTGTGTGTGTGTGTGTGTGTGTGTGTGTGTGTGTGTGTGTGTGTGTGTACATACACACACACACACACATATATATATACATACATATATATGTATGTATATATATGTACACACACACACACACACACACACACACACACACACACACACACACACACACACACACACACACACACACACAAAAAAAAAAAAAAAAAAAAAAAAACACACACACACACACACATATACATATATACATACACATATATATGTATGTATATATATGTATGCATATATATATGTGTGTGTGTGTGTGTGTGTGTGTGTGTGTGTGTGTGTGTGTGTGTGTGTGTGTGTGTGTGTGTGTGTGTGTGTGTGTGTGTGTGTGTGTGTGTGTGTGTGTGTGTGTGTAAGGTTGTCCTTGGCTTCTCCTACCAGGTTTTTTCAGTCTCATCTTAAACGAGGAAATGAGAGGATATGTTGGTCTCTCTTGGGCTCACCTAGGGGTTCATTTGTCTCCCGTTAGTGGGTTGGGGATTTTTTTAGATATATATTTGAGGGCTGAAGGGTCCCTTACCAAAAAATATATTGAACCAAAAAAACCATCATTTTCCTCAGATGAGAATCCACGAAAGAATAATAAATTCCAAACCAAGCTAAAAAAAGCCCCAACCCACCAAGGGGAGACAAATCAACCCCCAAGTAAGCCCAAGAGAGACCAACATATCCTCTCATTTCCTCTTTTGAGATGAGACTAAAAAAACCTGGTAAGAGAAGCTAAGGACAACCTTACTTTTTTATTTTTTTAAACCACAATCCATTCCACTTTCCCAGAATCCTCAGAAGAAGAGATGACAAACTCAGATTGAAAATTACCAACCAAACCAACCTTCTTTGCTTTATTTAATACTCTCTCTACCTTGACATTCTTACTCCTATTGATCCTCTCATTTCTGGGCAAAGATTAGCTAACCACCTTGAGTCCCATTCGAGATTCACCCCACATGGTGATTACACACAACTAATAACTGAAATTGGATCCCAAGGATCTACTTGAGGAGGAACAACATCACCAACTTTTACTAAAGGAGGGAAACAAGGAGAGATCGAAAGAAGTTTGGTTCCTATATCTTTCCACCATGAAGAAATAACCTTCCACTTAATGAAAGAGCATGAGGAAGCCATATGCCCCTACACAAAACACCTATGACATCAAAAAGGCAATTTTTCATATTCTAGGGTTTGAGTCCAAACCTGACTATTAAATTTTAATTCAATAAATGTAGGAAGAGATTGAGATGAATCCAAACAAACCAAAATCCTTAAAAAAGTAGTGCGAGAAAAGATGGAGGTAGAGGCATCAATTTTAGAGAGCCCCAAATATCTGAAAGGCATGAATCTGCCTAGAACTGAAGTGGAAGATAAAGTAACTAAACCCAAATAGGTCTGATATCAAAATTTTCACACAACATATTAAAAGAAGGGCTCCAAGGTTTAAAAATAAGAATATGTTGATCCCATGACCAATGATATGCCATAACCACCTTATTCCTATCATCCAAGCAATCAATTTAAGACAACAATAAAAAACCCTTGGTGCAAGGATAAATCTTCAAAGTTTTTTCCACTAGAGGTTTCCATGATTTCAAAATACAATGATGAAGGTACGAGAGACTCAACCAAATATTGTTGAACCTACATATCAAACCCTGAGAAGCAATCCACTCTTCATTCCTAATGACTTAAACCAAAGTGTCACTAGTGAAAAACACAATAGGATTAAGAGTTATTGTAGTAAGGGGCTTATAATTAAGATGAACAAACTATTCCACAATAGACATAAGTAGAGCTAAGTATTTCAACCAAACATCATATTATAGAGATACATTAATAGAATTATTAACAACCAAAGGAGAGGGGACCAAAACAATGATTGACTTGAATGAACCAACCCTCAGGTCATGCTCCTTCAATAGGCCTAGAATGGCCTTGGATTTCCACCTACCATCGACAACCAGCTCACAAACCCTAGCTACCCCAGACAAAGTGAGAGGAATGAGAAGTGGAGGCACCACCTGCCAAGAAGTAATAAGGGACTCCAAACATGAAGATGAGTTGGTAGGAAGAGATCGCAGGGAGGCCGAAGTAGTAAGAAGCTAGAGGGTGCACATTTTTGGGAGTCACTTTTTCTATTTGATAATTATTATTTTAATTTCATCAATATTTAGTATTAAACCAACATATTTATATTATTAATAATATATTTTATTATGAATAACATTTATTATTTTATTATAAAATATATATTATGTGTAATACATAATATTATATTGAATAGTTATATATTATAATATATAATTAGGTATTTATTAAATTAATATATGTAGTAATGATATATATTATAATTCATATATATATATATATATATATAAACATTTTAGTTCTATATATAATAGTATAGTATATATTATACTATACTATTATATATAGAACTAAAATGTTTATATATATATATATATATATATATATATATATATATATATATATATATAATTCATATTAATTATTTTCTATTTTGATAAAGTAAGATTTTGTAAAGATAAAAAGTGTAAATTGATAATTATACATCACTCGAAACTCATCACCGTTGACCCCATCTGACCTTTTCTATATGAAGCATTAAGCCACAATAATATGGTATTCATTTTAATAGTCCTCTCAAAACATATTTTTCTTGATTAGTGTTCCCTTAAATTTTATGTTTTTTTTTCCAGTAGGGATAAATCGAGACAAACTCCAATTGCAACCACCTTTTCTTCTAAGGGTCTAAGTATGGCATTTCTATATGTTCTTAATCCTAATGTAGTTGATCTAGGTGTCAATATAGTAGTAGCATCAACAAATAGAATCTACAAGATAGACTTTTGGATAAGTGTTATCCATATGTCATCGTAGAAAAATATGCTTGTCTTCTAACTGATAACATGTTCATCAAAGCTAATATTATATTGTAGTATTATGTTATATTATATTATATATAATTATATTATATTGTTATATGGGCCCTATAGTGTATGATATCACCTGGAATATCTTATTATTTCCCCTCACCATCACCGTGTAGCTCACCTTGAAATCTTTCACTATTGTATGCATATTTTATATGGAGTTTTCCTTTCTTCTAGATGTTTGAGAATGACATTTATGTATATTCTTAATCCTAATGTAATTAATCTAGGTGTCAATATATTGGTAGAAAAGATGAATGGAAGCTATAAAATAGAGTCTAGGATGTCAAACCATTGGTTCAATTTGCTCATTAGGTGTGGAGCTGTGTCTCAATCAAATCGGTAGAAGGGATGTAATATTATGTTTTCATAAAGCGAGGGAGTGTTAATTAGTATGACTGCTAACCCCATCTAGGTCTTTTTATGAAGGGTTAAGCAAATATACTTTTATCTTCTCCATTAATAGTGTTAGATAATGGAGAATGATAGTTATGTATAATGTATGCAGTGGTGATACTGGTGGCAAAGGTGAATGTTGTGATTCCGTCAACGAATAGAGTTAATTTGACAAAAAAAGTATGCTCAAGTGTTGGTCGAGGATGGTCATGAGATTTTGGCTTATGGGATTTATTAAATACCACAAAGCTCTCAACAACCTATAAAGAGATGTCAACATTATTCTACTATTGCCGCTCCTCATGGGGGTCATAATGGGTTTAGGCATTAAACAAGAAAAAGTTTGGGCTCTACAAATTACCCCAAAAGGGATGTAATTATTCATCTTACTAGAGTAGGATTTTGCAGAGTGAGTGTAAATTGACAGTCGTACCTCACTTGAAACCCATGCTTGTTGATCTCTTCTCTCCTTTTGTGCAAGAAATATTAAGAAAAATAATCTTATGGTGTGCTTGGTGGTGATTTAAAGGTGTGTTGGGTGGTGATGGTTAGGTGAGGGGCAATGATAGGGAATTTCATGTGATGACATTGAAGAAGCCTAGGAAGATACGCGTGCAAATTTTAGTGACATGTCAAATCTATTAATGTAATTGGGAGCTTTTATTGCACTATTTCAATTACCCAATAAATGATTGAAACATGTGTCACCTCAAAGAAAATAGGGGTTGAATATCCAATGACTCATTTAAAAATGTAGAGAATGCACTGTGTGTCAATTTTGATGAGTATAAAAATATTAGACAAAAATTATGATTACTTAAACCATTTAAAACCTAATTAGACAACTCTAAAACCAATTAGATGAAAATTGGAAAGTCTTCTTCAATGAAAGACATGTCCTATATAATGTAATAGATCAATGCAAGATGTCATATGAAAATAAATATGAACAGAGGAACTTGTAAAACTGTTGATAGGACTACATGCATTGCCAATTTTGGGTAGTTCATTGGACCTAGGTACAAATCCATATCGGTTTCTACATACTCCCTACAAACACTTTGGTGGTTTGATGTATCTCCGATTAGGCACCACCGTGATTGTTATGGTTTCCTCTATAAAGGCTGAAACTATCACATTGAAAAGCATAAGTTATATCGAAAGGGATGTATGTTTTTATTTTGGTAAGAGGCATTTCATAATACAGAAGAGTGTAAATCAATAGTTGTACACCTATCTTGAAACCCATGACCGTTGACCTTATCTCACCTTTTGTGCATGAAGCACTAAGCAAAAATAATATGATATTCATTTTAATAATCTTTCCAAAACATCTTTTCCCTAACTAATTCTCCATTAAATTTTTCTTCTTCTTCTTTTAATAGGGATAAATAAGATGTTTACAAAAATAAGATCGAATGTAACATTTTCATATATATTTTATGCTTGATATAAATGCTCTAGGTGCCAATATATTTATAACATGAATACACATAAGCTATAAGATAGACTTCAAATCTTTAATCTATAAACTACAAGATAGACTTCAAATCTTCAATCTAAAATTAATATAATTTTTATTAAAAAAATCAATATATTCAAATTACTTTTTAAATCAAAATATTTTTTATTAGAAAACCAATACATTAAATTTTTATTTTCTAAAATTTCTTGATTTACTTTGAATTAAGTGGTTTAAAAGAGACGTGGACTTTATTTAAGTGGACGTTCTTCGCAAGTGCATCAACTCTTGCTTAGCAACCAAGCTTTGAGCCTGCAATATGTCAGCACGAGGTGTAATGTCATTTTCTTCCGCCCGCCACGTAGAAGAAAAATGTGAGAATTGCAGTTAGACGTAACTTATATATTAAAAGCAAACGACTAATTCAACCTGACTTGCTCTCTTTCACACTAAAATAATATTTTGAGATTCAGACATTCATTTTATAAACTTTGATTGACTTTGACAGAGGTAATTATTCTCAACAGCTTTCATTCCAGAGCCTGTTTTTGTTTTTCCTTGATTGGGAGTTATCATAACTTATATTTTCTCATAAGGATGAATTCAGAGGCTGGAAAAACTGTCATAAATTGCTTCTTATGGCTCTCAATTATAGTTTCCATGGCCCGTGCTTCCGACCCAGATCCTCTACAAGACTTCTGCGTTGCCGATCTGTCTGCAGGTAAGCTTTATTGCCCTTGTTACTTTTTCGGATTGAAAGATAAAACCCATCAGGTAAACTATACCACCTAAAAAGTGTGGTCGCGAGTTATCTGATTATTGATAAAATCATAATTTCTCATTAAGAGATTCTCTAGTGCTTCATTTAATATTTGGTGTATTGTGCAGGGGCTGTGAAAGTGAATGGCTTTGTATGCAAAGATCCCAAGACAGTAAAAGCCTCAGATTTCTTGTTTAAAGGGCTGAACAAACCAGGCTCAACCAATAATACATTTAGCAGCAAGGTTACAGCAGGAAATGTGCAGAGCTTTCCAGGGCTAAACACCTTAGGAATTTCAATGAACAGAGTAGACTTTGCCCCTGGGGGCATAAATCCACCTCATATTCACCCTCGTTCAACAGAGATTGTATATCTTATGAAGGGCACCATTATTGCTGCTTTTGTCACCACAGACAATGTTTTGTTTTCACAGAAGTTGGAGAAGGGAGATGTGTTTGTGATACCAAGGGGGTTAGTACATTTTCAGCAGAATATAGGATCTTCCAAGGCTGTGGCAATCACTGCATTTAATAGTCAGATGCCTGGGGCTCAGATTCTTCCTTTAACACTTTTTGGGTCTAGCCCTGCAATCTCAGAGGAAGTTTTGGCTAAGGCTTTTCAGATCAGCAATGAGCAAGTGAAAGAAATCAGTTCTAAATTTGCTCCATCATAGGCGATTCAATGGTTGCTTAATTGAATATTTATTGAAAATAATGTGATGTGAACTCACAGCTGGTTTTAATTAGGTTCGACCGGATTGATTTATTCATTTATTTTGGCGGTGGTGTGTGTTAAACTACCTTAGGCAAAGGGATTTATTAAGGATTTTATGCCTTCAAACATTTTGGCAACCGCCAAGCACATGATTTTTTTTGGCTGTAACTCTTTGGTTAAATTTATTATAGTCTTTCTTCTATCAATGCTTTAATAATTTGGAGGTTTTTGTATGCCCAAAAGTTCGTTCCTATGATTTACTTCTGGTGATTATTAGCAATTTGAATGTTTAGAAAGTTTGCTTAACACTTATCTTTCATATGAGGTAGTTATTGTTTGTAGAGTTGTACAATTCTAGGTTCATATGAGGTAGTTATTATTTGTAGAGTTGTACAATTTCAAGATATTTGTATGTTTGTGGTATGTCATGTCATATTATATTTTTATTAGTATGTTATTTATATATATATATATTAAATTTTTTTTCTATTTTTTATTTTTTTTTAAAATTATTTAATTTAATTAATTTTCTTTGGTTTCTGAAATTTTAGATATGTTTTGTTTCTCTTATGTTTTGGGCTCTTGATTTGTAGCATTTTCCTCTTGTTATATGTTATTTGACATGCAAACAGGAGTTTAATTTGAAAATAATGTTTATAAATAAATGCATAAGTGTATTAGTGCATATAGGATATGAATGGATACAAAAGGAATTGAAACAATCTATCTAAAGATTATTTGTAGAAGAACAAACATAGTTAATTCAAGGATGTGAAGAAAAAAATCAAGAATATCTAAAGATTTTATTTATTCTACCATACATTCATTCTAGCACGAAAGTCATATAAGATTAAGACTTACATTCACTAGATTACTTGATAAATATGCACTATCCTTAAGAGTGTTGATTTCTAGTTTTGTATAAACATATTAGGGACCTAATATTTAATAATTGAAGGATAACACAGGTTCTCAAATACATCCTGCATATTTTTTTAACTTTTAATGTCTTACTAGGATTTAGGAGAAGGAGATCAATTTCCAAAATATCTATGGGAAATCTCATAAAATAAAGCGAGGTTTTCAGAGCCCTGGAAAAAATGAACAAGTTTATCAAATTAGATTTTTCCTACACAACAATTGCTAGAACCACAACTTAATTTTTTTGAAACTGTGCACTAACATTTTTGGAAGATTGCACTGATGATTGGGGGAGCATTTTCGATTCACTCCAAAAGAAATTATGTTTTGTTTGCCTCCTTTGTTTGGAATTGTTTTGCGAGCTATATTTTTATTATGATTGTCTTTAGATTTATGATGAATCGAATACTATTCTTAGAGCCCTTATCTTCTCATTTTTTGTTACACGAAGTTATATTGTTAAGCAAGTCTAATTTTATTGTTTATATATGATTAGGATATTTTGCATAGTTTTGGGTTAATGTATTACATTTTGATGTAAAACTATTTTCTCATTCCATTTTTTGTTGGTGACCCTATGCTCTCTTATACCCCTTAGGGTTAAATCTCACTTTCATTGTGATAAATATTATTTTTCTAAGGCTTGTGTCATTCTATTAAATTTTTTATCCTTGATTGGTGTGTTACATTCAAACTCTAGATTATTATAAATTTGCATATTGTTCAAATCTTAAGATTTTGGCATGTTATGTATGTTTTCATCTTATGCCATCTAAATTAATTAGATTTAAGGGAATAATTATACAATAGTGTTAATTAAAACCCAAATGTTTTTTTTTAATAAAAAATTCCTTTAATTAATCATAGGACTTTCATTCTTGAAGAATAAAATGACTTCTTTAAATGATGTTAGTATTCCTTATATTATTATATATCCTGTTGCAAATGATGTTGAGATGATTTTGAATGATAACGATGTAAATGAATCCTAACTTGATTTTAGTTATGATAGTTACCACCAAGATGAAACCCGAAGGGTAAAAAGACTTACAGACTTTAGGGACACTTATGGCTCACCCTAAGTAGATAGAAAAGTTGATGTATCTATTGAAATATTTTTAATGCAAAACCCTAGGTCAAGAGGCTAAAACCAAGACTAAAATATAAGATATGTATTATAAGGTGAACAATGGATATTTGAATGTTGTAGATCAAACACTTAGGGGATCACCTTCTGTGCCTAGTGACGTAGTCATTTTCCAACTTTTATTTGAAACCATTCCACCTCTCACTTTTATTTCTTTCACTCTTTTTAATGCTTCTTTTTATTCTCAAAACTATTTTCTCAATTCCTTGATTCCATCTAATGTTCACAATGCTTCTAAGCTTACTTCTTTGTATAGTGCTTCTATTCCAACTTATTCCACTACCATCTCTCTTCCAAATCTTGAAGTGACTACTATTATGCATGCATTGTGTGATATTCAAAGTCAAATTAAAATATTATCTCAAGAGTCTAAGAATCTAAGTAATAAATTCGCTTGATCCAATGATTTTTTCTTAACCCTTTGACTCATGAGTGTTTGCGTACCCTTGCTAATAAGATTTGTATCCCAAAATTTTGAACTAGTCAATGGGAAAGAAGACTCTTTTCACCATAGTATTTTATTTTATGCCTCTTTTCTATATTTTTCCCATGGTAAAAAAATGTTTTAGAATAACCTATTTAAAAGAAGCTTAAAGGACTACGCACTTGATTGGTTTTATGTTTTTGTAGTTGCTTTTGTGTCTGCTTTTAAAATATCGATTGATGATTTTTGAGCTCATTTTTCAATAAAAATTAGTATGAAAATTAGATTTACATAAATTGATAAAATTAAACAAGGACTCAATGAAACTTTTAGTGATTATGTGCTTAGATTCAAGATGATGGTTACAAAAATGACTCACCAATTACTCTATAGTGAACTTTTAAGTCTATTTACTCAAATATTTTTTTTATCTATTAAAGACAAAATAATCTTCAATACTTAAAAATATTTTGAAAAACTTTTTCACATGAATTGAAACTTTGGGATCAAGCTATTAGATGCCATATGGGTCCAAAACCTAAAAATTTTAATGGATCTAAGTTATAAGATGAAAAAACCTTCAATTTCAAAATTAATGACAATGATTTTCAACATAAGATTGAGGGAAATAATATAGTAAATGATGTGGAACAATAATTGAACAAACTAGTCTTATAATGTTGACCCCCAGTTTTGTAATAGTATGAAAATGTGCTTATTTTTTTGAACACTTAAAGGGCATAAGGGATACGCACATTTTGAATGAATAACACATAAATTCAAGGAGTGAATAGAACATGAAGATTAGGCCAAACACCAATATTGAGTAAGTCTAACAAAATGCCAATGGGATCAATAGTGTGCAAGGAAGCACTTGCATATATGTACTAAGAAACCCAAAAATATTTAAAATAGAAGGGATTACCAAGTATTATCTTGTATCACTGATTTTGATCTTTTAGATGAAAAACACATAACTTAATGAATGGGAAGGAGGTTCCATGAATCACAGAGCCCAAAAGAAGCAACATCAATTCAAGAAGCTAAAAGAGTGATTCTTTAGGGATGCAAACATTACAAAAGTTAGTTAAATTAGATGGCCTTTGTTAATCTATTGTGGTATGACACAAATCTATGAGTATTTTTGGTCAAAAATATTCAATATAAAGAAACTAAACCATTATTATTAGAAAAATGTTGTGAATTGTTTTGGGTCACACATTTGATAATTGTAATTGTAAGGTGGTGGCTTAGGTCTATGAAACCCCACCTTGCCTCATAGATTAGGTTGTTAACATTGTTGTTTATGAGATCATTATTGATGAATTCATTATTACACTATTAGTGATACTATTGATGGAATTATCGTATCAAATTATCTTGTACTATAAAAGTTACTAATAATTGAGAACTCTTACAAAATTGGTCACCAATGAATAGAGAAAAAAATTATTTATAATTTCTCTCATATTTTGCATCAATTAGTTGAACTAATGTTTTTTTAATTATTTATCTTTAGCATAATTATTTCTTAGTTTTGAAAATTCAAAGTGTTTGCTTTTGCCATGTTGCAAGAGTTAATAATGTTTTGAATTACCATCTTCACAACTAACAAAAAAACACCTAGGACTCTCTCGTTGTGCTTCAGGTGAGCATACAAGTTCACTTATGTGATATATCGATGTGGTGAGTGTTAGTGTTAGGATAAGAAAAAGTGGCACAAATAAAATGGTAGGTACATAATAAATTTACCCAACATTTTGTTTCCATTTCTAGGGCCTTGTTGAACAAGTTGAAGAAGATGATGTGAAAAAATTATTCATCAAATTTAATTGGATATTCTTGAGATATGTTTAGACGAGATGGAGTGCACATTTACAAATAATCATCCTATCCTATGGAAACTATCACTTAAATAGTGGGTAGAATAATATCTACATGATCCTATGTATGACTTATTTTTTTTTGAGCTACATGAGCATCTCCATGCATGGTTAGCCACATATGTTATGGGTCAAAGTAAGGAAAAAGGTATAAAGTATCCTTGGATAGAAGCGTGGATTGAGCTATTAAAGTGCATTAATACCATTTGGACCAGATCAATATATATGTGGTGGAGAGGCACATTAAATAGTTATCTATTATAATTTAGAGTTTCTAAATATTTTATTCTAGAGGAAACAAAGAAAAAGTTATTACATGATCCTAGAGGTTCCTAAATAGTGTATTTAACCTTGAAAATTAATAAACTAATGGTATGTTGCAGTATTAAGAATCTACCCATGGAAGGATGAACTCCTTCATGCATGGGCTAAGTGAATGATAGAAGGATGGAAAAGGTCCATGTGATAAGTTTGTGAAGGTTGCATAATTAGATACTTTTAACATGGAGATCCTAGATGCTCATGAATTTAGGAGGCAAAAATATGATGAATAATTACAAAGAGTAATTTCTTTTATGGACCCTTGAAAGAGATGGAGTTGAGTCAAGAAGATGTTGTGAAGGCCCATGAAAAATGGGAAGGGCATGAGGATGATTGTCATGATGAGGATATGTGCTACAATGAGGAAGAAAAAATATCGATGAGCTAAAAGACATTATATAGGAGATGGATGAAATCACTTGGGAATTAACAATCATGCATCTTTTTAGTAGTCTAATAAGTGCCCATCCATGATCTACATGAAATAATATGTCATGCCTTTTAAACATAAATGAAAGAAACAAAGGAAATCATGTGTATTTGTCTCAAATAGTTGAATTTAAGATATAAGAGGTATCAAAGAATATATTATTACAAGTAAAACCATAAATTTTTTTATTAATAAGTAGTAATACCCAAAATGCAGTCTAAGAGCCCAAGTATGTTGGGAATGTTGTAAACAGTGGATTTTAATCCACCCAAGAAAGGGAGTAGCAACTTGTTGGATGAAGAATATAATTTGGTAAAATTGAAAAGTATATTAGATGGACTTATGTGTAAAGTGTATGATTTTGTATTTCATATAACTTTTGTATGTATTCAGCCTTGTAAGCCTAATCAGGGAATAGAAGAATACGAAGAGTCTTTCCTTTTTTTCTCTAAATGCTAGAATGTGAAGAAACAATAGGATTTTAAAAGACTATATATATATCACTTTGACATAATAGAATCTAGTTTGATGTGTTGATAGAGATTAATAGAATCATTCTATTGGTTTTCCTTATCTTATTTCATGTATGGTTTATGCATAGTGAGTACTTTGTTTTGATTTAATTTGTTATCAAATGTGATGCTAGTTATGGTCTAGCTTCTATTTGTATCTGTTTCATCTTTATCTTTAGTACATTATTCTACATCATAGATGGTAGATAATATGGTCATCTCTTTTGCGCTTGTTGGTACTCTCCACTACATAAGTTATCCCTATAATTATCATGTTCTGGAGTATTTATAATAAACTCTAGTAACAATGGTGTGGTGAGCATGGAACCTATTTGGATGAAATATGTTGAGATGGTTGTTAGGGCAGAGAGATGTAGAAAGATGGTTAGATGAGAGAATCTATACATTTTCAAAGGAAAAAAATATTGAGTTGGAAAAACTGTAGAGGAGATTATCTAAGAACACCTCTATGGAAAAATCTATCAATTTTTTTGTTGTGAATTACCTAGATTATTAGATGTATGGCTAGCTAGATTAGAATACTATTGATTTAGTCTAAGGAGAACAAAATTTATAGTTTGGACTGAGAAAAAATTAAAAGGACTGCACAACCTAAATATTGATCTGTCTCGAGTAGTAGATTACTAGATGAAGACTATGATCGATGATTATATCACAAAGTTCATAGTATAAGGATATGTATCTTTTGAGACTATGCAAGATCAATTTGTCCAAGGAATCAAAGGGAGCTTTTTGCAGCAATTATCTTTGATGATAAAGATATTGGTTGTGGAGAAAGCCATGGTTACTACTCTAGCCAACATAGATTAGGCACTTCAGGCATGATGGGGATGTGTGTAGGGGAAAGTGGATGATGAAAAGCTAAGTAAAAGGAACTTGAACATGATCCTAGAAAATGGAAAGTGAAAAGACTCATATCAGGAATAAAAATTTGGGACTTGAAAGGGAATTATTACATCAAATAAGGTGGAATAAGATAAATGATCCCAAATTAACTACAAATAGGAATATGAGTAGAGAATAAATTGCTAGAGCTAGAGACATACAAGGAAAAGATGCTAAAGAAGAGAGGTTTTTGAGAGAAGATGTGGAAATTGATGAAAGAGAAGGGTATTCATAATATGAGATTAGGCCCAATGGAAAAAGGACATTAGAAGTAATGAGGCTAAAGTACATCAGTTAGGAAGTAGAGGTAGATCAAAATTAAGGGAAGGATTTTTAGTTAGAATAGGGAAAGAAAGTTCCTGGGAAAATCTTAAAATTGAAGGTAGTAATATTGTAGGTTCAAGTTTGAAGCTAGAAGAAGTTATAAGTAAATGTCATGCATTTCAAGGATATGCATCCCCCAAGCCCACTTTATTTATAAAAGTTAGAAAAAGTACAGTGAAAGAAGCTGATTTAGGTTGGTTTGATGCCTTTCCAACAAGTTTGGAATGCTCATTGTAGAAACCAAGAGGGCATTAGAAAGAAATAAGTTACAAGAAGCAAGATTTATTGTTACTCCTAAAATATTGGTGTACAATAACCTAAAATTGTATTAAATACTACATAATTACCTAATCGTGCAACAACCAATGTGAAATCACCACTATTCATAGTTGCTAGAATTTAGACATTTGTAGTAACAACTGTCAGCCTACTAACTATGGTGTTCCATGCAAGTATGTTTGTACCTTTAATAACATACAGTGGGTCTTCAGACCCTAAACAATATTTGGTAAACTAAAAATTGAAATGGATTGTAAAATGGATAATATCAAATGATTTGAAGAAGTGTGAACTCCTAGGGGATTTGAAAGGATAAACTTTCAAGCCTTGTAATAATTAAATCAAGTTATAATGAAGAACATCTTCACAGTTGTGGATCAACAAATACCCCTTATGAAGAAATCAATTCTAGGACCAAATGTGGAGATGACAAATGCAACTCAAGGTAGTCTGAGATGGATGCCTTCATCACCTTAATACAATATGCCTTCATCATCATAGTACCAACCATAGGGCCTATCAATATAGAATAATTTTTCATCTCCCTCGTACCAATAATTTGGTAAGTATGCACAACATTAGAACAACACAAATATTCAATAATAGTAGGCCAACTAGACTCCAAGTTCCCCTCAACATCAGTATGGGGGATATGATGTGTAGATGAATCAACAAGGAGGATATACTAGATAATAATCCCAAGGGTGGTATATCAAGATAATAGAGGAGGCTACAGAGGGGGATATAGGGGAGGATATCATGGTAAATATCAAGTAGGTCACAATAATGATATTAGACAAACTCGACCTCCTATGAAATGTTACTATGTAAAGAATATAATCATTCTCAAAAGAACTATCCCATCAGTCCTTAGAGATAAGTTTATTGTGTATAATACAGGGTCAAAGGTCAACACAAAATAAAATATTGCACTATTCTAGAGAAATAAATAAAGGAGAAGCCAGTGCATAATGTAAATATGATCAATGCATGACCAAAGGAAAATACATTTTCATAAGCCATCATAAGGAAATAGAGAATTGAATAAGACTTACCTCCTTTAGAAATGCCTTAGGATGATGGTATTGGAAAAGTTTAGTAGGATAAATATCCTAATTTTAAAACAAAAAATAATTTAATGTATCAAGTTGCATAACTATTATAGGAAATACAACAAAAACCAGTCTCTCATGATGATAACACAACTAATGATGCTCAAATATATGGGTAAATTATTAGGATAATGTGACAAGAGGGAATTATGACCACTTTAATAGATCTAATGAAACTAATCAGTATACTATGCAATGAAGATATATCCCATAATATCACTAACCTCCTACATAATATCCTAGAATGTATGCAACGTGGACAAACAAGGTTAGATAAAGTAGTTTGGTATGTCAAGACCAAGAAACCTTGGGATGTGGATTTGTGAAGTATATTGATTTGAATGGGTATGAAATCCTAAATGTGGTATTTGAATTTGAAAGTATAGTCAATCTGATTCCCTGATCAATATGGGAGGCCATTATTTGACTAACTCTAAGCTACAATCTAGTAATATTGAGCTTTTTAGATTATGGTAGATTCAAACCCATTGACTAGTTAGAAGATGTTGAAATTAAAGTGACTAAGCTCAATTTGTGAGGGGATTTTGAGGTCATCAACATGAAGACACTAGAGACCCATTACCATGCCTTAATCACTAAGAAATGGGCCTACTATGTCCAAATGACTATTAATACTATGCATAATCAGTTAAAAGTGCATCAAAAAGATAAAATAGTGGCAGTACCTTTAAATAAGTCTAAACAAATGCCATATATCATTCCTAAAGAGCTAGAGCCTCCTTATGCTTATGTGGACAATAGTTGGTTTAAAGTGGGTACAAATAAAATGCAAAATGGGTTGTGGTCTGTACAATGTCAAAAGTGGAAACCAAGTACTATGCATCAAGAACAAAAACTAGTATTCAAACTTATTATAACAAAGTCTTTAGTTAGGTAGGTTCACATCAAAGATTGTGTTTCTCCTTCAGTGCATTCACCAATAAGATATGAGGTGGACTTTATAGACAATAATAGTGAAACTATGATGGACTATACTGAACCAACCCCAAAAGGTATTCTACCCTATGATTCTACATCATCCATAAGTGGTGACTCAAATGTGCACATATTAAATTGGTCTTTCGAGATCATGAGTTATTAATTTTTCATATGGTGTTCACTTCAGAATGCCAGGTACCTCAATATTTCATGGTAGATGATCTCAATCCTTACATATTGAGGCTTGAAAACCATGTAAATGAGGTGGAATATTGAGCCAACACCTTACCTATGCACTAAAAATAACTACTAAAACATGGTGGACCATACATATAAATTCAAAAATGCATTGGGAGGAAGCCTATGAATTCCTATGTGTAAAATTTTAGCTAGCAGCTAGTGTTAAATAATAATGGCCTTTATTTTAAGAGGGTCAATGTCCATAATAGCACATCTATTAGTATGTGGATATATGGACTACACAAGTAATATAACCATGATATTAGGTGCACATATTCATTCATACCCTTATACCTATTCAAACATCTTGGTATATGCATCAAAAGTGTAGAAAGGAAGATAAACATTGGGCACATCTTCAATAGGATTTCATTCAAAAAATATTATTTGAAGCTGATAACCCACTAGTACATAATCCCTTGTAGAGAATAAAAAAATTTCCATGTCATGGACATGTAAAATATTTAACAAATGTTGTTAAATCATCATCTCATCAAGAGGTTGTGTAGGACATAGATCTTGCACTGTGAAGTTCTAAAGCTAACAAAAAATAACAACTCCTATCTTAGCCATGTAATATAATAATCAATGATCTGATAGAATCTAGTGACAATGATAATGATGAAGATCTCGATATAAAAGGGTTATTTGACCCATAACATGAAGATGAGCCCAAACTAGTACAAAGCCCAGAGTAAATGGAAGAGGAAAAACTATGCAATATTAACATTCTATAATTTAAATTCAAATGCATTCTAGAAGATACTTTGCCTAGTGGATTAGGAAAGATATATCAGGAACCATTGTAAAATATTGAAGGAAATATTGGGATATAATTGGTCCCTAAACCTACAAAAGTAAGAGATTTTTGGGGATAAGGCCAAATCTATGAGGCCCTAAAACTATTAAGAGATTATCAAGATGTGTTGTCAAGAAAATTATCAAAGGTAAAAGGCATATATCCATCTTTAGGATAAATGTATACATATTTAAAATAATGTGTACATCTTATCAGAAAGTGACCCTACAGACTCAATCCTAATATAAAGACCAAAGTAAAGGCCAAACTAGATTGAATGCAATAAATTGGAACTATTCATCTAGTTGAAAAGGTAGATTGGGTGAGCCCCTTGTTGTTAACCTTAAAAATTTGGATAAATTTAGGTGTGTAGGGATTACCATGCCCTCAATGATCCTTGTGTTAATGATCCATTTCCTATTCCTTTCATAGATGAAGTACTTGAATCTATGGCTGGGCATGAGGTATATTCATTTACATATGGTTTCAATGGATATCACCAAATTTTGATTGGCAAGGAGGATTAGGATAAGACCACCTTCATAAATAAATTAGGATCATTTTCATACAAGCTAATGCCCTTTGGTTTCAAGAATGTACATGTGATATTTTCTAGAGCTATGTTAAATGCATTCAAATACTTCATTCATGATTTCCTAGAATTCTATCTGGATGATTGGTCTATCTTATCTCTTTTTAAATAACACTTTTAAAAAATAAGATTGATGTTAGAGTGATGTTTGGCTTTGTGGATTTCTTTAAATTTAAAGTGTCTATTCTTTACACCTTTTGGTGTCTTTCTGGGCCATGTTGTGTGTAACGATAGAATTTTGGTTGACCCAACTAAAATTGTTGTTATAGTAGGAATGCCACATATTAATAACTCAAATGAAGTGCACACCTTCCTTGGTCATACTAGATATTATTGTAAATTCATAAAAGGGTATGCAACTATATTTGCATCCATGGAGAAACTATTGCTCAAGGATACTAAATTTGAATGGACATCAAAATGTCAAACAACATTCATTGAGTTAAATCAAAGGTTGGTAAAAACACTGATCTTAGTATTTCTTAACTGGAAGAAGCCATTCCATGTACATATGGATGCTTATGGAAGCAAATTAGGAGATATCTTAGTATGGCTAGGTGAAGGTGGGTTGGACCACCTAATACATTTTTCTAGCAAGAAACTATCAGTTACAGAGAAGAATTACACAACCATATAAAGAGAAGCACTAGTTATGGTGTTTGTATTTTAAAAATTTAGGCATTAATTATTGGCTAATCCTTTTAAATTCTTCATGAATCACCAGGCATTGTGATACCTGGTTAATAAACCAATGCTAGGAGGATGCATATTAAGGTGGTTGATGCTCTTTCAGGAATTTTAATTCTAGATTAATGTTAGTCTAGGAGGGAAGAATATGGGACCAAATCACCTTAGTTGACTTCATAATGGGGAATAACCATAAGAACTCAAATATGAATCCCTTGATGTGCATTTATTTAGAACTTCTACAATTCCTAATAACATGGAGGAAATTACAAATATATTGGAATAAGAACTTTTCCTATGCATTATATAGAGAAGGATAAGAAACAAATGGTTACATGAGACATATAGTATAATCTCATTAATTTATTATTATATAATCTTTGAAAAGATAATGTATTGTGTAGGGTAGCTTTAGAGTATGAGAAACCATAACTTTTTCAAGAGGTTCATAAAGGAATTGTAGGGGGTCACTTCACAGGAAAATCCCTTGCAAGGAAAATACTTCAAATTGGTTAGTGGTGGTCTATGTTATTTTAGGATGTGCTTAGAGTTACTAAACACTTTGATGTCCATTAAAGAATGGGCAAACCCAACTATGAGATGAAATGACTTTGGTACCTTTGCTTGTGAAACAAACTTTTGAGCAATGTGCAATTGATTATATTGGACCCATAATTCCCCCAAGTAAGCACAGTCATGTCAAACACATTATTATTATGACTGACTATTTCATGAAATGGGTATAAGTTGTTGACGCTCTAAGCTATGGTGAAAAATATGTTACCATGTTTTTATATGAAAACATCATCACAAGATTTGGATGTATAGATAAGTTGGTAAGTGATAGAGGCACACATTTTATAAATAATGCTACCAAGACTCTCACTGAAAAGTTCATGATATTGCACCATAAAATCACAACTTACCACCCATAGGCCAATGGATAGGAAAAAACATCAAATAATGTTTTGGGGAAGATGTTAAAAAAAATTCAATCTTCAAAGAGATGATTGGGAGGATCAAATTCCTATGATTCTATGGGCCTATTGAACACTTTATAAGATATCTATCAGGTTCAATCCATTCCAATTGGTATATGGCCTTGAGGCAATAATGTCTATGGAATATATTGTGCCTAGTCTGCACATTGTGATGATCATGATATTAGGAGATCAAGATTCATTAAAGTCATAGTTGATGGATTTCACTAGGATGGAAGAAAATATATTAAGAGCATACTAGGTAAAACAGATCAACAAATAGAATAAAAAAACATGACATGATCATAAATTGATATCTAAGTAATTTTACCCAGACTAAATAGTATTACTTTATGAAAGAAGATTTAAAGCATTCCCTAGAAAGTTGTTTATTAAATGGAAATGACCCTACATCATTCATGAAGTATCACCATAGGGTAACATAGTGATGAAAGATTTGTAGGGAACCATATTACTAGGATGTATAAATAGATGTAGGCTTAAGCCATATCATCTTTAATCTCTATCATTGTGCTAAAAATTTGAGTGGGTGTTGAGTAGTACCATGTAATTAGGATTTCATTTAATGTCGTGTGTTTCTATTTTATTTTATTAGGTTAGAATTTTTGTATAGCATGTTTGTTATTGTGAAACATATCATAACCACAAGGAAGCAATTATCATTTTAGGATGACATCACATTCAAAAGAAAGCATTTTTAATATAGTTGGATGTAATTACATCAAGAATTTTAATTAAGTTTGGGGAGGCAGTGGCAAGGAAGGTATGGTGAACATAAGGCCAATGGTTAGCTTAGGCTATTAATGATGTGACATTTCAAAAAGATTGCATCATTTTCAAAACAGATTTGGTAATAAAAGGACAAGTGGATACATAAAGTAAATTAATTAATCAAAAGAACACTTACTCACCTATAATAACTACCAAAGAAGTAAATTAAATATCATAGGCACTAAATTTCCCTATCATGGTGATTTCCAAAAACTAATATTAATTAAAAAGGGAACATTTATGCACACACAATCAATGCATTTAAAGGAGGTGATCACATGAAATTAGGCACCAAAAAATATATAAGAGTAGGACATAGACAAAAATAAAACATTACAACCTTAAGCTAACAAAAGACTTCTATGATCTACCTTTTGAATAGCTAATCATGAATAGATTTCAAACTAGAGCTTAATTACTCAAAGCAAGCATTTAGTCTAGACCATTGATAAAGCCATGGATAGAGGTTAGTTATTGATTCTAATATCAGATGTGCAAAAAGAGGAAATGGAAATTAGGATAGGTCTATGATATAATAACACAATGATATATATCTATTCAACTTCATATATTTAGCAAAAACTACATTATTTTCCTAAGATACTCAAGGAATAACACAAGTAGGAACCCTAAAACTTCAACATCCACTACAAGGCTCTAAAACTAAATGGTTAATTAAGATACATATATTTGGGTACTTAGATGAGGTTATGATGACTGTGCTAAGATACTATAATTAGGGAGCTATCTATTTATCTCAAGATGTTACAATTTGGATTTTTTCATACACCATGGCATAATCAACTAGTCTATCGAATCTTGGTAAATCCCTCCTACCTTATAAGTATATAACACCACTAATCCATTTGGATATCAGGGAAAAATACACCACTAGGGAAGGGTGAGGAACTCTTATTGACTTGATTGAGGATGCATCACTACACATCATTGTTTAATGTATCACCAACAGATTTTGGTAAACCACCAAGCAAGTGAAATAAACAATAAGAGGCATTATTGACATTACATATTACATGATGAAGATGTAGATGGATTTCAACTGGCTTGAATTTTTGGTAGCCAAGCTTACCACTAATATAGATAAGGTACTTGTAGGAAGCACATAGACCTTTTAGTACATATTTTTGGTCCTTCTATTATGTTTCATGTGGTGTAAATCTCCACTAGGGGAAACTAATGTAATTTCAAACTTTTGGCATGGTAATGCCTTCACAAGTATTACATGGACTAAAATATACCAATATTATGAGAAATTGGGGTGATTTAAAACATGGTATCTAGAAGCCCTAGCCTTGATCCAATCACACCCTAAACTTTCATAGGATGTAATGCAGTATTTGAATTACATGCTTTAGTTACTAAATTACATAATGACATATAGATCAAGGTTAATTAGTTGGCTACCCCAATTGTCACTCATATGCCATTTTTAATTTCAATGGTCGAAGTGAACACTGAAGTGTATTGGTAAAAGGATCTAGCTTTGAGGTCAGTGCCTCTATTATAAGTCATCCCTCGATAGGTACAATAACCAAAAATAGAGAAAGTACCCTTGAAACAACCAATATAGCCACATGCCCAATCAACACAGCCAACATAGTCACAAGTTACAATGTAGTGATAGAAAGGAAAGAAGAAAGCACTTATGCATAGAGCCTCACCACCTACACTATAGAAAAAAATTGAGAAATAAAGTCATAGCTTGAGCATCCCATGGTTCAATGAATACATACAAAGTATGACCTACTTGAGTTAGGGGTATGAGAATGAGAAGTGTTCCAATTGATGTTAGAAGACATCAAAAAAGAGTCATATGATGCAGAGGAGAAGGAGTTCTTATTTTGGAAAGTAGTGTGCACTTCTCAAGTATAAAATCAAGTAAAATAAGACCTTTGGGCTGATATTACTCAACCACCTTCTTCTATCCTTATTTATACTGTAAGACAAGAAGTAGTTCAGTGCAAGTTAGAGGCTGAAATATTTTCAATAGAATCAGTCGTAGGGTCATCATCTCTGAAGGTGGTGGATTTATCTACATAATGTAGTCCTATATAAGTCTTATTCTAGTGACCATGTACACATCCATCTGCTAATCCATCAAAAATGATGCAGGAAAGGATGGTGTCTTTTAGTGAACCTAAAGAATAAATTAGTGCACAATAGTCTTAGGTAGTACAACAACACACTCAACCCTAAGGTGCGAAGAAGAAAAAGTAAACTCTCTAGCCTCTAGCTAAATCCTAGAGAAAGATGTTGGTACATAAAGGTCAAATAGGTGAAGTACATTCACTTGAGCATACAAAATCTAATACCAAGCTCTAAGGGGATGAGTAACCCATAGATACAACTATGATGGAAAAATTAGTTGAACAACAAACTACACAGGGCACACCTGAACTTGAGGAGATGAATGAAGAATAAAGGGTCAATAAAGCACAAAAATAAGCACAACCAATATCACCCAAGAAACATAATAAGAATATGTATAATGTGAACAATAAAAGTAGAAAGATATAGATGCTAAGAAATAAAAGAAAGCTAAGGAAGTAAAGACTATGTAGAAGTAAGAAAAAGAAGTAAGAGTTATTAGAAATAAAGTTGAGGAAGAAAAGGCTATGCATAAGCAAACTAAATAATCTAAATCCATAAAGAATAAAGTTGAGGAAGTAGAAGTCCTACACAATAGGTTGAAGAAGTAGAGGCAAAGAAGAAATAATAAGATCAAGCCCAACAATGATAACAAGAGGTACAAGATATGTAGCAAAAATAAAAGGAGAAATAAGCTCAAGCTAAGGCTGAAGTTGAAACTAAAGGTAAGGTTGAAGCTAAAAAAAAAGGTAAGGATGAAGATGAAGCCAAAGCTAAGGCTAAGGTAGATGCTAAAGATAAAGATTAAAGTGATGCTAAGGCTAATGCTGCAGAGGAAGCCAAAGTATAAGATGAAGCTAGAATTAAGGCCAAGGTAGAAGTAGCAACCCAAGCCAAGGATCTCTAGGATGCTTAAGAACAAGTATAAGTAACAACCATAACTCATATAAAGGGAACCAAAGAAGCATTGTAGACTTCTAGCCAATGGCTATGGGATATCCCTACTACATCAACATGACAGACTACTTTATTACTTACATTGGATCAATTCACACATGCTCCTATGACATTTGTAACCACATCCATGACACTTACCACTACTATGATGGAAACATCATTTGATGTGACCCACCTACTGATCTCAAAGTAGATTGAAGATGAAATTGCCTTCTATAAATCCATTTCATATAAGGCCTCATATTTAGAGAAGGAAGTCATGAGGTTGTGGGAAGAAAATGTTGAAGCAAAAGATCAACTAGAAAATACAAGGTAATAAATCAATAATGCTTGTCCCACCTTAGTTATACAAGTACTAGGTAATCAAGTCATGTTAGAAGACAAACAATTCACTGCTCTATTGATAGAAATCACAAAGAGTTATGGAGATGCATAATTTTTTTGGCATTAAGCACACAAGGACAAGATCTTAGGGTGGAATTAAAGGTCATATATCAACTCCTGGATGCATATGAGCAGGTCTTAGACACTGTTACAAAGCAGATCAAGAAAATAACCCAAGATATGCTAAACTAGAGACAACATTTGAATCAATCCTTGACTACTATGAATCCTAAATTTACCAGTACAAATAAATATAAATCCTTATTGGAGGATCAAACATAAACTATGAAGAAAATGAGTAGCATCTTCAGATAATTACTAGATTCTAGGTATGTTACCATATAAAAATTATAGGTATGGCATATTGAAAAAATGCACAACACTTTTTAATCCATTCAAGCCCAGAAGACAACAGACTATTTGGACCAACTCATCTTGGACATTCAACTAAAATTATCTAATGCCAAGGTGTAACTTACAATCATAGATGATGAGGATTTAAAAGACATGATGATGATCTAGGTACCATTATGCATTCTTCTTTTCATGATATATGAATTACTCATCAATTGTAAAATACTCAATCAATA
The DNA here is from genome assembly GCA_037957365.1 of Torreya grandis. NCBI lineage: Eukaryota > Viridiplantae > Streptophyta > Pinopsida > Cupressales > Taxaceae > Torreya > Torreya grandis. The sequence continues at coordinate 3,799,841 of JARHVA010001099.1, forward strand.
TCTTTCTCAAGGTAATCAAGTTATTTCCTAGATAATAGATGAGTGCTAATTTATTCCTTCATAACAACTTTGATAAATTATATAGGAGAGGAAGATAGACACAAAGTTTTAGTCTATGTAACTATCTTTGGCAATGGATACATTAGAAGCCAATGGGTTAGTAGTTGACCAACCATAACAACCTCCACAACCACCCAACCAAACACCTCCTCAACTGTAAAAGTAAGGTTTACACACTTCCTTTTTTGTGACCTCAATCATATTATAATTTATGTAAGATAATGTAAACATTAGGACCAGGGCCAAAATGGTTGAAAACCTATAAATAATGGCCACTTGGCTATACTAGTCTATTTAAAACTTGAAAGGGAAATTAGTTAGTATGCTACTTAGTTGAAAACCCAAAAGGACAGTTAAGTAGTGCATAATGGGTGACAACAAATAAATAGCACCTAGAACGATAACTGCAACTTTTTTTTATGACTTATTTTTTTAGCTCAGTTTAGATTAACTTGTGACTTTATCTCGAGATGAGACAAATATTTAAGTCTAGGAAAGTGTTAGATGAAGAATGGAGATTGGTAAAACATTGAAGTATATTAGATGGACACATGTGCAAAGTGTATGATTTTGTATTTTTTATAACTTTTGTATGAATTTGGCCTTGTAATCCTAGTCAGGCAATAGAAAAATGCAAAGAGATTTTCCTTTTGTATCTCGAAAGGCTAGTATGTGAACAGATAATAGGATAATAAAAAACTATATATAGCACATTGATGTAATAAATCTAGTTAGATGTGTTGATAGAGATTAATAGAATCATTATGTTATGGTTTTCCTTATCTTTTTTCATGTATGGTTTATGCACAATGAGTAATCTATTTTTATTTAATCTATTATCAAATGTAATACTAGTTATGGTCCAGATCATATTTGCATTTTTAGGAATATAGAACATAGAGTAATATTAATGAAATAAAGATGTAATTAAAATGTAGAAAACACAACACAATATAGACATATATTTAACATGGTTCACCTAATATGGGCTACGTCCACACAGAAACATCTAGTTATTCTCTTTATTTAATCTAAAAAAATTAAGGAATAAAACCTATAATACATCTAATATAATCTCCTCTTCACTCACATACAATATGCCACCATGATTACAATGAACTCATATCAAAGGAGGGTTATATATTAGGGTAAAAACAAACTAATTTATACCATTAGGTCTACAACCTAATAGTGAATGGTCCAGATTTAGTATGAAATTATAGTATTTTATAATACATTTTTAATAAAATTTTACTTTGGGGACGCTACCCCTGAACCCCCACCAGGGGGCTTCCAAGTAAGTCCCTGCCCTCCACGGACCCCCACAACTCCCCTATTGGGAAACAGGCATTATAATAAGATCAAGCTCCACTATCCAACATGTATTTGTTTCATCTTACTCTTTGGTGCATTTTTGTACATTGAAGATGGTAAATAATATGGTCATCTCTATTGGAGATCAATCAACAAAATTGATTACTATATGAAAGCAACTATATGCAGAAATAAGCCAGATAGATAAGTACCTAGAATTAGAAATAGCAAAGAACAAGAGATACAAGAAACCACCCTGAAAACTTGTATTCAACTCTTTAAAAAAGGAATTATAATTGAAGAAACTTCTTTTCTTCCACACCTCTCTCTCAGATGTATAGATCTCTTCTTAGATCTCTTTCCCTCAAGAGTCCTCTCTCTCAATTACAATCAACTCCAACAACCTGGATTGATGCACATATACAATCTGTATTCTACTTCTATAGTAGTGTCTACTAAGCTATGAAGATCTATCTCTAATATATAACTTTAGAGATTCATGAGCATGCACTTACATCCATTAGATGCACCTCCTAATCAAGGGCTCTAATCAGTTCTACTCAAAATAGAAAACGTGGACTTACAACCAACAGTTCATCCTTACATGCAAACATTCTGTTCTCGCATGAAAATAGCATTCTAGACATACACAGGTGACTGACGTCGGTCCCTGTCAGTCTGCCTGTGACTGATGTCGGCCAACTACTACCGATGTCGGTAGCTTCTGGTCTACTCATGACCGTCGACGGTGACTGTATTTCCAACAACTTCTATATTCTGCTCATGGGGTGAAGCTTTTAGCTCCATACCTTAACAATCTCCCACTTGGAGATAAATAGCTACACCAGTACCTGTACAGCAACATCTTCTAGCTCCTCCATCTTCAATTCAATCATGAAGACCAACGAAAGTTGAATGAAGATTCAACTTCTCTTTTGTAATTAGCTTGGTTAACATATCAGTAGGATTCTTATCTGTATGGATCTTCTCCAGCTTCAACTCACCATCCTCCAATACCTGTCTAATGAAGTGGTACCTAAGCTGTATATGCTTGGTTCTTGAATGAAAGGCTGAATTCTTAGCCAAATGAATTGCACTATGACTATCACTGTATAGTCTACAACTCTCTTGCTCCTTTCCAAGCTCTTCCATGAACCATGTCATCCATATCATCTCTTTGATAGCCTCTGTGACTGCAATATATTCTCCTTCTGTAGTTGACAAGGCAACAACCTTCTGCAACTTTGATATCCAGCTAACTGTTGTTCCACCTACAGTGAAAACATATCCTATGGTGCTTCTTCCACCATCCAAATCACCTGCCATATCTGAATCTACATAACCATGTAGAGAAGTATTTGAACCTCCATATCACAAATGTCTATTGCTGGTTCCTTTTAGATATCTAAGGATCCACTGAACTGCTTTCCAGTGTTCCTTTCCTGGATTGGCCATATACTTACTTACAACTCCCATTGCTTGGGAAATATCAGGCCTAGTATAAACCATTACATACATTAAACTTCCTACTGTAGAAGCATATAGAACTTTCCTCATGTACTCTACCTCATCATGTGAATTAGGACGCTGTTCTTTACTCAACTTGAAGTGTCCAGCCATAGGTGTGCTTATCGGTTTTGCATCCTACATATTGAACCGTTTCAACACCTTGTTCACATAATCCTCTTGAGACAAAATTAACCTGTGATTCTTCCTGTCTCTCTTAATATTCATGTCAAGGATTTTCTTTGCTGCTCTCAAATCCTTCATGGCAAATGTGTGATCTAATTTCACCTTAAGCTTAGAGATATCCTGCATGTGTGATCCTGCAACTAGCATATCATCTACATACAGTAATAGAATAATATATCTACCATTATCCAATCTCTTAAAATACACATAATGGTCAGATTGACATCTACTGTAGCCATGCTAAGTCATAAATCTATCAAACCTCAGATACCATTGTCTTGGAGCTTGCTTGAGGCCATACAAGCTTTTCTTCAATCTGCACACTAGCTTCTCCTTACCTTTGACTTCAAATCCTTTCAGCTGATCCATATAATATTTCTTCATCCAAATCTCCATGAAGAAACGTTGTCTTAACATCAAGCTTCTCAAGATGCAAATCCTCAATAGCAACTAAAGATAATACAGTCTATATAGAAGTCATTTTAACAACAAGAGAAAAAATCTCACCAAAATCAATACCTGGTTTTTGTGCAAATCCTTTCACTACCAACCTGGCCTTATATCTCATCTGTCCATTCTCACCTTCAATCAATCTATAGATCCATCTGTTCTTTAGTGTCTTCTTTCCTGCTGGCAACTCAACCAAATCCCATGTTTGGTTCTCTCTCAAGGAATCAATTTCCTCATTCATGCCTAACTCCCACTGATTCTTGGATTCCACCTGTATTGCTTCATCAAAACTCTCTGGTTCTCCACCATTAGTAAGCAATAAATAGAATAACAAAGGGGAATATCGAATTGGAGGTTTACTTACCCTTTCTGACCTCCTGTTAGGCATTTGAGACTCATTCACAACACGCTATCTGCCCAAATTCTCTGACAGTGACCGACCTCGGTCACCTCTAGGCTTGTAACTGGCCGACGTTAGTTCTATCTGACCGACCTCAGTTTTTGTGTGATTGTCATCAGTCCCTGTACGATTGATGTCAGTTCCTAACTAACTGACGTCAGTCTCTGTGTTTTCCTTTTTGTGATTTTTCTTTCCCACGAGCTCTTTTTGGACCTTCACCTTGTCTAATTTTGCATTGCTCTGCTCAGGTTGATTCAACTTCTTGAGCTAATCACTATACATCACTTTTTCATTGAAAACCACATCACAACTCCTAATTATCTTGTTAGTTCCAAGATTCCAAAACTTGAATCCGAACTCATCAGAGCCATAGGCAATAAATGTGCACCTCATAGACTTAGCATCAAGCTTCTTTCTATTTTCCTTATCAACATGCATAAAGGCTTCACAACCAAAAACTTTGAGAAATGATAGATCTACCTTTTTACCTGTCCATACCTCTTCTGGAATTCCACCATCTAGCACTGTAGAGGGTCCTCTGTTAATCAGGTAAACTGCAGTATCCACAGCTTCTACCCAAAACTCTAAGGGCAATCCAACATGCAATCTCATACACCTTACATGCTCCATGATTGTTCTGTTCATCCTTTCAGCAACTCCATTTTGCTGAGGTGTTCTTGGAACAATCCTTTACCTGTGGATCCCATGCATATAACAATACCAGTTGAACTTGTGGCTGTAGAACTCACCACCATTGTCTGATCTAAGGCACTTTAATCTCTTGCCTGTTTCATTCTCAACCATAGCTTTCCAAATCTTAAACATGTCAAAAACATCAAATTTCTTCTTAATACAATAGACACATACCTTTCTAGTAGCATCATCTATGAAGGAAACATAGTACTGAGATCCTCCAATAGAAGCAACTTGAGCTGGTCCCCACATGTCTGTGTGAACAAGCTACACTTTGTGCTTCTTCTTTGTTGACCCAGTCTTGAGAAAACTCACTCTCTTCTATTTTCCAAAATAACAGTCTTTACAAAAATCTAGATCTATGCTTTTCAAATCTAGAAACATACCTTTTGACTTAAGAATTGTCATTCCCTTCTCACTCATGTGGCCAAGCCTTTGATGCCACAATTTTGCATCTGCATCTGAAATAGATAATACACAAGGAGAATTATCAGTAATACAATTACATAAATAGAGAGTACCTACTCTCTTACCTCTGGCCATTACAAGTGCACCCTTGGAGACCTTCCAAAATTCAGCTGTGAGAGCTACTGTACAACCCTCATCCCCTAACTTTCCTGCAGAAATCAAATTCCTCTTCAGGATGGGAACATGCATCACATCTCTCAACACCCATGTGTTTCCATTCTGCATCTTCAGCTGTACTTTTCCTTTGCTAACAATTTTACAAGGCTCATCATCCCGTAAGTAAACTATTCCAAAATCTCCATGGACATAGTCACTAAAATATTCTCTATTGGGGGTTGCATGGAAAGATGCACCAAAATCTAAAACCCAAGATTCTATATTATTATGCAAAGAGAATATAAGAGCATCTTGTGCAACAATATCTGCCACCTTTGCTTCTTCTTTATCATCATGTTGTTTGTCCTCTTTAGGCTTTGACCATCAATCTTTGCTTATGTGCCCTATCTTTCCACAATTCCAGCATTGTGGCTTCCCGCCGTTTCTGGATTTGGATCTTCCTCTTATCTTTGACTTAGATCTTGATCTCCCTTTCTTGCCCTTCTCTTTCTGCCTTCCCCTGCTCTCAAAACTTAAAGCATTCTCTGATGTCTTTTCTGTGCTTTTCTTGCAAATTTCTTCATTCAAGATTACACTAACAACATCATCTACTTTTAAAATATTTGAAGCAGATGCAGTATTACTAACTGCCATTACCAAGCTATGCCAGCTTTTTGGTAAAGAGCATAAGATTAATAGAGCTTTAATTTCATCATCAAACACTATTTTGACTGAATTTAATTAATTTACAATTCCATGGAAATCATTTAGATGATTAGATACAGATCCACCTTTTTGCATTTGCAAATTAAATAACTGCTTTATAAGATATACCTTATTTGAAGCTGAGGGTTTTTCATATAAATTTCCTAAAGTAGTCATTAACTCTATCGTAGACTTTGCCTATGATAAATTAGATATCACAGTAGATGCTAGACTCAATCTTATTGATCCGAGAGCCTTTCTATCAAGAACTTCCCATTCTTCATCATCCATGTTTGTGGGCTTCTTAGCAGCTCCACCTAATGGTAAGTATAGATCTTTTTGATACAGATAATCTTCTATTTGTATTCTCCATAATTGATAGTTCTTGCCATTAAACTTCTCCATTCTAAGTTTACTTTCTTCTGCCATTGCTTCTCCCACTCAAACAGAAACCTCTGTGAGTAACCTGTAATCAATACGCACTACACAGATCTGAACCACCTATTAGTGAACCAAAGCTCTGATACCACTTGTTGGTGTCAAGCTCTAGAACCTACAACCAAGCTCTGATACCACTTGTTGGGGATCAATCAACAAAATTGATTACTATATGCGAAAATAAGCCAGATAGATAAGTAACTAGAATCAGAAATAACAAAGAACAAGAGATACAAGAAACCACCCTGAAAACTTGTATTCAACTCTTTACAGAAGGAATTACAATTGAAGAAACTTCTTTTCTTCCACACCTCTCTCTCAGATGTACAGATCTCTTCTTAGATCTCTTTCCCTCAAGAGTCCTCTCTCTCAATTACAATCAACTCCAACAACCTGGATTGATACACATATACAATCTGTATTCTACTTATACAGTAGTGTCTACTAAGCTATGAAGATCTATCTCTAATATATAACTTTAGAGATTCATGAGCATGCACTTACAACCATTAGATGCACCTCCTAATCAAGGGCTCTAATCAGTTCTACTCAAAATAGAAAATGCGGACTTACAACCAACAGTTCATCCTTACATGCAAACATTCTGTTCTCGCATGAAAATAGCATTCCGAACATACACAGGTGATCGACGTCGGTCCCTGTCAGTCTGCGTGTGACCGACGTCGGCTGACTACTACTGATGCTGGCAGCTTTTGGTCTGCTTGTGACCGTCGAGGGTGACTGTGTTTCCAGTAACTTCTGTATTTTGCTCATGGGGTGAAGCTTTTAGCTCCATACCTTAACAATCTCTTGTGCACTTGTTGGTACTCTCCATTGTGTAAGTTATCCCTGTAATTAACATGTTCTAAATTATTTCTAGGAACCTCTGCTAACATAACTCATCAGGAGTAAAAATGGATAGAGGGTATAGTAATAAGGTTTTTCCACCCCCAAAACTTCTCCTTTTGGAAAAAATAAAAATGATTTTTAAATAGATAAAAATAACTAAAAATATTTTCCACAAGTTTTTAAATAAATGTATTTAATCATAATAATTATTAATAAAACTCACTAGTAAAAATAATCCATCAAATATTAAATGTACACTAAAATTAACCCAAGTTAATTTTTTAAATGTGTAGTTAAATAATAAAAACCAATAATTATGTAATAATATTCTCTCTCCTCTATTTTCAAGAAATTTATTTGCAGGAAAATTTAAGTTGAAGTTCTATCTTCCAAATGTGTTTCTCATCATTTGAGGCTTCCCAAGGGTATGGATTTATTTTCAAGATATTTGTTTAAAAGAAGTGCTAAAAAATATAGGTTGAAGGAACCTATTTCATAGGTCTTACATGAAATTTTAGATTGAAGAACAAGTAGGATATATTTGTTTTTCTTTGCCATTGATGTATACAAATTATATATTATATATTTATTTCATTTTCCTTGATGGAATCTATGTCTTCACCTTCACATGCAAGTCTTTCAGAGAGTGATTCTATACATTACTGGTTTCATTTCTATTATTGCAGGGCTATCCAAAATCTTTTTTCAATCAACATGATCTTCAATAAACCATTGAACATCAATTTCCTTGCTCAAATATGTATCTTCACCTTGACATGCAAATATTGCATAGAGTTTGATTGAAAAAAGATAGGCTCTTAAGGACCTTGACCCACTTTTGCATATTTATTAATAGGGGACAAGAGAGATAGATAGTTATATAGGCAAACCAACCCAAAAAACTATATATATGTACAATCATAGAGAATAACTTACCATCTCCATCTCTAATTTCTAGGATTATGATTGAGATTAAGAAGGATTAGGTAAGGTTGACATTTATTCTCCCTACGAGATTAATCCCCTCAAGCATTTATTATCCATATTGAGATGATTGAATGGACTTAAATGACCAGTATGCTAGTTAAATAAGAGTATCTAACAATTGGGGTGGAGATCAACACAAATTTTCAAGGTAAAATCAGTTTATTTTCATATGTCTGAACCCCTTTACCTATAATCCATTGACATCCTTTCCCATTTTTGACATACATCTTATCAATATTCATCCAAAAATTACCCAACACCATCTACTATTGTTATGGATATAACATAGAAATAGAAACACAATTAATGGTTGTCCAACATCTCAAGACTATGATCATCCCCTTTTAGTCCATCATGTCATTTGCCACAAATAGTTAATTTTTTTTATAATAGAGCAAATTTTAGGCCCACATAATTTAGAAATTGAGTCCATAAAATTATAAGTGTTGGAAGTATCAATGAAGACCACCACCTACCATTTTCCTTTTACCTTTCTCATTGTACCTAAGGCTTAAAATTGGGTGATTCTCAGCATTGTAGTAAGGGATACAATTGAAATTTTTTATTTTTTATTCTCTACATGCATGTTTTCATCCACTATTTATGCTACATATGTATGATCACTATGTGGATAATTTATAGGTCTTACTTTTGTGTCCCTTGGACCAAACCTATTTATAGTTAAAAAAAAAGCCTTTGAGCATAAATAAAAAATGATATCAATGCTTATTATGAACTAAGAGATGGGGTATTATTTTTGGTAACTTTTTATCTTGTGGCCCACTAATAGTTTTTGGTGCAATGGAGTCTTTCAGGTCTGTAACTTAGTCTTTATATTGGTTTCTCACTTTTATAGGTTTGTAGCCTTCCTTGAACTTGTCAAAACTATGAAGGATTGAACCTAGATTTAAAACCTTTAAAATAGTTTTATACAATCATAATCATTTTACATCATCTATTTCACATGTTCTATATCCTTTCTTTACTTGGAAACTCTATGAAAAATAATAAATATGTATTTAATCCTTGTTTTGAGTCTTATTAAGTTTATCGCTATGCTTGGCATTGGAATGGATTATATTTTTTTTTATTGAAGTATCAAGTACAAAATATATGTATTATTGATGCAAAACAACTAGCAGAGTATCAAAAAACAAACAATATAAACCTTGGATGAATCCCCCTGATAGTCAAAGTGTTAACATTCTATATTACAATATAAAAAATTACACCCAAATAGGTGGCCAAGAAAAAATGAAAATAAATGTTGGACCCCAAATTTTGACTAAGTATTTTGGATTTTGGGCACAGGACCAACACAGTGTGAGAGGGACATGGTGCAGGAAGACTATGGCATAGAACCAACATGGTGGAGGATGATTGTACAACAGAATAATGATGTGTGAAAGGAGAAAGGCGTGGAAGATAAAAATGTGAGAAGACCTAATCAAAGATAGAACATAACTATGAAGAACCTATGAGCATAAGACTTAGAATAGTAATGAAAGTCCTAAGGAGCATGAGGGAAGTGGGAGGCAGTTGAGGAGTGATTCTCAAGGACAATCTAGACTATAATCATCATGAGTTTTACATCAGCCTATGAAAAGGAGGACAATTGACATCAAGAATCTAGCATCAAACAAGAATATAGGGGTGCAAAGGCCCATGTCCTTATGAAAAAATTAGTAAAAGACTACCATGAATCTCAATCTACTAAGAGATCATTGAACAATCACCCAATTTTTAATTATTATGTAACTACTTGATTAGGAAAAAATAAGTATAAATACCCCTATGTGGAATTATGTAAGGTGACTGATGATGGTTAACATATAGTGACTTTATACTATAGAATTATTGATATTACAATTAGTTTTGGTGTTGTGTTTTAGATAATTGATAGTTAAACATTAATAATGGGTATTTATTGTGTAATTTGTAGTTTATCATTCATTATGAGATTTATAGAAAATGCTTTATACAAGTTTTTGTAAAAAACCATTTTAACTTTATGGCATTTATCTTCATGTTCTTGGTGGTTATGATTAATGAGTCAAGGTCCTTAGTCATATATTTCTTTTTTTGTATAATTTCTAATTAGATATATGAATAAACTTGAGTATATGACTAGTGTGCTACTGCACAACATAACCCATGGGAACCTATCTCTTGTTGTGTGATTCAGGTGAGTACGTAATACCTTAGTCTTGTGTGAAAGGCCAGTGCATAAACTTGTTGGGACTACACTTTAGCACCTAAATAAAAATGTGAACAAGAGAATAAACCCAACATTTTGGTTCTATTGTCAGGACCTAAACGGATTACTACATAGTATTAGAATATGCTTGAACATTTATCCCTTGAAAGTATTGAATAATGGATTATTGAGGTTGAGGATAATTTTGTGGTTCCTTATCTAAAACCAATAATTTTTGCACATGTATGGGTAGAACTAACATCTCTACAGCTCATTATATGGAACCTTCTTTGGTGATGTCTCTATTCATTTGAGTGTTTGGATCTTTGCCTATGTTCAAGGTTGATCATGAAATTTTAGGAGACAAGCTTGGATAATAGATCGTGAAAGGGATTTGACATGACTAAGAACACCATGGATATGGGTTGTTAATATTTGGTGGAGAGGAGTGTTGAATAGGTACATCTTCAAATATGTTGTAACCACTTACTCTTGTCTTGAGGAAACCAAGTGTTAATTTCTTAGAGAACCATGTGGTTGGTTTATTAGACATTTCCCAATACAAGTAAAGGAATTCATTATTAATTGTGAACTTGAAACTCTACAGATGGACTAGGGCTAAATCCATCCTTTCATGAGCCACACAATTGAAGGGAGAATGCAGAGGAGATGGTAAAGAATTTTTAGGTTGAGAATGGTAGCTAGTTAGTGGGAAATGTGAAAGTGGAAATATGATGAAGCTCAGTAAATGATCATAGGTGGAAGAAACATAGGAAGGGAATGGGAGAACTCAAGAAGTGTTATTAGGAACCATAGGGAAGCAGAAAGGCACAAGGAGGACTCAATCACTTTTGAATCACACCCAATGCGAATTTTATCTTATAGAGGAGAAACTAACTAGACAAGAAAGATTGAAGAACCACATTTGAACCACCCAAGTTACCCAACCATAGTGAAATCTCATGCTTTTGAATCAGATTAATTACTTATACATATTTGGGATATAGATAATATAGAATAAGAAATTGATCCTATAAAGGAAATTATAGCTGAGCTAATTTTAACTCATACTACATTAACACTTTCTCTTCCTCTTTGAGGGAATTTAACAGCCTAACTTGGTATGCCTAGTGGACCTAGCATTCATAGTAGGTAGAGTACATGTATAAGTATTATTAATCAACTAACTACTATGTTCCACATCATGGGTGTTGCTGTTGGAGGTGTTGGAGGTGGACTAGAAGGTAGCAAGTGAGGAAGTGGTGGCCTTCTCCCTCAAGGAATGGGATCTAGGGGTTATTAGTAGCCACCGATGTAAGTAACTCAACTACCAATGGTATATTATGAAATGATGTTTCATCTACTTGAATAGCAAGGTGTGAAAAATGTTGTAAAACATGTTCATAAGTGTGAACTTATTTGGAGGGTGTGAAGCATAAATTCTTCTGAGTGAAAGGCCACACAATTCACAACCACACTTCTGGAAAGAGCACATAAGTGGTATAGGAAGTTTAAACCTTAAAAAGTAATAATTGACTATGATCATCTCAAGATGACATTTCTTCAGGGATTTGATATTCCTAAATTTGAGCAATAAGGTATTGCCATGCTAAAAGATATAAAACAAGATCTCACTGAGAGTGTATGGGAGTATGATGCATGGTTCAAAACACTTTTGTCAAATTTTCATTTTAAATTAATGTTGTTCAACATTCCCAATGGTTTGTGGGAGGTTTATTGCTTCCCTTTAAATGAACATTATCTCAAAGGACCTTTACTAGCCTCAAAAAAGCTTTGGAAGCTTCCCTCTGTGCTGAAGCTATTGGTAGCATTAAAACTAGAATCAATCCTTTTATGGAAGTTTAAATAGCTTCAATGGCATCAAAAGTAGATAAACTAACTACAAACAATACATAAGACACTTGTAATAATCTACGGTGTACCGATTGCAAGCTTGAAGGTTATAATAGAAGCAATTGCCCATGCAAAAACATTTGTACTGTATTAAAGTAGTCATATGAAATTTTCCATGAAGAGCATGATGTGCACTCCTTTCCTCTCTTACAATGGGATACAAATTCTAAAGTGTCTGAATACTACAAGATATGCGATGCTTACACCCATGACACAAATGATTTCCAACTAATTAGTGATATATATGAGGCATGTGTGTGTAATAAATACTAAACATCTATTTTCAAAAATCAAGATAATGTTGGATATCATGGACACATCTGAGGATAAGGCCGAGGAAGTGGTCATTTCCCACCAATAACATGTTGTAAGTGTGGATCTCCAAATCACTATCAATGAGATTTTATAGTCTATCCAACATGTGATTTTTGTAAAAAGGAGCATCGGTTGGAAGAATGTCCTAACCTATACATGGGCATCACTAAGGAAAGAAATGAAAAGGGTGTTAGTATGATTCACATTGAGAAACCTCACTAGCTTCTAAGCTCTATCACCTTGATAAATCAATAGGTTAATGTCACTACACTTAGTGGTGAATAATCTCAGTCTACATATATTCCTCCTATTAAGAAAATATAGTGTGAAGAGCCTTATATAAGGAAGTATCATGAGGCCCAACAACAAAAAGATGTGCTCTAGGATACTATGATGTTGGTATGGGAACTACAAGGATAAATTTAGTTTCTTGAGGACCAAGAAGAAGCATAATGTGGTGATCTACAAAAGGCCATAGAACCTCAAAATGTGGGGCGAGATGATTTATAAGAGATTTACAAGCATATGTTAGATGAAGACATTATACCACAACTAAGTAATTGGATTAAGAATTAGGTAAAAACCTAAATTGATGCTTAACCTAAATTGATTAGACCAAATAAATATCATCGGTTGAATCATACTCAGTGATAAGATACTCCTATTCCTCCTAGCTCTTAATAGGATAAGGAAATATTACCATCGATAGTTGGGTGATTTTAGATATCTTGGTTGACATTGATGCTCAGGTTAACATCTTCACAAAAGATGCATGACATAAAATGGCTAGCCCACATTTGCAACCACCACTGCATGTGTTGTTTATGATTAATAAAATTTGTGCTCTACCAATTGGCATTCTTAAGAATGCAACAGTTAATATCCTTGGAGTACCTTTCAAAGCCAATTTTGAATTTCTCAAGTTGGCTAAAGTAGATGATTTTCTATCTCTATTTGGGCAACCTTGGTTCTATACAAATAATGTAGACTTAATATTTAAAAATCACTACATCAAATTTAAAAATATTGATCAATGCATTGTTATTCCATTGGATCAAACACATGGGCCCCTATTCATAGAACTTGTTAATGCAAAAGAAGATATTAACCACATCTACAATGTCACAACCAGAGATGGTGAGAATCATGATCCCACTCTTGATGGCCTCCTCCAATGCATAGACACTCAATACCTATTTGATACTACAAGAAATGTTTATAATTATTGGGCACATGATGACTATGACCTCATTGGAAGAGTGTGTGGTGCCATTGGTAGTTATGAGAACATTCTATGCCAGTATCATAAATACCACATATTTGTTCACCTTGTTAGTAGATAAATAATTAGAAGACCAATTATGGATGCATATTTATAAATACTTGGTAAATATCCTTGGTTTCATGAGCAAATGAAAGTCCGTACATTCATCCAATAATTTGAATACTTCTATAACTTTGATAATGATCGTATGCGTTCATTGGCTCACCTTTTTGATAGCATAGGCACAATGTGGTGGCAAACCCATAATGAATGACTTCTCCATTAGGATCAAGTATGCTCTTCTTTGCATCATTGGTTTCATCATGACAACCAAGTATGGGGTACAATAAGCTATAGAATAGTACGAGCACTATGACCATAGATAGAAGCTTATGAATCCATATAGAGGTTTGAAGATTCTTTTTTTCTAGAGTACCTATGGGTACATGATTTTATGGAACGTTAAAAAATTGGGATAGAACATGGTATGTTCATGAATAATGGAATATGGGTACCCATTTTTTGCATATGTTTATAGAGAGCATGAAATTGGCATTATCTTACTCATCTTTGAGAATGGATTTTCACCTTACACTCTAAGCTATGTATGAAGAAATTTTTGGTGACCTTAATCCCATTGAAGATCACCTAAGATATATACAAGATGTTCTAAAATAAGGTTTAGTTCTATTTAATGATCCATCTAAACAACCTATCCCCATGTTAGACCATATCCTTGATCAGGAACACTATGAAGAGATTCACCTAGGAAAACAAAAACTAGTGTTTCAAGTGGATGAAGGTGAAGGGTCTAACCCACCTGACCCATTGGAAAATCATTTGGATATCCTTATAGACTATGATGCCTAAACTATTCATAATACTAGTCCTAATATATACCACCCATCCTCAGAACATCTTCAAAATATCCAATACAACATCAACATATATGAAGAACCAAAGATAGCTACTGTGGGTAATTATTGGACTAACAAAGAGGTTTCAAAAATATTGGAATTGTTATTAGAATACCAATATGACTTTCCAAGAATTTATAGTGAGATGAAAGGTATTAATCCATCATTAAGCAAAATGCATATCAAATTGGTTGACATCCAATCAAGAAATGACCATATAAGATGAATCCAAATTTACATGCACATGTAAAGGAAGAAATTGATAGTATGCTACATGTTGGAGTAATAACCCCAATTTATGAGTTTGAGTGGGTTAGTCCCATGGTAATAAGTATAAAAAGACATGGTCACATTAGGATTTGCATTGATTACTGCATACTTAACACATCTTGCATTATTGATCCCTTCCCAATGCCATTCGTAGAAGAAACCCTTGAATGTGTCATTGGGTATGAAATTTACACTTTCAAACATGGATTCTATGGGTAGAATTAGGTCTATATCATTGGGGAGGATCAACCTAAGACTAAATTTGTTACTAAATGGGGATCCTTTGCATATATTATCATGCCTTTTGGGTTGAAGAACACACCTACTATATTTTTCTATATAGATGTTGATGCCTTTAAATATTTCACCATAAATTTATTCAAGTTTACTTAGATGATTGGAAAATATATGGATTGGTAAAGGACCAGTATTATAATATATGGCTTATGCTTGAGCATTGTTGAGTACTTCAAATATCACTAAATCTAAAGAAGTGTCTTTTTTCTACACCATTCGATGTTCTTCTTGGTCATATTATCTGTTGGAAATATTGTCATTGATGTCAAAGGTTTAGTATTATTGGTGATAAAGGCCCCATTGCATTTAATATTATTTATCTTGGCTACTATGAGTTAATATTTATTTAATATTAATGAATATATTTTTGGTTGCATATGAGACAAAATAAGGGCCCATGGAGAAGACGAAGAGTCATGGGATAAAGAAAAAAGAAGGATGGGACGCATTTTCCCATGAAGAGTCATCTTGGGGAATACCAAGAGTCACCAAGTGAAGACAAAAGAGTAAAAGTCGAATTTCTCATGAAGGGACACTTAAAGGAATATGAAAAGTCACCAAAGATAAGGACAAAAGTGGGAAAGACGTTTTTGGTCATGAAGGGTCAGCACATGACTTTTCAAATGCTTGGATATGAAGGGACATCCAAGATTGGTGCCATTTTCCATGAGGAATGAAAGGTCACAAAGGGGAAAGGCCAAAGGTCATTTGGAAAGCTATAAATAAAGGCTTGAGTAGCCATTTGTAACGTGGAAGTGAGAGGTTGATTTGATATTGTAATATCTAGCTTAGAAGAGCAATTGTGAGAGATGATTTGTATTTGTTATATCTAGCTTAGAAGAGAAAAAGTGAGAGAGAGGAAGATGTTGTATTGATCTATCATTTGTTGCGATAGCAACATTGAAAGATAGGTGTGTGGTATACACAAAGGGGTTGGTGCTCCTGTGGGTTGGTGCTCACGTATAGCAGCTGGGTTGGTGCTCAACAAAGGGGTTTGAAGCTCCTGTGTGGTGGTGCTCACGAATTGTAGCTAAGTTTTGTACTTGAAAAAGGGGTATGGTGCTCTTGTGGGGATGTTCTCACGCATATATTTGAGATTGATTCTATGTGGTTTTTCCCACATTGGGTTTCCACGTTATATCTGGTCTCTCTCTGTCTTGTGTGATGTTTATTGTTTGAGTTTTATTACATATCTTGAATGTTTGATTAAGTGGAATATTAGTTAAAGGAAAGATTTATAAGATATATAATATACTGATTCACCCCCCCTCTGAGTATATTCTATGCTTAACAATTGGTATCAGAGCAGGTTCCTTTTTGAAAAGTTTAACAGCTTGAAGGTAGATCGGGAAAGCACGATGGTTGGGTCATAGGAAGGATTTTCTACAAATAAGGCACCTTTGTTTGATGGGACAAATTATGCTCTTTGGAGCATGAGAATGAAGGTTTATTTGATGGCCCTTGGATTCGACATATGGAAATCAGTGGTGGAAGAATATGAAGAGCCATAGACATCTAAAATTACTCCAGCAAAAAAGAAGGCAAGTGAATGTAATGCTAAAGCTTTAAATGCTATTTTATGTGGTTTATGTGAATCTAAATTTGTTAAAGTTATGCAATGTAAATATGCTCATGAAACTTGGGTAAAACTTGAGAATATTTACAAAGGTGATGGAAAGGTTCAACAAGCTAAGTTGCAGACTTTTAGAAGGCAGTTTGAAAGTTTGAAGATAGAAGAAGAAGAAGATATAGCAAGTTATCTCTTGCAAGTTGATCAAATAGTAAATCAGATTCAAGGTCTTGGAGAAACATTGGAAGAGTCAACAGTGGTGCAAAAGGTTTTGAGATCTCTACCAATGAGATATGATGTAAAGGTTTCAACAATCGAGGAGATGAAGAATTTAGCCAAGCTGAAGATGGATGAGCTTCATGGTATTCTCATGGCATATGAGATGCGGACAAAACAAGATAAACCCTCAAAGAGGGAAGTGGTTTTCAAGACATCAAAGAAGGAGAAAGCTAAGATTCAAGAATCAAGTGATAGTTCCAATGATGATGAAGATGACAACGAAGCACTTTTCATTCGCAGGCCAAAAAGAGGAACAAGTAAATATCAAGGAAAATTACCTTTTAAATGTTTTAATTGTAGGAAGATTGGACATTTTTCAACTAGATGCCCAGATAAGGTTAAAGATGATGAAGAAGAAAAGCCTACATACAAGAAGAATTTCGAAGGCAAATCTAAGAAGGGATTCGAGAAGAAGAGCCTGTATTCTAAAGATCCTAGCTCAGGCAAAGATAGTGGATTCAGCAATTTAGAAAAAGAAGAGATTCTATTCATGTCCATACATGATGATGATCAAGAAGAAGAAGAGGAGGAAGTTGAAGTAGATATGGAAGGAGAACTCAATTGTGCCCTAGAAGAGTTAGAAGCTATTCAGAAGAAGAATCGAAGGTTAAAGCGCCAAATTGAGAAAAGTGAACAAGAGTCAAAGGAAATGATTGAAGATCTACAAGCACACTTTGAAGAAGCCAAGAAGAATGAAGAAGATCTCACAACATAGTTGGAAATAGCAAGAAAAGATTGTGAAAGGTATGTTATTGAAATTTCCTCTTTAAAAGAAGATATTAAGAAAGCAGTCAGTGATTCAAAATTTGAAGATAGCACTAACATGCTGAATAAGATATTGGAAAGTCAAAAAGCATATTTAGATAAAATAGGTATTAGATTTGAAAAGAAAAAGAGCTATGCTGAAGTTCTGGCACAAGAGGAAATAGAAAGGGGAGAAGTGAAGAATACATAGTACATTCCAAACAGAGAAGGCTGGAAAGAACAAAGCTACAAAAGGCAATCAGGTTAGAGATATACAGACAGGTCTTATTTTTATGGCTATTATTTTTATTATAATGGATATGGTCACAATAAAGTAGAATGTAGAAAAAGAGCTAACAATTTTAGAAATAAGGAGAAGGAAAGTCAAGAAGAGTCAAGCAGAAGCCACAACTCTTTTGCTCCTCTATCAAGCTTTGATGAAGAGACCATAGTATGCTACAAGTGTAACAACTACTGACACATAGCTCAGTATTGCAGAAGCATGTTCGAGTCAGTCAAGAAGGATCAGAGGTTTAAAGCTCCATTCATCAAGAAGAAGAATCAGAGTGTCAAAGATCCATTCATCAAGAAAAAGGTTTAGACATGTACATGGCAGAAGAAACAACATGAAGATTCTATGATGGTGCAGACAGCTCTACATGTCGGAGGTAAAGATCAGCCATGGTTAATTGATAGCAGATGTTCGAGGCATATGATAGGTGATAAAAGTAAGTTCATTTCTCTAAAGAAGATTAATGGTGGTACAATGAGGTTTGGAGATAAAATCACTGCCAGGATAGCCGGAAAATGTACTTTGAGTTTGGATTATGGAAGAACTAAGACTAAGAATGTTTTATATGTAAAAGGTCTTAAGCATAATCTATTAAGTGTTAGTCAAATATGTGATCAAGGATATACATTAAAGTTTCATAAAGAGGGTTGTGAGATTAGAAGAAAAGATTCAAATGAGTTGATTGCAGATGCTCAAAGGATAGGGATAAATGTGTATGTATTGTCAAATATCTTCTCAAAGGCATGATCAAAGGATACATTCAAAGATCGACAAGAGGAGTTGGGAGTAATTTCTATTACTTCCTGCCATTGATGTTTAGCATCAAGTGAGGGGGAGCTAAGTGTTAGTTCCAAGTAGGCCCTTTGCCATTGATGTCAAAGGGGGAGAATAACAAGTACAGGTGTAGAAAATAGGTACAAGGAATAGGTACAGGTTGTTACAGTAAGGGGGAGTTACTGTATGTTTTCAGATGATGGTATTTGCAGGTGACAAGATGTGGCAGTTTCAGGATTGAGGTTGTCATCAATGACAAAGGGGGAGATTGTTGGAAATATTGTCATTGATGTCAAAGGTTTAGTATTATTGGTGATAAGGCCCCATTGCATTTAATATTGTTTATCTTGGCTAATATGAGTTAATATTTATTTAATATTAACGAATATATTTTTGGTTGCATATGAGACAAAATAAGGGCCCATGGAGAAGACGAAGAGTCATGGGATAAAGACAAAAGAAGGATGGGACACATTTTCTCATGAAGAGTCATCTTGGGGAATACCAAGAGTCACCAAGTGAAGACAAAAGAGTAAAGGGCGAATTTCTCATGAAGGGACACTTAAAGGAATACGAAAAGTCACCAAAGATAAGGACAAAAGTGGGAAAGACGTTTTTGGTCATGAAGGGTCACCACATGACTTTTCAAATGCTTGGATATGAAGGGACATCCAAAATTGGTGCCATTTTCCATGAGGAATGAAAGGTCACAAAGGGGGAAGGCCACAGGTCATTTGGAAAGCTATAAATAAAGGCTTGAGTAGCCATTTGTAACGTGGAAGTGAGAGGTTGATTTGATATTTTAATATCTAGCTTAGAAGAGCAATTGTGAGAGATGATTTGTATTTTCTATATCTAGCTTAGAAGAGAAAAAGTGAGAGAGAGGAAGATGTTGTATTGATCTATCATTTGTTGAGATAACAACATTGAGAGATAGGTGCATGGTATACACAAAGGGGTTGGTGCTCCTGTGGGTTGGTGCTCACGAATTGTTGTTGGGTTGGTGCTCAGCAAAGGGGTTGGTGCTCTTGTGGGTTGGTGCTCATGAATAGCAGCTGGGTTGGTGCTCGACAAAGGGGTTTGAAGCTCCTATGGGGTGGTGCTCATGAATTATAGCTGAGGTTTGTACTTGGCAAAGGGGTATGGTGCTCCTGTGGGGTTGTTCTCATGAATATATTTGAGATTGATTCTCTATGGTTTTTCCCACATTGGGTTTCCACGTTATATCTGGTCTCTCTTTGTCTTGTGTGATGTTTATTGTTTGAGTTTTATTACATATCTTGAATGTTTGATTAAGTGGAATATTGGTTAAAGGAAATATTTATAAGATATATAATATACTGATTAACCCCCCCCCCCTCTCAGTATATTCTGTGCTTAACATTATCTACAAGGATAGACTTTTGGTAGACCCTCCAAAGGTAGCTATCACTCTTCATCTACTAGTGCCAATGACTCAGCGTGCAGTTTTTACCTTTCTAGGACATATCGAGTATTATAAAAAATTCATTAGAGGATATGTAAAGATTACCACACCTTTGGAAGAACTCTTGAAACATAATAAACACTTTATTTGGACCAACTCTTGCCAAGAAGCCTTTGAGGCCTTAAAAGATAAACTTGTCACTACCCCAATTCTCTAGTTCCCCAATTAGACAAAACCATTCCATGTCTATGTCAATGATTCCAAAATGGTCATTGGTGTAGTCCTTTGACAATCAAATAAAGGTCACCTTGATTACCCTATATATTTTTCTAGTAGAAAACTTACTCCAAGTGAGAGGAATTAAACCACCATAGAGTGTTAAGTAATTTCAATGGTTTATGCTTTACATAAATTTTGACAATACCTTTCCTTTTATATTTTATATAGACCATGAATCTTTAAAATATCTATTAAATAAACCTATGTTTCATGGCCACATGTTCTACTAGATAGTATTATTTTAAGAATTTTAATTCTTTGTCGTGGTCAAACTGTGAAAAACTAATTATAGTCCTGACCATGTTTCTCAAATTGATTGTGGAGAACCACCTCATGCCATTGAGGATGACCTAACTGATGTATAACTATTTCATAGTTATTATGTTCTTAAGGAGTTAGAAGATATTGCATCTTTCTTAACTATTAGCATAGTGCCATATTGTTTGGCTTCATAGGTTAAGAAGCAACTTTCCATCCATGCCGCACCATTTCGTCTCATTGGATGGGACTTATACAAGCTTGGACAAGATGAAATTATTTGATGTTGTATCATGAAACATGATATCTATGAAGTACTCCAAGAATTTCATAAAAGCATTGCTAGAAGACATTATGTTGGTGAGGGTACTATGTGTAAGGTACTACAAACTAGACTATGATGGCCTATCCTTTTTTTAAATGCCAAATTGCATGTTCAACAATGTGATATTTGTTAGCATGTCAGAATACTGAATTATCAAGATGCCATGCCATTATGTCCTATTCTATCTTAAGAACTATTTTAAAAATGGGCCATTGATTTTGTCATCCCCATCAATCTAGTTAGATGAAACATAGGTTCCCTTTTATATCATTAAAACAACTAATTATCTCATGCATTGGGTTGAGGTTGTGCCAACAAGGGATTGTAATACTACTACCACCATGAACTTCATATGGGAACATATCATAACCTATTTTGGCTTCCCATTAAGTTTTACTAGTGATCACAATACTCATTTCTTCAATGAAACTATCTGCATTCTACTTTTTGAGTTCATGATTTCCCACCTTAAGACAACATCTATCATCCCCAGGCCAATGACACTACTAAGGAATTCAATAAAATTTTAGGCACAACACTTAGAAACATTTTTAATATTGGCCACACTAATTGGGATGATAGAGTATCTACAATACTTTGGGCTTATCAAATAACTTATAAGTGCCTTAACAAGAACACACCATTCAATATGGTGTATGGCATATAATCAATTCTTCTAGTTGAATTCTTCGTACATCTTTTCATATTGTATGCATTGGATAATTAGATGAGGAATCATCATTAAAATCAAATTTGGATTCTCTATTATAGTTAGATGAATCATATTTCCTTTCCCATTAGAGTAAAGATGTGGAGAAATGTAGATAAAAGGTATGGCATGATCGACACATTAAGTGCTAGACATTTACCCATGGAATTAAAGTCTTGCTCTATGACTCCAAGTTCACGTGCCACTCTAGGAAACTCTATATTCACTAGGATGGTCTTTTTGTTGTTCATAGTATTCACCCTATCAATGATTGTCATTTAAAAATATTGGATGGCTGATTTCTTCCTGAACATTATAATGGTAGCTGGTTATGGCCATATTTCTCTACTTAAAAGTATAATTTTTGTAACAAGAAGGATTATACCATTAATTTATGATTTCTTTTTTTCAATAAATCTTTGCCTTAGTTGCACACAACATTTATTTTATAAATGGGTATTTTATTTTGTACTTTTAATTTTGTGGAGGACCACGATGCACTTTTAGTGTGGGGTAAGAGGTAATACATGTATTCATGTTGAGTACTATGAGGATGTGCACATAAGATGAGAAGTCCTAGGACAAGATATTCCTACCAATAGTATGAATATTCAAAGAGTTAAATAGTTGGCTTCCATTCCAAAGAAAAGTGTGGGAAAAGACATGTCATTAATATAAAAGGAGAAGTGGTTGTGATAAGTGTACCAACATTGTGACATGACAATACCATTAAATGCATTTATGATGAGAAGTAATGGTCGAATAATGGTGGCCATTACAAATGTATTAATTTCTAGAAGTGATAGTCAAAGAGAAGGGTGTAATAAATTTGATTTACCCCCTCAAGCCTATAAATAGGACTTAAGATCTCATTTTAACCTTTACCTTTGATTTCATTTGAGTTTTAAAGAGATGAAGAATGAATTCAGTCCAGGCAATTCTACAACAAGTGCAAGTTTAGAGCATCAAATTATCATGCATAACTATTGAGAAGGATATTAAATAAGTAATCAAGCATAAACTAACCTTAAAACATGACATAGAAAATTAGTAGTTACAAGTTGCATAGGTAGATGACCACCATTAAAGGGCATCAAAGTAGGAAAAATTGAGTCACTTACATTACAAACACATATTCCTTTGGGAATGTTTGACAACTATGCCTCAACATTTGAGATCCACAAAGGGTGATGCAGCCTAAGAAGAAGGCCTTAAAAAGTGATCGATTACCAACCATACCAAAAGAGGAAGTACCATGTATTGGGGGGAAGTAGTACTTATTATAGAAAAAATGCCTGAGGAATAGGGGTAATGCATGAAAGGCAAAGAATCTAGGATGGCATGCTAGGAAAAGAATGCACAAGTACCTTCACCTTCACCATTAATGATAGAAGAGATGCAGTACCTAGAAATGGTCCTATGCATAGAAAATTGGGTGTCAAAAGTACCCTCCTATACTATATTCAATTATAACCACCATCAACTAGGAAATGAGGTTGAATTGTAGAATGACTATCAGGTTGAGTGCCAGAACACCAAAAATTAATTGGTGTATGACCTTAAACTATTTAATGCCTTAAAATATGTAAGGCTATTCCTATTGTTTAACCTTCTATATTCTGGAAAACTGGAGGAAGAAACAAAATTTATACTCTCATGCATCCATGAGGACTATATCTATTTTACTGGGCACAATATGAAGATTACACCTAAGAGAATAAGTAAGGTGTTAGGACTGCAATGTTCTGACATGGACATGGAATTTAACTTAGAAAATTTAGAGGAAATAGAGAAAACAACAATGATGTTCATGTATCAAAAGTAGGGCCATGCCATGCACATAAAGAACTTTCAAGATCCTACCTCTGAGTAGCCATGCACATAATCATGATCAAGATTGGTGGCATCGATCATTAGAAATAGGTAGATATGGATCATCTCTACATCACCCACTAGGTGACTAAGGGCCTAAAGTATAATTGGGCAATGTATTTTACCAATAAAATCATAATGAATTATGATAAGATCCATCGAATACTAAGCCATAAGTTTTTATAGGGGGAATTTGTGTTATTAATGGCATTTGATGAAATTGGCGTACATGACTGCACTTATAAAAAATTGAAGTAGGCATACCCACTAGAACACAAGTCCCCCACATAGTGCTACAAGGTGTTTATGTGCCTTAGTCATATCACCCCAACATATAAAAACAAGATGAAGTCATTGTATGACGAGATGAAGGAGGACTTTGGGAATGAATGGCACATTCTTAAGGACTTGCCCATCTAGGTTGGTGAGTAAGCCTAGTTTGTGGTGAAACAACATTTCTCTCAGGCCTGTATCAAATGAACCCATTTGGAGAAATTTTATCTTGGTTGAAGCTACCTTATGCCTTCACGATGTGATACTTCATTTATTCGATCAAAGATGAAACATAACTACGAAGAACCTGAGAGCATAGGACTCAAAATAGTAGCAAAAGGCTTAGGGAGTATGAGGTAAGTGGGAGATAATTGAGGAGCAATTCTTAAAGACAATCTAGACTTTAGTCATCACAAGTTTCACACTAGACCATGAAAAGAAGGATAATTGGCATCAAGGATCTAGCATTGAAAAAAAATTATAGGGGGCATGAAAGCCTGAGTCTTTAAGATAAAACAAGTAAAAGACTACCACGACTCTTAGTCTACTAAGAGAACATTGGCCAATCACCTAATAGTCAATTAGTATGTAACTAATTGGTTAGGTAAAAGTAAGTATAAATACTCCTACGTGGAATTATGTAAGGTGACTGATGATGGATAACATATAATGAGTCTATAATATAGAATTACATATATTACAATCAGTTCTGGTATTGTGTTTCAAATAATTGATATTTAAGTATTAACAATGGGTCTGCATTGAGTAATTTGTGGCTTATCATTCATTATGAGATTTATAAAACATGCATTATATGAGTTTGAATAAACAACCATTTGAAATTTATGGCATTTATCTTTGTGTTCTTGGTGGTTTTGATAAATGAGTCAAGGTCCAGAGTCATATATTTCTTTTTCTATAGAACTTATAATCAAATATATGAATAAACTCAAGTATATGACTCGTGTGCCACTACACAACATAACCCATAGGAACCGATCTATTATTTCTTGTTTTGGGTGAGTGCTCAAGACCTTATTCATGCTTGAAAGGCTAACACATAAGCTTATTGGAACTACACTTTATAACCTAAATAAAAATTTCAACAAGATAATAAACCCAAAAAGAGCCAAAACACACCCAACCCACCACCCAAAATAGAGGTGGCTCCAAAGTCTATTAGTTATATTAGCTCATCATAAGGCACCCTCTAAGATGTGTCATAATCCATATTAGTATCCTCATTAAGATTTGAAATACTCTAACACCTCATCCACTTCTACATCACCACCCCTTTCAATGAGTTTTTCCAATTTTATACCATAGACGTTCACGTTATCTTCAATCATTTTCTAGATTTCACTTTAGTCCTTAGTGATCTATACTAGGGAGGGGAGAGAAGGGGGAGGAAGAGGTATAATATGATCCTTTTCATATGATAATATATAATTTTAAAATTCCAAAGGAGTAGTTATTTCCTCAACTTCCTTGATTACATTAACACTATTATCCACATCAATAGTTTTCACTTCCCAAATCATATCATTGTTGACATCAAGCCAACTGTCCACACCATTCTTGTCTGATTCTAATGAATTAACCCATTCATGGATTGGGTTATTTTCTCAATCAAAATAAGAATCTTTGTTTCACTCCCATTTATGTTCAGATATATTTACCTCAACAGTCGATCCATGATTGACTCCCTAGTGTGGATGAGGACTCAATTTAGGATATTTGTCCAAATCAATCAGGAACTCAGATGTGATCTTAAGCATCCTAGTCCTTAAGAACTATTATAATTTCACTCGTGGCACCTTCAACTAGAGTAAGATATGTAGAGAAATAATGTAAATGATTACTTTAATAGTGAAGTTAGTAAGCACCCTAGCCTTAGATTGAAAAACCTTTAAGTTCCTTTGCTTCCATAAAAACCATAGAATTTTAGTTGAGAAAACAAGAAAAAAAATATGGAAAAAGGTGGAATTTATTTTTAAGTGAAACACAACCAAAAAAAATATTCAACCATCCAATTTCACATTAAAAAATAATAATCCAACCTTTAAGGCAACATTTCTAGATTTTAGAAGCATAAGGACAATAGAAAAAAATGTTCAATAGTTTCAGAAACACTACAAAAGGAGCAATAGGGATGACCAAAGCCACTCCTAAATAAAAAATTACCAATAACCAATTTATTATAAATCAATAACCATCTAAAATAGGACTTTTTGGGTTCAATATAGGATGCCCATATAACATCAAACCTAGAGGACCAAGAATGAAGAGGATCACAAAAATTCCAAATATGATTAAGGGTAAGATAAGGGACTTTGGAAAAAGAGAGTTTATTGTATAGCATCTATGTGGAGAAATCAAAAAGAGATGGACCCTTAAACCATTTAACACTTTCCAAAAATTCATCCTCCTCATCCATAAAAGGTACATTATTATTCCCTTGTAGTGCTTTTTATAGGAGATTATATGTTATATGCTAAGTAGATGGGATTTGAAATCTAAATATAATTTCCAACTAGGATGACCAACCATTCTGTGAGAAAATATATTTGAAATTCTCAAACCTTTAGTGAACCACCTAAAGGCAAAACAGCCCCAAGTGAGTGCAAGAGGTCTCTTGTTAACACAAAAATTCCACCAAATGGATCTATAACCCTGGTAGCATGTCCCAAACCAACTTAAAATGTGTTTAGTCATGATAATAGGTTTGAAAAAATCCTAGGTAGATCATCTGATAGAAGAAAATATTAGACAACCAACAAGTTTGGCAGAGAAGGGACCTAGAAGAACATATGCAATATTAAACCCTTTCCAATTTTGTTTTCCCCTAGGAAAACCTCATAAGATATTATTTTTGACTAGGAATTTCTAGGGATGTTCACCCTTAAATTCTCTAATTATCCAATTGACATCAAGGGTAATGCCTTGAATGCTTAAATCTTTCAGGCCAAGGCCCCCAATATGTTTAGGCTTGCAACAAAATTGCCAAGAAATAAAATGTCTTTTTCTCCCACCTTTACCATTAGACCATAGGAAATCTATTATAATTATATGTAGAATATTGATATGAGTTTTAATAAAAATCTAATAATAATCATTATATAAGTTGTACAAGGCAAGAACTTTTTGATAGACTTGGATCCTATGAGGTAGCGATAGCAGCTGGCCATAAATTTTTTATATCTTCTTGTTGATTTTAATGAATATCCACTTCCACATGAGCTTAAAAGAAAGGGTAAGAGCAAAAGGAATGCCCAAATATATAATAAAATGATCAAGTCCTTTCCATTCCCAACTAAAAGGTGCAAGCCAAATATGGAGAGTTGTCCTACTAACCCAACATACAAGATTTATGCATAGCAACTTTAGATATAGATGTAGAAAAATAGATATCAAGCCTTAAGGAAACCTAGGTTAAGTTATCTTGCTCTATTTTGACAAAAAAGGTAGTATCATCTATAAATAAAACATCAATCAATTCATCTTCATTAGGCAGAGAAATTCCTTTGACTAGAGGACCCACATTTGAGTTTCTTGGCGATAATGGAGGGCTTTGACTACCAAAAAAAACAAAGAAGGGGACATAGGGCAACCTTGTCTGATGGACCATTGAAGAGTAAGTGATTCAATCAGATCCCCATTCACTTTAATAATAGCAAAGACATCTTTGAATATAAAATTAACCATTATACAAAAAAAATATTGAAATCCAAAGGCTCTCAGAATCCTTTCAATGAAGGGCCACTCAATTATGGCATAGGATTTTTCAAAATCAAATAAAATCATGCCCACATCTTGTTTATAATTATGGACCTAATACATCCCTTTCCAACTAGTTATAAGATTATCTAGGATGTACCTTTGTTCAACAAAACCAGTCTAAGTTTCAAAAACAATTGAGGGAAGAAGTGAAGAGAGCCTTTTGGTGAATATTTTCACCAAGATTTTATAGGAGACATTTAGGAGGGTAACGGGAATCAATTTTTTGTCTAGGTGGGGGTCCCCTTCATTAGGGATGAGCTTAATAACACCTTTGTTAATTTTAGGGCCCAAGGAACCAATAAAAGTAGCTTCATTGTAAACCTCAAGATAATCCTTGGACATCCATTCCTTATTAGCTTTGAATAATTCAATAGAGAAACCATCAATACCTAGAGATTTATCATTATTGAGAGAGTTAGTGGTCTCAATAATTTCATCTATCGTGATAGACTTATCTAGGGAGTTGGTTTTCACCCATGAAACCTTCTTTGGGATACATAGATTACAAAGAGCCCTATTCTACTTAATAAGTGCATTAGGTCCATTAGACAAGAACATGTTGAAGTAAAATCCCAAGAATTATTCTTTGATTATATTAGAGTCATGATAAAGGTTACCCTGAAATTTAATGCCATAGATTTTTCTCATCTGGTTCTTAGTTTTTAAGAAATAAAAGAAAAATTTAAACCCCTTGTCACCTAGTTTAAGCCAAGTCAGATAGAAATGAATATGTGCTCCTTTGGAAAGTTAGCTAATTTAACTATTTTAGAAATATTGGTGTATAATTCCTAATTTAGTTAAAGGGTCTAAATAGTAAACTCAGTAAATATATATGTAATAATTAATCCACTAATTTGTATAATTTGATTGCAATTTGAACTTTTCTAAAAATAGTAATAAGAGAAAGAAAACAAGACTTAGCTAGAAACTGATTGATATAACTAAGACAGAGGCCAAAATTCACTATACAAGACTAAAACACTATAAAAAATCAGTATTTGGCCTTCATTTAGTAAAAGGATAGTAGTGTATAAAATAAGACACTGTAATGTCCAACGCTATAGTTTACCTCTACCACTATTGTCTAGGAGACCTGAGCTTTCTAGGTTTTATTCATTGTGTCTATGAGACCCTACTTGTGAAATTTTGACTATTGGATGTTTATGAAACTCCCTATAGAGCTCATTTTGTCTTCAAACCCTAGACTCGATTGTGTTTTGGCAAAATTTGATAAAGAGGGGGGATTAGTATGTGTAAGATTCACTAAACATGTATCCACATCCCTTGTGTGGGCATGCTACCTACATACCAATACTTCGAAGAGGGATCAAGTCATATGTAGTTCTCCCACTTGATGTGCTTTAGGTAATAGTGCGTATGAAGATGTAAAATGCTAAAGTGAGTGTGTTTGAGGTGACTAGGGACTAGTGTAAGGATTTGAATAAGATATAAATAGTATTAGATGGTTATATGCAGAGAATAAGGAAGTATGCTTGAGTGGTCTTATTTGTATTATTGCTTACTTTATGATATTTTCTAACCTCCTCTAAATGAAATTTGAATGGGATTTTATAGTGATCAATTGGTCATGGGTTAAATGCATTTGTGTTAGGCTGACATAATGAAGAAGAGGAATCAAGGAAAAATGGTCACCTAGGCTAAAAATGTGATTGGACAAGAGCATTGGAAAGGGGACACCCTATAGTCCAGTGATATAGTCAAAGTTGGGCACTATTGTCATTAGTGTATGGGACCTAGAGGGATGTAATAATCATGGAAAAAGGGTCCCAGCTAAGCTAGAATGAGGTCTTGAAAGCCTATGGATGACTAGGAATTAGTAAAAAGGTGCCTAGAAGGGTCATGAGAGCAAGCAAGATGAACCTATGGGTTGGGTATCATAAGACACACTCAAGTTACCAAATTTAACATTTTATATGACTAAATTCCCCCCCCACTTTATTCTAGTGATGCAATAAGTCAAAATACTAGGATAAAGGAAAAATAAAAATCATACTTGAACCTACCTGTAATGGTGAAGCTCATGAAGCTATGTGATGTTGGGTGTGCATAGAGAGAGCATGCTATGGAATGTGAATCTACAAGAGAAAATAAAGAGTAAATTTGTTATTACTAGATACATTATATCTAAAATAAGAATGCATAAAGCTGGATAAGATACAGAGGAAGAGAAAGGAATGAATACACCTCATCAAGTACACAAACTAATACAAAACCTATTATGATGATGATTGATGATGGATGATGCTAAATTATGTTGGATGATGTTGTACCAAGAGTAATATCATGAATAGAGTTGAGTGATCAATTCCCTAAGAGTGGCTCAAGAATGCAAAGGTTTACCCTTAAGTTCCATCATCACCTAGTACGTGAAGTTATGTAATCATACATGTGATAATCGATGTTTGGACTATGTGTCCAATCCCTTTGAGTAGGTGGCTCAATAATACAAAGGCTAGCTAGTCCTTTGGATCCATCATTTCCCCATGAAATGAAGCTATAAACTGATATCGATATGAAATATGTGCCGAATGAGATGGCTCCTAAAGCTCATGAATGCTTTGTAATATAATAATGTTGGTGTGAATAGCTGAATGTCTACTAGAAACTTGGACACTCTTGGCCATTTTAAAAGATGGAGATTAGGCTTGTATGAAAGCCTCTCTAAAATTGGGCACTAGGATTATATGGAAGCCATTCTAAAATGAGGAAATTTAGCTTCCATGAAATCCACTCAAAAATAATGCCAACCACCTATAGATGAAGTAAGGTATGCAACTGCTGAGAATACCTAGGTAATATGTTGAACTTGGAAAGAAAAGAAAACAAATGTGTCATGCACATTACCCCTAATCACTAGTGTCTGAAACA
Organism: Torreya grandis; assembly: GCA_037957365.1. Taxonomy (NCBI): domain Eukaryota; kingdom Viridiplantae; phylum Streptophyta; class Pinopsida; order Cupressales; family Taxaceae; genus Torreya; species Torreya grandis. The sequence goes on from JARHVA010001099.1 coordinate 3,830,637, forward strand.
TAGATTCTAATATAGAAGTTATACTAACTACCATATCTAAAAATGGAAGTAAGATCCATCATGTTGTGCATGATGCCCACTATATCTGGATTCTCTGAGCAAAAGTGTACTAAAAATTGTTTATTCTAAACTAGTTTGAATGTGTAAAATTGTAGTTGAACCTGCTTTTATACCTACTTTTAGAACATCTAGATTTTTTCCTAGTTGGATAGGATCACCAAAAACAAGATACCCTAGTGTCTATCACTATTGTCCATATCTGATGCTTTTGTCCTTTACTAAAACTAAAAATTGTTATGGAATTGTTACTATTTTTTTGCTCTGTTTTTGCCTGGTTTGACCTATAATTATTATTTTGAGTATTCTAAAACTAGTTTTTTAACCGGTAGGATCTTTGATCTCTATGACAAAACCTTGTTTATTTCCCCCTTCTCTAAGGGTAGGAATGAATACCCTAAAATGAATACCCTTAGAATAAAGATCCCTACAATTGTGTTATACTACAAAGATACATGCTATAGCAATGGTAATTGACAAGATATCTCAAGATATAACATGGTTTGTAATAAGAGATTGCTAGATCAATAGGGGCATGCCTAGATAAATATAACAATTTAATATCATGTGCAATGTACTAAATTGAAACTAAAATTGGAAGTCTGGTCAGTTGTTAGTTGTTAGTTGGCAAGGAGGGATAGAGCATGATGTCCATCATGGCATCCAAGAAGGCAAGATAATGCATGATGTGGATCATGGCATTTTAATTAATCGATAAGAAATCAAGAAAATAAGCACGCAAGGCAAGAATAAAGAAGCATACAAGAGTGGCCAATGGGCCAAGAAAATAAGGGACATGGGCACATGTTACTCAAATTGGAAAGCAAACATACAAGACATTTTAAAATGCCACATACACATACATTTGAAAACAAGCAAGATTGACATGAAATCCATAATCACATAGAAGATGACAGGTAAAGAACATTGTTAAATATCCTAAGGCACATACATGAATAGAAGCAAAAGACATTGGCAAATGTCCTAAGGCACATACAGGAGACAAAATAGTAATTGAGAAATGTAATCAGTCTAGCTACATAGAGTAAGAAAGTAAAGCATGTAAATACTGGAAATACAATCACATCTAACTAATCAAAGAAAGAATGTGAAAGTATGCAATACATGGCAGTACAATACTAGGTATATGCTAAAAAATACATAAGTGCTATATACTAGTGAGTGTCAATAGAGTAATCTATGTAAGCTAGTAAATAATGTACATCAACATGATAACTAGAGTGTGTGGTTTAGGAATGACATAGCCTAAATGGCATAGTCATGTATAAGATGACCCCAGTGAGTAAATATATCGATGTATGTCATAAATGTAGAAGTAAGATGCCCCCTCAATTGGTAGAGTGAACCAATCAAGGAGTTGGATTTCATTGAACACACTCAAAGAAGATTAAGTGAAGCATGATAGTGTAGATAAATAGACAAACTATAACATAAAACAACTAATATAAGTCTAGCATAGTAGTATAAATGTAAAGCATGGATAATGCATACAATCAAAATATTTTTGGTATTTTTTATTTATTTAAATGTTTTTGTATTTTGAATGTTTTAAGCTATGTACAATCAAGCATAATAAACTATGTATAAGTAAAACTAAGAAACTATGTACAAGTAATACTAAGTAGAAATGATACTAACCAATGAGTCTCATGGGAGACTCCCTATCATGATGCCCTACATTAGGGAGAGGAATCATGAGTGAATGTGAAGCATGATGGAAGGGCTAAGACTGTGGCTTTGAAAGTTGTGTATGGTATAAATGCTCTAAAATATCTAAAGTAGAAACTGATTATGGGGTCCACCTGTAACTCTAAGAAGTGTATGAAACTGCAGGGATCTTAGGGACCCATCTAGAAATAGGAAAAGATCTCTGAACATGTGCTTTATTTATAGAAGCATGAGATCATAATGATACTTCCTTGGGTGTGAAAATTATAGTTGAAAACTATCTAGAATGCTAAAACCATGGCTTCTCTAAAAGAGACCTTTGTCAAAGTGTATGAACTCTTTGTGCTAGTGGTGGAGACCTCAACTATGTTTGAATCTGAACCAAAGGAAGAACTAAAACGAGTGGGGAAATTGAAACTGGTGGCTGAACTGAAATTGGGGATTGCAAAGTAGAAGATGTATCTGAAGTGGGGAGTGGTAACGCATATGACACTCCACTAACTATAATATCCTGATTAGTGTGATGAATTTTATGCATCTGTGAATTATGTAAGGTAATACTCAAAGTTTTTGAATCCATGGTTGACCAAGTAGCATATCAAAAACTCCTACACTAGAAACTATAGTAAAAGGTGTGGCCACATGTGTTAGACTAACCTATAGATGAAGTATAATCTCACCCAATAAAATTTGTATGTGCCTACTTAATCCACTGATAATTGTGTCCATTGAAGTAATATCCTAGTCTAAATATCCCAAATGATGTAGTAATGTCATAGTGCACATGTTCACACTAGATCCATTATATATGACAACATTATGAATAGGATGATTATGAATGTAAGCTATGATAAAGAGTGCATGATAATTTGAATCATCCTCAAGGATTTCTTGATCTGAGAAGGAGATGGAAGGTCTAGTTAAAACTTTGAAATTGTATACATCAATCATGTTGCTCAAAGTATGTGTCTCAACTAAAAGTGCCCTATATGTATCTGGTGGGGGATGTGCATGATATTCATGGTGAACCCTTGATGTATCCCCTATCTCTTGTTTGGAATGCTGAGGAAAAGGATTAGAGAATATTTTCAAAGCTTAATCCTATGTTTATTTGGTCTGTGGAGGCTCAACTAGAGTGCCAAGATCAATATCATTACCATTTATCAAATCTTGTATCTTGTGTCTAAAACTAATGCATCTATTTATCATATGCCCTAGTGCCTTGAGAAACTCACAAAATGCACATTGATCATATCCCCATGGGAGGGGCTTTGTTGGATTAACTTCTCAAATAGGAGGGAGAGATATGATATTACATTCTAAAAGTTTCTATAAAACTCTAGCTAGAGAAACTGGTAGATTGATAAATTTTCACCAAGGAGGTGATGATAAAACCACTCACTAAGGGGGATCTAAATCTACATTGACTGTACACTGATTTTAACTCTTGCTATCATTGACCTTGACTTTGTATGGGACTTTATTTTTACTCATGTTTTTAATTTCTGATATACTTGTATACTTGAGTTTACTCATTGAAATTAGTTTGATTTCCCTTTCCTTTGACATATGACATAATTCAATGAAAGAAGAGAATATTTTGAACGTTATTGATCATACAAAGCTAGTCGAAGACTCTATTTGAAAAGATCTTGTAACTCTTGATCGACCACATGGTTAGTCATCTTAACGAAGATAGTCTTATATCAAAGAACATAATCTATAAGATGCTCATTAGCCCTTTGTTTATGTTTTGTAACTTAGGTAAATAAAACCTTATCACCAATGTTAATGCTAAAATGAGCTAGGAACATGTTGGCTAAAGGATTGAATGTATTGACTGACTAATTCAGTAGACTATAGAACCATTGTAAAGCATAATCCTTTAGGCTCCATAGAAATAACTTGGTAAGTAGCCAATCATTTTTTACATATTTCAAGATTATTGCATGAAAGGATCCCAAATTTATCTCTAGATCACCCTTCCCATCATAAAGAGTGAGCTTGGGTTGAACAAAACTTGGTGTCAAGGGTGTAGAAGCAATATGACGTGCCAATGGCATATACAATAGATCAAAAGAATCCAAAGCTTGTGTAGTTCTAGAGGAACCTTGCTCAAGATGTATCATCTTAGATTGAAGAGATTTTATCTCTTGCACAAGCACTACCACATTAGGAGACAAAAATGTACTAGTTCTAGCTGGTGGCATAGAGGAAGGTTGGGTTGTTATAGGGGTTGTTGAGACATAGTTGCCCCCATAGTGTCATTTGAAACTAGTTGCTCTATGGTTTGAGAAGATAGACCATTGTTCAATTTTTTTTTCTTCTTGTAGTATTTTAAGCATATCATATTTCATGTGAGGGTGTTTAGTTAGGAGTTATTGAAGTTCCCTTTTATCAGTTTCATCAAAACTGGTGTATTGGGCCATTGTTAAGGTAGGAAAGAAATTTAAAAGTTGTTTGAATTGTTTGTAATAAGTGAAGTGGTATAAAATGAAAGTAATTAATATAATAAATGTAAAGTCCTAAAAATAGTTATCTATAAATTGCATAAAAAGGGTACGAAGTTCTCACACATGTAAGGTGATATCTCAAGAAGCAATGGGACCTAGTGTATGCAACTAAGGTTTTGAAAGATTATTATTTTCAAAATTACTATGAAAATTTGAAATTTAAAGTGAATTTTTGATTTTAATTAATCTAGTAAGAAATTAAAAAATTATTGGAAAATTACTGGGAAAATATTGGGACCTAGTATGGGCAACTAGGGTTTGAAAGAAAATGTATTTAAAAATTTCTATGAAATTTTTAAATTTAATGCAAATTTCTGAAACATTAGGCTTCCAATTTTATAAAACATTAAGCTCATTGAGGGATAAAGGTGCAACCACCTTAGTATCAAGACTAGAACAAGAATTAGTAAGCTTATTAATCTTTGGTGAAATCAACATGGGGGAGGAATCATCACCTTTTTTCAAGTGGTTGGTAGACAACATGCTTCTTCGGTTACAAATATTAACATTAAGAGGTCCAACTAAAATAACCACATACTCATCTGAGGGATAATATTTGAGTTTTGAATCAGAAGATTCTAATGGAAGCATATGCTTAGTGAAAGCATCTTCTAAATCATCAGGGAAATAATTATGCAATTCAGACATGTAGGTCACCATGTCAACAAAGGGTGACAGGGAACTATAGGACTAGGGAGAACATTGAGGAAAGTCTTTATCTAACTCTTCAATGGTCACTAGAGCCTTTTCCCCTAGAGGCTCCTCAAGGGAGGAATGGCCTTTGAGAGGTTCACTATTAAAATGGGATTTTCAAAGACTTTTAGATCATTTGTTCGAAGAGAACCCATCACACATTCATCTTTCTATATCACCTGACCTTTTTGTTTACTAAGGTAATCCTCTTTATTAACAAATAATGGACAATTATTTCTAAGATGTCTGTCTTTTTTACCAAAAAAATAGGTGTTTAAGCCTCCCAGCCCTTAGACATCACGAATATGAGAGATCCCTTTAATTTTAATATTAAGGGATTCAAGGAATACATCTAGAGGTTCTAAGGATAGTAGAACCCTAGAATTCATATGATCTAAATATCTTCTAGTATCCTCAATTGTAAATAATTCCCCAAGGGGCTTCAAGGCTTGAGGTAGGAAATTCCATAGTTGAATATGAACATTTTCAATATTCACCCATCTAGGTGTAGTTTCAAATATAAGGTCGGTGCGGTCTATATCAAGGTTTTATGAGACCACCTTAAACAAATATTGACCAACATTCCATAGGGGTTTATTAATGGCCCTTATCTACATATTAGATTTTTTGAATAAAATCATGAAAACACCTTTCTGAACCATTGTACAAAAGCTAATGTAGATACCCAATTTATTACCCCACATAGAATTTAGTCGATTATCAAAAAAATTCTAGAAGGGAGAAACTTTTAGTTCAAAAATACAAAAAAACTTCAACATTTTTTAACCTGGTTTCTTCTTGCTGAAGGTCCTTTTCCATAGAATCATTTGAAAGCAGAGTCAGGGTTTTCTCAAGATAAGGGTGCTTATAGATTTGGGATTCGTCCCACTACTACTCTCCATGCTCACTTTCAATGGAGTAGCTAACAATGAATTATACATCCTCTATTTGATGTATAGCCTATTCTTTCCATAAAACCTCACTGAATAATTTCTTCTATGCTCTAATTATTCCTTCACCCACCTTAGTCGAAAGTGGCATGCCATCCTTAAAATTTCAATTTTTAATAGACTTCAGAGGACCAACTAGATCATTAAAACCACCATCCTCTTCACTTGTCACATGCTCATGTTTGTATTTTTTGATTGTTTCCATATATAGATGAAATTAATACCATAACCCTTTTAATTCCAAAGGCCACAGGTACAAAAAGCTAGCAGTGGGGACGTGGATAGGTACGAGGCCAAATAAAACCAACACACACCATAAACCAATAAACTAAACAACACAACCATAAACATTATTATAAATCATAAACCATGGGAACCATAGGAAAAGACATGAAGACAAAGGAAGCAAAGGAAGCCAAGGTAAGAAAATAAGAGAAATCTTGGAGCACCATCAATGGAGGATGACTCTTTGCCTCCTCATTTTAGAGCTCCAAGCTTCTCTTTTTCTCCTTGGAATGGATTATAATTCAAAATTTATAGACCCTTATATAACTTTTCAATTTTAACCTTTACACAATTCAACAAATCCTTTCTAAACTCTTACACAGCATGATAATTCATTGAAAGACTAGAATTTGCATTTGGAACCCTATTCTAGTTCTTACCTACAGGTCTGTCATGTTTCCTTCAGACTTGAAGATGTTATAATGGGTCTTTAACTTTCAACTACACCTTAAGCATAGTAAGGAACAAATTTATACCATCTTCTAGACTTGAATTTACAAGGAAAAGTGAGAACATTGACTTATATCCCTATTTTTAGGTGTAACATAGGGTTTGCCTCTTACACAGTCAGCTATAATTCCTCTTAGAATACTTTGGGAGACTTAAAACCTTTTGTATCCTCTTAATACACATCTCTAGTAGTCACACACCAAATAACAAAGGAATTGGATCCATGGTTTGGGAGAAAAATGAGTTTCCCCACCTAGTTGTGGTGTGGTTTAAGGCTCATAATTTTGAGGCTCTTTGGTGGGAAGTTTTGAATGATGCTATCTAAGATGTGGACATAATTTTTTGACCTTTCTATGTATTGGGAAAAGATAAGATGCACATTAATGTTTTATGGGAAGTTTGATGAAAAGAACAAAATAATTTTGCATTTCCTTGTACTTCTTAGCTCAAAGGGTGCATTTTTGAAAATATACATTAAGTGATTAATAAAAATGCTTAATTACCTTAAGAACTATTAGAGGAAACTGTGTTGCATTTAAGGTTCGTAAATATTGTTGAGATTGTAATTGATAATGCTCTAAACTATATAATCATTGAAAGGTTTCTCATGGACAAGCACCCTACTATTTTTTAGTCTTCACATTATACTAGAGAACTTTGAAAAAAACCATAGTTACTAAATTAGGCCAAACCTTATCTAGATTCAGTCCTAACCTAAATTTTTTCCTTAGTGAACTTGTTACAATTTTGTTTGGACTAGTTTTATTATCTTTTGCATAAAATAAAAAAATCTAATATAGTATAAATAAAATTAAAAAAGCTTTAACTTAGTTTGTTATGGAAACCAAAAAAAAAATCCTCATCAAACCTGCCAAAGCTATTTTAGTGGCAATTTATCTTTGTTCTCCATAATATTCCTGTTTATGTGGATTTAAGGACATTTTCTTATTCTATTTGAAATATCATGAGAGATGATTTCACTGTAGGTGTAGGACATAAAAATGTCATTGACGATTAGGTCATTACTTTGAATATAAAGCTTCGTTGATATACAAATTTATAATACATGTTCAAATATCATCGGAAATAAATTTTAACTTGAATAAAAGTTTCAAATTTATAATCTTAAATTTAAGAAATTTTAAATTGGTTTAAATGTATTTATAAATTCTCTCTTTCACACACCAAACATAACAATTTTTTATTTAATGTTTAGTTTTTAATATTTTATATTTAAAAATTTATGAATTTTTTTTGAAAGATTTTAAAATTAAATTTAACATTTTTTTATTTTAACCCTTTTTGGAACTAAACCAAACTTTTTTCAGAACTTTGAGCTTCGGACATTGTTTCCTTTTTGAACGAACTGAATTTTTTGAACGTGGTACTATAGAAAAAACTAAGAGTCAAAATAGTTGTACAAGGAAAATCCCATAACCAAATACATTTAAATTTTACAATCATGCATGGGTTATATTAGATTATGGTGTTATGTGGGCTAAATCAACATATGGACTTGCAGATAGTATAGTTTTGGGCTTATTTTATTGTGTGGGTTTTAAGGCTCTTTGTTTTGAGGTTCTTTGGTGGAATTATGCCTAGACACAAAATTTGTCGACCTTTCTGTCTGTTAGGAAAAGACAAGATGCAAATTAATGTTTGATGGTAAGATTGATGACAAAAACAATACAATTTTAAATTTGCTTGTTCTTCTTAGCTCAAAGGGTGCCACGTTTTGAATTTCTTTTTTTACATCAAGCAAGATAAAAAATGCTTACTTGCTTTATGAGTTGTTTGTGATGTTAATTAGCCTTTGAAAGGCTTCTCATGGACAAGCACATTACTAGTGTTAAAACTTCATGTGGAACAGATTGTACAAGTCTTGATACCAGAGAACTTTGTAAAAACTAATTGTGTCGGATTGGTTGCGGACAAGAAAAAGCCCATAACCAAATACATATAATTTTTTAATTTTATAGTTGTGTATTGGCTACATCAGATTGCGGCATTATGTGGGTTAGATCAACATAGACTTACATATAGGATAGTTTTGGGCTTATTTTGTTTTGAAGTCAGCAACCTTGGCATCATTGACAACTTTGATAGTTTTAGGTTAATACGAACTTTTAGTTTCTGATATCGTTTTCATTGTTAATAGAGAAGTAACGATGACATATTGGTTGAACTATTTGGAATTATTGTTATTGTTATGTAAGTTGAAAAATTTCATCGCCACTTGACAATGGATTTGTTTCCAGTTGGTTTTTTGAACATGATGACAAATCTTCTTAAGACTATGAATCACTTTAAAATTATATCAAAGGGATGTAATTGTTCATTTTGGTACAACTTTTTTTAGAGTGAAAGAGTGTAAATTGGTAGTCATATCTCATTTATTGACACGTTTCATCTTTTGTGCAAGAAATGTTAAGCAAAAATAATTTTATTATCCATTTGGTAGTGAATTAAAAGTGCATTGCATAGTGATGGTGAGGGGAGGGGTAATGCTAGAGAATTTCATTTGATAGAATCAAATAATCCTAAGAAGATACATGTGAAACATTTAGTGACATGTTGAATATGTCAATGTAATTGGGATCTTCCACCGAACTATTTGAATTACCCAATAAATTCTTGAAACAAGTGTCACCTCAATGAAAACAAAAGTTGAATATCCAACGATGCCTTTAAAAATGTAGAGAATGCACCACATGTCAATTTAGATGAGTCTAAAACTATTAAACAAAAACTCCAAATGCTTAAACTATTTAAAATCTAATTAAACAACTATAAAACCAATTAGATGAAAAATGGAAAAGGCTTATTCAATGATAAACACATTTTATATAATGTAATGGATCAACGTAGGATGCCATATGAAAATAAATATGAGTAGAGGAAAGGTAAAACTGCTGACATGACCACAAGCACTATGAATTTTGGGTGGTTCTATAGACTTGAGTACAATTCCATACCAGTCTCTACATACTCTATGCATGCACATTGGTGATCTGATATATCTCCAATTAGGCACCATCTCGATTATTATAGTTTCCTTTGTGGAGGTTGCAACTATCATACTGAAGAGCATAAGTTACAAGTTAAAATGGATGTACATTTATATTTTGGTAAGAGGGGTTTTGTAACATGAAAGAGTGTGAATCAACAATTGTACACCCAACTTAAAACCGATGATCGCTGGCCCTATCTCACCTTTTGTTCACGAAGCATTAAGCAACAATAATATGATATTCATGTTAATAAATTTTCTAAAACTTCTTTTTCCTAACTAGTGCTCTATTAGATTTTATGTTTTTTTAGTTGGGATAAATAGAAAACATACAAAGACAAGCTCTAATTGTGCTAGACTTTTCTTCTAAGAGTTCGAGTATGACATCTTTATATGTTTTTATGCTTGATGTAATTGTTCTAGGTGTCAAATCTATGCTACAAGATAGATTACAGGACCCTCTAGCCCTCTCCCTCCCGTGCCCCTCTCCCTTCCTCCCTCACCCCTGCTCTCGCCCCCTCCTCACCTGTCCTTCCTCTCTCTCTCTCTATATATATATAGAGGGAGGAAGGGAGGAGGGAAGAGTCCACATCAATTTGATTTGAAGAAAGTTAAAAGTCAAGTCATCTCATGTACAAAAGAAACTATGTCATTTTAAAATATTAATATAATTTTTTATTTAAAAAATAATATATTTAAAATATTTATTTTAAAGTTCGATTTAAAAAAATAAAAAAAATCAATCTTTAAAAAATCAATACATTAAAGTGAGCTCAATTTTATTTATTTATTTATTAATTAATATACTTTGAATTTGAGTGGTTTAAAAGGGATGTGGAGGTTCTTGGCAAGTGCATCAAGCTTTATATTTTGATAATCCTCACCTCTAATGATGTCTTATCATATGAACTATTGCCTAGCAATAGTTCATACATGCGGTGTAGTGACATTTTCTTCTGCCACCCTGTAGAAGAAAAAATTGAGAATGCTAACTGGTCGTAACTCATACAGAAAACAACTAATTCAACCTGATTAGGTCTCTTTCACACTAAAATAATATTTTTAGATTCAGGCATTCATTTTCTAAACTTTGAATAACTTTGACCACTATCGCCATTTATAAAACCAAATTTGACATGACAGTGATGATTATTCTCAAGAGCTTTCATTTCTGAGCATTTTTTTGGGTTTCTGATTGGGAGTTATCATATCTTATATTTTCTCAAAAGGATGAATTCAGAGGTTGGCAAAAGTGTCATAAAGTGCCTCTTATGGCTCTTTATTATAGTGCCATGGTCAGTGCATCCGACCCAGATCCTCTACAAGACTTCTGCGTTGCCGATCTATCTGCAGGTAAGCTTATTGCCTCTCTTACTTTTTTGGATTGAAGGATAAAACAACTTTCCTTTACAGTTTTTTTTGGATTGAAGAATAAAAGAACTTTTCCTTAAATAATAATACATAATAGAGTAAATTTTTTAATGAAACATGTAAGATCCATCAAAAGAATTAAATTACAAAATGATTTATAAAAAATTTCTGGAGTTTTAGAGGCCATTTAACACAGGATGTAAAGTATAAACAAATTTCTTATACAATTGTGATTTATTTGTTATTCCTTGTTTAGTGAGAAAACTCATTTGGCTATCGAAGTGTATAAAATTTTTGTAGAAAAATAGTAAATTGAACTTTTCAGCAGATAAAGTACAAACTTTTTACATTTAATAATTTAAAAATTATTTCTTTTATTTTTATTTTTATTGTACAACTTGTCTCATTTCTTTTAATGTGAAATGGATTTCCACTTGACTGACTTAATTATATCTTAGATAAATCTATGTAAAATACATCGATAGCTATCATTCTAGAGGCACTTATATTTTATTGAATTGTGAGTGCTTCGAGAATGATATTTTATCGGTGTATTTTACATAAATTTATCTAAGATATGTATGCTAGTTTATATAATTTTGGGTTAATGTATTACATATCTATGTAAAATTATTTTTTCATTGATTTTTTTTAATAAATATATATATTTTTATTTTTATTATAATAAATTTGATATTTCTAAAGTTTATATCATTTTATTAAAAATAATATTTTTTATTTGTATGTCACACTCAAATCTTAGATTATTTTGCTTATATATTATTTAAATTTTAAAATTTTGGTATGTTATATATATTTTCATCTTACACCATTTAAAGTGATTAGATTTAAGATTCAACTATATAAATAAAATATTAATTACAACTTTTATATATATTCCTTTGATTAATCTTATAACTTCCTTGAAAAATAAAATTGCTTCTCTAAATGATGCTAGTGTATATATCTTATTGCAAATGATGTTGATATGCTTTCAAATGATATTGGTGTAAATAAATCTTAATTTTAATTTCCTTATGATAGTTACCATTAAGATGAAAGCAAATGGGTAGAAAGACTTATAAACTTTAGGGCCAAATTATGGCTAACCCTAAGTAGATAACAAACTTGATGTATCTATTGAAATATTTCTAATGTTAAACCCTAAGTCAAGTGGCTAATAATGAACTTATCATATAAGATATACCTTATAAGATGAACATTAGATATTTGATTGTTAATAATGTAGACCAAATATTTAGGGAATCACCTTCCATATCCGTTAATGTAGTCATTTTCTAATTTTCATATGAAACCGTTCCACCTCTCACTTTTATTGACTTCACTCTTGTTAATGCTTCTCTTGCTTCTCAAAATTATTTGTTTGGTTACCCAATTCCATCTAATGTTCACAATGCTTCTCAACTTACTTCTTTGTACAATGCTTCTATGCCAACATATTCCATTACCATCTCTCTTCCAAATCATGAAGTGCCTATTATGATGCATGTAATGCATGATCTCCAAATTCAAATTAAAATATTATCTCAAGGCCTATGAAGCCAAGTAATAAGGACGCTTAATCCAATGAATATTTTCTTAACCACTTGGCTTATGAAGTGTTTGCTTACCCTTGCTAATGGGATTTGTATCCCCAAAGTTTGCACTATTCAATGGAAAAGAAGACTCTTTTGACCATAGTAGATAATTTTATGCCTCTTTTTAATCTTTTTCTCACAATAAAAAGTTTTTAAATAACCCATTTCCAAGAAGTTTAAAGGATTATGCAATTGATTGGTTTTTTTTTTTACAAGTGGTTTTGTGCATGCTTTCACAACATTAATTGATGATTTTTGAGCTCATTTTTCAATCAACATTAGTATGAAAATCACATTTACATAAATTGATCAAATGAAACGAAGACCCTATAAAATTTTTAGTGAGTATGTGCTTAGATTTAAGATAATGATTACAAAAATGACTCACCAATTACCCTATAGTAAACTTATAAGAGTATGTTTCTCAAAACTTGCTTTTACCTATTAAATCCAAAATAGTCTTCAACACTTATGAAGGTTTTGACAAACATTTTCATGTGATTTGAGACTTTGAAATCAAGCTTTTAAGGCCATATGGGTCCAATGCCCCAACCTCTAATGGATCTAAGTTATAATATAAAACAAACTTCAAGGTGAAAATAAATAACAATGATTTTTAACTTCATATTGAGGCCAAAAATATAGTAAATGATGTGGAACAACCATCTATAAACTAGTGTTATGAAGTTGACCCCCAGTGTTTTAAAAGTATAAGAAAGATTTTTTTAATTTTTTTTTGAAATACTCAAAGGGCCCAAGGGATACACAAAATTATACATAAATCCAAGGAGTGCAAGGCACATCAAGATTAGTCCAAGCACCAATATTGAGCAAGTCTAGTAGAGTGCTAATGGACTCAATAGTGTGCAAGGAAGCACTTGCATAGATGTACCAAAAAACCCAAGAGTGCTCAAACTAAAATGGCTTGCCAAGTCCTAGCATGTGCAACTGGTTGTGATTTATTCAAATAAAAACACAAAATGTGTAGTGTATCACACTTTTTGGCATAAAGATGTTACACGCACTTCAAATTTATCCTCAAAGTATCTCAAGTTTAGGTCATTGATATTAATCAAACAAATATGTTTTAGATTATGTATAAAAATATGTAGTGCATATACATTTTCCACATTATTTGAAAAATCATTATGTATTTTTTAGGATTTATTTTTTAATTTTTTTGTGGCCACCTAATGGGACACAATAATATACTTTAACCCCATTATGATTGGGAAGGATGTTTCAAACACCATAGAGCCCAAAAGACGGAGCATTAGTTTGATAAGTTGAAAGAGTGATTCTTTAGGGATGCAAACATTAAGAAAATAGGTTACATTGAATGGTGTTAGTGAATCTAATGTGGTATGGCACGAATCTATGATTATTTTTGGTCAAAAATATTCAATGTAAATAAACTAAACCACTATTTTTAGAAAAATGTTGTGATTTTTTTTGGGTCACACGTTTAATAATTGTAGTCTCAAGGTGGTGGCTTGGGTCTATAAAATACCACCTTGCCTATGAATAGATTAAGTTTTTGACATTATTGTTGATGAGATCATTGTTGATGCCTTCATTATTACACTATTATTGATACTATTGATGTCATTATCATATCAGATTGTATTTCATTATAAAAGTTACTAAGTATTGGGCACTCTTACAAAATTGATTGCCAATGAATATAGAACAAAATTCCTCTATAATCGATCTCATATGTTGTGTTGATTAGTTTAACTATTGTTTATGTTTATGTTTAGTAATTTAGATTTAAAATAATTATTGTTTAGTGTTGAAACTTCAAATCATTGGCTTAGGTCATGTTATAAGAGTTAATAATGTTTTAAATTACCATATTTACAAATAACACAACAACACTTAGGACTCTCTTTGTGCTTCAGGTGAGCATACAATTTCACTTATGTGATGTGTCGATGTGATGAATATTAGAGTTAGGGAAAGTGAAAGTGGAAAAAATTAAATGGTAGGCACATAAGAAATTTACCCTATTTTTTGTTTCCAAGACCTGATTGAAAAATTTACAGAAGATGATGTGTGAAGATGATAAAACAAATTTCATAGGAGATTATTAAGAGATGTTTAGATGAGATGTAGTGCAATTTTACAAAGAATGATCCTAGCCTATGGAAGCTATCACCTAAATAATGGGCAAAAGAGTATCTATATTACCTTATATATGAAGTATTTTTATTTGATCTACATGGACATCTTCATACATGGTTGTTCACATATGTAATGGGTCAAATTAAGAACATAAGTATAACTTATTATCCTTGGATAAAAGTGGATATTGAGTTATTACAATACACTAATACAATTTGAACCAAATCAATATATGTGTGGTGGAGTGGCACATTAAATAGATATCTACTTGAATTCAATCTCTAAATATTCTTACCTAGAGGAAGCAACATAAGTTCTTGGATGGGCCTAAAGGTTCTTAAATAGTATAGTTACTCTTGAAAATTAAGAAACTAATGGTAGATTATGGTATTGAAAATCTACCCATGGAAGGATGAAATCCCTTGTGCATGGGACAAAAAGATGGTAGAAAGATGGGAAAGGTTCAGGTGAGAAGTTTGTGAAGGGTGAATAACCAATGATTTTAAACATGGAAAGCCTAGATGCTCATGAACTCAGGAGATGAAAATATTATGAACAATGGAAAAGATTAATTTCTACCATGGACCCTAGAAAGAGATGGAGTTGAGACAATGAGATGTCGTAAGGACCCATGATAAATGGGAAGGGAATGAGGATGACTATCATGAGGATAAGATGTGCTCTAATGAGGAAGAAACATGTGTCGATGAGAAAAACAAAATTCTATAAGATATGGCTAAAATCACTGGGACTCTATGAGAATGCAAAACTTATCGATAGTAGAAGAGGTGCCCATCCACAATCTACATGAAATACTAGCCCATGCCTTTTAAACACAAATGAAAGGAAATAAATGAAATCATCTGGATTTGTATAAAATAGTTGAATTTAAGAGACAAAAGGTAGAAAAGAGTATATTAATATAATTAAGATGATACAAACATTTAGTAATCAATAATACTACCAACAATGTAGTCTGAGAGCCTAGGTATGTTGGGCATGCTACACACAGTCGATTATAATTGACCCAAGTAAGGTAGTAACAACACATGATATAGTATTAACTAACTCAGCCACCAATTGGTCACAACATAACCTGGTGCAGGTGTTAGCAAAACATCACCTCCATTAAAAGGAAATATATTTAGAATAAGAAGAGGTAGTATAGATACTACAATATGATTTATATATTACCTCAATATTATATAATTTAAAAGTATATATCATGGTTTTACTTTTTAGTTATAGACTTGCCCACTTCTGAAAGGCTCTCATTCATTATATATTTGTACCTAAATTACTTATCTCTTGATTTGATCATTGTTATTATGATGACTAGGCCTTCTATACTATGAAAAAAATGTTTAAACCTAATTATTTTCATTCCCTACGAGTTCTAGACCTGTACCTATTTTTTAGCTTCATAGACACTTGCATCCTAGATAGACACCTATGTCAACACAAGTGTCCACCTTTACTAAAAGATATCTAGTGCCTAAAATTCATCTAATTTGCAAATTAAATGTATCGTAAAGGTCAAATAAGTGATTTAATGCGAGATATTTCCAAAAGGGATTGATGTATATACAAGATCAACCCTAATTCATTTCTCACCTATAAAATATCAAGAACTCACAAGGCAATATACCAAAAGACACTTAATTAAGAATTTAAGTGAGAAAACTACCCTATTCATCCCTATTTCTATATTAATCATAGAATCAGTATTACCATAGGTTTAAAGAATTCAAGGGTAGTTCATGAGATATATTTGCCATTTACAAGCTAGGTCACTACATATCTTGAATTATCACACTTGCATTCTTGTATGCACACAAGCTGACCTATAGGGGATAAATACATAATTTTGAGGCCCTATTTAGGGTATTGGATATATAGGTAAGGCCCATTGATAGAGGGGTCCTTTAGGTATCTCGACACCATGATCTCACTAACCCATTTTTCCCATAGTCACTCCAAGGGTAAGGAATCTAAGGTTTGATCATTTGACATAGAATGATATCCTATGTGCAAGATCTGTATACATCAAAATTAAAGAAACATAAAAATTGGAAGTTTCTAATTGGTTATAACTCAATCCAGTTAGTATTCCATATAGGAGGCCTATGGCAAGGTTAGACACATACATTGATGTAATTGTCTAGATCTGATATAAGCATCTGAGGTGACCAAAAGATTATTCATAAAATATGACGATTGTTCCAAGATCATCTTCCAATCCACTTATATCCCATTTTAAATTAGACCCACATAAACATAATAAACTAGCTAAGTATCATTTAATTCCAACAGCTATCAATAATTATTCTTTACTATTTTTAACAATCCTAGTCATATGAATTCAGAATATTATTTGTTTAAGTTTTCTATTTAATTTATCATAATGTTAAATTAACACCTACTCATTATTATTTAAACAATTAATAATATTTTATTTTATATATACATTCTCAACTATTAGTCTATGCAAAGAATAAGTCCTCTCCATTATAATGGTTATCCATTTTTATTTTTATTAAGAAGTTTAGGTATGAACTATCGATCAAAACCTATTTAAACCATTACACCTAAAAGTGTGGTTCCTAGTTATCTAATTATTAATAAAATCATAATTTATCATTAAGACATTCTCTAGTGCTTCATTTAATATTTGGTGTATTATGTAGGGGATCTGAAAGTGAATGGATTTGTATGTAAGTATCCCAAGATAGTAAAAGCCTCATATTTCTTGTTTAAAGGGATGAGCAAACTAGGCTCAACCAATAACATATTTAGCCGCAAGGTTACATCATGAAATGTGCATATCTTTCTAGGTATAAACACCTTAATAATTTAAATGAATAGAGTAGATGTTTCCCTTGGGGGCATAAACCCGCATCGTATCCAACCTTGATTAATAGATTTGTATATCTAATGAAGAGAACTGTTATTATTGTTTTTGTCACCACAAAAAATGTTTTGTTTTCTCAGATATTTTTTGTGTTTTCTCAGATATTAGAGAAGGGAGATGTGTTTGTGATACCAAGGGGTTAGTGCATTTTTAGTAGAACATTGTGGAATCCAAGGCTATGGCAATCATTAATTTTAATAGTCATATGCCTGGGGCTTAGATTCTTCCTTTAACACTTTTTGGGTCTATCCCTAAAATCTTAGAGGATGTTTTGGCTAAGGCTTTTCAGATCAACAATGAGAAAGTGAAATAAATCAATTATAAATTTTCTCCATCATAAGTGATTGAATGGTTAATTTAATATATCATGAAAAGAATGTGATGTGATCTCTTAGCTGGTTTTAATTACATTTGACCAAATTGATTTATTTACTTATTTTGGCGGTGACAGGTGTTCAACAGGCCTTAGGCAAAGGGATTTATTAAGGAATTTATGTCTTCAAACATTTTGGAAAATGCTAAGCAAATAATTTAGGTTTAATTGATTATGATATTTTTTTTATCAGTGTTGTAATAATTTGAAGGTTTTTATATGCCTAATGGTTGACTATGATTATTACTTCTTGTCATTATTAGCACTGTGAATGTTTTAAAAAGTTTGCTTAGTACTAAAAATTTATATGAGGTAGTTATTAGTTGTAGAGTTGTATTATTATAGGGTATTTATGTGTTTGTGGATTATTGTATCATATTAAGTTTTTATCAATATGTTTTCCACATTCTCTATTTTTTCTCTCTCTCATCCCTTATTTTCTTTGGTTTATAATATTTTACATAGGTTTTGTGTCTTTCATTATTTACGATCTTGAATATTCAAATTTTTCCTCCATTGTATGTTGACTCACACATGAATAGGTCCTATTTTGAACTTAAAAAGTCTATAAATATGCAGGCGTACTAGTGTATATAGGACACAAATAGATTTAGAAGGAGTTCATACCATGTATATAGAAGTCATTTATGGAAGATAAAACATAATTAATTCAAACATATAAATAATAATTCAAAAATATCTAAATATTTTAATTATTACCATACATTCATTCTAGCATGAAAATTCATATAGGACTAGGACTTACATTCACTAGATTGCTTGATAAATATGCACTATCCTCGAAGTGTTAATTTACAAATATGTACAAATATCTTATGGGCCTAATAATAATTGAAGGATAACATAGGATCTCAAATAAATCCCTCATATTTTTTCAACCTTTGATGTCTTACAAGGGTTTACGAGAAGGAGATCAATTTTCCAAATATTCGTGGGACATTTCATATAAGAAAGCAAGGTTTTCAGAGCCCTGGACAAAATGCACATGTTCGTCAAATTAGATTTTTCCTACATGAAAATTGATAGAGCCATAACTTAATTTTTTTTTAAAGTGTGCACTAACGATTCGGGGTACTCTCAATCCACTTTTTTTTTATGTTTCGTTTGCCTCCTTATTTAGAGCTATTCTACACTATCTTTTTCTTATGATTGTCTTTATATTCGTAATGAATCAAATATTATTCTTAAAACCCCTATATTATCAATTATTGTTACATTAAATCATATTTTCAAGCAATTATAATTTTATTATTTATATATGGTTAGGATATTTTGCATAGTTTTGGGTTAATATATTGCATGTTGATGTAAAACCATTTTCTCGGTAAATTTTTTTGGTGAACTTGTGCTCTCCTACACTCCTTAGGGTTAAATATTGATTTCACTGTGATAGATTGATTTTTTTGGGCTTGTTTCACTCCATTAAAAATATTATCCTTAAATCATGTGTTGCATTCAAACCCTAGATTATATTGCTTGCATATTGTTCAAATCCTAAGGTTTTTGCATGTTATGTACATGTTCATCTTATGTTACCTCAAGAAATTAGATTTAAGAGCCCAATTATATAAGAGGATTGATAATAGAAACCCTAATGATTTTTTTTGAAATTCCTTTACTTAATCTTAGAACTTTCTTGAAGAATAAAATGGCTTCTCTAAATGATGTTAGTGCTCCTTATATTATTATATATCCATTTGTAAAGGATGTTGAGGTTCTTTTGAATGATAATGGTGTAAATTAATCCTAATTTTATATTACTTATGATATTTACCACCAAGATGAAACCAAAAGGGTAAAAATACTTATAGACTTTAGGATCACATTATGGCTCACCCTAAGTAGATATCAAAGTTGATGTATCTATCAAAAGACTTATAATGCCAAACCCTAGGTCAAGAGGCTAAAAATTATTTTATAATATTAGATATACACTATAAGGTGAACAATGGATATTTGAATTTTAATAATGTAGATTAAGCACTTAGGGGATCACCTTCCATACCTAGTAATGTAGTCATTTTCCAACTTTCATATGAAACCATTCCACCTCTCACTTATATTGATTTCACTCTTGTTAATGCTTCTCTTACTTCTCAAAACTATTTTGTAGGTTCCCCAATTACATCTAATGTTCATAATACTTCTCAACTTATTTATATAATAATTCTATTCCAACTTGTTCCACTACTATCTCTCTTCCAAATCTTGAAGTGACTAATACGATGCCTGCCTGCATTCTGTGACATCTAAAGTCAAATTAAAATATTATCTCAAGGGTATAAGAATATAAATAATAAGGTAGCTTAATCCAATGTTTTTTTCTTAACCCCTTGGCTTATGAAGTGTTTGCTTACCCTTGTTAATAGGATTTGTATTCCCAAATTTTGAACTATTCAATGGAAAGGAAGACTCTTCTAACCATAGTAGATCATTTGAAGCCTCTTTTATATATTTTTCTCACAATTAAATATTTTGACTATCCTATTTCGAAGAAGTTTAAACAAGTATGCACTTGATTTGTTTTATTTTTTTTACAAGTGGTTATGTGCATGCTTTCCCAACACTCAATGATGATTTTAAATGTCATTTTTTTATCAAAATGTTAGTATGAAAATTATGTTTACATAAATTGATCAAGTTTTTCAAATATCCAATAAAACTTTAAGACAGTATGTGTCTAGATTCAAGATGATGTTTACACAAAATGACTCACCAATTACCCTGTAGTTAACTTATAAGTTTATTTACTCAAGGCTTACTTTTACCTATTTAATATAAAATAGTCTTCAACACTTAGAATATTTTGACAAGAATTTTCATGTGATTTGAAGCTTAGAGACCAAAAGTTTAGAGGGAATATGGGTCCAATTCCAAAACCTCTAATGAAAGTTATAAGATTAGAAAACCTTTAAGGTGAAAATTAATGAGAATTATTTTCAACTTAATATTGAGGCCAATAATATAGTAAATGATGTGGAATAACCATCTAACAAACTAGTGTTATAATGTTGACCCCTAGTTTTGGAAAAGTATGAGAATGTGCTTGTATTTTTGGAACAATTGAAGGGCATAAGAGATACACACATTTTCAAAGAATAACACATAAATACAAGGAGTGCAAGGCACATGAAGATTATGCCAAGCACCAATATTTATGAAGTCTAGTAGAGCACCCATGGGCTCAATAACATGCAAGGAAGTGCTTGCATAGATGTACCAGGAAACCCAAGATAGTTAAAATCAAAAGGGATTATAGAGTCTTAGCATGCACCATTTATGGTTATATATTCAAAAAAAATCATAAAACACATTGAATTAAAATGAGGTTGCATAAACCACAAAGCCCAAAATAAGGAGCATCCGTTTGAGAAGCTAAAAGAGTGATTCTTCAGGGATGTATATATTAATAAAATAAGTTATATTGAACTATCTTAGTGAATCTAGCATGGTATGGCATGAATCTATGAGTATTTCTGGTCAAAAATATTCAATATAAAGAAACTACTCTACTATTATTATTAAAATGTTGATATTTTTTGGGGTCACATGTTTAATAATTATAATCCCAAGGTGGTGGATTGTGTCTATAAAATCCTACCTTGACTCCTATATTAGGTTGTTTTAATTATCTTTGATGAGACAATTTTTTATACCTTAACTATCACATTAATATTGATATTATTTATGGCATTATCATATTATATTATCTTTCATTATAAAAGTGAGCACTATTGTAAAACTTATCACCAAGGAATAGAGAAAAAATTCATTTATAATTTCTTTCATATGTTGTGTTGATTAGTTGAACCAATGCTTATGTTTTTTGTAGTTATTTAGATTTATCATAATTATTTCTTAGTGTTGAAACTTCAAAGTGTTGGCTCTCACCATGTTACAAGAGCTGATAATGTTTTTAATTATCATCTTCACAACTAAAATAACACCTAGTACTCTCTCTTTATTCTTTAGGTGAGTGTACAAGTTCAATTATGTGATATGTCAATGTGGTGAGTATTAGTGTTAGGGTAAGTTTAAGTGGCATGAATTAAATAGTAGGTGCATGATAAATTTACTAAACATTTTTTTAATTTATGGTTCCTAAATAGTGTAGATACCATTGAAAATTAAGAAACTAATAATATATTATAGTATTGAGAATGTACCCATGGAAGGATGAACTCCCTCATGCATGGGTTGAGATACAGTAAAAGGATGGGCAAGGTTCACATCATAAATTTTTGAAGGGTGCAGAACCAAAGACATCCAGTATGGAGATCCCAAATGATCATGAATTTAATAGGTGCAAATATGATGAAGAATGACAAAGAGTAATTTCCACCATGGACCCTAGAAAGAGATGGATTTGAGTCAGGGAGATGTCATGAAGACCCATGAAAAATGGGAAGGGAATGAACACAATTGTCACGATGAGGATATGTGCTCTAATAATTAAAAAACATGTATCAATGAGAAGAAAGACATTTTAGAAGAGATGGATAAAATCACTTGGTGTTTGATGAGCATGCAAAATTTATCAGCAGTAGAATAGATGCCCATCCATGATCTACATGAAACACTAGCTCATGCCTTTTAAACCTATATGAAATGAAATAAACTTGAAATTATGCGTATTTATCTCAAATAGATGAATTTAAGAGACAAGATGTAATGAATATTATATTACTATAAGTAAGACTATAGAAACATTTATTAAATAATAATATTACCAACAATGCATTCTAAGAGCCCAGGTACATTATGCATGCCACACATGGGGGATTGTAATCCACCCAATCAAGGGAGTAGAAACACATGAAAAGGAAAAATGGTTATAGGGTATAGTAAAAACTAACATGGGTATTAATCTAGGCATAACACAACCTATTTTAGGTGCTGGCATAACATCTCCTCCATTAGGAGTAAATGTATATAGCATAGCAAGAGGTCACCTAAATTCAAACACACAAGTAACAACTAGTGCAATGATTGTACAAATGCAAATCCCATAAAATTTCATTTATGAAATATCTTAAAGTTTTATAGAATATAGATAAGTGGAAAATGCTATAGAGCATGTCCATAAATATGAGCTCATATGGCATCCCAATATAATTATCACATTAAATCAAAAGTCAAAATGATTTGTGACAACATTGTTATATCATCCACACATGTGGTATCATAAATTTGATAAAAAAAAAAGCTATTGTAGGCTATGATCAACTCAAGAAAACATTTTAAAAATAATTTGATATCAATGAGTTTGAGAAATAAAGCATATTTATATTAAAGTAAATAAGTAAGTGCTGATAGATATTATCTATGCATATCATGAAAAGTTTAAGACCTTAATATCTAAGATCTCTATAATCATCTAAAAATGACAATTGACTGATAAGAGTGTTACTTGATACTTCCCATCCCTAGCTTAGTCTTGGATCTATCTTAAGGCCTATTTAGACAGTTATCTAGAATTTGTGTAGGGGACACACATCCCTAAACATATCTAAAGTAGTCTTAGATCCTCACTTTAGCATCTTGGCCCTTAGTGCCTTAGTTTCTACCAGATGGACACTAATGCCATAATTTAGATATTAGTGCTGATGGTGCTAGTATCCTAGTTTGGGTGTTATTGTCATTTTCCTACCTTTGGCCACCAATGGATAAATTTTCAAAATAATAACCACATAGGGTTGGCCTAGACCTATTTTAAGACCTGTATAAACACTATAACAATATATACATGAGTTTTAGCACATTATTAACTAAATGGAAATGAGATGTAAATGACACAAAAAATAGAATAAGTTATGCAAAATCAAGGTTATTAATCCTTGTTCTGACTTACTTATGCATACAACCATATAAATCCATCCCAAGAATTAGAATACTCAGATTTATAGTCTCGAGTTCCACTTACAAGCACTCAAACTGGTATTCATACTAGCTTCATTTGCACGTGCACTAGCACTTAGGTGGGGAGAAATACATTGGGTTTGATCCCTCCTAAGAGTATTTTTATGTAATCAACTCTCATCATAGAGGGGTGTTGAGAATGTCTAGCCTACCCTACTAATATCACACTTTTCTATTTGTGCCAATTAGATGCCCTATCAACATGGATGTTTAGGGTTTGCATATAAAACCAACCAAACAAGTCACATATATGGAATCAAAATTCATGCACATAAAAATAATATTGGAAATATCAAACATAAGTACACCCAAAATCTCAAAATAATCCTACACAAAGAACACTAAAACTGAAAGAATGACACTAGCATCATTGTTGCTACTAGACAATTAGGGTGTTACTGCATAGAATGGGTTTTAACACTTGGATCCTGTCCAAAACATTCAAATCAGCTTTTGTTCTATTTTTTAACATCCAAATATTTCATCTCAGTTAATTTCTCTCAAAATACTTTTTTACATCATTTATTTCTATTTTTAGAAAGGTTAAACTAAGTTAATTCTATTACAAAATTAGTGGTTGTATTTATTGCATATTTATACCCTGATTTTCTATACTTAGAACCTTTAACAACCTAGGGATTAAAATCCTTAAACCATAAAATTTTAAATCATTTGGTGAACCCAAATTACTTAGAACATTGCACAAACCCTAACCCTAGACTACCTTTAGGGTTTTGTATTTCCAACCTTCTAGGACCCATATTCCGATTTCAGATCCATGTATGTTTTAATTTTTATTTGGTATAATCATGATAATAATGATAGAAGAAGTCTATCAATTTTTGATGAATAGTATAGTGCTTTCATTTACATGCTTCTTTCCTTTAATTTAGAATGAAATCAAAAAATACATAAACACATGTATACATGATGCTTTATATCAATTGAACTATATGTCATGTTTCATTATTTATTTAGAATGGTATTTTTTTTATTATGTTAAATTCAATCAAGAAGAAAATATTTTAACACATAGAGGATGCATTGCATAAAATACCAAATACATTACCTAAAATTAACAAGTCTCCTTTAAATGATTTATTATCTTTGGTTCACTTTGATTCCTTACCTATCTCTACTAGACATATGAAAACAACAATGGTCTCATTTATCCCTGCTACTTTTCAACCCTACACATCTAGATAATATCCCACCTCTACTACAAACTCTATGCTTATATTAAAACCTGCAGTCCATGTTATGATGTTCACATTTGGTCTCAAAGCATGGCAGGTTAGCAAAACCCATGGCTTTAGTTTTGTCGATCAAAGTATTGTTTCTACTACCATAGTTTCCATTTTAGAGCTCTTACAACATTTTGACACATACAAAGGCATTTTGTATACAACACTCCATGATACTAAGGTACCTCACACAATAGATCAAGCTTATGTTGCTTCCATAATTAATATTATGAAATGGACTAAAGAGCATATTTCATTTGAAAAAGAAGATTTCCAACCTCAAAACATCATATATCTACACCTAAATCTCTACATTACATTGTGAATTAATGAGGTGGTTTTCAAATGCTATTTATTTGATAATGGATCAAGGTTGAATATTTGTAATATCTTTTTTATTTGGATTCTTAATATACATGCTAAGTATTTGGATTCTTCTAATATGAACATCTAAGGGTTTGATACTATTCCATGCAAATTTTTGTGTCAAATCAAACTAAACCTTAGATTAGGACCTATAACACTACCTATGATATGTAAATCTATGTCTAATGATCTTAATTTTAATATCTTACTTGGAAGACCTTGGGTTCACAATATGCACATAGTTCCATCCACTTTACATGCATGTTTAAAGTTCAACTACAAATTTCATATCTACACATTCCCTATGTATCAAGAACCATTCAAATATTATCATCATATAGAGCCTTCACATAATTATATTCCTTGCATGTATTTTTTTACAACACCCTTCTAACCTACCATTCAAAGTTCACATATGACTCCCCCAGACACCTCCAGAGTACATGATAATATATTCACTTCTCCCTTTATATTGAGATATTTCCAAAAAGTGGTTTACATAGGATAGGGCCTCAGAAAACATGAATAGGGAATCCTTACTCCTATTAAGGCATATGATTAATAAGGCAAACAAGGAATTGGATATAAAGACAACACATCTAATGCCAAGCCCTCTCACCATGGTTCTCAGCATACAATGGTTTTTCCAACCATTTCATAGGTAGATAATAAATTAAATCATGTTATATACTTTTAGTTATTTACCCTGATCTTATCAATGATATAACTTCTCCAAATTTACCTAATTTTAATGAATTTTTAACGATGTGTTGTCACAATTTTTGAAAATAACTAAAAATAGATGGAAATTCAATTTTTGCTAAATGTCTGACATTTTTTAACTAAGCCAAAAAATGTCAAAATTTTTAAAAATTAAATTTTTTTAATTAATTATTGATTAATAAAAAATTCAGGACCAAATTTCTTTTTTACCCTGAATTGTTCTAAAATGCATTTGAGCCTCCCATGTAAAAAGTCATTAACATTTTCCATAATTTAAAAAATTCATTTAACTTTTTATAAGTTGTGCAAACACACATTGTAACACAAAATTTATTTTGCAATTTTTTTTATTGGTGTAAATTGCAAAATGAATTTTGTGCTCCATGTAATTTGAGAATTTATTTTCAATCCCAGTGTAATTTGCAAAATTATTTTGAGGTTTTTTGTAAATTTAAAAATCTTTTTCAGATCTTGTGCAATTTGTAAATTTGTTTTGAGATTCCATTTTTGTGCAATTCCAAATTATATTTTCCCAACCCGTGCAATTAAGCTTTTCATTTTCCCAACCGTGTAATTTAAAATTTTATCTCTCCACTCCTATGCAATTGTTATGATTATTTCCCCAAGTCATGCAAATTATAGAAGACATGAGTGACCTCACCAGGATTTGATAATGTTTCATCAAAATTTAACAATAGGTATCCAACCTTATCACTTCAACTTTACCAAGGTAATCCTAGCCTATGATAAAATAAGAGCTTTAGAACATAATATGGACATCCATGCAAGAATAATGGAAAGTGGATTTTCAAAGGTGTTTTTTGAAAGTATGGGTGAATAAACCATAATAAAAATTATGAGTATAATATTATAAACAAAAAATAAGCATTTGGTCTGGGTAAAGACACTATTCATAGGCTCTAAATGGGTGTACATGTAAAAGATCTCCAATCAAATCTAGATTTACATGTGTTGGAAGCACAATAATTGACAGGGGGTGGTGAATTAGTGTCTTAAAACATTCTTTCAATTCATCCTTAGCATTCATGAACCATCACATCAACATATAGATCAAGCAATGCATAAACAATCACCCATACAAACATGAAACAAGATTATACAAGAAAACACATCATATATGTGGGAAACCCTCAAGGGAAATAAAACCCACTAATACCTATAAATGGAATACATTCATATAAGTCAAAATATTACAATTTAGTGAAGCACTAACTCTACATGGAGCACCAACCCAAATTAGCTAAGCACCAACCTAGCTAGGCTTTAGTAAGCAACAAATTGCAAGGAGGCACCAACCCCCTAGATGACTTACCACCAAATCAAACACCTATTTTATTTTATCACCTATATAAAAACTTGTTTCTCAACTAACTGATGATTACCACCTCTTTAGCTCTTCTTACTCTTATCCCTCTAAAACTACCTTCTAGGCCTCTTCCCTCAACTAGGTCTCTTCAAGACAGATTAGGTCATATGACCTTGATCTTGATATGTAGAAACACTTTTATATCTTCATTAATTATCCTCTACACTCATATGATATTATACAATACCTCATTCTGCTCAATAATGTGCTATTTCATTCACTTACCCTCAACATTCTTAAATAGGTCTAAAATTGCCTTGTATATATACAAGCCTCTTGTTCATATACTTATTCATTGGACATATAAATTTTCAAACTTTTCTTATCCTTTAAATATGTATTATAACATGTTTCATACATGTATCAATAATTATAATTCAATTAGGCCTTCATTAGTACACATTACCCTTTGATCTTTTTGGACAACTTTCAAACCACACACATGGTGTAAAAACTTCATATACCATATAAATAGACCTATAATAATCTCATATATGATCCACAACACTTTTTAGAGCCAACCACCACTTGAAGCACACCATTTGTACTGTTCACAATTAGGCCTTCTCATGCATAGAAAGTTTATCTTGAACCACTGAATCTTAAACACAAATTAGATAAAAAACCATGGAAATAAATAACATACATAGAAACTATATGACCTCATGGTCATCACCATATAATTTATACTTCACAACTCAGGGAAAAAGGACTTAAACACTTCTCTGCAAATAGCCTACTTAGAACTGCCATAATACTCCAAAACCTAGTCATGAAAAAATTAATCTTCAACACTTAAAACAAAAATTTACATGACAATTTGTACTTCAAAAATATCCTTTGAAATCTATATACCATTATCAAATACAAAAATCATATGGTTTAATGTCAAATATTGGTCTTGTGGACCAATATTTTGATCTCATTACACATAGTCAAACCAAAACCAGACAAGCCAT
Source organism: Torreya grandis (assembly GCA_037957365.1). Taxonomy (NCBI): domain Eukaryota; kingdom Viridiplantae; phylum Streptophyta; class Pinopsida; order Cupressales; family Taxaceae; genus Torreya; species Torreya grandis. The sequence continues at coordinate 3,859,280 of JARHVA010001099.1, forward strand.
TTTGGTTTCAAAATTTCAACCACTTTCACTGACTAAAAATATTTATAAAAGTATGAATCCTAATTTAAATTCACAAAACTAAAAACCATATTCATTAGATACTTTAACTTAGGGCATAGAGTCTCAAACTCATCACTGTAACTTGTTTATCGAGAACTACCATTTTACCTTACAGCTCAGTCATGGTGAAAATGACCTTCAACATCTGCATGACCATTTCCAAAGACTTATGATTCATGTAGATGATACTATGAGATAACTAGACCATTTTTATATATAAATTAAATGGTCAAATGGAAAATATTGGTCTTGCAGATGAATCTTATGGCCTCATTGTACACAAACCTCATTGATCTAGCCAAGTCAACTTGTAAGCAAGTTTTTGCTATATTCATTGATCTCCAAAACTGATGTAGGATCATACTCATGTTTTCAATGTGTTTTTCATGTTTTTGTTTGAGTTTGAGGTTTTCTAGGTGTGCTAGGTAGTTTTCCTACCAAACTATGTAATGCAAATTTTCAAATTTCAAATTGTGTTTCATAAGCTTGTAATAAGGCCTAAGGGTGTCAAAAGGCCAACATCATGTAGATTTTATTTAAATTAAGATTTTGAAATATTATTCCAAGTGATTACAAGTTAGTTAGGGGAGATATGGAGTGGTTAGAGTCTATCTTTTATTTAGTAAGTTGTTGAGTCCATTTTAGGAGGTGGTTAACTAAGGTTAGAAATGGGATTTGAGTATCTATGCTAGATTTTATTATTTAATGCATAGAGTTTTTATGAGAGATAGATTTATTATGACATTTTAAGTGTGTAATAATGATTTTTAAGAATTAAAGACAAAAATATAGCTTTTTGTTCATGATTTTCTCATGACTATGTGATAAAACCACATAGGGTAGTAAGGGAAAAGTTGTCAGTCAGTATTTCCATGATTGTTTTTCTCTCTGTAACCACTCAAGAGCCTGGAGGAGGTCAAGACAAGCTTAATAAAATTCATTTGAGCTCTTGAAACCCTCAAATGAGTTTTATATCTCTAATTTTGTGTGGATTAGGCCTTAACTAGGGTTTGGTGGATTTAGTAATCCATACAATAAAAATCCTAAAAAAAATTAAAATCTTGATGCTCCAAGCACTTATGTCCCCTATCCAAAGTTTCAAGGTCTAACTTCATTGGTAAGTGTGATTTCGAATTTAAACTTTCATGCATAGGTTGGCTTAGACAAAGTGGTTTAATAATGTTTTAGAATTAAAAATTGAATGGTTTTTGATTTGGATGGTCATTAAATGTCATTTTACACTTACCATATGATTTTCAGGTTCTAGATCATCTTCTTACTCTCTATACCTCCAATATAGGGTGCTTTAGAGGCTTAATTAGGTCTACCACATTCACTATTGATACTATTCCATATAAAACAATAATAGGTGAAATTTAGGTATGTTGTGTAATTCATTAATGTTTATCAAGATAATCTTCAATTTTTGTGTTATCTATAGTTTTAAGGAAGTTATGAGGAAAATGTAGGGAAAATAGGGCTACAAGCCTCTAGCCTTGCCAAAGAGGGAGGTTAGGCCTTATGATCTAGTGCACCCTTTTTGATCATTTAAAGGTCTTAATTTATGTTTAAATAGGATAGGTAGGGTGTGTCTATTATGTCTTATGTTGTTTTGCTTGTATATGAATCCTTGTATGTTATTCCATGTTTGAAATCCAAGTGTTAATACTATGAATGGTCAAGTCAACATTGTCTAATGAACTTGTTAGTCAAGAAGATAATAAGAACATATTAAGGTGTATTTTTGGTGACACTAGATGTGTTGGAGTGTCACACCATTCTTTGTATTAGATCTTAAGAGACTGTGCATAATCTAAGATCTAAGCAAAGGAGAAAGAATGTGACTTGTGGGAAGAAACAAGATCTTCAAGATGGAAATGAGAGTTAGAAATAGAGGTAGAGCTAGAGGAAGGATACCAACAAGACAATTGGAAATAACATAAGAGGTTAGGAACCTAACATCAAGGTTGCAAGACTTAGAGATGGTTCAAAGGAGATGTGCTGACATGGGTGAAGTCAGTGATAGAGAAGATCTACCAAATGAAGAATTGGTGGTAGAGGATTAAACAACTGAAGAGAGGTTGATCAGAGCCATTATAAAGGTGAATACAAAGCTAAAAATGGAAGTTATAATGTATGAAGGAAACTTGAATGTGGAATAATTGACTGATTAGATTAGTACATTAGACAAGTAATTTGAATATAAAGGAATAGAAGAAGATGAAAAGAAAGCCAAGTATGCCATGACTAGCTTGAAGAACTGTATATCCCTATGGTGGGATGGAGTGTAAGAGGAAAGGAGGAGAAAAGGGAATCCAAAGATTAGAAGATAGGATAGAATGGTAGCAAAATTTAAAGGTAAATTCATGCCCTTAGATTATCAAGCTAATCTTTTCAAGCAATTACAAAATTTGAAACAAAAGGACATGTCTATAAAGGAATACATTGAAGAGTTTTATAGGTTAACCATAATTTTAGGCCATATTAAGGATGATATAGAGAAGGTGTCAAGGTATACTAATGTTTTGAATTTTTCCATCCAATATGAGATTAAATTTCTCATGCCTAGGATAATTGAAGAGGCGTATCAACTTTCCTTGAAAGCAGAGGAAAAGGTTGCTAGGAAACAAACTTCCTTTTTAAGAGGAAGAGTCAGATCCATTAGAGGTAAAGGATGATAAAGAGGTATAATATATCTTCAAACATTCCAAGAAGAGGCTAGTAGCTCACAAAGTTCAAGAGGAAGCTATACACCAAGAGGAAGAAGGCCATACCAAGGATACCAAAGAGGAAAGGGAAGATTCATGGGAAAATGCTTCAAGTGAAACAAATATGTAGGTCATAGATCATATGAATGTCTAGAGAACCCTTCTACCAGCCATGAAAGAGGTGTGCATGTGACCCAAGGTGAAGAAGAAGAAGTTGAATGACTAGGAGAAATTCATGAAGATGTTCAAGAGGAAGGTGAGTCTCTTTTAATGAAAAGAATTTTGTTAAAGCCTAACAAGGAAGTTGTATAACCACCATAAAGGAAAAACTTGTTTGGGACTACATGTAAGAGAAAAGTAAAATACTGCAAGGTCATCATAGATAGTAGGAGTATAGACAATCTTCTTTCAACCAAGATGGTGGAGAAACTAGGCTTGAAAAAGGTGGTATATCCTACACCTTCTCAAGTCTCTTGGCTACAAAAAGGACACAAAATCTTGGTAAGTGAGAAATTAAAATTGGAATTTTAGATAGGAACATATAAATATTAGATTAAATGTGATGTTATGCCTATGGATGTGTGTCATATCTTTCTTGGAAGACCTTGGAAATTTGATAGGAAGGCCATGGATGATGGAAGGTAGAACACATACACATTTGAGAAGGATGGGATCAAGAACATACTTAAACCTTTGAAGGAGGAGATTACTACTACTTTAGGATAGAGTTATAAGGTGTTTCTAATGAATGGTAAACAATTCTTACATCAAATGAAGAAGGAAGAGGTAAACTTTATTGTGATTGGTAAGCCAAAGAGTGTAGTCACTAGTACTAAGATAGATGATTTGCCTCTATAAATACAATATATGTTGAATGAGTATATTTAAATTATGGTATATGATTTTCCTAATGATTTACCACCATTTATAATCATCATCCATCACATAGACTTGATTCTAGGAGCAAATCTTCCAAATAAGGCTACCTACAAAATGAGCCCAAGAGAAAATGAAGAAATCAAGCACCAAGTCCAAGAATGATTGAATAAAGGATTGGTAAGATATATTATAATTCATTGTGTTCTCCCCATAGTGATAATTCCTAAAAATAATGGAAGTTGGAGAATGTGTATAGACTCCAGAGTAATCAATAAAATCACTATCATGTATAGATTCCCATTACCCAAAATTGATGATTTACTTGATTGTTTGAGTGGAGCTGCATATTTTTCCAAGATATAATTTAAAAGTGGCTACCATAATATTATGATAATAGAGGTTTATGAATTTAAAACAACATTCAATACTAATGATGGTCTTTATGAATGGTTGGTCATGCCATTTGGCCTAACCAATGCACCAAGCACTTTCATGAGGCTAATGAATGAAGTGCTTAAGGAATTTACAAGTAATTTTGTCATATTATATTTGGATGACATTTTGGTGTTTATTAAAACTAAGGAAGGCCATCTGAGACATTTTAGAATAGTATTGGATAAGTTACATGAATAAAAAATGCTAATCAATGTGAAAAAGTGCAATTTCTTGAGGACAAAATTGATCTACTTAGGATTTGTGATTTATAAAAAAGGATTGAAGATGAAATAGGAGAAGATCAAAGCCATACATTAGTGGACTATACCCAAGAGCACATATGAGTTAAGAATCTATCATGGTTTGGCTAGCTTCTATAGGAAATTCATAATAAATTTTAGTGGAGTTGTTACTCTAATGATAAACACAATAAAGGTTAACAAAAGAAGTTTTTGTTGGATTGAGGCTATTGATAAGAGTTTTATATTTTTGAAAAATAAAGTAACTAAATAACCAATCCTAACTTTTCTTGATTTCAATAATATTTTTCAAGTGGAATGTGATGCTAGTCGGGCTGCCATAGGTGTTGTCCTGAGTTAAGATGGGAAACTGATAGCATACGTCAGTGAAAAGCTAAGTGATGCTAAGAAAAGGTTTAAACATATGACCAATATTTTTATGCCCTTATATAATCCTTAAAAAAAAGGAGACATTACCTTATGCCTAAAGAATTTGTCTTTTATAATGACAATTATGCATTACAATTCATCAACAATCAAAACAAGCTAAATCAAAGACATGTCAAATGGATTGAGTTTTTACAAAGTTTTAAATTTAGTATTAAGCATAATAAGGGTCAATATAATAAATTTTTATATGCCTTAATTAGGATGAATCTAATCATGTATGAATCTCAATTATACTTCTTGGGATTTGAAAACTTGAAGGAAATGTATGATAAAGATGCAGATTTTAAGGATGCATACAAAGCTTGTATGAATATAGTCTTGAATGATATAAGTCCTTGTATGGATTTTATGGTCTAATAATCTCTACTATTAAATTTAAATCAAATTTTCATACCCAATATTTCCATGAGAGAGAACTTGTTGAAAGAGAAGCATAGTGGTAGCTTATCAAGACATTTTGGGCAGAATAAGATACTAGCACAATTAAGTGCTCATTATTATTGGCCAAGTAAGAGTAATGATATAAAATTTTATTTTTAAAGGTATAAAACATTCCAACATGTCAAAGGAAGTAGTCAAAATGTAGTTTTATACTAGCCACTACCAATTCTCAATAGGCATTGGGATTCACTAAGTATGGATTTTGTACATGGTTTGCCAAGAACTAGAAAAGGATATGATTGCATTTTCGTAGTGGTAGATAGGTATTCTAAAATGTCTCACTTTATTTCATGTTAAAAAATAAGTGATGCTACTCACATAGCTAATCTATTCTTCCAAGAGATTGTAAGATTGCATGGACTCCCAAGGACCATTGTTATAGATAGGGACACAAAGTTTATTGGGTACTTTTGGAGGACCTTATGGAATAATTTGGTCACACATTTGAGATTTATTTCAGCCTACCATCCTTGGACTAATGGTTAGACAAAAAAATTTAATAGGATCCTTGGAAACATCTTGAGAAGTTTGATAAGCATGCATCTAAAATAGTGGGATCTTGTACTTGCCTAAGCTAAATTTGCCTATAATGATTCTCCTAATAGAAGTAAAATAATGAGTCCATTCCAAATATTTTATGGAATTCATCCTAGGGGTGTATATTATTTGATAGATCTAGGCAAGATGGAAGCAAGAAGTGCTGATGTAAAGCAATTTGCCAATGTAATGCAAAATTTGCATGAACAAGTAAAGAGGAAACTTGAAGAAAAAACCATCAAGTACAAGAAAAGGGTAGACCAAAAGAGGAGAGAGCTCAATTTTAGTGTTGGATACCTTGTCCCTTCCCACCTTAGGAAATAAATATTTACTAAAAGAGAATACAACAAGCTGAAAGTAAAAAAAATTGGTCCATATAAGGTGGTAAGGAAGTTTCAAACAATGCATATGAAATACAACTACCAAAAGAGATTAAAATCTCTTTGATATGCAATGCTTCAAACTTGTATCCCTATAAAGGTGAAGAAAAAATAGATGAAGGAACTAAAATATGGATTGATGAAGTTGTCCAATGGGAACAACAGTTGCCAAAGGAAGCACCAAAAGAGATTGAGACCATCCTAGACAAAAAAGTGATCAAGAAAACAAGGGACAAAGAATACTTCTAGTATTTGATCAAGTGGAAGAACCCACCAGCTAAAGATGCGACATGGTTGACTACAAATGACATCCTCAAGATGGGCACAAATGTAGAAGAGCTATTGAGGAACAATAACAAGTGAAAAATGCTTCTTTTTGCTTCTTGGAAGAATGATGTAGGAGAATCCTCATGTTGTCAATGTGTGTTTCATGTTTTTGGTTGATTTCTAGGTTGTTCAGGTGTGTTAAGTAGTTTTCCCACCAAACTATGTAATTCAAATTTTTGAATTTGAAAATGTGTTTCATAAGCTTGTAATAAGGCCTAAGGGTGTCAAAAGGCCAAAATTATGTAGATTTTAGTTAAAATAGGATTTGGAAATCTTATTCTAGGTGATTTCAAGTTGGTTAGGTGAGATATAGAGTGGTTAGAGTCTATCTTTTATTTAACAAGTTTTTAAGTCCATTTTAAGAGGTGGTTGAGTAAGGTTAGGAATGGGATTTGAGTATCTAAGTTGGATTTTATTCTTGAATGCATAGATTTTCATGAGAGATAGATGTGTTATGACATTTGAAGTGTGGAATAATGATTTGGAAGAATTAAAGACAAAAATATAGCTTTTTGTTCATGCTTTTCTCATGACTGTGTGCCAAAACCAAACAAGGCAATAAGGGAAAAGTTGACAATCATTAATTCCATGATTATTTTCCTCTCTGTAACCCCTCAAGAACCTGGAGGATGTTAGGACAAGATTATGAAAATTTATTTGAGCTCTTCAAACCCTCAAATGAGTGTTATAGCTCTAATTTTGTTTGGATTGGGCCCTAACTAGGGTTTGGTGGATCTAGTATATGTATGGTGAAAAATACTAAACAATTTTAAAATATTGATGCTCCAAGCACTTATGTCCATTGTCCAAAGTTTCAAGGTCTAACTTCATTGGTAAGTTTGATTTCTAATTCAAACTTACTTTTAGACTTTGCATGCATAGGTTGAGTGAGACAAAGTTGTTTTAATAATGTTTTAGGATTACCAACTAAATGGGTTTTGATTTGGATAGTCATTAAATGTCATTTTATACTTACCATATGATTTATAGGCTCTAGACAATCTCTGAACTCTATGTACCTCTAAAACAAGGTACTTTAGAGGCCTAATTAGGTTTGTCATAGTCACTGTTGGTACTATTTCATATAAAACAACTATTATCACTTGAAATTGAACCTAATGAGGAGATGGGACAAGATGATCCTCATTCAAGTGAGATAATGGAACCACCTTATGGCTATGGGTATCCCTATTAGGAGTTGGATCTCTAGATTAAGGGATAGCTCCCCTTGATGTATCACTAAAGCTCATATCCTACTACTAACACTTTGGGGATGAAAAAGGATAGGGATAACATGAAATTAAAACTATTATATATGATATGATACACAAATTATTTTTCTCTAATCATACCTTTATCATGCACTTGGAACTAAGGACAAGTTGCATATACACTTCATCCAAATGTCGATCTTCCCTCTCACATCAATACTTCAACATGGGGTCTTGGAGATAGCATAGGCTAGGAGGAACTATAAAATAGGTATTCTAAGAAACTCTATTGAGTATCCTACTCACTACACCTTCAATCCACTTTGACACTTCTTATTGACCTATAAGAGAGAGATCATAAACACACAAATTACTAAGGAGAGTAACATGTGAAGGTAAATGAAACTTACACTTGCACAAGAACAACAACCATCATGTAAAATTAGTGAAATATTTTAACAAGGTAAAACACTTGTATTTATTTATTCAAGGAAAAAAATTTAGGGATTCACCATACCCAGGCAGAGAGATGCTTACAATAGCCAAGAAGGCTCAATTTATAGAAGAAATGGGAAGAGATAGAGAAGGGAAGTCCAAGAGTCACTTGGACATGTGTCAAAAATTTGAATATAATTTACAAATACATGAGAGAGAGAGGTATGGGGTGAGACATGTCATGTAAATATTTAAAAATGTCATCTCCAATTATCCAAGACTTGCAAAGTGATCAAAAAACCCCTTTTCTATGCATAAAAAGCTGCCCCTCATGATTGGCCTTCCAAAACTACCCTAACTCTATAACTGATAAAATTTGATGATGGATCTGAGTAGGATGGGTTAGTAATAAGTATTCACATTCAATGGAGAGTATCTTGACCCTCCCTATCATTCTATCCATGCATGATCATAATTTGCAGTCACAAAATAGCTCTTTTCCCTTTACCTCTCACATTTGGCACATAAAATACATTCAAACCTGTAGTCTTATCCATAATATAAGAGGAATTATATGTTTCCAAAGTGTTTATGGCATCATTTACAATAAATAATACTTAAAATTATTTCCAAATGAAGATTCACTATTTTCTCTAAGTCTTCCTTAGTTGGCTCACTGGGCTAGCTGAAATGAGAGAGATGGTAGGCATACTTAGGAGTTGAGATACCTAATATAATGAACATTGAGACTTATAAAAATTCCTAATATCTTCTACAAAAGTTATTTGGTCTCTTGTAAGTTCACCACACCTTCAAAACACAAAAAATAGTCAAAATAAGCCTTGTTTTTCCCTATTTCATACAGGTCCATAAAATCTAATCCCATGAATTTGATCCTCATAGAGCTACCAACAACTTCTCTTCAGAACTCATGGTCAAATCCATCTATCTAGATGCACTTTTAGGCTCATTTTCACCATCGGGTCCTAAAATAGGGTTTGAGAGGGTTTTGGAGTGACTAGCCCTCTTAGCCTTTATTCATAAGGTTTGATGTTGAACTTATGATCAAATACCACTTGTGGCATCTTAAGTACTCCCTCCAACTTTATTTAATAGATCCATGTCTCATGCAAAGGCTCATGAAACATATTGTCATTCCAACTTGGCATTCGAGCTGTTCTTGTGCATTTTGTGAGGCTTGTGAAAGTAACAAAGCTCTGTTGATATAGTTTGTAGTTCTACTATAGGAGTTTGTAGTTGGACTAATGGAGTTCATTGTTTTTCTAATGGCTTCAACATCTCTTAAATACCCTTGCAAGCATGAGCTATTAAAGTGGAAAGCATGGATAAAGTAAAAAATGTACATGACCCTCAGTTTGGCTTCTAGGCTTAAGGGTTTCCTTCATGCCCTATTAATTCCTTGCTTAGGTCCTCAATCAAGATACCTCTATCTTGACTATCACAATCCTAGCTCTGCCTTGTAGGTGCATCTTTGGCAAGGATTAGGCCTTTTAGATGGTGTATTTAAGTTTGTCATGAGTTCCTTGGGATGACTATTCACATTCATTTCCCCTAAATCCAAAGGCTCTAAATGAGGTCCAAACATCCAAATTATACCTCACTACCTATATACTCTTTGACTAACTTTGTTTATGCATTTTGGACTACCTGTAGGTGATCTTGGGGAAATTTGAGGCTTGCTTGAGATGTATTGACTTCCCATGAAGGTTTTGGGGTCAACAAACATCCTACCCCATTAGAAAACCTAGAAAAAGGCCAAAGAACTAACCCCCAACTCATTTTAATATAACCCTATTATAGATGGCCCCTCCAAGGCTTATGTATAGACAAGGGAGGGTACATTAGCGATCAAAAACTAAACTACACGCTTTTTCTTATCATTTCAGCTTAGGATTACCATTTGGATCATTTAGGATTGATTTTCCTTGATGGCATAGCTTAGGATCACAAATGGAAGTGTAAAGTCACTTTTTCATCCATACCCTATAGGTGTTCACTACCTCTTTTCAGTGATTTTTTTGGCAACTTTGAGACCTTGAAAATCCATCTTCCACTTATCCTTTGCTTCTAAAAATTAGCATAGTTATTGTAGGTAGATATGGATACAAGATTTTCCAATTTGAATGTTTAGATCACCTTTCAAGTGAATTTAATGAGGCCCTTAAAAATATCCCAAGCCACTATTTGCAACTTTCAAGTACTGTGAGCCCAATACAATAAACTCATCCTCTTGAAGGGAAACTCCAACTTGCATAGCATTTTCACATTCATGGCATGAAATATAAGACATTTTGAGCATGAAAAAGACTCAAACTGAATTCCACCATCTTTTTACTCTTCACACCTCTATACAAACCTCTTGGAGCTCAAGTAAGGTGACTGTGAATTGACTAGATAGTGAACAAGGAAATCAGGCAATTTGCTTTGAAGGAGTATACCAATTTGATCTCTCACAAGGTGATTAAATGTAATAACTTTTAAAACATTAATTAAAGCATACTAACATCACCATGGATCCCATTCCATGTTGGGAAAACCTAGATTACACACCTGAAGCAACCAACCTAAGAAACAAGAAAACTTGTAAATCTCCTTTGAGGATCATGAGAGAGAAACTATTGGATGATGATAGCACCATGGAGAGGGTCTATTTCAGCCTAGAAAAACTCTATCAAAATCACACAACTCCATGGATTCCTAAAAATAAGAAATAGATGCACAACCATACCCCTCTTTAATGTAATTTCATAAAAGGCAACCTAGAGTGTTAACATTTATTCATAAATGAGAAGGCACCAATATGATACTTATTTCCATAAAAGATATTTATTATAATATTAATACCCACATATATAATAATTCATCTTGACTCCACCTGTATGACCCATAGTGAGTGTTTGAACTTGCCCTTCCTCAGCTTGCCAATGGAAAAATAAGAGAAATGAGTTACAGATGAAACTTTTTAGGCAATATATGCAATACAAATGTGGATATGACCTATGGGAATGTTAATATTCATATTACCATGTTTTTAGTTGAATATCATATCATAAAAACCGTACAAGTGCCCAAAAGGGCCTAAAAACAAGGATAAACTCCCATTTTCTAAAGATAATTGACTCTTGGCTGACATATGACTATACCTAAACTTATTATGATTACACATTGAAACTCACCTTTATGACAAATTTTCCCTCTTTTAGGTTTGTATAAGTCAATAAATGGGCTAGATAGTGGCCAAAAGATCCTTTTTTGCACTCAAGACATAACAAATGACCAATTTATGAATTGTAAACACATTGAAACATGATAAATGCCATCTTAGGAAAATTTGACACAAAATTATCTTTTGACTAATTTTTACCAAGGCTTGACCATGTTTGACTTTGGTTGACTAGGCCATTTCAAGGAAGATGAACTTTAACCAAGACTAGGGAAAGCCTATGTGAAATAATAAACTAACATGACACCCTATACGATACATGGGAACCTTATTGAAAAGTTAAAAATAGTAGGGGTTGAACTCATTTGACTAGAATTCAAATTTGGTCAATAATTTGGCAACTCCTAGGGGTAACATGCTTGCCTATGTTAAGGACTAGTAACCTTATACTATCCATTGGGCAAAGGAGTCAGAACACACTTGAAAACATCAGGACCAGACCTTGAATTGAAAAAATATATAATTGACTTACCTCAAAATAAAATAAAGTAAAGGATAACACATAAAAATTACAACTAACATCAAACAAAACACACACATGTGCTCAAGGCACTTAGGAGAAATAAAAGACAACTACAATGTACAACTAACCATAAACATACATCCCCTTAGATCAAAAGGGAATATTGATATCCCTCTTACTTCATGGCATGAAGGATTGGATGAATCAATAATCCTTTTTTCTCTTAGCATTTTTACCTCCATGCCTCTCACAAGGTCTTCCAACCTCATTGGCATGATGCTCATTAAGAACCAAACAAATCCAAACAATATGGCCAAGGAAATGAACTTTTCTTGTACATGATCACTTATTTCATGTTGTTTCCCATTAACTTTCTCATTACCAACTTCAATCCTCTTTATAGGCATGATTTCAAAAGGATTGATTTTATGTTCCTTAGAAGCTTTAGGCCAATATGATCTTTCTTCATCCTTCAAGAGCTGATGAGTTATTTATAGAAGGTGATATCCCATCTTGATGAATTCAAACATATCATTCTTAGATTTATAACCCTCTTAAAAGGATAACATTGAAAAATTGTTCTTCCTTTTCATACTTACGTGGGTCCCAATGCTACCTTCTCCCTCTTTGACCAATTGATAGCCTCCTTGAAGAGGAGTATATCCAACTCCAATGACCTCAAACAAGTCATCTAAAGACTAATTATGACATTGTCCATGTTCATCTATGGTGTCCTACAAAGTGAGTAAGGAGGTAATGATCATTACTTCTTCTTTGGAAAAAAAGAAGCATCCTTCTTCAAAAGCTTGTGACTTGTCCTTTTGTTTACCAAGGGGAGAGCCTATGGTGATATCCTCCTCATAAACACTGATGAAGTCTTATTGATCAGTCATGAATTGAGCATATTCTTCTTCACTTGCCTCTATTAAGATAGGTTCCTCAACACAAGGAAAACATTCTTCATCAAACAAGCAAAGAGATTCAACATAAGGACTCTCAAAATCAGATTGGGAATGAAATGTAAGGGGTTCTTTTGAAAGATCATGAGAAAGAGGAGGTAGACCTTAGGCCAAAGACACATGATTATTTTCCTTACACTTGACCAATATTTCATCAACATCAAAATTAGCTTGAGAACTCTCTTGATGAAGGGTATATGGGGTGTGTTTAGGCATAGGATCTTCTTTTTGGTCTAAACCTTCCATCTCACCTTGATTAAGCAACTTCATCCTTGCCTCTGATTCCTCAATTTGTTTAGGTAGATTCTCTTGAAAGAGTCTCTCTTAAATCTCATAGGAATTATCATGAATATGGGGAGTACATGAGGGCTGCCATGGAGTACAAGAATTTTCTTGAGGAAGGGTGAGAGGGACTTGGGAAGGACTAGCTTCATTTTCCACTTCACACTCTTGAACAATTCTCTTCTCTTCTTTCTTGCCCCATGATTCCACTTTTTCACTCCATCTCATGATCTTAAGATTGGAACTCTCTTCTTGAGGAAAGTTATGAGAGGTTTGTATAAAATCATGTTTCTCTTTAGTTTCACATTCTTTGACAACACCCTTTTCCTCTTTCTTCCCCCATGACTCAATTACCTTACTCTATCTCATGATGTTAGGACTAGAGGTCTCTTCTTGGGGTGGTGGGAGTTCAATGTGAGAAAGTAATGAGGGTTTTTAATCCAATTCCTTTGTTGCCAACATGGACTATTTCATATACAAATTTTCCAACTCAATCTGCCTATCAAGATTGGATTCAAACACAAGGTTTCTATTCTCAACTCTTTCCTCAAAATGATTTGACAAATGGTGACTTTTATAGGCTTGATTTGGCTCATGAGTAGGAGTTATGTATGGATGATATGTAACTTGGGGAAGTGGATATAAAGGTTGATAGGTTTGGTGAGGCTGCCTTTCATGAACTTCTATCCTATCCTCTAGGAAAGAGACTAAACCACTCACATCAAACATCTCATTTGTGATCCTTTGCCAATTGGCTCTCTCAATTGTTGCCCACTCTTTCTTGACTAAATATAATGCATTTATCACCTGATAGATGGAATTATTAGGAATATTTTGACCATATCCCCTTCTAGTATCAAGATCCAACATATACCTTTCATACCCAAAAAGTGCTTGTTTGAAGGTGTAAATGGGTTGATTGGAGAAAGGATTAGGTTGACTAGGAGGAAAACATTGAGAAGGCTAGATATAGGATTGATATACCTCATGAAAAGTTTGAATATGGTCATATTGGGATAGGTAATGATCAAAAAAAGGTTGATAAGGCTGATGACTAGGTTGACCAAGTACTTGCTCATATTGAGGAGGAATAGGCAAAGCTTGAAATGTTTCCCAAACTTGTAGAGGGAAAATCTCAACACTAAGTTCAACCATGAAAGCTTAATTTGGGAACCAATATATAGATAAGTTAACTCAAATGGAATACTTGGGCTACCAAACTAGTTGATTCAACTTCAGAGTTGTCACTGGTGCTTTGAAAAGTGCTTCCAAAGGCTGATTGTTGAGAGACAACACCAAAAATCCCTCAATCTCTTGGAACAAAAGTCCCACCAAGCATGTCAAAACTATTTTCACTTGAACTTGCACCCAATGAGGAGATGGGATAAGCTTCTCCTCATTCAAGTGAGATAATGGAGCCACCTTAGGGCTATGGGTATCCCTATTAGGAGATGGATCTCTAGATTAGGGGTTAGTTCCCCTTGATGCATCACTAAAACTCATATCCTACTACTAACACTTTGGGGATGAAAATGGATAGGGATAACATGAAAGTAAACCTAGTCTATAGGAGGTGATACACTAAAATAATTTATCTACTCATACACTTATCATGTACTTAGAACTAAGGATAAGTTGCACATACACTCCATCCAAATGTCAATGTTTCCTCTCACATCAATGCTTCAACATGGGGTCTTGGAGATAACATAGGCTAGGAGGAACTAGACAATACACATTCTAAGACACTCTATTGAGTATCCTACTCACTACACTTGAAATCCACTTTGACACTTCTTGCTGACACGTAAGAGAGAGATCAAAAACACATAAGGTACTAAGGAGAGTAACATGTGAAGGTAAACAAAACTTACACTTTCACAAGACCAAAAAACATAATGCACACTTAGTGAAATATTTTAATGAGGTAAAACACTTGTAGTTATTGATTCAAGGCAAAAATGTGGTAGGTCTTCGCCATACCCAGGTAGAGAGATGCATACAATAGTCAAGAAGGCTCAATTTATAGAAGAAATGGGAAGAAAGAGAAAGAGAAGTCCAAGAGTTACTCAGACATGTGTCAACAATGTGAAGATTAGTGACAAATTCATGAGAGGTATGGGGTGATCCATGCCATATTATGAGTTACAAATATCATCTCTAATTATCCAAGACCTATAAAGTGGTCAAGAAATTCCTTTTCTATGCATAAAATACTACCCCTCATGATTGGCCTTCTAAAACTACCCTAACTCTATAAATGATCAAGTTTGATTATGGATATAAGTATGAGGGGTTACTAATAAGTCCTCACATGCATTGGAGAGGCTCCTGACCCTCCCTATCATTCTAGCTATGCATGATCATACTTAGTAGTCTGAAAATAGCTTTTTTCCTTTTACCTCTCACACTTGAAACTTAAAATCTCTTTAAATCTACAATATGATCCATAAAATAAGAGGAATTTAATGTTTCCAAAGTTTCTATGACATTATTTACAAGAAATAAGCCTTAAAAGTCTTTTCAAATGAAGAGTCACCATTTTCTCTAAGTCTTCCCTAGCTAGCTCACTGGGATGGATGAAATGATAGATTTGGTAGGCACACTTAGGAGTTGAGATACCTGATATAATGACCATGAGGACATATAAAAATTCCTATTGTCTCCTCCAAAAGTGATTTGGTCTCCTAGAAGTTCACCATGCTTGCACAACATAAAAAATGGTCAAAATAAGCCCTACATTTCCTTATTTTGTATAAGTCCATACAATCTAATCCCATGAATCTGATCCTCATGGAGTTGGAAAAAAATTATCTTTAGCACTCATGATCAAATTCATCCATCTAGATGCACTTTTAGGCTCATTTTCACCATCAGGTCCTAAAATAGGGTTTGAAAGGGTTTTGGAGTGACTAGCCCTCTTATAATTTGTTCATAAGGTTTGACATTAAACTTATGATCAAATGCCACTTGTGGCCTCTTGAGGACCCCCTCTAACTTCCTTGAATATCTCCATGTCCCATGAAAAGTCTCATGAAAGATATGAGCATTCCAACTTGGAATTCAAGCTCTTCTTGTGCATTTTGTGAGGCCTTTGAAAGTAATGAAGCTCTATTGATGGAGTCTATAGTTCTACTGTAGGAGTCTATAGCTAAACTGATGGAGTGCATAGTATTTTTGATGGCTTAAACATCTCTAAAATACCCCTACAAACATGAACTAGTCAAGTGGAAAGAGTGGATAAGGTCAAAAATGCACATGACCCTCAATTTTGCTTTTAGGCTTAAGGGTTTCCTTCATACCCTATCAAATCCCTATTTAGGTCATCCATCAAGATACCTCTATCTTAACTATCATAGTTATGGCTCTACCCTGTAGGTGCATCTTTGGTAATGATTAGGCATTTTAGATGGTGTATTTAGGTTTGTCATGATTTCCTTGGGATCACCATTCACATTAATTTCCCCTACATCCACCTTGAAGGCTCTAAATGAGGTCCAAACGTTCAACTTCTACCTCACTACTTGTATACTCTTTGACTAACTATGTTTATTTATTTTGGATTGCTTATAGGTGATATTGGGGAAATTTGAGGCTTGATTGAGATGTTTTGACTTCCCATAAATATTTTGAGGTCAAAAAACATCCTAACCCATTTATAAACTTAGAAAAATGCCAAAGAACCTAACCCCCAACTCATTTTCATATAACTTTGCTATAGATGGCCTCTCCCAGGCTAGTGTATAGATAGGGGAGGGTACATTAGTGATCACAACCCAAACTACATCCTTTCTCCTATCATTTTAGCTTAGGATTACCATTTATATAATTTAGTATTAATCTCCCATGATGGTATAACTTATTATCACAAATGGAAGTGCAACGTCACTTTTTCATCCATACCCTATAGCTGTTCACTACCTCTTTTTAGTGGGTTTTTTAGCAACTTTGAGACCTTGAAACATCATCTTCCACTTATCTTTTGCTTCTCAAAATTTGCATAATTATTTTAGGTAGATAGGTATACAAGATTGTCCAATTTTAATGTTTAAATCAACTTTCAAGTGTATTTAATGAGGCCCTAAAAAACCTCCCTAGACACTATGAGGCCAATACAGTAAACTCATCCTCTTAAAGGAAACTCTAACTTGCATATCATTTTCACATTCATGGAATGAAATCTAAGACCCTTTGTGCATGCCAAAGCCTCAAACTCAATTCTACAATGCTTTTACTCTTCACAACTCCGTACAAACCTCCTAGAGCTCAAGAAAGGTGACTGTGAATTGACTAGATAGTGAACAAGGAAATTAGGAAATTTAATTTAAAGGAGTATGCCAATTTGATCTCTCACAAGGTGATTCAATGGAAGAAATTTTAAAACACGAATTCAAGCATAATAACATCACCATGGAGCCCCTTCCACTTTAAAAAAACCCAGATTACACACTTGAAGTAGCTAACTTGAGAAACAAGCAAACTTGTAAATCTTCTTCAAGGGCTATGAGAGAGAAAGTGTTAGATGATTAGAAAACCATAGAGAGGGTCTATTCCAACTTAAAAATAATCTATAAAATTCACACAACTACGTGGATTCTTGAAAACAAGAAACATATGCACAACCATACCCCTCTTTAATCTAATTTCATAGAAGGTTGCTTGTAGTGTTAGAATTTGTTCAGAAAGGAGAAGGCACCAATCTAATACTTATAGCCATGAAAGTGAATTATACTAAGTTTAATATACACTTGTAGAAGCATTCATCTTGACTCCACCTGTACAACCCATAGTGAGTGTTTGAAATTGCCCTTAGCTTACCAATGGAAAAAGAAGATAAATGAGTTGAAAATGAAAAATTTTATGCAATATATGAAATCCAAACATGGATATGACCTATGGGAAGGTGAAGAGTCACACCACCACATTTTTAGCTGAAGATCAGATCATGGAAACTGTACAAGTGCTCAAAAGGGACTAAAAACAAGGAGAAGCTCCCATTTTCTAAACATAACTAACTCATGGCTGACGTATGATTGTACCTAAAATGATTCTAATTTATTCCATGTTGAAAATCACCTTGGTGACAAATTTTCCCTTTTGGAAGTTAGTACAAGTTAATAAATGGGCTAGAATGTGGCCAAAAGACCCTTTTTTGCACATGAGACAACAAATGACCAATCAATGACTTTTAAACACATTGAAACATGCTAAATACCATATTAGGATAATTTGACACAAAATGATCCTTTGAACAAGTTTGACCAAGGCTTGACCATGTTTGGCTTTGGTTTACTAGGCCATTTCAAGGAAGATGAGCTTCAACCAATAATAGGGAAAGACTGAGTGAGATAATAG
Source organism: Torreya grandis (assembly GCA_037957365.1). Taxonomy (NCBI): domain Eukaryota; kingdom Viridiplantae; phylum Streptophyta; class Pinopsida; order Cupressales; family Taxaceae; genus Torreya; species Torreya grandis. The sequence goes on from JARHVA010001099.1 coordinate 3,877,685, forward strand.
ACTAACATGACACCTATAGGATACATGGAAACCATCTTGAAAAGTTCAAAATATTAGGGGTTAACCTCATTTGAATAGAAGTCAAATTTGGTTAACAAAAGCCATAGGTGAAATTTAGGTATGTTGTGTAATTCTGTAATGGGTGTCAAGATCATCTTCGAGTATTGTGTTATTTGGAGTTTTCAGGAAGTAGTGAGGAAAAGATAGGGAAAACAGGGCTATAAGCCCCTAGTCTTGCCAAAGATGGAGGTTAGGCCTTGTGATCCAGTGCACCCTTTCTAATCATTCAAAGGTCTTATGTTAAGTGTAAATAGGCTAGGTAGAGTGTGTCTAGTATGTCTTAGGTTATGTTTATTGTATATGAATCCTTGTATGTTATTCCATATTTCAAATCCAAGTGCTAATACTACGAATGGTCAAGTTAACATTGTATAATGAACTTGTTAGTCAAGAAGACAATAAGAGTAGATTAAGGTGTGTTGTTGGTGACACTAGATGTGTTGGAGTGTCACACAAAAAACTTATACAAAAAAAACATGTCTTAAAGGTCATAAATAACATATTTATGCACTTGGTTTCATCACTATTTCATCTTAACACAATCCTAATCATCCTATCACTATTGCTTAGGTTTCTCATTTTCTACACCATTAGGCCTGTTAGTGATTGGCTAACTTGGTAACCACTTTAGAATTATTGAAGGCTTGAAATTTTCCATAAACATTCATGGAATTGACACATTAGTCTCAACATTCATCCTCCATCCATTTTAATGCATTGACGTGGTCAAATCTCACTACTACAGTAAATCTTCTAGAAAATAACACTTACTTGTAGTCTCTACTCACACACTTAACAACTAAATCAAACTTAGAGGTGCCTAGGAGAGTTTACTAAATGATAAAATGGGGTTTTTAGTCATTTGAGACTATTATAGGCTATTTTGAACAAGATCTTTCACATCAGGACCTTGGTAAGGTTTTAGAGAGGTTTAATAGGTTTTGGTGTTAATGATTGTTCACAAAGGATTACCACTTAAATCTAAAAAAAATTCCTATAGTTATTATCTATAACCTTTACCCATCTATACTTAACATCTTATATTCCCATGTAGAGGTTACACATGCCAGTGAACACCTAAAAGTTCTTGGGCTTGCATGCCTTCATTCTGTGTACTCGAGAGACCTCAAAACTAATTTTCATGATTTTTGTTTTAAAACATGACCTTAAACTGAATTAAAACACTTTGAAACACATACCTCACCTCTAATAATTCTTACATAAGCTCAAACACTCTAAAATCTGATCATGACCCCTCATTAGGCCACACTCTTTCTCTTTGTTCTCTAGACCTTGACTTACAAATCACATTAGGCCTTGAAACTAACTTTCATGCCTCTTTCCATGTGTTATCCACCTCACTCACATACTTAATCAACCTATCTAATTTTTAAATAGTTCCATACATCCTTTATATTCCTTGACAATAGATCATGATGCTTCATTAGGCCAAACAAGGTTTAGAGGTAGTCTAGTTACATACTTGATTTGTATATCCCACCCTTGTAGACTCACCATGAAAATATAATGAGTTATATAATGACTCACATGAATTCTAAATTAACATTATAAATCCATTCATGCCTATGTTCACTCATCTCACCAGGTCACCAAGCTCATACCTTCTCATAATGACTTTACATGTAATGACTAGTGTCATATCTAGGATTCTCAAGCACTTGAAACTTGATAGCTAAACTTGAAACACTTATAAAGGTATTTATGATTTACATACATGATCAAATAATTATATAATACCTCTCATAATATTGTGATTACTTACTTTACCAAACTTCACTATACACAACTTATCACAGGTTCTAGACTATGCTTCTCAAGACACCTTGTACTCAAGAACTAGTACTCAAACATGCTTAACTAAATGAAATCAAACAATAACACTCTTAAAAAAACACTTACACACCACTAAAACAATCTTGACATCATCCAACATAAGAGTCATTAGGTTTCCTTCAAATTATCTCTCAATAGAAGAGACATTAGGTCGCCTTCAAATTTTCTCTTGTCGCATGGCTTCCTTGTCACATCAACCACACAAGATCATACTTAGAAGAAAAATAACTATGAATTTTCACCAGATGCACCTTTAAATCAATGAAATAAACCTTGACATCAATGAAAACACTTCTTAACAAACTCCCCATATATCATTTATGGAAAAACATTCTTCAATCTGATCATTCTCTTCTCCCCCAATCTAGTCAAATTTCTTTCTTGAACTTTATCCCCCTTTGACATTAATGACAGAGGGTCATACATTCTAAAATATTTGAAACCACTCATTCTCTCTCTTTGGCAACTATTCTTAGAAACTCTTCTATGCTTGTCAACAACTATACTTAGAGCTTGTGAACAACCTGAATAACTCCCCCTCAAACCAAGTATCCATCATGATTCTGCTAACTAAAGAGTATGTCCATGAATCCTAATGGAGTCACCCCTATCCATAGGGAACTAAAATGACAAAAACTCAAGATATTCCCAAATATCCTTGTTATCACATGACTAAATATCCTTTAGGATCATTTTAGACTTGATTGGTCCTTTTGGTTTGACCTCTTCATCATCTGTGTGGTTAATAATTTGAGCTGACAATGGACATTCCTGACTTGATTTCACATCTAAAGTATGTTTTATCATATAAAATAGTCCACTTGGGCTTGTATACTGATCATAACTTACCTTTATTATCTTTAGTTTCCACACATTCAGTTACCTTTTCTCTTTCACTCTATGAGCTTCAAACCTCTTGTTTTGATTTGATGATCTTGTAACTCTATTAGGACAAAATATTGCAATGTGTCCTACATTATGACAACTATATAAAACCACCTAGTTCATACCTATTGACTGATGATTATTTTCATAATCCTATGTATATTCATTTTAGAGGCTATTCTGCACTCTCTTTCTCTATGACTAAACTAATTACATGCAAAATAGTAACCATCGAATGAATTAGCTTACCTCATAGCATTAGGTTCTTTGATTTGTCTCTTCATGTTTATATTCTTGTCTTCATTATCTTTCTCTTTGACTTGAGCTACCTCCTTTTGGTCTTCTTTAAAAAAAAGACCTATTTTACCACTTGTAGACTTCTGACTATTCAGTATATTATCTAGAGCATCATTACTCTTATTAAACTTCACAAAGGTATTCAACTTGCTAGATGCTTGATTTAAATAAACTTTTAAGGATCCCATTTCAGTTCCATACCTGTCTCTTTTTATGATTCAATCTAATTGATTATCTCATCATACTCCTTGGATGTGTTACTCAGTCTCTCCTTAAACAAACTAATCTAATCTTCATAGTACTTAACTAATGATCTTAGTTTGTGATTATTCCTTATTTGAAATTTCAACTCCTCTAGATCACTCACCAATTCTACCTCAAGGCTCACTTCAACTTCTTCTTCATCTAATTCTTCTTCATTTATAAGGCCTTTATTTTTGAGCAAACCTCATTATCTATTTATATATCCATGAATAAAGTTTCTTTATTGTCATGTTCATGTTCAATACTGTCATCATCACTATCAAATGTACTTGCGTCACATAAAATGAGTTATTATCTTCTTTGGTGTAGAAACTTATCTTATTCTTGAATAAACCTTTTTTACCTTCATACTTCCTAAAATCTTTTTTATTGTTGTCAATATTATAAACCCTCTTATAATCACCATGATGTTCATCATGTTCTTCATCATGCTTAGTCTTATCCTTGCTAGGACACTTAGATGCAAAGTGATCAATCTTACCACAATTGAAATATTTTATAGGTAATTTACCCTTGTATTTACCAGATCCAAACCTTAATTTTATAGCAAACATGGATATTAATTCATCATCATCAAGATATAAATATACATCATCCTTGAACATATTATATTTTAAATTCTTATAAACTTTGAAAGATGCCTTCTTTTTGGGATGTCTTCCTTCATTTGTTCTCATCTCATAGGCAGTCAAGATGCCATGAAGCCCATCCATTTCATTTTTTTCCAAATCTTGTATCTCTTATATAGATACCTTATAATCAAGCTTAAGATTTAGTGATCTCAATACCTTTTGAACAATTGTATACTCTTTCACTTCTTCTTATAATCCACTAATGATATTGACAACTTCATCAACCTTCAATAGGTAAGATGCAATGGTTTCATCTTTATTCATCTTTAGACTTTCAAACCATCTTTGGTGGGTCTACAATTTGGCCATCTTAAACCTTGTGTCTCCTTCATAGATAGTATTAAATTTATTCAATATCACCTTGGATGACTCATAGTGCATCACCTTCACAAAAAATTTCTCTGATAGGCCACATAGAATGGCATTCATTTCCTTGGATTTGTTCTCACTTTCCCTCTTGCTTTTTACATTCATTGGTGGTGTAGGAGGTGTAGTATATCCATACATAACTAACTAACATATGTCATGGACCATTTAAATTAGATATATCCTCATTATAATGATACATAAATCATAATTAGTCCCATTGAATAATGAAGACTTACTGGTAGAGAAACCACGTTGAGCTTGCTGACTAGCCATCTTTGCTTCTAGGATCTCCTTTAAGTTGTCAATACTACTTCAAAGGGCATAATTTAATAAAAAATATTGGAATCAAAATAAATAATAGGGGGTGTGAATAAGTGACGTAAAACATTGTTTCAATTAATCCTTAGCATTTATGAACCATCACATCAACATATAGATCACACCATGCATAAACAATCACGCATACAAGTATGAAACAAGATTACACAAGACAACACATCATATATATGGGAAAAAATCAAGAATAATAAAACCCAATGATCATATTAAATTTAATAAATTAATATAAGATAAAATGTCATAATTTAGTGAAGCACCAACTTCACATAGAACACCAACCGCCAACTAGCTAAGCACCAACCCAACTAGGCTTTAGAGGGCACCAACTTGGAAAGAGGAACCAACCCCATAGATGAATAAAAAATAAATAAGAAAAATATTTTATTTTTTCATCTATATTATTATGACCACCTCTTCATCTCTTCACACTCTTATCCCTCTCAAACTTCCTTCTAGGCCTCTTCACTCAACTAGGTCTCTTGAAGATAGATTAGGTCATATGACATTATTATTAATATATAGACACACTTTAAGATATTCATTACTGATTATATACACTCCTTTGATCTTCTACAAGACCTCCTTATACCTAAAAATGTGTCATTTCATTCGTTTACCCTCAACATTCTTAAATAGGCCAAAAACTACCTTGTATATATACAAGCCTCTTGCTCATATACCTCTTGGTCAAACATATAAATTTTCACACATGAATTATAATTTAAATAGGTCTTATAAAAAATTTCATATGTGCATCAATCATTACAATAGGTAATCCACAACTCAAAATACCAACACTTATTTTAGGCTTTAAGGAGACCCAATTCAATTAGGCCTTCATTAGTATACATTACTCTTTGATATTATCAGAGCAATTTCAAACCACACACATGGAATGGAAACTTATTATATCATCAAAATATACATATAATAATATCACGTAGGTTACATAACATTTTTTAGATCCAACCACCACTTGAATCACACCATTTGTATTGTTCATAATTAGGTCTTCTTATACATAGAAAGTTTGTCTTGAAATACTAAAGATTAAACACAAATTATATTAAAAAACATGGAAATAAATAACATAAACATAAAATATATGATCTCAGGGTCATTAAAATATACTTTATACTTTACAACTTAGGTAAAAATGACTCAAACACTTCTCTACAAATAGCCCATTCATAATACCCAGAACACTCCAAAACCTAGTCATGAACAACTTGATCTTCAACACCTGAAAGAGAAATTCCCATGACAAATAATAAATTGAAAATATAATTTTAAATTTATAAACCACTCTAAAATACAAAAATCATAATGTCTAATGTCAAATATTGGTCTTGTAGACCAATATTTTGATCTCACTACACATAGTCAAACCAAAACCAGACAAGCCATTTTGGTTTCAACATTTCAATCACTTTCACTAACGACCAATATTTAAAAAAGCATAAGTGATAATCTAAATTCACAAAAATTAACATCATATTAATTATATACTTAAACATAGGGTATAGAGTCTCAAACTCATCACTGAAACTTGCTTACCCAAAATTGTAACTTTACCTTAAAGCACAATCATGGTGATAATGACCTTCAACACTTGTATGACAATTTCCATAGATTTATGATGAATTTAGATGATCCTATGAGATAATTTTACCATTATTATATATAAATTAATTTTTTTCAAATGGAAAATATTGGTCTTGTAGACCAATCTTAGGACCTCACTATACACAGACCTCACTGAGCCAGACAAGTTAACTTGTGAGCAAATTTTTACTATATTCACTTATCTCCAAAACTCATAAAAAATATGAGAATGTATTATAGGTCATAAAAAAACATATATATGCACTTGGTTTCATCACTATTTCATTATAACACATTCCTAATCATTTTCTCATTACTGCCTGTGTTTCTCACTATTTCCACCATTAGGCCTATTAACGACTGACTCATTTGGATGACCAATTTAGCATACTTAAATGATTTAAATCATATATAAACCTTAATTTAAATTAAAAATGAGACTCAATATTCATCCTCCATCTATTTTCATACTTTGACTTGGTCAAATCTGGCTGTTATAATAAATATCCAAAAAACTAATACTTTCTTGTAGGGTCTACCCACACACTTGACAACTCAATCATAGTTGGAGGTGCCTGAGAGAGTTTAATATATTATAAAATATTTTTTATAGTCATTTGAGACCATTATTGGATATTTTGAACAATATCTTTCACATTGGGTCCTTGTTAAGGATTTAGAGAGATTTAACATAGGTTTTGGTGTTAATGATTGTTCATAAAGGGTTTCCCATTAAATCCAAAACCAATGCCTATAGTTATTATCTAGGACCATTTACCATATATTATTAATATATCTAGTTCCCATGAACAAGTTACACATGGAAATGAACACCTAAAAGTTCTTCTCAAGTTTACATGTCTTCATTATGTGTACTTGAGAGACCTCAAAACTACCTTTCATGTCTAATATTGTAAACCATTAAATAAAACTACATTAACAAACTTAAAAAAACATAAATCACATCTTAAAATGATTAAATAATCTTAAATAATTTGAAATCTAATCATGACCCCTCATTAGGCCACACTCTTTCTCTTTGCTCTCTACACCTTGACCTGCAAATCACATTAGGCCTTAAAACTGACCTTCATGCCTTTTTCCATGTCATCTCCACCTAAATCACATATTCAATCAACCTATATCATTCTAAAACACTTTGATACATCCTTCATATTCCTTGATAATATATCACAATGCCTCATTAGGATAATCAGGGTCTAGAGGTAGTGTACTTGCATACTTGATATGTAGATATTACCCCTATAAACTCACCTTAAGACTCTAATGAGTGCTGAAATGCATCATATTAATTATCAAACAACCTTATAAATCCATTAATTCCTGTGTGAAATCATATAACCAAGCCACCAAGTTTATACCTTCTCACAAGTAATTGACATGCCATGACTAGTGCCATGTCTAGGCTTCTCAAGCACTTAAAACTTGAAAAATAACCTTGAAACACTTCTAAAATAATTTATGATTTACTTACATGATCAAAAAATTCCAAAAAACATCTCACAAGCTTGTGCTTACTTGCTTTACCAAACTTCACTATGCACACCTTCTCATAGGGCCTAGATTAGGCTTCTCAAAACATGTGTACTCAATAAATAGTACTTAAACATGCTTAAATCAAGGAAATCAAATGAGAAAACTATTTAAAAAACACTTACACACCATTGAAACAATCTTGATGTCAAACTTGACATCAACCAATATAAGAGTCATTAGGTTGTCTTTAAATTATCTCTTGTCACATGGATTCCTTATCACATCAAACACATAAGTTCATACTTGAAACACCACTCACTATGCATCTTCAAATATGCACCTTAACATCAAACATTAATGAAAATACTTCTCAATAAGGCACCATCCTAAACCAAGGAGGGCCTCTAATTTTACATTTCTAGGTAGAATGGTGCCAAAACTCTAAGCAAATAGACTAAGTATTTTCCCATCTCTACATGGATACACCTTATTCAAAATTCATCAGGGTCAAATAAAAAAAACCAGAAGGTTCAGAGGCATATTATGTCTAAATGATTCCATTTTTCATCTTATTAAAGGATGTGAAAGTTATAGATACATAAGAAGGTGCTAATCTATCTAAATTGGTCAACAAAGTTCCCCATTATACTTTAAATCATGCCTATATATAATTACAAAGGGTTTGTCTATATGATTGGGTTTTGAAAAATTAATATTCCTTTGGGGATAACTACCACACCAAATCTTATCAAAACTAATGAGAAGGTTGTGAAGGATTATGGTATTCATCTTGGTACTAAAATGTGCAAGAAGATTCTAGCTCTTATAATTAACACTTTGCATTTATATATTCTCAACATGGATAAGTCAGCATTGGTTATCCTTTTGAATCTTGGATTGATTTATATGACTAAGATTAAGATATCTTTACCATGGGATCCAATAGCTAATACTCTATGGAGTTTTTCTTTAAATAAAATGCATTTGGTAGGTGTAATATCTAGCACCACCACCTGTGCTAGCATCCTCTCAGGTCATACAAGAATGGGATATTTGGATAACAAGAAGGCAAATTGAATTTTTTGACCAAATTCCTAAGTGATATGTTGTCTCATAGAATGAAATGTAAGAATGAATCATCATTTTATCAAATAGTTATGTGCATCATAATTTAATTGTTTCATTTTGTCAAACAATTTCATGTCCTCCCTTGAGTGTGATGTGGGTGCATGCAAAATAAATACAATTACAATATTGACTAGGTTGAAATAATTAAGCATGAACAAACTTAACAAGGTCTCTTTGAAGGTGATTTTAGGAAGTCTATCAGAAGAAGAAATAGTGGGTTTAAAAGAAATGTTTAGAAGTATGGATATTTATAACAGTGGTAAAATAACTCTAAAAAAAATATGAAGATAAAACTTTAAAGATAAGGTTTGAGAATCTCTGACTCTGAAGTCAAACAACTGAGGGAAGTGATAGATGTAGATAGGAGTGGGACCATTTATTATTTGAGTTTATTCAGAACCACACTTAACATGAACAGATTTTTTTTGACAAAATAAGATCATTTATACAATGCCTTTCAATACTTCAACAAAGATAATAATGGGTATATTACAAGATAAGAACTAGAGAAAAATATAATAAAGGTTGGAATTTGTGATGAGGAAACTATAAAGGGCATTATAGATGAAGTGGACATAGACCATGATGGATGAATTAACTATGACAAATTTGTAACAATGATGAATAAAGGTAACCAATAGGGAAAAAGATGTATTGAAGTAGAACTAGGGTTCTAAATAGTTGTTCATCATATAAAAACATTACTAGGAGGTTAATGTAATGGGATAAAATTGTAGATAAGTAATCTCCATCCTGATCAGATACAAGGTGATATGTAAAATCTTTGAATGTTAATGCATCCAACTAGAAATTGAGATATAATGTTGGATTTTACTCGTATGGTGCTCTGAAAGATGAACCAAAGATTCCAATACCAAGATATTTTCCTTATAATATCATGCCTTAAGTATCTGAGTTGATTTAGTGATGCATGTAGTAATTTGGCAAAGATTGGACAACACTATATGCTCAATAGAAGTTTCCCCATGGCAATGAAAGAGTCAAAATTCACATTTTCTATAAAAAGAGATTGAGTAGATACTTGTAAAGAAAATAGGAATGAAACTTTAGAATATTTTGCATAAAAGAATTGAAGAAATCATTATAAAAAAAATATTTATCAATTTATAGTTGTAAAATTTACTAGTGTATTATTGAAAATGTAAGTCATGCAAATACACTGTGCCAAATTTATAAATTGTAATTTCACTTTTGCACATGGTGAAATTGCACCAATGCAAATTTACACCACTTAAGAAGTGCAATTTGGTAAACTCATTTTTGCAACTTCTAAAATACAAAAAAAATGGTTACATAACAACCACCTCCCAACACTATAAATATGAGTGTAAGGCTCATTATAAAAGGAATTTTTGGTAGTGAGACTATGTGGATATTTTGTCTAAAGAAATGAGCTTTGTTATCAACTTAATAAAGATTGAAACTAGGAGATTTTGCAAGCTTTGTATTCAAAATTTATTTGTGAGTTATATATTTGTATGTGACTCACATATTTCTATATCTATACTTTCAATTAATCTTCGTAATCATTACCAAATTATCAAATAATGGGAATTTAACATTAAGTATTTCTTTTATAATCTTCTTGTGTTGTTTATATGAATGTGAAATCTCAGTGGAGTTTAAACAATATTTTAATTGTCTTTTATGGGTAAATATGGGATGGTTGTCTTTAGTCTATTATCAACATTATAAAATTGTCTCACTATATGATTTTCACTCCTAAATGTGTAATTATGTCCTTACCACCTATTAAATGAGAGATATTTCCATGCATACAATGTTTCCCCTTCTTGTACTATTCTAGTAAGTTTATGCATTTATCTACCTAGATTTGCCTTTCATTTTTCCCAAGGTTATCATGGTAGTTTTTGTGTTTAATTGACTATAATAACCTTGTTATCCCTTATTCCTTTCTTTTCTTTATTCTTCCTTTCTATCTCCTTTATGTACTTTCAGGTTAAAAGTAAGAATCCTCCAATATAGAAAACATTTTTTCTATAAATATCTATGAATATATTTTAATTTTCCCCCTTTTTTTGAATTCAATAAAGGTAGCCCTACCTAATAATATGAGAGGGAATTTATCCTACATTTTTGAATAACATAAAGACTCAGCTCCCACACTGCTGACTCAAAGTTTCTAATTTGTCTCCCTAAAAAAATTTTGAGCCAACATGATGAGGCTCTCTTAGAATTCCTAGGGGCATATCAGGATCTCCTTTCCTTCTATCATAAAAATAGGTTTACTCATTATATAAATTTCCAAGTGTACTTTGGTGAGTGTTTATATAATTCTAATGATATGTCACCCAACACAAATGATACTATCCATACAACACTGTAAACTATTGATCAATATATGTTACTTAATGAAGAGACAATCAAGTTCAATTATGGCACTGATACTAATACTTGCATCATATTATTGGTTTCTACCTTGTGTAAATAAAAAAATACATACATTCATTAGACTTTAAATGATTTCCTTAAAGTTTTTGCTTGGGCCGATTCTAATATGCCTAGCATTGATCCCTCAATCCTAGTACATAGGATTACATGCTATCCTGATGCAAAGCCAGTTAAACAAAAAAATTTAAAAATTCACCCCAAAGTTGCTCTTTTAGTCAAAGATGAGATTCAATATCTCTTTGATGCCTATTTTATTTGACTAGTTGCTCATCCCTAATGGGTTGTCAACATTATCCCAGTTATTAAACCTATTGGCCAAATCCAATGTTGTTTTGATTGTAGATACTTAAACAAAGCATGTCCTAAGGATTATTTCCTCTACCCAACATTGATATGATAGTGGAATCCATAAAAAGCTACTAGATGTTATCTTTTATCGATAGTTTCATTGGTTATAATCAAATCAAGATCTTTGAAGAAGACAAAGGAAAAACTTCTTTTACCACACCATGGGGCACTTTCTATCATATAGTCATGACCTTTGGATTAAAAAATGTAGGAATGACATACTTAGTGTATTATAGGGCCCCATTTTGGCCTTTAGGGCCACTAAATAATGCCTAAACACTAAATGGCCCCTCATTGATACATGGTATTAATGCATATACCCTTCATTCCTTTTGTATATCAAGTTGGGTTTGGAAACACACTCTATTAGCTACTGGATTAGAACACACTCTACTAGATTGGTGACCACCTATCTATCTATCTGGTAATCTAGTCTACTATGGGCATACTCTCAATGACATATAGAGAAAATGAGAAGTTAACTATGGGGTTGGGATTAGAATTCTTAACTAGTCTCCAGTCATCCTTATCTATATAGATATAAATTTAGATTCTCAATGGGATTGGGATTCTTAGGTTCCAAAATCCTAATATATATGTGTAATTAATAAAATTTCATCCCACACTTTTACTTAATAAACCACCTATATATTCTATTATGGGGATCGAGATACACACACTCTTTATAGGCTAGGCATGGATCACCATATAGATATTTGAATCCCACTAGAGAATAAAAAAATATATCTATGATCCTTATTTGAGTGAAAGAGGATGAGTGAAAAAATAGTTTCTTTGGGCCCTATTTAAGTGAGTAAAATTTAAAATTGGAACATAATCCAATCAGGCATAAATAGGGAACTATTACACCCACCATCAAGGTATTATATGTAGTGATTAAGAATCAGATGGGAGTGAATAGAGATGATGAATGATGGTGAGGTTATATGATGAATTGATTAGTGAGGATATGAGAGTGACTATGGATGATTAGGGATGATAAGGTTCAATGATTAAGTGATACAAGTAGGGAGTGATTATGGAAGATGAGGGATGATGAATTAGTGATTAAGGATGGTGAGGGATGGTGAGGCTTGATGATGGAGTGATTAGAGATGATGATGATGATGATGGATGTTGAGGGTTAATTAAGGAGTGATTAGGGATTAGAAAGGACAAGGAAGGAGTGATTAAGGATGATTAATGATGATGAAACAATGATTAGGGATGATGAGGGATGGTGAGGGTTAATGAGGGAGTGATTAGAGATGATGAGGGTTTGATTAGAGATGATAAGGGATGGTGAGGGTCAATGAGGTAGTATTTATGGATGATGATGGAGAAGGAAGGAGTAATTAGGGATGACAAGTAATGAGGAAAAAGTGATTAAGGATGAGGGAGGGATGATGTACAAGTGAAACTAACACAAAGTTATTTTTTGATGTGCACAAGTCATCAATGTGATCTATATTGTCCAAATCACATAAAGATGATTTGAATTCAAAGTGAGTGGTTTGTAAAATTCAATTTTGACAAACCTACGACTCCTATAAATTCCAAAAATCAATCCAAAAATAACAAAAACTTAAAGAATGACTATATGTTTACCAAAAATGGACAGAAATTGTAAAAGTTATGCCCTAAAATCCCTAGGTTCAATACTGAGACCCTGAAAATACCTAAGTACTAACTAGACTAGATTTTTAAAAACTATCTCCCATATCATAAGGCATGTAGTTGTGAGACCAACTCTATCACACGTAGAGTGATCTTAATTGATTATAGTTACTAAAATAAATTTAAAGTATAAGTGTAATAATATAATTATTACACTGATACTTAAAATTTATTTTAGAAAACCATATAACCCTTCTAATAGATATTTTTTTAATATTTTTTGCAATGTAAAGATAACACATACATGATACGTTCACCAAAAACAACATGTACACATTTAGGTTTAGTGATCTCAAGCCTAGTTTGAATTAATACATACCTATTATGGACATTACACATACACATTTGTTGAAGGTTTGTCAATGATGTCTCCAAGGTGACTAAGGATGTTGATGAGGTGTTAGGTGTGATCTAATGATAATAACAAAGTGTGCTTCAATGTTTTTTCATAGTTATTCAGTGTTTGACTTGGTTAAGCAATTGATGGATCATATTGATGGTATGAACATGTTATAGAGACCCTATGGGGTGTTATGAGTGATTAGAGTACTTATGAAAGTGAAAATAATTCATCAAAGTAGTCATAGATGTCAAGCTCAGTCATGATTCATAGTGAATTATTGATAAAGTGATCAGATTGATAGCTTGGAGAGTATATGGCATATGTGCATATCAATAAGCACAAAGAAGAGGTTGTGAGGTATCCATATATGTCTTCGTAAAGTTTTGGTGTGCCATTTGATCATTTGGAAAGATAAATATGCATATTATAGCTTAAGAGAAGCCAGATCATCACTTCACATCATGTATATATGAATGAACCAACAAGTTTGTGCATTTATTATATGTAGTTAGAAAGTTAATAGTAGTCAAAGGTTTTCATGGAGATGTTGTCTATAGTGCCAAGAAGGTACCCTAAAGATTTGGACTCTTAAAGTGTTTTCCAGCGCAAGTTATAAACCTTTAAATTTTATCTTACAAACTATTATAGACCGAAAACCATCAAGTTTAACTACATTGAAGTCTGGGGTCAAATAGTCAAGACAGATCTAACAATGAGTATTCAATCAGATGATGAAGATCTATGATGAGCATGAAACCTATCAAATAGAGATCAAAAGTGAGAATGTGATCATGTATATTATGATCCAATGGAGTGTATTGAGTCAATAAGTCAATATAATTCTTATATTACATGTGGAACTACCAATTGGTGCAAGTGCATTGACTGAATGGTGTAGGGTGTGTAGAAGGCATGTAGAGTTGTCCAGTGGCACGATTATGGAAGCACATATCTAAGATCAACAATGATAGATGAAAAATAAAGAAAATGATACTTATAAGGATATTAATTTAGTTTAATTTATCTATCTTTCAAGGAGAATGAGATGATGACAAGTGTCATATGTTTTGTATTTACATAGTGATTATTGGAATTTGAATATTCAAATTAACAAAGGAAAAACCAGTCTATAGTTTTTACTAATATATTTTGTTATAGGAAAATTTTATTGATGATGTAAAAATTAAAGTTTAATATGACTTCAAGGTTCATCCATAAAAGTTGATTATAAGGTTTGAATGTTTGTACAGTCAAAGATATTGAGCTCCAAAGTTGATTGAAGTTTTGACCATGCTCTGTAAGTGATCTGATAAGGATAATTGAGTTGTTATTGATAGTGTCTTGATATTTGAAGATGAAATAAATATTTTAGAGTGTTATATAATAAATGAGGATAATTTTTGTGGATTTAGGAGGTTTGACCAATCCATAATCACTATGAGCAATTGCCTAGAAATTGACTATATTTGTTGGAGGTTATAGATAGTTTGAGTGACCACATTACAAAAGTGTGTTGGAAGAGTTTTGATCATAATTGAAGAAAAAAATGAGTATGGAGATGTTTTATAAGTCTCAAATTCTTATAATAAGTCATTTTATGTCTAAATATGCCCCTAATCAGATATGGAGAGTCAAAATTTCTTGACTATATTTTGAGTATGTGTGACCAGTTTAAGTGGTCATTTTGAGACAATTTATTTAAGAGTTTATAAATTATTTTGAATTTTATAAATCACATAGAGATGTTTAAAAGGTCATAAATTATTCATCTATGTGATATAATCATATGGATATGTGAAAAAATTGAGTGTTTGCTTCAAAAGTTTGAGACTATGTTTTCTATGTTTGAAGGCCTAAAGAGTAAGGAGACCTAATTGGTAGGTTCAAGTGTTGAGTTGGTGTTAAAAGTGGCATGGACCCATGAGTGAGTTATAAAGGGTATATTAGATACATTTTTTATGTGTTAAAATCATTGGTGGAAGCTAAAAGTGGCCCAAAGACATGAAGTTGTAACGTATGTGTGAGTAGGCCTAATTATTTTAGGTCTCACCAAAACCTAATGGTATTTTGGGGATAATGAGGTATTGGTTAACCTAAGGATTGTGTGGTTGTTAAATTTAAGATGTATGAGGACCTATTTCAAAGGTATAACAAGTATGGTAAGCATCCTGGCTGACCAAGATGGGTTAGATGAATGTATGGTATAAATACTAGGCAAATTGGCCAATTTGTTGTGGAGTTGAGAAAGTGTGGAGCCAAGCGAAGGAGAGAAAATTTAAAAGATAGGGTACAAGTCATTAAGGACCAATAAATAGTAAAGAGGATCAACCATGATTATATTATAAATTTGATGAAGGTGAACACATAGATCATTGGACCTAATGAGCCTAGAAGAGGCATATTGAGTGAGTAAGCCTTAGAGGTTAATTGAGTAAGTGTGCTTAGTGGATGAATTGAAGAGTAGAGTAGGTTGAGAATTGTGTGTAGGACCTAAAATAATTATTTTTTATTTTTTTATAGAGTTTTTGGAGGTTTTATAATTGTGTATGTGATAGGAACTAAAGAGTGATCCAAAAGGGTGTTTTAGATGCATTACTTGTGTGTACAAGTTTGTGAGAGTGTAAAGTGGAAAGAGAGCAAGTAAGAGAAGTTCATCATCAGATGTATAATCAATTAGATTAGAGGTGGAGATTACATCAGAGTTATCTAATTTTGTGCTTGGTTTCCTAGTGGGTTGTATCCTCCTTACTATTTAGAGCTAGCTAAAGGTCAAATGGGTGCTTGACTAAATTGAGGGGTGGGTGATCCTTGATCAATTGGTGCTGGTATAAAAGTTAAATCTTGTTTTTATAGGATTATAGTCCATCTTGTAGGTTTTGGTGGGTTTTATCCCCTGAGAGGTTTTTCCACATATATCATGTGTTATGTGCTTAATCTTGATAGATCTTCCTTGTTCATTACAATGGTTAATTTATATGCATCATTTTTATATGTGTTGAATGTTTAAGATTTGGGAATTGAATTGGTTTATTTGTAATCATTGATTCAAACCCCCTCTCAATGATTATACCTATAAAAAATTAGTATCAGAGTAGGACCTAATGTGTAAGTTTAACCATGTGAAGGTGATCCATGGTAAAATATGGGTGAAAATATCATGATGTTTGATGAAGTAGTTTTCCATAACAATAGAGAAGAAGAAGAGTTATATGATAGAAAGGAATAAGAAGTTGATCTAGAATTTGAGCTCATTATTTCTCTTCAGGAACTGAGGATCAAAGGAAGAGGAATCATAAAATGAGGAATATGATCAAAGGTCTTGAAGCACAAGTCAGATCTCTTGAGGGGAGTTTGGTAGGAAAATCCATGAGAGAGGAAAAGGAGAATCAAGAACTAATCAAGTCTATAGAAGATAAAGAATGTAGGTTTAAGGATGACATGGATAAAGAAGCTAACGAGTATAAAGGAGACCAAAAAAGATCTCATAATTTAATTAGAGGTTGTAAATTCAAGCATGAGAGCTAAAGAAGAATAATGTGTTCAATTGAAGACTAATCTTGTTTTCTTAACGGATGAACATGAAAAGTTCATAGTAAATATAGGAAAACTTGAAGAAGATCACAAGAAATCAGGACAAGACAAAGAGGTTGGTAGCATGAAAGTCAACAAGATATATCAGGTCAAGATAAAAATGAAGAAGCCAATCAGACAACCAAATGCTTCAAAGTATGCCAAATATTTTATGGGCCATTGTTTTGTTTGTCTTATTATTGGTCATAGAGAAAAGGAATGTATAATAATAAGCAATAATTCAAAGGGATATCACTATCATATTCAAGAAAAAGTTATGAAAAACATTATTTTCTATAGTTGTCAAATAATTGGTCACATTGTAAAGTTTTGCATGTAAAGACCATTTAGTCAATATAAGTTCAATCAGGCTCCTAGAGTGCAAGATAGAAGACTAGCTAAATAGACCAATACAAAGAGATATTCATCTTAGGATCATTGTTATACATGCAATAAATTTGGCCATATTATTAGAGAATACAAGAAGAGAATCAATCAATCAAAGGAAGATCACAATCATCATCAAGCAAAATGTATAAATGATCTTTTTTGTTTCAGATGTCATAGAGTTGGTCACATTGCTAAATATTGAAAGAACAATTTGAATGAGTTTTCAAAGCAAAATAAGGTGTATTGAGCTCCTAGTGTGTAAGGAAGAGGTCACACATGGTTAGGGGGACCTAAGTCTATTAGAAGAGATTAGTTTGAGACCAAATATGGTTTGTTTTCCATGATAGACATGAAGTAAATTCAAGAGTTTCTATTGTCTACATTTGTTGACAAATTTGAAGAAAAGAAT